>CM024809.1:2722571-3322571 GCA_014281875.1 Nibea albiflora
TCCACCCTCCTCTGTTCTGCAGCTGTCTCAAATCTCAAACACATGCACACCCAGCCATGAACGCATACATCCCTACTGCACATATGAAGACACTAACAGTAGAGTACTGTAATCCCTGAGGAGGAGGAGGTGCAGTAACTTTTAGTTTTCCACCACCACCCCTCAGTCTGCTCCGTCTCACAAACATCAACTCTCACCAAAAAGCCTCTTTGCTCGCTCAGGCGGCGCTAAAGAGGACGTCTGTGCTGCGCCGCCCGCCGCAGCGATGCTCTTTTGATTTTTTTTCCAGCATCAAACAAATCCTCTCGTGCTTCATCATCAAGACTTGATAGGGATGCCTTGAAGAGGGCGTGCGTGTGCGTCTTAGGTAGATTTATGCAGCTCCTGAGGCTGAGGCGAGGAGGAGGTAACATGAGAATATGAATATGGGAGTGTGGAAGATGAGGAAACGTTCCAAAGATGTGGAAGATTTAGGAGTATCTATTAGCAGGAATGAGAATCAAGTCTTCGTGGTCTTCTAATGAGCCCTTTATATCCACAGCGAGAGCGGGTCCTCTTCCATGTAGTCCACCATTTTGTACAGTAGCCCAGAACAGACAAACCAAACCCTGATCTAGATATGGACTCGTGTTTTTCATGTGAATTTGGCAGCCAGAGCTTTCCTCCATGCTTACAAGAAGAGGCTGAGGCCTGGGAAAGTCTTCAGAGGTCTCATAATTGTCCAGTTATTGTCCGATCAGTTGCACCACTTTGGAATACGTACCATAAATGAACGATGGTCAATCGACAGTTCTTCTCACAGGACAAATGAAGCAAACACCCTTCCTACAGTGAAGCACGGCAGTGGAAACGTCACGCCATCTGTGAGGAACAGATGACAATGATCCCAAGAAAGTCCAATCAAGGCTTGATTTCCAGAAGAAGTCCTGGAAGATTCTAGAGTGGCCGTCACAGTCGCCTGACTTGAACTCTTTCGAGAATGGTGGGATTTGAAGAAGCGCAGAAACCTAAGACTATTAGTGAACTGGAGGCCATTTCCCACGAGGAATGGACTAAGATTCATCAGGAACGCTGCCAGAAGCTGGTGTCCGGCTGTGCATCACATTTGCAGCAGGTCATAGCGGCAAAAACGTGAAGACGCCTGTCATGAAGGAGTCTGTTTAGGCTAACACACACAAATTACCAAAATTAGTTAGAAAATCACAACAATTTACTACAATTACAACTCACTCTGGCTCAGAGCTTAATCTCACAAACATAATCAGAGTATGGCATGAGTACGGGTCTGTTAATCACTCTGGATTGTGTCATTCCCAATGTATTAGGCTGCTTCAGAATCTTCTGGACAAGTTCAAGGTGCCTTTTTATATTCAGATCATTGAATGGAGTGCTTAAATATAAATTGTCTTCTACTCAGAGCTCCTTCTGTTCTTTCTGTGCACTGCCTGGCCATGTGTTTGCTGTTATATCCATGACCCTGATGGACCGCTGCCAGCAGGAGGTCGGGCTGTAGGAGGTAAAAGAGGGGGAGGATGTGTGTGTAAAGAGGGTAGACGGGGTCGCGGGTCAACTGCAGTGATTAAAAGGAGCCCGGTTTATCCGATCAAAGGGCCACCAGTAACCAACTGGAGCTGCGGCACATTATCCAGTCCGAACGGGGAGCGGCCACTTTATTCACAAAGAGCAGAGGGAGGACAAAAGCTTCAGACTACTGAAGAGGAGCTGACACGGAGGAGATGAAAGTTAAACTCGCACTTCTTGTTCGACATGCTACAACAGCCAGCATGAGGGAGACAAAAGCTTTCAGCCAGCTCAGTCTTGAATGATAAATGACTGGACCCATGCAGAGCAACATAGGACATGAAAGATGTTTCTTGAACTGAGTCTGCAGAGGAGCTGATGATAATGATGATGAAGGTGACCGTCACCCTCAGGTCGAAGGTGCTGCTGATTGTGATGTGGAACAGGAGCACAGACTTCACTGATTTTGGACTCGCAGTGATTATGTAAATTATAAATGTGATCAGGAATGTTTCAACAACATGAAGGAAGACTTCATATTCTACGATCACTGCCCTTTTTTTAAAGGCACAGTCTGTCACATTTAGTGGCATCTAGTGGTGAGATTGCTATGGTGGCCTTCGTGTGTCCAAAAGAGGTCACCTGTACAACCACAAGTAGCCTGTTGAGGTTATTGTTGTCATAATGTCATTACTTGCTTCTGCCATTTGTTGACCTTAGCTAGCTATTCTGCATGCTAATAAAAGCTAAGCTTAGCAAACACGAGGGTAAGAAGCTAATCTATTGCTTCTTCGTGTTTTCGCTCGGTTGATGCAAAGATTGCTGATTTTCTTGTGCTAAATAATAAATATAATCTTTGTCTACATTTAACTAACAAAGCACAAAACACTTAACGCCGTTAACACTTCTTCTTTTCTGTAGAGCCTTTTGACCCTTCTGGGCTGCTGTAACAAACATGGCGGACTCCGTGTAAGGGGACCCGCTCCGTATGTAGATATAAAACTGAACCACACCACTAGATAAGAATAAATCCTACACACTGGACCATTAATCGCTAAAAAGGAGCTGGTGGAGTCCAAAACAACGACTGCACAGAAACAATAATGTCGTTCTGTATGTGAGAATATGTCACACGTGTTTACAGCTTGTTTACGCTGCCCCCAGGTGGCAAAAAAAAGTTACTGCAGCTTTAAACCGTCACAATTAGGAGATAAACTGAATAAAAATCTGACAATGTTACATGTTTTCTTTGTGGTCGCTGATGTCTGGAGAGGTCGGTTGGTCTGGACTTGAATCCCCCCTGAAATTCAATTATGATTAAGCTCAAATCTCATCATTTTAATAGCACTATAGTGAATTACACACTCGCACAGGCTGGTATTTGATTGACGTGGCGGGGTGATTAAAATGGAGAAGCAGCATCCTGCTCAATCAGGAGTCCAAATGCGTCTTTCAAACAGCAAAATCTGCTCAGAACGCAGATGTCAGATGATGTTAGGTGCATTTCTGGATTATTTAGCGCCGAGTCTGAGTAAGCGCTAAGTGCTGTTCTGTCACATCCTGCTCGGCATGTTGCTGTTGGCAGCTCGGCAGCCAGTTTTTTATCAGAAATCAAACAAAAGCATTTCCAGGCTGATTGTTCTCAGCGTGCCACATGATTCAGAGCGTGTCCAACATTCTGTTTTTATATGCTGTTACAGTACGTGGCCAGTAATTTATTAACCTTTTGGTTGGCGGCAGACTGTTTACTGTTGGAGGTATTTGTCACTGACTCACAGACCACACACACACCACACACACACACACACACATTATATTTCAGGACGGAGAGGGAAAAACCTTTTTTTTCATCAATTATTCAACCTGTCATGACCTCACTCGCGGAGCACAGGGCGCTCTCTGCCTCGGCCCGATGACTTGATTTAAAGGTCGGGGTCGTTCCAGGTGACGCAGAGTTCAGGACAGATGGAGCGAAAACTCTCACATATCTTGTTGAATGATTCTCAGCTGCCTGGTGATGATAGCGCGGCACGTCAGGCTAACTTTAACAGTGTTTACTCAGAAACACTTCTGTTTATTTGGATCTATTTTAGTGCACGAGGCTCCCAGAATATGTTCAAAACACAGTTTACTTTAACTTCAGCGTTTGCTTTGCTAAATCTGTTCACTGTCAGTTGTTAGCTAACCCTCCAAACTACTGGACTACATGGCATTATGCTGTAACTATACTGTGTAGCCAGGCTAGCAGTTTCAACCTGTTTCCACTCTTTATGCTAAGCTAAGCTAACCGGCGGGGTGCGGTGGCTTCATATTTACCGTACAGACATGTTAGCGGCATCCATCTTCTTGCAAATGTGACAAAACAAGTTTTTCCAACAACTTTTTTAGTCTTTAGTTGAAGTTGTTCCAGTCTTGATGAAGACACTGGACTGTTTAAATGTTGACACAGCCTGGACGTGCTTTTGGTAGAACTCTACATGATAAGTTACGACATAAAGAGTATTTTCTATAAAGAAATGTAGATGATGAGTCACGTCTTGTCTACAGCAGTAATCACACATGCACAGCTCCTGCACGGCTCCCAGAGGGCGCGTTACGTCACCTTGAAAGCCCTTTAATCCAGCCGGGCGGCACAGCTGGCGGGTCAAGATAAGCGATGACCGCTGACATTTAACTGTAACTGTTGGAAGCAGTTGGTGCGCTGCGTGTCTGCAACACTCCAGAGCAAAGAATGAAAGAAATCACAAAACAGTGACCACAGAAAGTTAGACACATGCACAGTCGGAGAGGTTGGACGGTTCAGTTGGTTGCAGTCTGCAGTCCGGCCACTAGACGTCACTAAATCCTCCACGTGGCGTCTTTAATTCTTTCTCTCTTCTCTTTAAATACGAGTCTGTCTGTGGTGGAAAGATTTTAAACCACACAACTTCAATGCAAATAACACACTGAGTGAGTTTTATAAAATATAATCGCTGCTCAGAACCGCAGCTCGTCTAAACACGGCCGGGAGAGTGCGGTCATCCGCTGGGAATACAAGCGAGTCTATGTGTGTCACTTGGGGGGAAACTGGACTTACATAACGGCCGAGCTGATGAGCGGTGTGTTCTGGTACAGTAGAGTACAGTGTCATGTTTATTTCCCCCTCTGCGCCTCTATAAAGGAGCTCATTATGGATCAACGTAGGAAAAATCAGAGTGGAAAAGTTTCGATCACGGTGCCTGACGAGGCTGGAGGAGAGAGAGGAAAAGAAAATGTTTGTCGTTTTAGATGTGACCACACCCACCTGTCAATCAAAGCGTCCGCGCTCTTAATTATTTATAACTTTAAGCCTTAATATAACCGTGAACAGGTGAGTTGTATATAAATTCACCCTCAGTACAGTTGTCATGAACGGGGAAATTAGCTACAGAGACCAAAACTGTTTTTAGTACCAGGCTGTAAACATGTTTATTTCTGCTGTCTAACATGGGGACTTATGGAGACTGACTCACTTCTGGAACCAACCCCAAGTGGCCGCTGGAGGTATTACAGATTTTAGCCTCCACCTCCTCCTCCTCATGTCCACAGATGGAGGTCTCTGTGAACTTCCTCCTCTCTGCTCAGGTGTGTTTTATTTACCTGGTACTGGCTCGAGCCCTGGTTGGGGGATGCTCCGCACGCTCGCGCGCTCGGCTCAACTCCAGGAGCTCGCGACGGGTTGGACCGTACCAGTGTGATGTTAAGAAGAGGGAGGGGGCGGGCAGAGGAGCTGTTTTTACCCTGATAAACGCGCTCTGCGTTGAATGTCGCTCAAACCGGAGCCGAACGAACCGGACTCACACCGTGATCGGGTCCACACAGACATTTCACCCGCAGTCACAGCTGATTTACTGGCTGCAAACTTCCCACCTCCCCTGAAAACATCGCTCCATCTTGCCTTTTTTGATTGACCGCTCCGTTTTTTTCTCTCTTTCCTCCTGCTGGAGAGAAAAAAACACAACACAGGGAGGAAACAGCGAGGAAGAAGGCACGGCGGACTATAAAGGAGGGCGGAGGAGGGAAAAAGAAGTGAAATAAACAGGAGGTCCGCGGGAAGACTGGAGGGACGGGTTGGAGAGAGCCAGAGGACGCTGCAAGACTTTTAAAGACGCCGTTTGGGTTTCCTCATCTGCGGACTGAAAGGTGAGCTCAGCCCGTCTGTGTGTTTGAATCCTGCAGGACACTAAATGTTTGTGTGTGCCGCGCGCCCTGTGCGCGCTCCTCCGCCAAACTCTGCACATTTAAACACGTTTGCACGCGCAGATCTGCACGAAAACAGCTGATTTTAAAGGATGTTTGCGTGGCGCGTGGCGTTGTTGACGCGCACATGTGGCTCTTTGTTCCTCTCCTCCTCCTCCTCCTCCTCCTCCTCCCTCTTCCTCCTTCCCTCACCTCCCTCTCATCATAATCACCGACCCGGGCATGACAGCTGAATATAGGCCAGCGTTGACCTCCGCACGTCGCGTGAACTTGAATCATACATGAACCCTGATCCTCCACCCGCGTGCTCCATCTCCTCCTTTGTGGTCCTCACAGAGCTGCAGCAGCAGCTCGTGCTTCAGACTTTATGTTTTATTATTTGCTGGTTTAAATTGAAATGTTTGAGTTTGCGCGCCGCTCAGGGGGAGAGTGAGGGGGGAGGGTTGAAGGGGGGAGGGAGGGAGGGAGGTTGTTGTGGCTCTTCGCGCGCCAGACGAGGAGATCTAATGTGTGTCAATGTCAAATGGAGGTGTGTCCAGCTGCGCGTGCGTTCACTGGCTCCTGTGCGGGGCAAGAAAAACACCGAACACGCGGGAACGCGGCGACGTCCTGATGAGACGACGCGTCTCTCTGTTTTTCTGCTTTTTGAAGTGTGTCGTGCCAGACCAAGGACACACACACACACACACACACACACACACACACACACACACACACACAAACTCTCTCCACGGGCAGCTTTTTCACGCACACTCCGCCCGGGCTCGCTTTGCGCGCACATTCCGTGAGTCATGCCGCATTTTGGGGGGACTCGAGCGAAGTGGAGCCCCCCTTCTGCTGATGATACACGTGCACGCGCATGCATGCACGACCGCGCACACAAGGAGGGGGGGCTCACATTGTCTCAGGATTTAGATGTATACAAATGGGGGCGCGCGCACACACAGGCTCAAATTCTTGACAGTGTTGAGGCATACTGTAGACACACACACACACACACACACACACACACTGTGTTGTTGTGGGTGTGGTGCTTTGTCCATCATTCTGTGCCCGCTGTATGTTCAGATGAAGGACTGACCACGTGTGTTGTTGCAGACATTCAAAGGTCAGCTCAGCCGTGCGCGTGCACGTGCCCGAATTTGTGGACAAACTGTTGGAAAAATCTGAAATAATGTCACGGTCACTTTTCTTCGGGGAGGCGGCAGCACAAACAGAATTCCATTCACCTCCATTGTTTTGGAGACGGAGGTGGAAGAACCGGCCGTGAACCAGCAGCGAGCGGCCGCAGCCTTCAAACTCTTCAAACATTACGCACAGCCGCGCTCCTTTCACTTACAGCAACTTTCTACCTTTAAAAAAAACTCTTTCACTGTGTGTTCGTGTTTGTACCGCTGGGACGAGGACACTTTCAGGCCCAGGCTAGTGTTGTGCCAGAACAGGAGCTGGGCTGTAGCTCGGCGTTAGCTCGGTTTGTTAGCCGGGTCTGCCTGGACTGTGAGTTCAGAGCACCGGGGGAGTGTTTGTGTTTTGGAGCACCGGGAAGAAGAAGAAGAAGAAGAGATTTACAGGCTGCTGAGGAGTGGAGCTGGTGTCGTGCCAGAACCTGAGCTGTGCACTCAGGCAATGTAACTGGACTTTGCGGCCTCTTTGAACATTATCAAAGACAGAGGAGAAGATGTTGAGTGAGGAAGCTAAGAAGAGGGAACAGGTACATGTTTACATGACCTGCTGCAGCTTCACGAATTAGAAATCATATTTATAGAGGTCACAAGAAGAAGAACTTGTTCTGCTGTGCATCTTTCAATTTTGATTGAGTTCCAAAGACGTCGAGCTGCAGAACTAATCCTGCATGACTCACCACCGAAGCCTGTTCTTCATATAGACCTCATATATATAGCAGTGGTTGAATCAAACAGGGTGAGGCGTTCAGCTCCCATACTGTGAGAAATTATGAGTTCAATCTGTGATATTCCACTGAAGTAAGATTTCTTTCCATCACCCCAATACAAACCCATTTTACGGCAGTTCCAACCTCTTCAGCAGCTGTTTGTCGTCACCTCTGTTTATCTTCCAGCACACCCGGGTTGTGGCGAGGTCACCGTTCCTTTTGAAAGAGCCGGGGCCTGTCGAGGTGGCACAGCGGTGATTTGTGTCGTTTATCTGCGCTTGTGTCCCGGACATTTGTCAGGGCCCAAAAATAAACTCTTCAGCTGGAACCGTTGCCTCTTGCTCCGCCGCTACATCCCCGAGTGTTTGTGCCGCTGCCAGATAATAGTCCGAGGAGATCAACTTGTTGACATCATTAAACTGTGGCGGATGGGAGCCGTTCACTTCAGAGTCCTCTGCTAAGTCGCTAAGTGATGAATTCATAGCTCAAGTTTTGTATGCACGATCTGAATTTGACTTTAATTTGTCCAAATTTGACACGCTGGCCCTTTAACCCAAAGAATCCACATTTCATTGACTCTGCACCATTGACCTTGTTGCTATGGCGGCTATTGACCAGCATGACCCCATTACAGACTAGCTGAGCCATCATTGGTCGTCGTGCGTGTTCATTTGGATTTTCAGTGACAGTTGCTATGCAGGCAACTTAAATAAAACTCAGATTAATGACAACTGATTAAAGGTGATTGAAAACATCAGAACCTAAAGCAGAAGTTCTGTAATACCAAACATGAAACATCGAGTTGCTCCATTAAACCACAGCACGAATGCGCTTCCTCTGGCTCTCGGTGTGTGGTGGGGGAAACCTACTCGAGCGTATTCAGACTGTCACCTTGCCTGTTGACTCTACCAATATTAACATTTACTCCGCCAGTGTTTGCTAATCCATCAGTGTTGACTGCGGGGAAAGACGATATGCTTCACCTGCTACACGCTTCCATAGCGGCGAGGTTTTAAAGTTCAAATCACGGTTTATTTCTGACCTTCAATGTCAGAAGTAGACACAGTCCTGACACCCGTTTACTTAATGATTATTGATTTTAAAACGAAGTAACCATTAACTGAATATTCCACATGTTTTATAAGCTCAGGCTGCCCGGTGCCAGGCCAGTAAACGGCTATAATTGGACCCCTGAGTATCGCTTCAGAGGTGGAATCAGGTCCCAGACTATAAATGTCATCTCAGCCTTTCAGAAATAGTCTTTGTCCTTTTGTTGAAGCGTGCACGATGCTGAAACGATCTCCTTCCTGAGTGCAGACGGACCAATCAGTGTTGTGACACGAGCGCTGCGACGCCGAGCCACTGATTAAATCTGAAGTATTGTGGTGGTAAGTGGACTTTGTTATGGTGTCTGATGGCGCTTCGTTGCTGATGCTGTTATGGAGCTGATGTTCATGTCCGTGGGTGTAATTGCCTCTTCAGAGTGAGAGTTTTGTTTACTGCTCAGTTTGAGTGTCTCTGTTCTTTTACAGCAGACGAGCCTGACGAAGGCGAAGGCTGATAACGTAGATGGTTAAAGGTGAGCTAATGAAGAACGACCAGGTGTGACGTAAAATCTGCTGCTCATTGCTCAGGCGGGTCGGCCTCCCAGTCGAGTCAACGCTTCTTAAGTTAGCAATGTTTTTTCCATAACCGTGTATTCTTATCACGGCTGCTTGGTTTCTCTCAGCTCAGCAGGGTGCTTCAACGTCCTTTCAGATGTTTTGTGATGCCTTTTAACTAAAATAAACTTTGTTTCTGGCATCCTGTCCAGCATTAAACAGGAAATGGACAAAGTTAGCAGCTAGCCCAGGGAACACAGTGGAGCAATTTAGCAGCTGAGTCAGAAAGGAAGCTAAAGAGCTTAAAGGAATATTGGACTTATATCATCACATTACCAAATCCTCGACTCCAAATGGATGCTAATGTTGCCACGCGTGTGCCGGGTGTGTAAATCCAGCAGTTAACTGTTTGCTAACACGTTCACCATCACAACTTTCAACGTTTTTTTGTGATTTGCAGTTTGAAGCACGTGCAGAAAAATCTACGATTGCAGCTTATAAATGAGCAAAAGAGCTCGTAGGAACTGAGCAACCAGCCAATATAGTGATAGTTCTGATACATTTGTGTGAATTATATCTTTTCACATGTGACTTTTTGATGCTTTTCTTTGTCATGCATGATTGCACAGTGAATAACTTGAGTTCTGGGCTGTTGGTCAGACAAAAGAGGGACGATTTTGAGGCAGCACCTTGAACCGAGCCAAATCTTGAGATCTAAAAATGGATTGATGTTTGTGTGTACTGTAATACAGTATGGGAAGAAAAATCTCCCTCCTTCAGATTTTACACGCTCCAGTTGCATCCCGTATGGCCCATCCGAGTGCATCTACTGTAACTAACATTGTCTAATGTTGCATTTCTCCCTGTTGGCACCAACGGAAACGTCGATTCTTCTCTGTTGACAGTAGCTCGGGCTCGGTGTGTTGAAGCTTGGCCGGCGTGAATACACAAACAAACACTGAAATTTGTGCTCACGGTTTGGACGCGCACCAACGTTCCCACTCAGGCCTGAATCTGAGAGGATTTTACACCGTTTTGTTTCATAAATTTACACCGCAGAAGATGGCAAATATATTTTTGTGCCGCTCCTCTAAGTCAGACTGATCCTTGGACGTAAATTGTTAAAAAACGACGACACTTTGAAAGAATCCGTGTCCAAACGTCGCCTTTGTAACTGAAGATGGGTCAGTCATTTTGATCTGCGACGTCCGTATGACAGCGTGGAGCGACGCTCGCTGCGTAGGTGTCCGAGATCAGTCTAGTCTGAATAAATTCTGACCATCTGAGTAACATCTTTTGTGTGTGTTTTATCGGTTATCGTCAGCCTCTTGGCCGGCGGCAGCGTCTAGTGCGTATCTGGTTGGATGTGTACTATGGATTTTTTATTTTTTATGTTTTGTGTAGGTGTTTCAGAGCAGAACAGTCTCAGCATCTGGATCAGCGTGTATGAATGTTGTACTGTGTAGGTGTATGGGATTACAACAGTCTTCATATGCAAGCATCTAGGCCAGTGTGTGTGTGTTTGTGTGTTGCTCAGTTCTTTGCCTCATGGCTGGAGGCCAGATACAGATAGGCCAGGCAGCACAATGCCCTGTCTGTTCCCACGAGTCCAAACAGCCCTTCACAACACCCTATTTATAGACAAACGCTCGACCCAAACTCCATTCATATTTCCCAGTGTGAATTCGAGTGTACTAAAAAACCGATACCTGCATTGTAAAATGTCACAAACGTGCGTTCAGGCCGACGGTTCACAATGCGTGTGTTCGGTTCACCAAGTGAGCATTCCACAGCGCGGTTACATAATCAGGAGTGTTTGTCAATAGATCCACAGGCGGAGGAAGAGCTGAGCGGGGCAGAAAATAAACCAAACGTGTTCGCAGGGGCAACGTTAGCCCCCCGCCGGGCACGCACAGTATCCATGTGAAGTGTATTTATACAGAGGAGATTGTCGTGGTCGTGTCACAGATCTCCTAGCAACACTGCCGTGATGGAAGTCCACTGAAAACAAAGTGTACAGAGCAAATATGTAACAGGAAAACAGGAGGGATGCAGGGACGTAGTGCAACAGTGTGAGGGAGGCTTAAAATCTGAAATAAACCTGTTACGTTGATGGATGGGACAACGAAACATCGGAGTTTATCATGGGAGTCAACGTTGGTTTCTTTTGACCACAGCCGCAGTCATTATCTGACCGTACGTGGTTATTATTACAACCATGAGAACTGAGGTCCCGACAAAAACCGAACATTTTAAGCCAAATCAGTGTTCTCCCCAGAAAACTATTTTAGTCCAAACTATGACTTTTCCCAACGCTGACCAAACCTTAACTAACAGTGATTTCTCGCAGTTTTGAAGGACAAATGATGTTTTTGTGTTTCTAAAGGGCAGTTAGAGGTCAACAGACACATAACGAGTTAAATATTCAGGTTAATTTACATAAATAAAACCATAGTTATGGTTAAATGTTACACACAGGACCTCCTAACGGCATTTTATAGACACAGCGATGACTCATCCATCCATCCAGAGTCTATTTTAAACCTGCTTATGAGCTGTAATGCAAAGCAATTAGCCTTTTAATAACAGCAGGGAAGATTTACATTCACTCATTTGGTCTGAGAGCCGCCAATCAACTGTTTAGTGAATAAAGTAATCAAAGCAATTTGCTGCTCGCTGTAATAATAATAGCTCCCGAACGTTCGCTCCACGTCGAGCTCACAGTCAGACGCTGTTTGAGTTCCAGACGTCTAATCGTGTTTATTTCTACGTCTTTAATTTGTCTGCTGAACAGAACAGTTAGCCGCGTTTCAGCAACAGCTTCCAGTCGATGTTTCAACGAACTTATGGAGACTGACTCACCTCTGCAGCCAGCCTCAAGTGGACGTTTGAGGAACAGGACATTTTACCCTGCTAAGTTTACATGATTGCCGTGTGAATAGCACTCCATCATCTGCATGCTTTGGGAGCTGTTGCTTTGAGCTGCAGCAGCTCTCAGCTCTCCATCACTGAGTCATTTATCTCCATCAGCTCTCAGCCAATGGCTCCAACGTACAGATTTCCCCTAGCTTGAAGGTCAATTAGCGTATGTGTGTGTGCGCACGGTCGCATGTCTCTGTCTGTGATCATGCGTTTGTCTGTCGGCCTGAATCGAAACAATCGATTCAACCCTCTCTGTTTCTGTTTTGTTTGTTTTAATGTAGCTGAATGAACCAGTCTGACCTGGACTGATTGAATCCCCGTCTTCTGTACATTTAGCTAATTAGTCAGGGCAATTTCTGGCTTCACTTCATGCTTCGCTCTGAACAGACTAGAACTCTGTCCGTCTGCTGCGAACGCCGCCCAAGGAGAGAGAATTTGAATTTCATAGATAAACAGAGAGAACACACGCTCATTCGTTACCATCTGGACGTTTGTTCTTCTATGCATGTTTGTGCCTCGATCAAGAACTTATTTGGAACCACTAATCAATAATCATGATGAAATCTGACGTTCTAATGTACTTGTATGTTCATAACGATCTTCCTGAAGATGCCACTCGCTCAGCGATTAACATTTGTCTTTCGAGTGCTCTCAACTTTCAAACACAGACAGAGGGACTGGACGTCTGAGTGGAGGTGATCTCATGACGGAGGGAATAAGAGCTGGCCCGCTAACTGAAAAGGAGAGCAATGAGCTGAGTGATGGACGACTGAGGATACGAGGAGACAAGAGGCCCGAGCGATGTGCTGAGCGACGCAGAGAGACGGTGAAAACAGGCTTTTCTAAGCCGCTCTTTCATTTGTGTGTGCGTGTTTCAGAGAGCCAAGATGATCCATGTATGCCTGTCCAACGCCGTGGGAAGCAGCACGGGAGATTTGAAGACCAAAGGCTTTGGCTCAGAGAGGTGACGGGGGGAGCTTTGGCCCCTTTTCTGGGTCTCCATGGCGGCTCCTGTTAGGCCTCCTTTCTCTCCGGACATTTGTTGCTAATTTTTCCTCTCTCTTTTTCTGCCCTTGGACTTTTTGTCCAGGAAGACCTAGCAACAGAGCCCGAAAAAGAAAACTTCATACCTCGAACTGACTGCGGGTCAGCAGCACTTGTTGATGTTCTACTTCCTTAGAGATGTAATGAGATTTGTTTTAAACCGCAAATTGAATTTGCCACCAAACACTTGGTGCACGTTGAGATGGATGCTCATTGATCTCCACGTGGAAATCAGGTTACTGCAGCGGAACAATTGAATAAGAACTGACGCAGGGAATCAAATCAAAGCCCATGAATCTAAAACAATAAGATCCAAGCAGAGTTTGGCACATAAACAGGGCGCAAAGACTTTCTATGCCGACGATCACTCCTAAATGTTTGGTTGCTCGTTTGTTGAGCTCCATGAGTGTTGGTGGGTTCATTGAAGACAAATGATGTCAGGACAATAGTCCTTCACGGGAGGGAGCGTGCAGTGAAACGTTGGACTCCGTTTCCACATGATCCATGTTGCCCAGTGTGAAGTGTAAAAAGAAAAAGCCTCAGCGGACAGTCTGAGCGCAGACGCCTCAGGCAGGGTGCGTATAAAACTGACAGCCGGGTACGCAGGTGTGACAGCAGTGAAGTACTGCAGACTAACATGATTTGCTTCAGGACTGAAAGCGGATTCGGTCCTGAGTGTGTTTACGTCTTCGACACCTGGGTCTCTGCTGCGTGATGAATTCTGTCTGGAGCGATCGCATGTTTCCACCTTTCATGACCGTCAAGTGACAACTGTGAGTCTCCAGGGACCTTTGCAAGAAACAAACTACCTGCTGCCCGTTAGCCACCCGACTTTTATGTGTTTTTTCACGGTCTTCTACTTTAATGAAACATTTCAGAGCCAGAGGGAACGGAGTCGTACTATTCAAAATGGGTTTCGGTCTCAGGCCGCCTTCTGAAGGTGTCGGTTTCATCCCGGAATCGACCGCATTTTTAGTTTCACGTCTCGGTTTCAGACAAAGAAGACACAGCTGCAGGATATCGATAAACTGTCTGTGCATTATTACTGTGACTGGATGTAAAACGTCCTCCTTCAAAGTTCAGCCCATGACTTGACATCAGCGCCCGCCTTCACACTCCCTCCGAGAAGAGAAGAATCTGTGGCTGTGTGGGAGACGTCAGTACCACAAAAGGAAACACAGCAGTCTGATAGTTCTGCAATCCAGTGATTGTTACGCCTGGAGTCACGTCTCATGGGCGAATATTAACTCCACGTCTTCGTACAATCTGGTCTTGGTCATGAGTTGGTCTCCGTCTTGACTACAACACAAACAGAACTCGCCTGAGAGCCGGTGTTCTTTGAGTACAGGCGAGATTTGTTGAGAATTTTCTGGACTTGATGAACGTTGATCCTGAGTCGTGCTGTCAGCCACATCTGCCTGACTCACCGTGTCCCACCGAGCCCCCAAACAAGCCACATATAGAAGCAGCCACGCCATTTGTCTCCTTTAATGCCACCGGTTTAACCTTTCAGCATTTCAGCCTTCAGCCTACATTCTCAATATAGGTGACCTTAATGCTCAGTGCCCCACTTCAGCACTGTTTATACGTCTGGGTTTGTGTGTGTCGGAGTGTCTGGGCGCGCCTCTTTGTTCAGAGCTGCAAATACTGAAAGACAGAGAGAGAGAGAGAGAGGAAGGAGTCTGCCAGCAGAACTGTTTGCCCATTTTCTCCCTTTGCACTTGCTGTTGGGGTGGAGAAGAGAGACAGAAAGAGGATGGCAGAAATGAGACAAAGAGCTGCAGTGAGAGCGAGAACGTGGAGCGATGACGAGCCGAAATCGAGTCAGCGGCGTGACAAAAGATGGACAGATGGATGGAGGGAGACGGAGAAGAGTGCAGAGCTGAGAGAGAGAGAGGAAGAGGGCAGATGGAGAAAGTTTTCCTGTTATATCAGATGCAAACAGATATTTTGTGGTTGATTGAAGGAAAGTAGAGTAAGAGTTGAGTAAACGGCCACAAATGTCTCTTTGTGAGTGCAGATCTGACACCTCAGACACTGCTGCTGCCCGCTGGCACAAATTAAAGATTATAAACGCCCCGCTGTCGGCTGGCTTCATCCCCGCTGAGGTTTCTCTTAGCAGAACACAGAGCGCAGCGCTGGAAGCTTTGCAGCGGCTAACGTATCCGGTTACCGCCCACCGGCCTTCGGTCGGTTTGTTCAGACCTCGATTCCTCGGCAGACGACGCCCTCCGATAACGTGCGTTACATTTCAAACGCAGCGGGGAGGTGAAATGATGAAATGTGCCGAGAGGGGAATCATGGAAGTTCAGCGGTTAGCATCTTTATATCCTGATGTTAGACGTTCTCTGGAGCTTCAATGTTTCCAGATAAAAATGACCACACGGGAATTAAACATGTTGAAGTTCAAACCTTCCTCTGTGCTCTGACTGATATCTTTGCTATTCTCGGCGTACGGGTGGCAGACTGGCATCTACAGGGAGTGTCGACCGCAGCTACCATGTATCAGATTTGTATCTCGTATCAGCCGAAGCTTCGAGTGCAGAATCATCTGGGTTATGTCCAAAAACTGTCACCTGAAAATGAGAATCTTTGTTTTGTTACGTTTCAGTTTGGATCTATTCCTAAACTCCGACTCAGCACATTTCAGGGTTTTTTTGCCCGTTGACAAGGTTTCAATCAGCAGCTACACCCAGCTCGTACACACTGGACCTCACAGTCTATAATCTGTTAATTAAGTTGCTTCTTGAATGATGAAATTTGGCATTATTATTCCGTCAAACGTTGGAGCGTCATCACCCAGCAGCCCGTCCCTCACCAGGCCTGCAGCTCGAGGTTTCCCGTAGCTCACATCAGGCGGCCCGTTGGTTGAGTTACTGTATGGTGACATTGTGTCGCATCAAAGGATGAAGGGATGGAGTCAGTGTGACAGGAGGGAGGGAGGATGGGGGGAGGAAAGAAGGAAGGAGGGAGGGATGACAGGGAAGATTGACGAAAACAGATTGTGACATGTCGGGGATGGCGCGCTAACGGCTGAAACGTCGTGAATCTGCATTAAAAAAAGAAGCTCAGATCAGTTTAGCTGCAGCAATTGTCCTGATACGTGAGACGTGGAAGCTGCTCGGTGCAACAGATGAACTCAGCAACTGTTGTCTGACAGCTGAAATGTGCAAACAGAGACGAGGCGAGGCGAGCGCGGCGTCGTCTTCCTCTTCATACAAATGTGTCCTCTCTCCTCCGCGTTCTCTCTCTCTCTCCGCCGGTGACAGACGCCGCCTCCTGTGCGCTTTAACAGTTATTACACAACCTGAACCACGTCGACTCAGACAAGAGATGAAGAAAGCAGAGCGGAGCGAGTTAGGCCGATTTGAAAATGACTGAACGAGAGGCTGAACGTGAGGGACAGAGAGCAGATTAAATATACGTGACCGGCCTGTTCCACCTCGTCTGTCTGTCTGTCTGCAGGGTTCAGCAGCTCGTAATGTCGCTGCACATCATCGACCACTTCATATTTCATCAATATTCAGTCTAAGTTTGTCTTCAACGCTGAATAAATTATAGATCTTTTGCTCAGGAGTTGGTGTGGACCAAAAACTGAGCTCATAATACTTAAAGTCAGCTGATCTTTGTGGTTTGGGCTGCAGAGACAAAACTACTCTAAGACTGAACAATGAACTTTTATTAAAGAATCTCATTGTGTGGCTCGTCCTGTTGCGGGCAGAACTTTCTCAGACATCCACACGGAGACCTATTAATATCCACACAGCGGCATGTAAACAGATTCACTCTGCTGTCGGGTCGGTACAGCACTTATAAAAATAGTGGGGGAGTGGCTGCGGCACCGCGGGCTGCAGTGTCAGGGAGAGACACCGACCGGCAGCCGGTGCGGTCGGGTTTAAGGCTGCGTGTCAGCGAGCAGCTGCCCAGCACGCTGAAGTCCGGTCATCGCTCCTGAGCTCAGCTGCTCGGGAGTGTTTTCTGGTGATAACGCGGCCAAACTTACCTTGATTGGAGCTCGCAGGCGAACGTGCTGCTCTTTCATTGGTGCATTCAGGCAAATATTTGCAGCATTCAGAACCTTTATGACTGCAAACTGACATTTTATAGAAGTATTTGTTGAACTGATTCACAACATTTCATGAACACAATCACATACAACTGAATTCTGAAGGAGAACAGCCAGGCTGCATTCAGCGGACTCATTGATACTGAAACAGTTAGCCGCAGGACCAAAATGCATTTGGCCAGATGTCTGTTCGCCTCAAAGATCTCTTGATTAAATTTTGGTTGTAATCTGGCGGCAGGATTTCCGCCATTAGACGATTAATCTTGAGGTTGTTTTGTTTTTGTTGGAGCTCTCGCGCCGGGGCTGCTGGGAAAGTCCAAGATACACGACGAACGAGTGCACGCTAGTTCCTCTGAAAGCTTCAACCGGAGGAGGCGGAGGAGGCTTCCTGTCACTCAGATGTGTTTTAAGTGAAATAAAGGTGGATGAGATGACGGAGACTCGAGGGAGGGAGTGTAAGAGAGATGGATGACCAACAATGGGCTTTTGTGTGTATGTGTGAGTTGCTTTGGTGACTAATCATTTCCATTTGAGACACTGCAGGCCCCCGAGGCGCGCACACACACACACACACACAGATCAGGCGTCACAATAACAAACTTAAACTCACCTTTAGACTCAAAACTTTCACCTGCCGACCTGAGACTCGCTGCCCGGTCGCCACATTCTAACTGTTGAGACTTGTGACGACGTCAACGTGGCCAAACTAAATGAAGCTAACCTTCACGACGCCCTCGGGCGCAGCATTTAACTCCGCGCTGCTCCGGCGTTCTCACAGTAACACACACACACAGCGCGGTCGTAAAACGCAGCGCTTCACTAACTTTCCTCAGATAAAACGGTTTCCTCTCTCCTCCAGTCCTCCCACGTTCTTTCCTGTTTCACCTGTAGCTACTCTTACGTTCAGTGTTTACTTGTTAGTGTGTGTGTGTGTGTGTGTGTCCATCTTCTGGAGGAGCTCTTTCCTTTTCCTGTCCCTCAATCCATTTCTGCTCGTCTCTGCTGGCACTAATTACTAATTAACGTTCATAATGTCCCACAGCTCGAGCGAACTCCCAGAGGAAAGCATACAGTACTTAATCACTGTGTGTGTGTGTGTGTGTGTGTGTGCGTGTGTGTCTTTGGGGTGACAGTTAAAATAAGATGCAGCCGACACATTCACGCTCCGCTCTCTGTGTTCACCTGTACAGGTGACGACGCCATGACGACAGAAATGCAGGAGATCGCCATCACGGAGGAGAAGCCTTTACTGACGGGTCAGGCTGACACCAAGGTCAGAGCGCCAGACAACACACACACACACACACACACTACTGTAAACGATTGTACACACACGTAGGCTGACATTAATCTTATCCAAGCGTCCAACACGAGGACACATAAGTATGTTAATTGCATGGTTGTCATTGTGTAACGAGGATAATCTGAAACCAGAGATAAATGGAGAGTGTGTGTGTGTCCATCTGTGTGTGTGTGTGTGTGTGTGTGTGTGTGTGTGTCCCAGGAGACTGAAAGAAGCAATCGGTTTGAGCGTGTGTGTGTGTGTGTGTGTGTGTGTTAACATTTGTATCTTTGCTTCGCGTATGTGCATGAATGCGAGTTTGCATGCCTTTGAGCAAAGCCTATATGTGACAACATGTGTGCAGGACTGTGTGTGTGTGTGTGTGTGTGTGTGTGTGTGTGTGTGTGTGTGTTAGCGCACAGCTGCAGCTCGGATCTGCCAGGCTTGACGTCAAAGCCTGAAGGATCGAGCAGCTGTTTGTTTCTCACTGCTGACACCTCGAGGACAGACGTGGAACTGCAGCGCTGAACACACAAACAGCAGGACGGGCAGAATTAAACACTCACATCAGAACAGGAGGGAGGAACTCGTTTGGATTCGATTAGATGCTCGTTTCCAGCCATACAACACTAATAACCATCCAGCAGCTCAGTCCACAGAGCATACATACACGTTTATTGTGTATTCATGGGTCGAACATGTTTTCATACAGTGCTGAGCTGCATCGCTGACCTTCTATTTCCCCTCGCCGCCGTTAAAAAGAGCAGTTTGTACATGAGCACATAAGAAATGTTTAAATCTGTTTGTTTAGAGTAAAATGAACTTAACTGCAAAGTCAGAACGACACCGTGACGAGTGTGCAAAGAGGAGAACAAGAGCTTGATGAATGAATCATTACTGTCGCCTGCAGCATCTGATCCACACCAACGGGCCGTGAAGGCGTCTTCTCCTCTGAAGAGGAAATGAAATCAAAACTGGGAGGTTCACGTCGTGAAACATCCGCGCTCCACCCGCACATCCTCCGAACGCACGAGCGTCTTCGTTATCCGGTCAGGTTCTGCCTCCGCGAACGCGCTGACGCCCATCCCCACTTCAGCTTCCCGGAGGGCTAATTTCCTAAGAGCTCCTGATGCTAGCGATTCATTAGCGGGGGTGAATGGATCCAAGGCTGCAAATGAATATCCCGTTTAAAACCTCCCACTGACAGACTTCCTCCAGATAATCCTCGGCAACAGTAACCACCTGCTCCCCTGAAGAGGTCCTCTGCTGCTTTAGTGCCGCCCGTCTCACCCGCGGAGGCGTTAATTAAGAAGCGAGGCCTCTGTTATTACGTGAAAGGAATCTGCCTGAACAAGAAGCTGAGAATTTTCTCTCAGATCTACTTTGAGTTTTTCATTTTTTACACAATTAAAAGACAAAAAAAAAAGAAAAAACGCTGATCTGCTCGAGTTTTTCAACATTTGATGGTTTCACAAATGTGAGAAATCACTGGTGCCCTCATATTACATTAGTTACAGTAAACTGAACAGTCTTTGGGTTTTTGACTGACAGACCAGAAAACTGGAAACGCCTTCAGGCTGGACGTGGTGAACGGGTCAAGAGATGTGCGACGTGATTTAACTTCGATGGACTGTTCGTGGGCGAGGGTCAGGGGTCAGCGGGTTATCTGATGTTTTGATGAAGAAACAAAAAGATAAAAGTGACGTCACATCCAGCGGCATTTAAAAAACCCAAACTACTACCTGAACATTCTAACGAGACCTCACTCCTTCTGTTCTCACAGGATGCTGAACTGGCTGCCAGGATACTCCTGGACCAAGGACAGGTAAGACCTGTCAGATCCTGTCACAAACAGACCAGAACATTCTTTAAGTCAGTAATAATGTTCAAATCATCAGTTTAAACACTAACTTGGTACCTTTACCTGTAAATTCATGTTCCTACATTCAGCAGACGATACTAACGATGGCAGAATCTCTGAGTCTGTCCAGAGACTGTACTTCTCTAAGTACTAAGGTCTTTTTAAGCTCATTCGGGGAACTTCTTCTCTCTCCAGGAGCACAGTATTGAGACTCCGCACGGCGTCCTGCACGTGACCCTCCACGGCACACGAACCACCCGCAGGCCTGCCATCCTCACCTTCCATGACGTGGGCCTGGACAGTGAGTAACTCTCTCTCTTTCAGCCTGTTTTTGTTTCTCAGCCTTCCACTTCTTCATATCTGACTCCTCTCTTTCTCTCTGTTAGGTAAGAGCTGCTTCTCCCCTCTGTTCAAGTTCGAGGAGATGCAGGAGATTGTCAAGAATTTCACCCTGATTCACATCGACGCTCCGGGGCAGGAGGAAGGGGCCGCTGCTTACCCCACAGGGTACGACGTTATATTTGTGTCTCGTTGTCCTGCAGCAACTTTGAGCTTTATTTTCTTTTTCTTAGGAATGGAAACATCTGTAGTAGGCTTTAAATCTCTTCCAAAGATACTCCAACATCTCCTTTTCAGCCTTTCTTGTCAGAAAGAAAATCACAAAAATGTTAGCTGCTATGTGCTTATTTCTGCAAGGGTCAGCACATAATCTCCATCCAAGAGAACGTCTTCACCTTTTTTTTGATGGTTCATTTGTGTTTCCTGTTGCAGTTTCCAGTATCCCTCCATGGACACCGTGGCAGAGATGATCCCAGCTGTCCTGCAGTTTTTCAAGTGAGTTAACAGTATTTTATTTTGACAGGATTTCGTTTGGCATACACACTTTCAGGGTGATGGTACATGGTGCAAACACAACCGGAGACTGAGTGTAGGAGGGGTGAATAACAATAGAAATGCAGGAAAGCCTGATAGAGTGATAACAAGGAATGGCTAGACGTGGCAAGTGAGGCTGGCAGGGATCCTGAGGAACACGGGTTATCAAGGTTTGCAAAAGAGCGCTAGATTTGGTCACTGGCAGAGTCTGGAAGGTTGACCCAGTTTGATAGAAGAACAAAAGAGCAACAGCAAAGGAAGGGAAAGATCATGCATTTGGGTCATTTCAGGTCCAACAACTTGGCACTAAATCCTACATTTCCCATGAACAACAGCTGCTGCTAGAACACAGAAGACAAATACTCTGTGTGTATTCATGAACCATAATTCTGTGCTCCCGCAGCTTCCGTACTGTAATCGGAGTCGGTGTTGGAGCCGGAGCGTACATCCTCTCCAAGTTCACGGTGAGTTTTGAACTGTAGCTCTCAGTCGAGCATCGGTGCAACATGGTGGTGACACAGCAGCAGCCATTTCTAAATGTCTGAGATGCTGAAAGGGCATCAGTCGGTCCATGACCTCGACAGACGGCACAAACTTTCTCCCGCAGTCTTATTCAGCTTCTGTTTAACGTCGACTGCTCACCATCTGCCTCTCCGCTGCTTCCTTCCTCTCTTCAGCTTGCAAACCCCGACTCAGTGGAAGGTCTGGTTCTCGTCAACATCGACACTAACGCTCGAGGATGGATAGACTGGGCTGCTCAGAAGGTACGTCAGCGCTGCGCTGTCTTGTGCACAGAGATGCGGTCTCTTAATCCACTTAATTCAAATGGGAGTTCTTCATCAGCTGGAGTTTAGCCGTGGATATGAAATTATGGTCTGTGTCTCTGAGTAGGATTGATTAAGTCTTGGCTTATCACATCAACCTGACGAACAATCCTATTGATTTCTCTCCTCTGTAGCTCAGCTCTGTGACGTCCTCCCTCACAGAGCAGATCCTGTCTCACCTTTTCAGCCAGGTACGACCACAACAGCATGAACATTAATATGTTTTTTAAGTAGCACATGCAGAAAGTCTTTCAGGATCTGTCAAAGCGCAGCACAGTCTCCCAAAAATTGGGTCTTTCTTGCAGGAGGAGCTGTCATCGAACACAGACCTGGTGCAGTCTCACAGAGAGCGCATCTCCAAAGCCTCTAATCTGGTTAACATAGAGCTCTTCTGGAAGACTTACAACAGGTAAACACACACACACACACACACACACACACACACACACACACACACACACACACATCATTGCACAGACTTACCTCCCAGCGAACGACGACTGACATCTTTTCATTTCCGTCCAGCCGCAGGGACTTGAACATTGACCGCAACAGCACCTTCAAGTAAATATCCTCTAAATATTAGATTTCTATTTAATGTATCTCCACATAAATCTGTTGAATCTCACCGCTCGTGTCTTCTGACGCCCTCAGGTGTCCAGTCATGTTGGTGGTGGGTGATCAGGCTCCATACGAGGACGCTGCTGTGAGTTTTGTGTCTCTCACGTGAGATGTTCTCGGTGTCTTGTTGTGATGGCAGAGCTTTACTGTTGTGTCTTCTGTGACCACTAGGTGGAGTGCAACAGCAAAATGGATCCGACAACAACCTCGTTCCTGAAGGTGACTGACCCTCGTCTCTCTTTATTCATCTTCCTCTGCGCTTGCCTATCGTGCACTCTGACACACTTCTTCTTCTTCTCTCCGTCCTCCAGATGGCTGACGCTGGCGGCCTCCCTCAGCTGACCCAGGTAACGACAAATCGTGACGTTAAAGCTCCAACAACCAATAGCGTTGAGTTAAAACACAGAGGTAGCGGTGAGCCTTCAAAGATAAACTGTCCTGATGTCAAACATCATTTCCTGTCTGTGTGTTTGCAGCCTGCTAAACTGACTGAGGCGTTCAAGTATTTCATCCAGGGAATGGGCTACAGTAAGTGATACGTGTCTGTGTATAGTAATTACTTTGAACCATGCATTCTTGCCTGTTGTGTGCAGTCTTGGCAACATTCGAAAATCCCACAATGAACTGATGCTAATGAGTATTATCTGTGTAGCCAGAGCCTGGTTTAGCCTAAGCCTTCTGTACATCGAGCGTTATCCAAAAACAAATGAGCAACGCCGCTGCACTACAGCGCCCAGCTGTAAAATTATAAGTACGGTTCATGTGAATCAGAGCACGTTAGAAGAAGCACCGTGTCTCCACCGATTTTCTAGTTTTTGAAGCTAACTTTTCCATCCGTCTCTCCACAGTGGCTTCGTCTTGCATGACCCGCCTGTCCCGCTCCCGCACCACCTCCCTCTCCTCCTCCTACTCCATGGACGGGTCCCGCTCTCGCTCCCGCACCCTGTCCCAGGGCTCGCAGGGCGGCCAGATGCCACCCAGCCCGTCCCAAACGATGGAGGTGTCTTGTTGAAGGGAAAAATAAATAGACAGAGAGCGAGAGAGAGAGAGAGAGAGAGAGCTAGAGAGCGAGAAAGGAAGGGAAAGATGAAGCGTGACGGTAATGCAGAAACGAGACGAATGGGTTACTTATTTGTCACTAAAACAACTCCTCATCATTCCCCACGAGAGCAGAATAGGAATAGAGGAAGGGAGACGGAGGGAGGAAGAGGAAGAGTGAAAAGGAAAAACACATTTTTGCAGCACACACAGAGTCCAGTCCTCCTCACATTCCCCTCCCATCTGGAAACAAAGTGGATTGGGCTGTTCCACAGTGAAGTATAGGCGAGAAGAGATGAATGAAAATAAGGGGATGTGTGGGGTCCTCTCTCCGTCCCTCTATTGGAGCCAGCGTCAGCCGGTAGAGCCCTTTAATTTAGATAAGGAGGCCCCTAGAGAGCACACACCTTTGTTAACCAATAGTAATAATTCTGAAACTGTTGTTGATGATGATTATGTTGTTGATGATGAAGCTAATGATGATGATGATGTAATAGAAAAAAAAAACCAGTAACACTTTTCTCTTTATTACTCGATGAGTTTAAAATGACATAGGTAAAAAAAAAAAAACTATAGCAGAGATACTTATAACGATGTGTGTGTCTACTACTTTTTAAGCTAGTTTTTATTGTGTTCATTTTATTTCTTTAATCTGATTTTTCTTATTTGTAACCTGCCTCAACAAAAAAAAGGGGCTGAAGCTTCTGATTGGTTGTAACAGCCAATCAGAGCCATTATAGTGACGACTTCCTCCTTGATGTTGCCAGGTTGTTTATGTCTTCCATTCGCCCCGTCGATAAGTGACTGTTTTGTTCTCCCATTTGGGCAGGAAGTTGTTTTTTTTTCTTCTTCTGGACTGTTTGGAAGTTGCATGCCTGGTATCAGCCCATGTGAATATTGACTGGATAATAATTTTTTCTTTTATATTCTGCAAAATGAGTGGTGTGGATTCGAATGTGTGTGTTGTTTGCGTGCTATTCTGTTTTAGCAAAGTGACAGTCTCGAGGCTGGATTCACGCAGGATCAGGCCCTCCTGCAAAAGAGAGGTTTTTCCCATTCATTTCAATGGGGGTGGTCCCATTTCGGCACCGGCACGGTCCACGATGCAGAGAGGTCGATCCAGATCCAACCTATGGATCCAGCTTTGGTCCGACTCGCAATTTAGGCCACAAAACGATGACACAAAGAAGTTTAATTTGATTTGTGAGACGTAACGCGAGCACTGGACGTATAGACATGCCCTCAACCCCCACCACCATTGGACAACCCTGCCATAACTTGCCGTGATGCCTGATCCCGCGTGAATCCACGCCGAAGGTGAGCATTGGTTGAAACTGAGGGTGTTTCGCGTGCTTTAGCAAGCTAGCTGCCACCCTATCGTTACCACTCGTCACACACTAAATAGTGCTTCCAATATTGCTGCCGGTTTTGCACTGCATGTCCTAATATCCACGCTCGTGTACTACTCAACAGGGAGCATTACATCACTCGGTAGCATGCTAGTTTGGATATTGCATTGACGTGTTGGGCCGGGCCAGAAGGGATCACTGTGTTTATCATCTGGGTTGTAAAGCTCTTAGCCTTGCTCGTGCATGGATACCTCCTAACAAACCCAGCTAACATACTTGAGTTTCTGTGCGATGTGAGGTTAAAAAAACGAACACATGCTCGTCTCTAGCAACAAGCGGCTTCGATATCAAGCAAACGGGGTAAAACAGAATTGCACGATACGTGTGTCTGTGGAAGTAAATGTGTAGGTGTATGGAAGCACAATGCAGCAAAGACGGGGCCAGAGTCCTAACGTAAAAAACTTTAGAAATCAGTTTTGAGACCAACGAAACCTCCCTGTGACTTATCGATGACAATGCACCAGCCCCTTCACTGCCAAAATAGATACAAGCGATGCCACCAGCGCTGGACCTTTTTCAGAGTATCAGCCAATATCTCAACATGGAATTTCAGCCAATAAGCATTGTTACTGCCAAAACTAAGCCCTAACTAAGTATATGGGGTATTTGTAAAAATCAGAAATGCTGTAAAGTGTCTCACTGAAACTAAATTCCTTCTAAATTAAGATCTCAACAAAAAGCTTGCCACTGCCCTGTGACGTGTAGCCATTGGACTGCCCGTACTCGTAAAAAAAAAAAGGACCCGGTTTTGGAACCCGATCCGATATCCTTGGAGCGCATGTGCATTTGTAAGTGCACGCATTTTGTGTTTCTGATGCAGCCGATTTTCTTTTAACGAGAAGTATCATTTTTATGAGTCAGTTGGGGGTTGCCTGTTTTCTTCAACGCGCTGTCTAGTGCTCCTTCCCCAAACCTGTTTGATAGAGTAGAGATGGAGAAATGACAGTGACGGGAAAGTCAGTGGAGGGCTTCGGATTTGAGCTTTGAATAGAAAGGTAGTTGGGAGATGAAATCAGGCACGCGGACGTCTACCAAATAAAGGAACACGGCTGGAGCCGAGAAAATAAAATTGCCAAATAAAGGGAAAAGGAGTGGTACTTCACGGAGAGTTGAACAGGGCTGTGTGATTGTAAATGCTTGTCCATTTTGTCTTTTTGTTTGTCTCTTTAATTTTTACTTCAGTCATATTTTTCTTTCCCCTTAATACTTTGGAATTTTCTTTCATTTTTGGTTTGATCTCTGTGAAGTGTTAGTTTACCGTCCCGATGTGCTCACAAGTTAGTTAACCGTGTGATAGTTCTTGTGTAACTTTTTTAGCATTAGCACTGATAAGGGAGAATAATATAATTAACAGTAATAAAAAAAAGATTAAAGGTAAAGAGAATACAATCAAATTTACTTGTGTGGCTAATTTCTCTGTGTAAAACATCCTAAGGACATCCTTTAAAAAAAAAAAGAAGCAAACTTAAATATTAATAAAAGCTTAAGAGAAATATCTTGTCTCCTGTGCTGAATTTTCAAGTTGGGTTGAAAACATTGTGTGTTGTGTCTACATTTTCCCTTTACTGTACTTCTATCAAGCCCCTTTTTAACTGAGTTGCAGTAAAGTTATATTTGATTTGTGTAAACATTTTAGATTTTCAAGCAAAGGACAGCAATGTAGTGATTATTTAGTCCCTGTTCTGCCTTCTTGCTGCTAAACTGTGAAACCTCTATGATTAACAGTCATAAAGTAAAGTTATTGCTTTGCCATTTGCAAAGCAATAACTTTGAATTGTGGAATTTATTACGACGTGTATGACAAGGCTATGATGGTAATAAAATCTGTTGTCATAAAACATTTAGTTATCACAGGTCACTATCAGTTGAACACACCATGATATGCTTTAAAACAACAACAAAGAAAGTGAAAGAAAAAAGTTTAATGTAGGGGAATTCTGTCCGCAGACAGCAAACATGTTTGCCAGGATATGGATCAAGGCAATGTGGCGTGCCTAGCCATAACTACAGAAACTTATTGTAGTTTTAGGCTGGTCCAGTAAACAAAGCTTTGAATCTATGGCTCTTTTCATGGAACAGAAAGGCTTAACATATCTACAAATATATGTGATATCGTGAATCGTGTCTGTGTCTATGTCTTCTACTTATATTGAGAAATATGAATGTATCTTTAAGTTTAAACATTAAATAAGTGATTTTAGGGACGGTTAACTGCAACAGATTAAAAAAACAGATTAAAAACTTGGTATTGTCAAGAAAGTGAAAGAAAAACTATATGTGCACTGCTGGGGAATGTAGGGGAATTCTGTCAAACCAAAGTTGCCAAGACAAGGCGTGACTTCACACGGCATTTTCTGTGTATGGTGATTTGGTGCTTTAGCCACAATAGTTAAATGGATAGTTAAATGCTGATATTACCTCTTACAAGAAAACTCACTAAATATATGATTTAGGTGCAGGTTAATATGGTTAATGTTGTTTTTTGGGCGAAACGATTGCTGGTCAGAACTTTCCTCAAGCTTAAAGTTTTCCAAATACAGTAAGTAACATGATTTACAAGAAATCCATCTTTCGATTTGAAGGGATGGCAGGGAAGTCCCTGAGGGCGGTGCCCGTCAAGGTTGCTGAAAAATAAACAAAACCACAAGACATAAAAGAATGATCTCCAATGATCAGACTGTAGATCATCACAGGTGTCCTGACAACCTACCACAGCTTGGTAACAGGTGAGTCTTACTTATACCACAATATATTAAATGGATTACCAAAAACAGTTAAAGTACTAAGATGAGATGATTCATACTTGATGAAATGGTTAAAACAGAACGGGTTAGATATGAGGCTGTTTGAGACACCAAAATAAAACGAGAGCTAATCCAGCTGCAAATTATAACTAGATTAACATTTAACAGTTTAACGTACAAACAATATTTTGACATGTTTGACATGCAGATATCAATGACACAGATATACACACAGAGCAGAAGAAGAAAAGACAAAAAAAAGAAAATTTCAGTACTAAACTGAGGCCAGCTGTGTTCTGCAATTGGGTGAACAGTATTACAAGTTGTTAACAGATTGTTTCCAGTAGCTCAGTGCTGTCTTCATATTACTCAACATATAACTGTAGATGTTGCATGACAACTTACAAAACTTTTTCTTTGATATATGCAGTAAATTAAGTACTTTGAACTGTATAACCTGTGTGTAATTAGAAATTATTTATGCGTATAAATATAAATAAGGTAATAATAGAGAATAAATTACAAATGCAGATTATAATTGAACAACACATTCACACTTATATTTATTTAACACATCAAAATCACTGAATTGCGACTATTAAAAAGTGAAATTCTACTTTTTTTTCTCTGTTGTGACTAGATTTGGCGATTCTTCTCTAAAATGGATGAATCTGACATGGATATCACTGCTCACAGTTTGATGACTTGCAAAAATAACAAAGAGCTTCTTCTCAACAAGCTGCCAGGATTGGTTAAAAACATCAAATGGAGCCCAGAAGATGCTACTGAGCTGTTTGAATCTCTTCTGAGACGATTTAACTCAACAACAAAAGACAGATCCCGTCTTCACTCATGGATGTTGGAAATGTTGCACTGTGTGGAGATTAACTTCATCACTCCTGGTTGGAAAAAGCAACATCCGAGCACAGAGGAAAGACACTGATCGAGTTGGTTCAAGACAAGACTGTAACAGACGAAGACCTCAAGAGATACTTATCCGATGACACAGAAAAGCAACTGGATGAAATTCTTGAAGAGATCCGCCAACAAAAGTTAAACCAAATTGATGAAAAGCTTTTAGATGAAGTGAAAGACATTGTGTCATCAGTGAATCCGATTCTTACTTCTCAAAGTGACGGATCACATCTGAGAGGTTTGAAAAAAGACTTGCTGAGGCTTTGTCAGGCAGCAGAAAAAACTCACTTCAGACCACGGCTGACACAGATGGTGAGCTGGTGTATTATGGCTCTTTCTGAAACAGGAAGGTTAATTCAGGTCGGCACTGGAGAAGGAAAGTCATGCATTGTGGCGATGTTCGCAGCTTTTCGAGCTTTGAGAGGACAAAAAGTTGACATTATGTCCAGCTCCTCCGTTCTTGCAGAAAGAGATCTGAGTGAGTGGAAAAAATTTTATAAGACTTTGAATATCAGTGTCAGCTGTAACACCAACAAAACAGCTGGAGACTTAAAAAAGTGCTACTCCTGTCAGATTGTTTATGGTACTGTTGTACAGTTTGCTGGAGACTGGCTCCGGCAAAACTTCCAGAGGATGGACGTGTTCGGGCAAAGAACATTCCAGTGTGCCATTGTGGATGAAGTGGATTCCTTGATGCTTGATAAGGGTCATCATGTGGTCTACATAAGTAGTGACATGCCTGCCTTGCAACATCTCAATGCACTCTTGGCATCCATATGGGCCACTGCTAATCAGTACAGTAAGATCAGCACAGGGGTAACTGTGGGGCGAAAAATACCCTTTTCTTGACGTTGTGCTTGAAAATATAGCAAAGGGCAAAGGTGTTGATCAGTTCACCATCCTTCAGATGGCTGAGGACAAAGGTGTGCTGGCCAAAGGATCGGTCAAAGATATTCGAAGAAACCAAAGTCTTTTAACTGAAAAAACTAAAACTGTCACTGCTAACCAGTTAGCAACGCTCTTTAAGGCAGTAGAGAGGAGATTCCCATCCTAGCCAGTTTGCTCTGCACTGCATAAATAATGACGGAGCAGTAGAGGAACTGAACAGAGAACCACAAGCAAGCGGTAGCTGGAAGACAGAGAGTGTCCCTGCTTTTAATCGATGGAGGCTTTTGTCAGTACATGTATTCTGATCAAACAGTGTGCTGAGTGCCATGGAAGCAGAAGTCCAACGTGTTCTGCATTTTACACCATGTGAAGTCAGCCAAGATCCGTGTAGCTGCTATGTCCCGGGCTTCCTCTCCGATCTGGTCAAATCTAAACTAAAGGTTTGGATTGAAAATGCATTGAAGGCACAAACCATGTCAAAGGATCATGAATATACCCTTGAGAAGCACGGCATAGTGCCCGTCGACTACAGCTGCACAGGTGTTGTTGAAAACAATATGAAATGGACAGATGGGCTGCAGCAGTTCATTGAAATGAAACACCAGGCCAAGCTGAGTGACATGACAGCCATCACAAACTATATGTCCAATGTTGGACTGCTTCAGAAGTATGGAAGTCAGATCTTTGGAGTCTCTGGGACTCTTGGCCAACAAGCAGAGACTGAAACCTTACAGAAAATCTACGAAGGAATTAAGACCTGTCAGATACCTTCGTTCAAACGCAGAAAGCTCTTTGAGGTTGAAGGAGTTATTGTAGATGATGAAACAGAATGGATGGACAAAATCTGCAATGTTGTTACTGAGCAAGTCAACCCTACTCCATGTAGGGCTCCAAGAGCTGTGCTGATCATCTGTGAGACCATCAATCGAGCAAAGGTTCTCTACCATGGTCTAGAAGATAGAGTCCCCAACAGAAAGCTTTACATAAGCAACAACATGGACAATACTGAAACTCTTTCCAAGAAGCTTGAAGCCGGAGAGGTCATTATCGCAACAAATCTGGCCGGTCGTGGAACTGACTTTAAAGTTTCTGAAGATGTAAATACAGCTGGAGGTTTGTTTGTTCTGCAGACGTTCCTTCCAAAGAATGCTCGCGTGGAGGCGCAAGCATTTGGCCGCACTGCTAGGCAGGGATCTCCTGGGTCTGCTCAGCTCATAGTCTGCTCCAGCCATCTGTCAGAACCACCCCAACTGCTAGCTTTGGTCAAGAAACTTCACTCTTTACTGGAAGGTATAATTGATATCACTCCACTGATTCGAGGTGAATTTTGTGAAGGAACTGCGCTCATATCAAAACAGCTACAGCGATGAAGAAACTAAAGCTCTGTCTTTAACGTTGTTATGTATTTTGATTGAAAACACCAATTCTGGAATAAACACAGTCAAAGAAATCAGAGATGACTCAGTAGCTAAAGGCTAGCTAGCTACTTGGAGCATGACATACCAGAGATGAAGAAGAAGGGAGAGCTTTTCACTCAGTATCTGGAGATCCTTGACGAAGTGTACAAAAGCAGCAACAACAAGCCGGCAGATTCAACTTTGTCTGCACTGAATGAATTCTGGGGTATGTGGCTGCTTACCAGGTTCAATGAGAACGATTCTATCGAGGAGTTGAAAAGAAAGCTAACTGGAGACCTGACAGCAGCCAGAAAAAAACTCAGACAGGGAGAATCGCCCTTATCAAACCTGCACCACTACACTGCATTTGGCAATGAGCTGCGTGAGAAGGGAGATCTTGCAGGAAGTATCAAGATGTACACTAAGGCCATACAGGAGGACCACTGTTGGGCAGCAGTTGCATACTACAACCGGGCTTTTGCATCTTTAACCCAACAAGACAGTCATCAGGATCGGGACTGCCTTAAACAAGCTCTGGAAGATTTGCAAAATGCATACAAGTCCGTTGATCTCTACTGTGAACAAATTGGTGTCACTTGTAGATACTCAAAACAAGGAACCAAAGACCTCAGCAGTGATTCAGTGAACAGATTTGACCATCACATGATAGCCAGACTCAACACTTTGCTGCTTTTCAAGACAAACATTAACGAGGCCATGAAGAAGGTAGATAGGGCGAGAGACAGAGGTGGGAATGTGAAAGTGACGAAGAGTCTGGTATACTTCCTGGCTTCAGTTCAGTATCTTCTGCCCATGTTAGTCACTTTAACAAAATCAGTGAGATATTTTCTCTCCAGAGACCCTCTGAAGGTCCTCCAGCTCAACCGTCATCCCAATCTTGACATTTTCAATGAACTTCGATGCCTTGAATCTCTAGGCCTGAGTCATGTCTACACCTTAGAAATACAGTCCTTTCTGGGTGGCTTTTTCTCGAAGATAGACAGGACCATAATTCGAGGATTCAACGCTTTTCTGGCACACACAAGAAAACGATCAAGAAAGTGTGAACAATGTTGAACTGGAAATCTTGTCAGCAACAGACTTTCAGGAATTAAGAAATCCAGCATATATCCATCATGTCCTGGGATTTGTTCATCTTTTTGATTTTGAAGTTCCTTCATTGAAAGTTTTGAGGAAAATTCAGATTTAATCTAGAAAACCATTATCACTGACAAGGGGGGGCTGGAGGCTGAACCCAAATGCACGACTCAGTCACGGTCCTCAGGAGAAAAGTCTTTATTGACAAAGTATCAAATGAAAATCACTCTTATGAGGAAAACGAAAAATCACTCTAATGAGGAAAAAACCTGACTAAGGAAAAATAACACAAAGTAACAAAGGAAATCTACAAAAACATGGCTTGAAACAAAAGTGACTGGAAAAAGCACAAAACCTGATTTAGCATGGAGCTGGTTCACAAAACATGGGACGTGACGAACTGGCACAGGACAAGGGAAACACAGACAATATATACACACAAGGTAACAGGGCACAGGTGAAAACAATCAGGGCAAGGGAAGGCAATCACAGTGGCCGGAAACACACAAGGGCAGGAAGCAAAGGTGTCTGAAACGAGAGGGAAGAGTTATTTCAAAATAAAACAGGAAGTGCATAACAAGACAACACAAGTGATGACTTAACATGAAGTGCATGACATCAGACAAGACGAGACTGGGGAACATGACCCTGACTACACATACATGTGGACTTGACCCTAACTAACACAAGACAGGACTTAACATTTATGACGAGACATGACAATCACATTATAGTCAGAGGAATTTTTATAGTGGTTTTTTTTTCAGTTCTAACGAGCAATTGCAAATCAAGTGTCTTTTTATGTATTTTGATTCAACTTTTTACAAACACAATATATATATTTTCCTGTATATGAATGATTGAATGTATATAAATACTTACATATGTGTATACACAACAGATATTGTTTGATGTTAAGTTTTGTAACATACACCAAAAACATTGCATACAATGATTTATATTTACTAAGTTACTGTTGATTGACAGTTAAAGTATTGATTAGGTTAAATGAAGCAATTACGTTTTTATTCTCTGAAGGTTGCTGCAAAGCTGTAAAAGTAAAAATATATCTTTATTATGATTTAAAGGCATTTTGATTCTGTATAATAAAAATCAAGCTATCATTTGAAGTCGGGTGGTTATTAAAATACAAATTATATATGCTTCACCCTGTTCTTCTTCAGGACTGAAACTACTACTAAGTACATTCTGCACACAACACAACATTACATAGACCAAACGTCTTTTACAGAGGGTCAGGTTTGACAGTGTGAAGAATGCTCCCTCCAGCACTCAGTGCCTCACTGATGTCATGTCCTTCTTAAAGTTAGAGAAAATTAGATATTCACTGAGAACTAGCCCAAATAAATTTTACAAAATGTGGCAATATTTTATCATATATATGTCTGTGCTTATGTTATTCCACTTTTAGGCATTAGAAATTGTTCATATTGCTGATTGCAGAATTTTAAAATCCAAGGAAGCTCGTCTTGTCTCAGGGACAGACACTGACATCATTTTCTGTGACGTTGTATGTTATGAAACTTAAGATTTACAAAGAGCGTCTGCCATCTTGTGGATAAATAATGTCACAACACTGTCTATATCTGGATGGATGATGATGCATATTTATCTGAGTAGCATAAGAACGGTATGCCAATGGAAGCCGTCTCAAGAACGTGTCCTCTCCCTGCCATCGACATCTGCCATGACAGAAAGTTTCATCATGAACTTGCATAGATTTCTACTAGTCATATAACTGCTCCAGTTTAAGGTGCTCGACATCAGATGCCCTTAATCCACCTTAAGGCCACACCTGTGGTGTAACCAAGAGAAGCCTGAGCAAATCTTTTGGACATTCCAACAAAGTTCTGTTTGCATTGCCTCATTATTACGATGATCGACTGAACAGACGTCGTTTTGTTGCAACTTAAGTCTTACAATTTCAGAAAATCTTGATGTTTTTTTAAATTCCTGCAGGGTCTAAATGGAAAAATAACGCGGTGAGTCGCCATCTAGTGGTACAGGATGGTTACAGACTGCAAACGACTGAACATTTCATGAGTGAAAACAGGCAGTGAAGCATGAAGGGAAAACTACAGTGGCTGCAAAACTTGTGGAAACTGTTAAAAGTCCCACATGGAGCCAGTATTTAGTTTTAGTCTGTAGAAAAATGGAGGTGGACCTTGAATGGATGCCAAATATAAGTGTTCTTATAGAAATTGCATTTTGAATTTCAATTCTGTGGTCTGCTTTCATGATTGCTACACTTCAGTAAACTGTTTATCTGCTCATCTGTCAGCACTGAAGCTTCACGTCAACACACCTGGACCACACCAACACCGCAGCAACGGCAGGTTGGGCTGGGCGAGGACAACCGGTCGGTTTGCATTGAGATGAAGGCAAATCTGTGGACAGAGGAAGCAGTGTGGACCTTCAAAATAAAGGCCGACTGTCAGGAGTTGTTTCAAGTATTGTTGAAGAAGGATTATTAAAAATGCTTTCACTTCCCTGAATCTGGAGCAGCGCCGTGTCACGTGCTTAAAAATCCTCTTTGTCAGACTAAATGAAAAGTTCAAGGCGAGTAAAGCCTTTTATTTTGAAAAATCGGTTTCCGGATGTTTAGATAGTCCTCGCGCCTGGCTTGTCACAGGTGTATCACAGGTGTGTCCAGCTGGGAGTTAATTAACACCGCGAGCACCGTCAGGAGGACGCAGAAGGAAAATAATTCAACATAAAATCTCCTCAAAATATTAATTATGAGAGGAGGCACAGCCACGGTGAGTCCTGAGGTGTGTGTGCGTTGTGTGAGGGTTGATGTTATGTCATTTTAGCGTTTGGGGAAGGTTTGGAATTGGTTGAAAAGCGTTTGAAACATGTTTTTTTTTTTTTAGGAGAATGAGGTGGAGGTGGAGGTGGATGAGGAGCATGGAGACCGTGCAGCAGCAGAAACATCTGGAGAAAGACGACCTGTGAGTAGATGAGAAGTTCTGTTCCATTCAGGTCAGAGTGAGTCAGTCAGTGTGCATGATGACTGTAATAACCTTAATTAGAGTCATTAAAACACCTGTGATGAGCCACTTCTTTCATTTCAGCAGTTTTAATGGAGTTTCTTTAACTCATCATCCTCCACGTGTTTTCAAATGTCACCTTCCAGCCTCCAAACAGTCAGTTGACAGCATGCGGCTCAGTCTGTGTGTCCCTGCACTGCTGCTGCTGCATGACTGGCATTTTTCTGTCGAGGCAAGCCAACTGGAAAGACGAACCCGGCGTGATGTCGGCACATTTGAGTCTCTTTAGCACTGTCATGCCCGCGCAGCAGCAATCTGCTGGTTTTGTTTCATTTCAGCGTTGCGTCTAATTATCGTGAGAGTCTTCAGACTGATGCCAGTGTTAGAGGAGGAATGTTCACAGAGCTCTGATCTTGTTGATCTTTTGGAGCAGATCTTTTCCATGTGCTCCGATTTGAGTCTGCAAACACACTCAGGAGGCTTCAGTTTAATATTTTTGAACATGAAGGTTCCCCCAGCCGCCATCCAGCATGTTTCCCAACGAGTCGGTCACCGTGTGTGATCAGAAATAAAAGCTGCTTCAAATGTGACTTTGCTTTGTTTTCTCTGTCTTTTCTTCAGAGCATTGTGAAGCTCCAAAGTATGCTGAAAGAAAGTTTCCCAGAGTCCTTTCCACAGTCAGTACAAGGTGAGCGGCTACAGGCACCTGTGCATAATTTAAAAGCAGAATTATTATTTATGTGATGTCATTCTTTTATTGTTTTGTCTCTCAGCCTCTTGTTCCGTCAACCTCTGACTCCAGCGGATCATCTGCCAATGAGTCTGGAAACAAACAGGTCAGAGTGCTGATAACATCGTCTGTTAGCTCTGCTTCCACCCAGAAGTCCAGGTTGGACATTCAGCACTGTGTATTTTTAAGACGTTCCCATGACGCTGTCTTTGCTGTAACGCCTACGTAACCGCAAACATACATTCCTGCCATGTGAACAACCGGAAATGTCAAAGCTGTGATTACATTTCTGACGAGTCACACACGACGTGCTTCATATCACAACGCTTCCCACGCTGGCTTGTTGTTTTGTTGTTCGCGCGGCGTCATTAACTTTTACGTGGTTCGCAGGATGGCGAGCTCCTCTGCGACGTCTCGGCTGCTGCTGCAGGCGCGACCGACAACCAGCGGCTCCACGTAGAACAGGTGAGAAGAAACACCTACAGGACGTTCAGCTGAAACGTCCAGATCTCGCTGCATGAAATGCTTTTTAAACGGTGGTTGGTTGGTTGGTTGAGTTGGTTGGTTGAACGTCGGTAAAGCTGCTCACATTCTCGTCATCACGAGTCTTTGTTGTACTCAGAGCGGTTTGAAGATGAATGATAATCGTCCCCTCGCTGTGGCAAAGGTTGAATCCACACCCTTTTACTCTGAGCACAGTGTGACTGCTTGTCATTGTGAGATTGTTGCGATGTGTAGGCGTGTTTGTGTGTAAGCAGTCTGACTAGACTTTTCTATTAATAAGTCTCGAGTCTGAAATTAACAAATAGGGCGCTGCTGATCCTCTGCAAAGGTTTCCATGTTGTTTTTGGATTGTTTTGTCTTGAGTGAACATTTCCGCTGTGTCACCGTCGAATTCTAATTTATTTTTTAATCCTTTTCTTTGTTTATTAGAATGGAGTCAATGGAAGCTCGGCCAGAATTAACCCGTTCTACAGTTATTATCTGGTAAACACAAAGATTTCTCACGTTTTCTGAAGTACCTTTTGCTTTCGTTGAGCGTGTTTGGAGTGACTTTATGTTCTGTTGTCAGGAATCGGGCAACAAAGGTCACCTAATGGAGGATGCGGGTGGGACTCCCTCAGAAGGAAACCTCGATGCCATCTTCGTCCCTCCACCCGAATTTCAGAGTTCACCTCTGGATCTTCAAACAGAGTCGAAGAGCGCAGAACTTTCTGAGCCTCCTTTGCAAGGCCGCCTCCAGACGTCGACATTGGCGCCACACCCAACTACCAATGGCCATTTTCGCGATGTAACCGTGAACTCACCAGATGTGTTCAGGCCGGTTCCGGCTCAGAGGAAGAACCTCTTGAAACCTTTGGAATCAAAAAGCTCCGAGCTGATTAAAGACGAAGGGGTCAGTCTTTTCCAGGCTGCTAAAGGAGAGGATGGACACACCAGAGAGGTGAACCTCTCGGAAAAATCTCCCAGTATTTTTGCAGACCCGTTCGGATCACCTTCAAACAAGGAGGCTGATCTGTTCCAGTCGCCACAGCCTATCGTTTGGAACCCATTTCATACTGCCAAGACCGATGGAGCAGATCTGTTTCAAACAGTTCCAACCAGAAATGATCTATCTACAACAGAAGACCTTTTTGGCATGTCCTCAAAGAAGAATCTGGATATATTTTCCCCATCAGCAACAAATTCAGTAGATCCATTCCCAAGCCCAGTTACAATGGATTTATTCCAAGATGTTTCCAGTTTGGATGACCCGTTTGGTCCTACTCCCCCAAAACAATACAACCCTTTCCAAGATGTCCCAAATGGGAACTCCAGACATCTTCCAACCACTAAAGACCAACAACGAGGATCTATTTGCGATAACCCCGAGCAGCGCAGCCTCTGTGGCCACGTACTCTACACCTTCAATCAACAGTCCATCAGAAGTGAAGTTGGACACACTGCCGGCCTCACCAGACCTCTTCAAAGCAACCCCGTCAGCATCCACCCAAGCCATCCAACCGAAGTATCCGGATGAAATTGTCCTTGACGACTCCTCAAGGAACTAAACATGATATTCTCCTGCCGACTCCCTTCACTCGGGCCAGGAATCTGTCCATGTCGCTCGGCCAGTCTCCGTCTGAAATGACTCACGTATGTAACGTGTGCCATTTGACATTTGGACAACCACACCAAATACTCGAAGTTATGGATTTTTGACAAAGTAAGACACATTCTGATTGATGTTATTTACAAATTCCACTTGCAGGTGTCGACCTTCAGACGTCCACCAAAACCGCTTCCTCGAATCAGACCACCAAGCAGAGAGAAGCCACCCAGGCCAGAAAAGCCACCAAAACCAGTAAAGCCCCCGACGCCAGCAAACTCTGTATGCAAGAATTCAGTCTGTCACTCACTAATTCTTTTGATACTGTAACTGCTGTCTGTTAATTAGCTTACTCTTTTGTCTCTTTTTGGTGTTTAGACTGAACCAGTTGTACCCAAAATTTCTCCTAAACCTGTCTTCAGACCGCTCCCAAAACCAGTTATTCACCGCAAACCAAAGACTGTGGTAAGCTAATTATCCGCCTCTATTAGCTTGGGAAAAAACGGTATGTTCTAGTTTATTCATGTGTCTGCAGTTTGTGCAGCTGATGATAGACAACATGCTTGAAGGATTTCTTTCTTTACAGGAAAACAAACCGACAGATCCTGAGAACTATGTCGTCTTCGAGGACATCCTGCTCATTGGACAGGTGTTCTCAACATGAATCCTTAAATGTAGAACAGTTAAGAAGAAAAAGGTTTTATGGACATACTGATTGGGTTGTTCAGGCTGATGCACACACATTGTATGTTTCGATTATTCTACTAAAACTAAAACTGTCTCAAAACAGGAGAGGTGTGTTGAAGACTGGCCTGAAGACAGTCCTCAGCTTGACCCCAACTTCAAACCAGTAAGAAAACATTTACACGTGTTGGTTTTCTATGAAAGGTTATTGTTCCGTCAAAGACATTTCAGCTAATGAAGCATTTTTCTCCGTTTTATTTCTGAAAGTCTGGAACTTTGAGACTACGGCGAGAATCGCTGAAAGTAAGAGACGAGTTTTTTCTCCAGTCAGCATTGTTTGTTTGGTTGTAAGCAGACAGAAGATGCTCAAAATGTGACTTTTCTCTCAGATGAAGGCCGACTCTGATGGAGGAAGTGGCGAGGATCAGGAGGGCTCTGGCAGCCATGGAAAGGTAAGGACTAGTCTCACTCATCAGTCGCTCTTTAGTTTCCAGTATAAAGTTTAACATCCTTGTTTTTTCTTTTTACAGAAAAAAGACAAAAAGTACAAAATGTCTCTGATTTCCAGAAGAGGCTCGAAGGTACCTGATACAGTTTCACTGCTTTGACTGTGTTTGCATGTTCGTCTTTGTAATGGTAATGATTTCACTTCGTAGGACAAGTTTGCTGATGAGACAAAGGACGGGAGGAGCAGGACACTACCCACAACACGTAAATCGTCAAAGGTAACCGTCTATAAGCTTTCTGAAGTTTTAAATGGTGACTGGAGGTTTGAACCTCAATGAAATAAAGTAAATCAAGACTTAAAAGTTGCTGCTTGTTTCTTCAGGAGTATTTTTCAGACATGCACATGTCGGCAGAAGAGTATGACGATGCAGAGCATTTGGACTACAAAGTATGTTACATGTCATCTTGCTCACTCTGGGCTGTATTAATATACCAGCAGTGGTTTAATAATGTTTCCTTTCTTCAACAGAAGAAACCTCTGAAGACCAAAGTCAATCAGCTGCTCAGAAGAGCATCCACTGCTTCCTCTGTGCCCGACAGAAAACACATGAACGGACATTTACCTCAAGAATTAAAGGTAACTACTGTTGATGTTCGTCTGAAAAGCTTGTGTGACTTTGCAGATTAGTGCTGCAGCTCTGATTTATACTTTCTTTGTGATTCCATACCAGGACGGTGAGCTGAGTAAGAAAAATATTCACAAGGAAAACTCCATACGCCGATGGTCAGAGGTAAAACACCTTCAGTCTACCAACAATTTATCACACTAGTTAGATCCTGAATATTTGCTGCAGACAAAGTGTAAAAGGTTTCCAAGAATGTTGCTTCAGTTCAAGTTCCAAAGACTCTTAGCAGCCTTTTACATTTGCACTGGAAGCAAGATACATGGTGCAGTCATCTTCGTGCAGTTAGCATGATGAGTTTCTGATGCAGTGTTTTGTTGTCGACAGGGCACGGCGTTGGACAACAGCGAGGACGAGGAAGTACGGGGAGCTCAGCATGAAGAGGTGAGGAGTACTGGATTTGCTACACTTCACATTAATGTGATTATTGCTGTGTATCATTTCTGTCACCATTCAGCCTGCAGTAGTTGTAGTTTGTAGGTGATGATTTAACTTATGTGATCGAATGTTTTCTCTCTCCAGAAGAGAAAACAGACGGTGAAAATCAAGTTTGTGCCGCACAGAGGATTTGCCATCATGAAGGTGTGACAGCTGTACTGCACTCAACATTTCACAATACTTTATTTATTCTTTACACCTTGATGAATGTGTGTCAAAACGTCTCTGCAGACTGACGCTGAACAGAAGGGAGCGCACGGATACGCGCCTCGTAAAGGCTCCAAGGTACGACTCGATTTGAATACAGCGAGGTTTGTTCGGTATGCGTATCGTTTCTGTGGTATGAGGATGGTCAGGGTCACGTCGCATGTTTGAAATGTTTGTTTTCCCCTCAGGAGAAGTCAGAAGATGAAGTTTACGGTGCACATGGCTACACACCACGGAAGAAGTCTCAGGTATGAAGATCAGCCGAACAACAACAAAGCACAGCTTGTAGGAGAATTCAGGAGAATGAATGATCTGTGTACTGTGAATCACTTATTTGGTTTATTTAAGTTCTACTTTAAATTTACTGACTAGCATATGTTACCTGTTTACTTGGGTCACATTTATTTCATATTTCAGGATGATGGTGTTGAGGATGTGGCGGAGCTGAAAGGACACAGTCTTCAGTCAAGAAGCAGGGTACTTTTTTTATTTCGTCTGACATAAAATATGATGCAAATATGTTGCGAATATTGCAGATTTTCCTCCTGCTTGAGGAATAACTGTATTCATGGTTTATACCTGAATGATTTTGGACATCATCGTTCCTGACTTACCTATTCTGAATATGTTACCAGGCTTATACTTTCATGGAAGACGAGCAGCTTCAGAAAGTTCACCACACGTCTGTCGGATTGGACGGAGATGAAGATCCGTATAAAATGGCAGACTGCAGACCGGTACGTTTCTTTCTTCAGACTCACTTTGGACACTTTGCTGGCTGTTTTCACTTCATGTGCATTTTATTTTCTTCAACAGAAGAAACCAAAGAAACAGCTGCACACTGCTCGCCGAAGCTCAAAGGTAGATTTTTTTTTCTCTGTTTGATGTCGAGGCAATGAGAGATCATTTAGGTTTTACATAAATGTGTGCAATGATTTTTATTTATTTATTTTAGGAGGACATGCTGGATGAAACTGGTTCTCAGAAAAAGAAGAGCAGCTTCCCAGCAGACGACGGCAAACTGAACGGGGTGGAGGACTGCAACCCGGTATTTTTATATCTGAGAATAGCATTTTTGTAACAAGCTAACAGCAGCAATAGGAGCACAGTTTAACTGTGTTGTAGAAACACAACAAAAAGAGTGTAAACCTCAGCAAACACACTACAAGAGGGTGAGAATGGTTACACTGCACGGCTGGACATCAGATTTTATGGCAGACGACATTGTTGTTTGCTTTTGAGTTTATTCGACGAGGTCTTAAACCGGTGATGTTTACATAAACGCCCTCTTCCCATCCTGCCCAAATCTAAGAAAAGCCAATGCACTGTGGGAGCTGGCTGAGTTCAGCCACCGCGTCTCTAATAAGTCAGCCTAATTGTTATTTCCGACTTTTATTTTCAGGATATTTTCGCTGAGGACGACGGCTGTCAAAAAGGGAAAGATTCCATGAGTCCTGAAGAGTTGTACGACGACGAAGAAGATGACCTGGACACCTGTGAAGCGGTATTCTCATCACCCTCATGTTCACTTTAACTTCTTTACTTTGGCTTTATTCAAGATTCTTAAATGTTGTTTATTTTTTCTTTTCAACAGACGAAGCCGTCCAAACTGAAAGACCCCAAAAACTACAAGGCGAAGGTGAAGTGTGGTCCAACTTATTACTACGTTAAAAACAGGAAGAATGACGTGCTCACTTTTCATTTCCTCTTCGTCATGACAGAGCGAAGCCATGCAACCAGAGTGGGAAGATCCACCAGGAGCGACGTCGAGTGACTTCCTGTCAGAGGCCGCCAAGGTGATTTTTTACATGATCTTTAAATGATCAGTCAACACATGGCTTACTGAGCCAGCAGATCCTATCAATGGTGCATGTTTAATCCTGAACTCCATCTTCGGCTCAAACCGGTTGAGCCGAAGATGACCCAGTTTTCCTTTCACATATTTTTGTTGTTGTACTGGTCCTCCCTCCAAAAAGAGGTTGATCTCAATGGGCAGTACCTGAGTTCAACTAAAACATAATGAAATCATGGCAGTCGTGTTCTAAAGGAGGCCTGTCTGAGCCGGCGTTAAGGGTTACATAGAAAAATGTTCTCGCCTGAAAGGTGATCTGTATTTATTTAAACACGTACTTTGTTTATCTCAGCTGACAGTTGAGAATGTTACGCAATGTTGTTGTTTTCCACTGTTAGCTTAGCCGTCTCCATTTCTCTGATTCCTGATGGGACAGATTCCTTTTGGCATGTGACTGAGCCGGTTGAGCAGCATAGCATTCATCAGCAGCGGTTGTCACACCAACTATTGTGCAGAAAAGTCGTAATATATACAAAGGCAGGTTTCTGATGAGTAATCTATGTGGATGTTGTGAAGTAGTGACGCACTCACTGGCTTATGTTTGTCCTCCATCGTTCAGGCGGAGTGGCTGGCTGCTCAGATGGATGAGCGCGCTATGGCAGATCAGGAGGACGAGGACGAGGACGGGGTCAGTTTCCACAAGATTCCACTTCCCCACCGTGCATTTCCTCGTTATGCAAGTGAACAATGTTCACCTTTTCTAGCCGAGCAGTACTCAGGTGTTCATGCTCTTTGTATTTTTTTTTTTGTCACAGGACACTGACAGTTTGATGGAGTGGTGGTACACTGTGGAACGTGAGTCACAAGCCTCTTCTAAGGAAACAGATTCAGACATCTGAACTGTTTACTCCACTAACACCTGTTGCTGGATTGTATTTCAGAATGGGATGAGGTGCCGTCAGATGACGAGGACAAAATCATGAAAGAGGATGAGTCCAAGTACATCGGTTTATATCAGTTTGGTTCAAATAAAGTGGACAGTGCTGGGTGTTGGGAATCACATCACTGATTTCAGTGGGAAAGGAAATAATTAGTAGATTAGATCAACGGAAATATAATTCATGGCTTTCGGCCATTTATTGGCCACTGGGACAAGTGTGAAAAACTTTCCATGTGAAGTTACGCTGGGGAACTTTGGAAATATTCAGAATCCAAATCAGAATTATGGAAATTTCCAATGAATAACTTCGCTTTGGTTCCCAGATCGTTCACCACCTTGGCAGAGAAGGTCCAACGCGGCCTGCGCCTCTTCAACAAGGTCTTCACGGAGCGAGCCGAGGTCCTCTGGCAGTCCATCATCAGGCTCCACGCCATCGCCGACGACATCAGCAATTTCCACCACAAGGCCAAGATCGCCGGCATCACCGGCGGCACCACCACGGCCGTGGGTGGCGTGACCGCCATCGCCGGTTTGGTTATGGCTCCCTTTACCTTTGGTGCCTCTCTCGTAGTTACCGCTGTGGGTGTCGGCGTGGCAACGGCTGGTGGGATCGCTTCAGCTTCTGCAGCCATCTCGGATAACGTCAACAACATGCACGACCGGAAGAAGGTGAGCTGGATTCAGCCAAAACGTTGATTGACTCATTGATCTCTCTAACATTGTTTCCTCTCCGTTCTCCAGGTGGAGATAGTACTGGAGGAGTATGAGGGTCACTTGAAGGACATCGGGAAGATCCTCCACTTTGTCAATCAGGGCTTGTATAAACTCCGCGGCCATCCTTTCCTCAGGTCTGGCACCCAGCACTACTCGAGCGACTGGGAGATCCGCAGGGCCGTGCAGATGATCAGCTTGGTGGACTCGCCCGTGATGCGCGCTGTGGAGATAACGGACACGGCGATCACCTCGGTCCAAGGACTCTTCAAAGGCATGGACAAGTACTTCATCAAGGACTCCCGAGAGCTGAAGAAGGGCTGCAAGAAAGAGGTGGTGGCTCAAATAAAGGAGGTGGCAAACATCCTCAATGACGGGATAGTGGAGCTTAACGTCATCAGAGAGGAGCTACAGGATGCTACTGGAAGCGTCTGAGCAACGTTCAGCAAAGAACACCAGCTACCTCTGCTGGCTAAATGAGTGAACTGTAGGCTCAAAGAGAGGCGTGGACCTGCTGTGAAGTAGTTTAGACAATCGACAGTTTATTTTAATAGATTCCAATCATCCTGCGAAAATCCAACCACTGTGAAGCTGCCTGTTTGTTATTTTATTGTAGTTTTGGTAAAGAGGTGTTAGTTAAAGTCACTTTTGGGGCTGTGGATCATTCTTGTTGTCTTTGTATTATATTGTAAGACACACGGGTACTGTGTAAAATAACAGGTAAGCGTCTTTGTGGGTTGAAATAAGGTGTAAACTTTAAATGTATTCACTCACTGTTCACTATGATAAACAGGAGCACCTCACAGTGTACTGCTGTCCAGTACAGCGATGCCAACAACGCCTCTCTGAAACCTTTGTATATAAAAAAAGTATTTTTGTTACTATATCTGTAAAAACTTGTTGTGTTGTCTCAATATTTTGTCCGTTCTGTGTCAGATGAACAAACGATTGTAGCTGAGAATCTACAAGACTCAAAATTGGACTGTTGGACAGTTTTAAAGTTTGACTTTGCCGACTGTTGATGCCGATTTGCTGCTCACATATTTGTTACACAACATCCTGTTTTAATGCTTGTGACTTCACAACAGTGTGTGTATAGGGTAATTTATTTTTAACACAGCTGCATGCTCTCGCTTCAGATGTGCTGGATGTGTTTAATGCTTGTTGAGATTCAGGTTGTGGTTCGCTGATGTGCAGCTTCGCAGGTCTGTTGGTAAATGATGTGCACGTCTGTTTCACCTACATGAAGAATCCATGTATTGCTACACATGATTTTAACCTGTAATATTCTATTTAATGTGTTTTATGTATATTCAGAACACAGAAAGATTTACTGTTACTGTGTTTAAATATTAAGTATTTTGTTCTGCATTATTTTAACCTGAACGCCTGCAAAGCTCTGAAAATATTTTATTGAAACATTAAATCTGTAAATAAAGAATTTGATGACTATTGATGTTATTTAGTTTAAAGGACAATCAAAACAATAAAAATGACATTATGTTTGCAGAATGAGGAATTACATCGGATGATGGAAGAATGGACATAAATAATAAATTTAAAGAGCTCCATTGTCACAAAATGTGAATCTTATTAAAACAGTTAAAATATCAAATTAAAAACAGAGAAGGTCTCAGGACCAAATTAAATTCCAAATCTCTTAAAAGAATGAACTGATTTAATTTGGTTCATCGATATACAAAGAAAATATTTTTTATTCATTTTAAATCCAAAGGTGGGTTCAGCCTCAGCAGGTGTGGATCAGCTGGAGCGTTTTTAAACTACATCCATAAACAAACAGGGGAAAAAAAAGAGGCCACGCCCCTATCCAGGTGAGCCGCACAGGTGATCCGCGTGAAAACATGGACACCGTGCACAGCTTTGAGGGAGTCTGTAACACTACCCTCCCTTTATTCCCCTCAGAGCTGCCCATTGTTCGCCTGTTAATCAAGAACTTCGGCTGAAATCAGAGCAGGTGAGTCCGGTACCGGCAGTAACCCAACGCGCCTCCGTCCGCCTCGCTCAGGTTTGGTCAAACCAGTCTGACGCCTCCGCGTGTTGTCGGGGAAGTGAAGGATTGTCGCAGGACTCTGTTGCTCAGCAGTTTTTATGATCACCATTGTTTCTCTCAGGTATGCAGCCCGCTCGTTTCATTGTGTCGCGTTGTGTTTTTTTATTGTGTTCGGGACAGTGTGTGACTTTGTTTGTGTGACCGAGCCAGACTCAGTTCAAAGTTCCGCCGGTTTAAAAAGTTGCGTTGCCTCGTTGCCAAACGGCGCGTCGCAGTAGGCAACTTCAACTTACAGCAGCTGAGTCAGACACATTTCTTCAGCTCGGCTTGAGTCTTAAATCTTAAATCAACACCTTTATTAACACAAAGCAACTTTTCAAACTAGCTCGGTGTGAGCTCACTGGGTGTCATGTGACCTGGAAAAAGTTGAAATATTATTAAATGTGCAGATATAAGCCGATTTTTTTCAGGGTGATGTGAAGTTTTCACAAAAACACTTCAACTCTTACTTCACTTTGAGAAGTTTAGAGTTTCACAGAGCAACTTAAATTGTCAAAAATGTGACTGGGGTTTGGTGGAAAGAGTCATGAATGACCTTCATTGTTGTCACAGTTCACGTTTGTCCGACGCCGTCTCATCCTCGATGTCATTTCAGCACGAACATGTTCAGGAGAGATTTAAGCTCGACGGCGCCGACTCCAGCAGTTCCACCCAGACCAAGCAAGGAGGTAATGAAGTATGAGCAGGAGGAGTGGTGGCTGTTTTGTTGTTTGCACGGTGTTTGTTCACTTAAACTGAGGCCTTGCTTCGTCACCAGGACCTGGACAACCCCGTCACGCACAGCCTGAGCGGACAGGACGCGGGAGCGGTGAGTGTTCAAACCTGCACGTACAGAACGCGCCAGTGAAGTCCAAACCTTTTTTAACTGTGATTGTATTTCATGCAGGAGCACAGCAGTGAGGTCAACCCAAAGACCAAGGTGAGGAACTCCTTTGGGAACGCGTACAGTGACTCAGCTGCAGCGGCTGAAGTTTGAATGAATCTGTGTTCTGTGTAAACAACAGAGGGCGGGCGTGATGGGAGTTATGCACAAGGTCAACCCGTTCAAGTCCACGTCGCAGGTAAAACACGACAACATTAAAGACTTATTGTCGTTCATAACTACGTCACGTAAGATGATTCCTTTGCTCTGCATGCAGGCCTCCTCCTCTTCGGTCAGCAAAGCTCCTTCCTCAGAATCACTAGAACAGGAAACAGACTCCACACGGGTGAGAAGAACTCGCTCGTATGCAGAAAGCTGATGAGATTGTGACTCAAGATGTGCTTTTCCTGTTCCCAGATGTCACAATAGGAGATGTAATCGTGTTTTACTAGTGTACAAGAAGTGGATTGCATCAGTCAGCTGTTCTGTCTCATTTCAACGTCTCGTATGACAAATGAAAACAATTCTTTGGCTTCATCTCGCCATCACTTTAGCCGAGTGTACGGAATGTACAGTCCACATGAACCCGGCACCCGCTCCGGTCACATGGCGCGCACGCGTTTCATCTGGCAGCATCACAAATCTGTCTTTGTTCTCCTCGGGCTGGATGCAAATCAGGTTCAGTCCAGGAGGAGGTGGTAATGCAGCAGGAGTGAGCTAACTAAGTAATGCAGCCCTGAGGGTTGTTGAAGCAGGCAGATTTGACTTTGAAGCTCCTCGGGTGTGTTTACACGTCTGCTTCTTTGAGATCTGATGACTATCGGAGTCACCAACAATGCATGAAGTGGTTAGATGTAGATGTTCGAGTGTGAATGCATCCAAGATTGGAATTCAGATACTTAATCTTAGTGTAACTAGGTCAGTCAGGGATCAGTGGAAGCAGCCACTCACTCACTTATTTTCACGACACCTGTAAAGTCTTGCGATGTAAACGAACTGCTGCAGTTTCAGTTCAGGTCAGATCCTGATTTGAATGTAGCCCGGAAAAACGAAGATGGTTTGAAAACAGATCTGCTATCAACAGAAAAGTATTGATGTGTAAATGAAAGTGTGGTGTGCGGGTCATAAAGTCTCGAATCTCCAGATACGAGACACTGAAAAGACAAGCTGCGATTCGATAAGCCGCAAAATGAATGTTTGCTCGCCGGGCGATTAACTCTCGTCACAGTGTTAAATTACTTTTAACACCAGCTACAAGTTAAATAGGAAAAAAAAGATCTAATTAAATATCTGGAACTCAAATTTCAGAACCCCGGCGTGCTGAAAGGGGTCATGCAGAAGGTCAACCCATTCAAGTCCACCTCCCAGGTAAAACAGCCTTTGTGTGCGCGTCACAATGGCAGCGGTAACAAAGGTGACGGTGGATCTGTGTCAGACAATAAGCCATTCACTATAACGCTGCTTTTTCTCACGCAGGTCTCAAAAGCTCCGTCGTCGGAGTCACTGGAACAGGGAAGAGTTTCAGACTCTAGTCAGGTGACGGATCGTGATTTCTCTTACCCAGAGTCAAATTCACGTACTTGGATTTCACTAAAATCTCTTTTTGAAACACAAACTTTCTGACACCACTCATCCACCAGTAATCTGATAAAACGGCTTCATTCAGCCTTGTTTTGTTTTCTCCATCATTTATTTGTCATGTTTCTGTTTGGAGCTGCTTGCCAACCCTCAAATACAACAAGATGTTTGATGTTGAATGATTTTTTTTTTGGGGGGGGGGGGGGCCCAAACACAAAATCTTGCTTCGGGCCACTAAATGCGTAGAGCCGGCCCTGGTTCATTCGCATTAGTGAAAACTGTCTCCGGTCTTCGGCTCTTTGTGTGTTTGTGTTTCAGAATCCTGGTGTGTTGAGAGGGGTGATGCAGAAGGTCAACCCGTTCAAGCCTTCCACACCGGTTTGTTCTTTGTGTATTTCACGAGAGATGACCAATGTCCCACAAACCATAGCGATATAGAGCTGACCTTTTCGATTGGGACAGATTGACATACACAATATTTCTAAATTGTCTTTAGTTTTAAAGGGAATCAAAAGGCAGAACTTTGATTGGGTCGTAGTCTAGCACAGAATTAGAGTTCAAAACATCTTTTATTCACCGTGTATCATCTCCTGGTTTTAGGCGCCAAAGGCCGATCCTCCAAGTGATGCAGGAGATCCAGCGGAGACAGAAAAAGAACTTCAGGGCAAACAGGTGAACATGATCTGTTCTACTGCCTGCAGTCCATGGATCTGAAAGTCTTAACTGTTAGTCCAGGTTCTTACGTTTCAATTGTCCCAATTAACGTCTTTGTTCTTCAGAATCCGGGGATGATCGCGGGGAATGATGCAGAAGGTCAACCCGTTCAAATCCTCGCAGCCAAAGGTACGAGAAGAATAAGAAGAAAGATCTCGATCAACTACTGAGCCCCTACCTCAGTCTTTATTTTTCTTTGTATCTGGTCTTTCCAGGATACTCAGTCTCTGCACAGCGACCTCTCGTCCAGCAGTGGAAGCTTGGCAGACAATAACAACTTACCGGAGAAGCAGGTAGATCAAAATCTGGTGCCATCAAATAAATTTCTTATGCTTCAATCGTCCCAATTAACGTCTTTGTTCTTTAGAATCCGGGGATGATCGCGGGGATGATGCAGAAGGTCAACCCGTTCAAATCCTCGCAGCCAAAGGTACGAGAAGAATAAGAAGAAAGACCTCGATCAACTACTGAGCCTCTACCTCGGTCTTTATTTTTCTTTCTATCTTTCCAGGATACTCAGTCTCTGCACAGCGACCTCTCGTCCAGCAGTGGAAGCTTGGCAGACAACAACAACTTACCGGAGAAGCAGGTAGATCTGTGAAACATGGAGATGTTTATGCACGTCAAGGGAAACCCTCTGTAGCTCTTCGATTCCTGAAGAATTGGAAGTATTTATTGAATTAAGCAGTGATTTGGTTCGTCATCTTTGACTGAGAGACCTTCACAAAGAAGCAGCACTCCATAAATAATTAAAACCAATCCGATTCATGCAGTAATAAAGTAACATCTTGCAGTTTTTCTGTATCACAGATAACCGAGTGTACATTTAAGTACTTCCTTGTGTTTTTAATCTGTAATATTCTTGAGTAATTTCTGTTTGTGTTTCAGAACCATGGGGGCTTCAAAGGGATGATGCAGAAAGTGAATCCCTTCAGGTCTTACACTCAGGTACTGCACAGATGACTAACTTAAACTTTGTACGCTTGGTTTGAAGATGAGGGTTGATTTCATGCTTCAGTACTGAACTGCAGCTGACGTGGGACGTTATTTTCTACTGACAGACACCAGCTGGCTTTTATTTGCTGTTTTGTTGTTGATCCAGATGCCGGACGAGGAATGTCAAACAGACTCTGCGGTGCCAAAAACATCTTCCTCGCTCAGGACACAGGTACGGTTAAGGTGAAGCTGGTTTCCTGGAAGGAAATGATCCATTTTCCGACACGCTGAAATGATTTCAGCGTTGACCCAGATGCACGGTGACGTCGCATCAATCGTAGATCACACAGCAACTTTCTTTTTCTTTATCAGGAAAAAAAAGCGACTGACAGAGGGAACTCCAGCAGCTCTGAAAGCTTGGATGATAGCTCCATAGAGAGACACGTAAGACATTAAATACATCCAGTCGCTGTCTTGAATGACAAACCGTCCAATGCCTCAGGACAAACTACTTTAATGTACTTGCTGTAGTCACAAGGCAGCTGTTGAGTTTCTACAATCATGACCCCACTGGATCACTATTGTAATCAGATTATTGGCTGACTCTTTGCCCGCTCTGTCGTGCAGAGATCATTTTCAGAACAAACAATAAAAGCACGCAGCCTGCCCATAAAAATTCAAGGCATCTGTCCTGGGAGAGGCAGACGACGCACAAACTCACCGCAAAGAATTTAATGATTTTTCAGGAAGGTCATGACCGACGCAGCCCAGACAGTTGAGACTAAAGTATCGAGCAGTGATAAAAGTGTATTATTGTCGATTACTGCACGTATCATGCCGTGTGTTGTAACCTCTTCAAACAAACTGTCCGCAGACGATTTGGTACACCGATGCCGACGCCAGCTGCGAGGTGAAAAGCCAGCCAACAGCGGCACCGAAGAGAAGAACTATGGTATGTTAAACAGGACTTAAGCTCAGGCTGCATGCAAATAAAGTCAGTCTAACATGTGATCTCTCGAATCATTTCCTCTCTAGACTTTCAGAATAAAGCGGATTCTGCCGAGTGCGTTGTTTGCGTCCGGAACGAAGGTACCGTTGAACATTTGTGGAGGCCTTGTTGCTTTCTCGCTTGCACAGTTCAGCCTCCATCACAGTGTCAGTTTGTTTTCTCATCGTTCATTTTATTTGCTCACAGGACTCGGCAGCAGCGTCCTCCGACACTCCCCAGGTGAGCTGGCAGGCCAATAACTACAGCCATGGTTTGTTTTTACGGCGGCGTTGTGAAACTGTAAATGATGCCTTTACGCGGCTAAAATGGCTGCTTGATCAGGTCGTGTTTATTATTAAGGTGTGTGGTAGGAAGGTTTTTATTTGCCCTTGTAATTTCTATTGTTGTAATATTTTGTCCTGCATTAACTCCATCATGGCACGGACACCTGTGGTTACTCCAGGTGAGCTCCCGTGTCTCTCTTCATCTTCTAATGCGTTTAAATGACGGACTCAACAACACCAGAGGCCTCTGTATATAATTCAGGTCATACAAATTTGACGTGCATCCGTATGGTTTATCAAAATGAATATTAGTGTTTCAGGTCTCGTGGCTCTCGCCGTGCTTGCACACATTACTCCCCCGTAGCACTAGAGGGAGCTGTGGTGCTACGTTTAACAGTCTGAGACTCACTGTCCTGCACGGTGCATCCATCTGTAGTGTGGTCTAAAAGAAAGCAAACAAATGGCTGAATAAGATTTATCGTAAAACAACATGAGGGCGTTTCAGGACACATGAGCTCAGGATATTAAAGGTTTTACAGTGGGAACATAATTTAGTCATTAAACGACTGGAGGGGGGAATGTTTAATGCATGCAACATGGAGATGGAGGCATCAGAGGAAGTATGACTTTAAATTAAAGCTTGACTCTCTCCGGGCAAATTACAGGTGATATGGGGCAAAAAGACTCACCCCATACGCTGAATAACAAGCAGTCAACACCTCCTCACCTCCAACAGTAATTACACCTGCTGGAAGTGCATAGTTTTCCTTTAATTATACACAATGTTAATAGCCTACTTGATGTTCAGTCGTAGGCCGAATGCATGGCATTCTGGGTAATGTAGTTTTTGTTGCAAACGTTTTCTTTTTAATTGGAAGGCTTCAAACGTCGCTGTGTTTTAGGAGACGGTGGAAGTTCAGACGTTAGAGTTGGTTGAAGTGCCGGTGCCAAGCGAAGGAACATTCCTGGACCCTCTGGATGTAAGACTCCATTCTTTTCTAATGTCATGTGGATCTACACGTTGAGTTACTTGTAATGAGTTTAAAACCGTTCACTCGTCAGGACGAGGACGGCCTTTTAGCGTGGTGGAGAACAGCAGAAGGTGAGCTTGACCTTCACAGACTTCTTCTTGTTTTTTTACCATTGGAAGTTCTAATAGTTTCTTTCCCGTGTGTCAGGTTGGGATGAGTGGAGTGACGGGAACCAGAATGAGGAAGCTGAAGAGTAAGTTCTGATCAGATTCTTCTAAGCTCGTGGAGCTCTGGCCAACCATCTCCTCTAGATTTTGTGGTTAAGCAGCTCGTCAGAAGTTGCATTGCAGTGATGTTTCTCCCGTTGTCTCAGCGTGGTGGAAGACGCCGCCGATCGCGTCTTCATGGCCGCTCGTCTTTTTGTTCGGTTTTTCAACCAGCGCGGCGCCTCGCTGCAGCAGCGTATCCTCGAGCTGCTCTCCCTCGCCGATGCCGCCGACACATTCCACAAGAAAACCGTCACGGCCAGTGTCGGCGGCGGGGTAGCGAGCGTCGCGGGCTCGATCACCACCATCACGGGCCTCATTTTGGCGCCCTTCACGGCGGGAACGTCGCTCATAGTCACGGCCGTGGGCATCGGCGTAGCTACGGCTGGCGGCGTGGCATCCGCCTCGGCCAACATCACGGACACGGTCCATTCAAAGACGGACCGCAAGAAGGTGGAGAAGATGATCCAAGACTACGAGGAGGAGATAAAGGACATCAGGGAGTGCCTGGAGTTTCTGCAGGTGAGAAAATACAAAACAAGGTTGCATGCAAAGCTTGAAAACGTAGAATGCAGAACAGTTTATTTATTTATTCTTCTGGCATTCTACGTGAGAAATTCAGAATGTCTTCTAGTCCTGTGGGTGTGACTGATATTCAGGGCTTCATGCCAACCAAAACTTTGAGCACAGCAGTGTTCTTTCTTTGTTCTTTCTTCTTTGTTTGTAATGGCGGTGACTTGGATGTCAAACCTCCGGTGTTTACTCCTAATATCTCCTAAATCACCTGACAGGAAGGGATGGAGACTCTTGAAGAGTGGAACTTTGAGAAGTTCGCTGAGGCCATCTCAAAGAAGCACCTCAACCAAAACATCAAGCATGTAATGAAGGAGGGCGGCCGGGCTGGCAAGGCTTTAATGATCAACACCGAGAGCCTGATTAGCACCGTCCAGGTCCTCAGCGTCGCAGGAGGCGCCGCCAAGGCCGCCCAGGTGATGAGCGTCACCACCGGGGTCATGTCGGGCCTCTTCCTGGCTCTCGACGTCTTTTTCCTGGCCAAGGACTCCGTGGAGCTCAAAAAGGGCGCAAAGACGGAGTTTGCTACCAAGATCCGAGAAGTTTGTAAGGACTTGCAGGAGGGGCTGCTGGAGCTGAACCGGATCAAGGAACAGCTGCAGATGACCATGGATGGGATAGAGGTGGAGGTAGAGGAGGAGGAGGTGGATGAAAACCTCTTGAAGTCTGAACTGAAGAAGCTTGTCGAGCTTGAAGAATGAAGGACAAACCGAAGCCTCACTGTCTTTAAAAAGTTTTAACAGAAATAGCGTCGTAGTTTTTTGGTGGTTGGGAGTTTTTACAGTCGCTCAACTATTACTGGAACTTTTTCTTCCAAGAGCTGTTTTGGAATAATATATTAAGTATTTATATTATTTAAAGTAGTCATTTTAATTATCATGTGTCAGTGTCTTTAATAAAAAAGTATTTTCCTGCCATTTTTCTCTCGCCTGGTTTCACTTGTGAAAGGTGGGAACTTACGACCCAATGAACAAGCAGAGAAAGAAAAACATTTACCTTAAACAGTTCAGGACGGATGAAGCACTATCACTTCGTGCCCGCAGGCTGATGAAGGCGTGCGCGAAGTGATGCATGAACTGGGAAAATGTCGACAAACCTGCCGGGCCGGTTTGAAAAAGCCCCATTTCACGAAACCCTTCACGCGTTTATCTCCCCGCGATCGTCCGCCGGCTCGGCGTTGTTTACAGACGCGAGGCAAAAGATAACGAACACCTTTTTGAGGAATGTTAAAGAAATGCAACCACACCCCTTCATTGGTGTCTACGACCGGATGTGTCCACTTTTCCAAAGACTACAGGACTACATTACGTATGAGAGGTTTTGTACTGGATTGCACTGTATTTTACAGGCGTATTTAAGTCCATGATGTAACTCCACTGGAGGGCAGGCTAACATTTGCAGCCTGTTTTCCTCTGAATGAGTTAACGTGAGCAAAACACATGATGATGACGTAATGGGGCTGGTGATTGTCTTAGCGTACTCTCTACCACAGTTTCTGATCGTAACGTATACGGGACCCCGAAAAGGAAGAAGCTAGTTAACAGAGCAAATGAGTTAAATAAAGCAGGGCTTCATGTTCAATGCTCACATGCCTGTGAGTTCTGTATGTGTCCAACCACACTGTGGGGAATTGTTCTGATGTCCGTACACGCCTCAGAGACGTCCCTTTCTTTAGTGATTTCATTGTCAGTTTTTGATCTTTGTGCTTCGACAGACGGTGTTTACTTACCGAGGGACGGCAGCACAAAAGCAGGAATTTGTCACTAACAATACTTTGAAAGATTTCTCTTTGAGTCGTCTGCAGAAGCCTCGTTTAGAAGTTCCCGATGTACAGAGACAGGGTTGTAAATTTGGTCCTGCCAGCACGCTTACAAAATGATTTTAAGAGGGGATCACTTAAGGACAGGAAGAACAGTTAGAGTGGCTGCAGACATACTTTAAGTGTGACTTTGCCCTCATGTTTCAAGCAGCATAGCAAGTCAGAGGAAATATGTCTGTGCACCAATAGGAGTCCTTCAAAGTGTCATTATGTCACCAACGTCAGCACGCGGCAGTTTTTATGGCCAACTACTCTAAAGAACAAGCCTCGGAAATCTATGAACAAACAATGACAAGCATGAAACTATTGTTTCACGTCACACAGAGTCATGGGATCGTTACAACATGCCAGTAACATTCTGCTTTCGGTTGCTGCACCAGCAAGCATCACAGTAAAAACAGTGCGTGAGGTGCACTGATGTAAAATTGCATTACGGTGTATTTCGTGAATCGTAATTAAGATTCTTTAAGGATTCCTTTGTGGAAAGTAAAATGACGTGTTATTAATGTGCTTTTTTATGAACCTGGAGAGAATATTTCTCACGGAAGGTTGGAGTTTCCCCAGTTTGGAAAGAATTGTGTTTTTAAGTTGATTCACTGACGATGAATCTGAGACTGACGGACCTGAGCTAACTGATGAGGAATGTGTTAATCCTAAATGATATTGGTTTGAATGTGAAGAGCTTCCTTATTTGAATCAAAGTGTTTATGTAAAAACCATCGTTTGACCTCTGTTGCTCAGTTTAATGACAACGCTGCACGTCAACTTACCGTTGGAGTGTACGTCTACGTGTTTCTTTTAGCCCATAGCTACATTATCCGCATGATCTCTAAAACGTGGAACAGTTGAAATACCTTCCACTTGTCTAAACTACTGATAGTAATTACGCTGTCACAACCCTGCATCATGGGTAATTCTGAAGGATTTCCAGCTCCAGGGAGGAAGAACCTGTTTCCACGAAAGTGCTTTAAAGAAACTCTGACACATCCGACTCGATGTTCAGTACTGATACAGACAGAATACTCCCATTTAATTCAACAAGTTATTTACCACTGAGCCAGTGTGAAGGATGAAATAACATTTAATTTTTTCTTCTTTTTTTTTGGAAATGATATTTAAACAGAAAGTAAGATCTCCGACATGAGCTGCTGCCAGGATAACTTTTCCCATTGACGATTTCTTAATTGTGCAACACAGAAACAATCCGCTCAGACGTGTTCATGACGCTGTCAAAACAGCACCTGATTCTTTTCTCTGCGTGAATAGTCTTTGTTCCTTAAGTAAACACGCCTGTCTTCTTAAAAACACAATTTCTGAAACAATATCCTGATTTGTTTTGACTCACCCATTTATTTCAACGGGGAAAATTACTTTTTTCTTTATTTTCTTCATTTTATTTAGTTTTTTTTCTAAAGTATCCCATTTATTTTGTTATTGTTTTCATTTTGTGTGTAGTATTGTATAGCTTTATGAAAACGTATTATAATATGTATGTATTTTATTATAAACAGTGGTAAAAGTCTTAATCAAATAGTCGTGTTCTTTATGATTTCGTAAAATCTTTTTCCCCATTCAGACACAGTAAGCGCATATTTTTGGTTAATTATGTGCTAAATCAACATATTTGTAGCCTGTTCTGCGTTGATCGTGCTGCTCCCCTTTGTTTGTTCTCAGAGTGCGTAAGCAAACAACTTTCTTTCCTCGACAATACGGATGTGGTCGACGGGTACGAACGCTGTGATCAGTTATTTACTCTTCACAAAAGTCAACACGAGCCTGACGACATTTTGTTTTGCATTATCTGTCTAAAATGTGTGTGCACATACGCAGGTTGATGGATGAGTGATGAACTCTTTATTTCCACAGAGACACAGTTGCATGTTTGTTTGTGTCAGTGTGTAAATTCCTTTCCAAAGTTGTCCGACTGGTTTTGTGCATTCAAGTCAGGCTAGTCGAGACCATCAGGCCACTGTTGACAGGAAGCCAAGACACCTCGCTTATCGCTAGTGTCAGGTAGATTCACACACACACACAGTGAAACAGTAGAAGAGAAACACTGCAGCGGGGGTGCCCAACCCGCGGCTTGGGACCCACATGCGACTCTCCAGCTTAAATTTTAAAAATCCCAAAACATTTTTATTTTTTTTGTCTTCTCTCTCCTTTTAATTATTGTTATGCTCGTGTGTATTGGGCTATTACTGCATAAGAAGCAGTAATACAGTAGCTGCTTACCAACCCTGCTAATACAGGATGCCATAAGTTGTCTGTCTGTCTTTTAATTGATCTCAGCATGGTGCGGTCACACAGACAAACAAACAGAACTGGATTTCTGTGGCTGCTTTATACTTTGGAACCAACCTTAGGCAAACAAAACGCTCAGAAACTATTCTGATGACGACTTTTAGCGCACCTCAACAAACAAGTTGGCCAAGAATGGGAGCCAAGCTTGCTTGAAATGATGGAGTAAAGTTAAAGTGATCTTTTCACACTTTTTTGCACATAAGTCCCGAGCCTTTAAGACCGAATGTAAGAATCCATCCGAGATCCTGAAGGAATCATGCAAATTTGATCTTGTTTTCTTAAGTTAGACAAGCACAAGTCACGGAGCATTAGTGTAAACTTGGCAGTCCTATCACCTGGACCTGTTCCAATACATTATGCCCAACCCGTGCATGGTATGGTCATGATGTGTGAAGTACGTGAAACTGATGATGCCTCTCACTAAATATTTATTAGCTCATTTCGAGCTCACTGTGTTCTGGCACTTTTATTTTCATTATCTAGTTGACCTTTATTGAACCAGAGGGAATTATGGGAGTGAAGAGGCGTGAAGTGCACACTATGACCACATGAAAGTAGCTGCTAAAAATATCATAATATAACTTTTTTTGGGCTTTAATCTACTGTATGATTTCCATGTGTGCTCTTTCATAGTTTCATTTATTCTTCAGGCTCCTCCTGGGCTGCGAGTACGTGACACACAGGTGTCGTCTGAATGCTTTCTCTTCTTTGAACCGATTAGAGTTATGTGTTCGAGGAAGTGCCATGGTTCACCGACAGAAATATGCAGTAAGTGATGTAGATGCAATCAGGAAAACAGAGGCCAATTGCACCCTTGTGAAGAAGTCACCACGCAGAAGAATTGAGTTATTGTTCTATAAGATGATTTGACATACTGAAGCCACCAAAGCGCCATGATCGGAGCACACAGTGTAAACAAACACTGCAGAGTATGTGGAGTAAAAATGATTTAATCAGTGAAAACAGAACACTTTCCAGAACGTCTACTATCTGTCACATGCTCTCGCCGTATTTCTTAAATATTTACACACCCAGAAAGGGGAGGAGTATGTAAATATTTGGCTCATGATATTTGCAAATAGTTTTTAAGCAGTCTGCACGGACAGCTATCCTGATGTCTGTTAGCCGGCTCCAATGTACGGACGTCCCTCAGTGGAAATGGATAAAGAATGTTGACATCTAATTATAGTTCCTCTATACTTTCAAAACACACTAACTAACAGATAAAATGGGGGAATCCTGGGAAGAAAAGGGCCTGATGCACAGTTGTGTATATAAAAGGTGAATTCTGATGCTGACCCATGAATCTGTGACGTGAAGAGAACTGGTTTGGTTGAGTTGGTTTCACGGTATACAATGGGATGAAAATTGAGTTACCATACATAGATTGTACCTTTGCTTATCAATCAAACGTTGGCAGCTAACATGTGTAACGTTCTGACCTTCTCTGACGTGCCTCTCCTGGGAAACCCGCTCGGACCTCTAAGATATACGGGTACGGCTGAGTTGTGCAAAGAGTTTATTCTAGACGCATTGTATGTTCTTCAGAAGCTGCTCATACTTTCCTAATGACTTCATTACACTGGTCATTACACAACCTTAATGACACACTGCATGCCATGGGGCTGTAGTAGTGGCGTTACACACTACACAAATATTCCATTATTACTTAGATTTCTTGCTTTGTGTGCATGTGTCTGATTCACCGCAGGAATATGTGCTGAAATCAGTGTCATATGATCCGATATCCTCCGCTGCCATGACAACTAAACATGTTTAATGCCGGGAGGCGACGACTGTGACTATAATGACTCACAGTCCATTGTTTATTATCTTTGCATACACTGATAAAATTCTTCTCTTCTTGTCAGCTGTTTGTGTTATTTTATTTGGTGCTTGCATTGGAACGTTAATATTATCAGTCATCTCGTCTTAAAGCGCATCAGGATGGACAAAAATACAAATTCAAAAATCCCCCGTACTCACACTCTTTGACTGTCTTTGCAATGCGTACCCAACAGCTACTTGGGCTGCAGAATATTAGTTCATGTGCAGAGTGGATCATTGCCTAATACGTCATAGAGATGGTTAGATTACTTTTTTCTTGCCTTCCTTCGTGACCATTTGCAGAAAGATATACAAAAAACCAGTAAAGGAAAAGTGTGTTTGTGTTTGTGTTTGCGTGTGCGTGCATTTCCTTGATAGTTCAATGAGAAAATATCGCGCTTCCAAAGTCCTCACCTGCGATCACACCTCTGCAGTCCTGACATTAATTATCACTGTTCATTCTTATGGACTGACAGTTCAGAGCTGCCTGGACTTGCCTGCTTGATAGCTAGGTAGGGTTTGTGTTTGTAAGAAACCGCATTAAACAATGGCAAAACTGAGGTGAATACATCAGCTCGGACTCCCGTTGACAAACCAGTTTTTGGCGCTGTCTCTTGGCTGGTTTCATATACCAACTTATGCAACTTCAACAGAATCACACACAATTGTGTGTGTGTGTGTGTGTGTGTGTGTGTTTTGCATGTTGTCTACCCTTGTCCTGGTCGAGGTCATATAAGAGAATTGATGGACAGTCAGAGGCACAAATGCAAGTGTTATGAAGTCAAGTCCCCCCACGCTCTTTTAAAATTCGAGGAATCATCTGGAATATTTGAGACCCCGAGTTCAAATTACTTACAGTAACTGAAGGTGCATAAAACTCTACAAGTTCAACTAATTAACTTGCAGAGACACTCAAAAACTTGATCTTAGAACTGGCCTAGAAAGAGGATTTGGACTCACAGCTCACTGCCCAATAAAGATTCAAACATTATCCATCAATTCAGCTTCCTGCACATCCAGGAATCGTTTCTAAATCTGAAAACTCAACTACAATTTTAGAATCATACACCCGATAAAAGAGCCATTGAAGAAGACACTGGGAAATGAAACTGGCCTTTGTTTTCTTGTCCTTATCATGTTACCATTGTGACCCTTCACTGAGGTTAGGCATTGAGAAACACTAGCATGGACAAAGGAGGTGAACCATGCAGTGAGATGGCAAAATTCAGGTGTGCTTTCCATCACACACGCCCTTAAGCCCCTGTTCTCCACCCCACCCTTTGGAACGACTCCATGATGTCAGAGGGTTTTTTTCCCTGTTGTCTTGACTCCCACCCCTCAGTTTAAATAGTGACACAGAGCAAACCGATGTCACATCTTTACCTAAGATCCGGTTAAAACCATCGGATTAGCCGGCGGTCCAACTGTGAGCCACAAGTGAGAATACACGGAACTACACAGGATCTTCTTTTCAAGGAACGCAACTGCTTTTCACCCATCACTGGACCTGAGAAAAACACCTACAGGTAGGCTTAAACTATAAATATATTTATTAATTACAACAGTAATATCTGTTCCTAACATTCTTGTGGATGTATGCCATAATGACGGGTGTAATCGATGGAACTTTGAATTTCATTTCGTTTTTTTTAAACATTTGTTTTCTTTGATTTGGAGAAGATTGGTCAAGAAGAAGAGCTAACTGCTGATCAATAATTGGTGATCAGTAAATATAGCACAGGCTGCTGTATGTAAAGTAGCTGGATGTTTGTGCGACGTTCGGGAATGCAGTGCTGTACTTATAGATTAGATTGATTGGGTTTTACTTGTACTAAAATATCTCACCTGATACACTCGATGTAGCAACATCGGTAACTGTAGATGAAGTTTCTCATCATATTATTTAACCAAATAATCTCATTCTACCTACTCCAGGTATGGACAACAGATTGGTTCTCGCAGTCCTGTTTGTGACGCTGTCCTGGGTATCCGTTGGCACCTACGCTCAGACCACAACAGCCAATAACATGACAACTAATAACATGACGACTAATAACATGACGACTAATAACATGACGACTAATAACATGACAACAGAGTCAGTAAACATGATGAGTACACCAAATGGAACAATGGCACCAGCCATGACAACAGCACCAGGAAGCACCATGACAGGTGCACCACCAGGTATGACAGTGGCGCCAACCATGGCACCAACCACGACACCAACCACGGCACCAAACACCACCACTACAACAACGGCTCCCCCATTGGTGCCCAACACCACGGTGGAAGTTCTTCAGGTTAGTGACGCCAAACAACTAAACACGGGCATAGTGGAATACAGCAGAGCAGAAGTAGATCAAGCGAGGTCACTTTTATTTTTCCTGTGTTGAACTTAATCGATTGTTTCTCGTGTCCCTTGCAGACAGATGTTTCTAGTACAGACTGCGGGACTCAACAGCTCTGTGCGGCTGAGCCTTCTTCATGCGACCCCTCCACTGCTGGATCATGTTTCTTTCTCGCTGCCAAGCGTCAGAGCGGTCAGAACTTTGAGTTTGCTCTCGCAGGAGAGTCCGAGGGTTACCTGGCTGCCACCCTGTCAACTGATAGCACACTGGTAAGTCCTGTCACTCGCAGACCAGAGGCCAATCATACAGTTTAAAGTCATCTTAACAGGCTTTATTTACCCTTTCTCATTTTGCACAACAGGGAGGGAACGACACGACCTACATCTGTGCAAACAAAAACAGCGTCGTGCAGTTCTTTGGCGCTCTTCTCAACGACGGCCAGCTGGTTCTGAAAGAGGTGATTTTTTTTTTCTAGACACTCAACTCATCATACACAAATTCAAATGAAACAGCTATGTGAGTAAACACACCTGATCTAGTGTGTTTCTGGTTGTAATTTCTGTCTGTTCAAATACTGAACACAGCATTGTGTTTGCATTGTGTCACTGAAAACTCATTGTGTTTGTCTGTTATCCCTCTTTGCCCTCCAGCTCAACTGTGAACACAGTGAAGGGTAAGATCAGTGGAAAGAAAATCCAGTGCACCTTTTTTGCCACCATACCAGCTCCTGTCACGAGATCAACAAGCTTCGCAGTCGCAATCTCCACCGGACCTTACAACAGCAGTAAGTCAAGAGACACATTAGAGATACGAATTCACGTCAGATGCGCTTTCAGCGGTTTCCAACAGTTGTCTTCGGATTGCGCTTTCAGCTTCCGGTTCCCTCGGAGCCCCGAGCACCCAGTTAAAGAGCCCTGTTGTGAACCTGGCAAGTCCAAACACCACCATCACCAATTCACTTTCCCCCAATACCACCACTTCCCCCACCACCACCAGCCACGGCATATCATTCCAGCAATCACTGACACACGGTAAGCTTAAGAGATAAAAGTGATCATAATTAAACTCTTTGTACAGTGAGTACAATGACTAATGCATGTGTTTCTGTTCTCCCCTGCAGCTCTGCTGATCTGTGCAGGTATGCTCAGTCTGACCATGCTATGAGGAAACCAGAATATAAACATCAGCGCAGCCCAGATTGTTAGGATCATACTTAACTCACCGTAGATGAAAGTAGGAGTGCTCACTCTTCTGCTCTCGCGTCTCTTAAAGGCTCTGAAACAAACAAGCCAATTTGTTTTTCAATGTAATGTGTGCAATATATCTTTCTTTGAATCGCAACCAAAGGGCTGCTTCGACCTAACTGAAGCCGAATACATCGACTAAACTCAACTCGATCTTTGAATGGGGTACCACCAATGTAACCTACAGTTAGAACCATTCAATGTAATCTGTAATCCAGTCCAGCCTTTTCTTATGCATGTCAAGCTCGATACAGACTTTGGGTTTTGGGGTCTGGTTACCTTTTTGAGCCCATATTACGAAACCTCATGACTTACTGGTATTCAATGTGATACCAAGAAAATGTCTGCTGGAGACATTCAACAGCACATATGTGTCAAAAAGTTGAAGAACTGTTATGAAGGACCACAATTATTTTTGCTTTGTGTGTGTGTGTCACTACAAATTTACATTAATATCTTAACTTTGTTGTGACACACACACCAGATAAGCGTCCATGTTTTTCTCTTCTCCCGTCACTCATAATGATGCGAGCAAATGGCAGACGGTGTGTGTGTTTTGTTACATTGTTTTTTTTTATTATATTAAATCTATTCTTTGGTGTGATGTTTTCATCGCTTGAATCGCTCATAAAGAAAGTAAAACATGACACCAAATACTGATGATACTGATTTTGCACATTGCATTATGTAACAGTTGAGTTATGATATATTTTTTAAATAAATATTTTACCCAAACTGATTATCTTTGTGGCGTTAATACATTGTCAGCTATCGGTAATTACTGAGAACAATCTCATTTTTTGTGGTTTTCTCTAACTTTGTTTATTTTGATACCTGAATTTTGATATCTCCAATACTGGAGCTCCATTTCTTTCTTTTTTATAACTGTTGGTACCGTATGTATGGTTACATGTGGCTGTAGAGGTATTAAAAATCATGTTGGCATTAGGAAAACCAACATTTCGATGCCTCTTTTCATCCACAATGTTGGATGCAGTCTTTCACGTTGGACAGGAGTTGAAGAGAAACTTTACCACAATGGCAGTAAGAAGGGAAGGCGAGCGTGGTTAAAGGACACAGAGTCAGATGTGTTTGCTTTGTAACAGGACTCTTGATGCTCCCTGATCCACGTTCGTCATGCTCCTCCAGAATGTTGTCATAGAGACTCATGTGAACCAGTGAGTTCCCATGCACGGGAAAACCTGTGATGCTACTTAGGGCCTGTGCAGTGTTTCCACCGTCCTCTCGGTCTTTGGTGTCAGGGCAGCCTCAACACGCTTATATTAGATCAATGTGTGGACTAGCACCCGGGCTGCCTTGACTCATGCTACATTTTTTTATCATCTACTGAAGTGTGATGCAGTATTTTGTGAAATAGTCACTCTTTTCTTGGACTTGCCTGACCTGTTCCACCAGCTTGGCTGTTGGCTAAAAATGAAACTTTATGACTGCTTCTCTTTTTCAAACGCCGAGTCACTAACGAATGTTTGCCATTCTTACTGTGCCAGTGATTAAGAAGAGCAATAACTATCATAGCTACCATACTGAGCTACAACATACGTAAATTAAGGCTAAGCTTTACCGCCTACGTAATTACTTTAAAAACAGGATGTTTACTGTCAGTGTGTTGACACTGTCTGGAAATGTAGCTGAAAATATATTATATATTGAAGTCTGCAGCACAAAGTTATGACTGACCAATTATGATGAATCTGTTAATGAATCCAATTTGCTTCCTTGAGGCAGATAAAAAAACAAAAACAAAAAAACTTGTACTACCACTGAAAAACCAGTTCTTGGCATTGAGTCACTCGTCTCATGACTGGTTTCGTTTACCAACCTGTTCAACATTAAACAAGCAAGCAGATAATTATATTGTCTGTTTTTTGCATGTTACGGCAAAATACTGGATAAGTTCATTAAATGGACGTAGATGTAAAGTCTTGTAAAGGGGGGAACCCATAAAATGATAGTGTATAATTAATAGAAGGCACTACTGAATGACTTCACTTCATTTCTGTCACTTTAACTTGTTTTACAATTGGCCTAGAAAGAAGATTTGGACTTTAAAATCTTTCATCTCACTGCCTAAAGACAAGATTCCCACATCAGCCCAGTCTATCCACTCAGATTTCTGGAGATTCATGAAACATTTCTAAAGATTAAAACCCCTAAAAGTCATTTTAATAACTGAAACGTTGATTTTTATGACACTAACCGACCAGGTGGACGCTTGAAAGGAAAATGGCGAAAGTTTCCTTCCCATCATCATATCGACGAGGAGAAGGAAGTCATGCATTTAAATACCAAACTCAGACAAAGAAGGTCAATCATGCAATGACACGGCAAAAATCATGCATGCTTTCCATCCGTCACTTGCCAGTAAGCGTCTATTCCCCACCACACCCTGTAGAAATTTTTTGGCTGCGATGTCCTCATTCTTCCCGTCCCCTTTAGTTTAAATAGTGACACAGAGTACACGAGTGTCACATCTTCACCTGAGATCCACCTGCAAGGCACACCTGAGGATACAACCACACAGAAGCAACTGCACTGCTTTCCTCCCTTTATTTCTCCCGTTTACTGGAAGTGAAGAAACGATTTACAGGTGGGCTAAAGCAATATTTAGTCATTCATATGTATTCTGCGTTTTATTAGTTAATGTTTTGTAAATGTTTGTTCTTAAAAAGAAATATTGGAATTTCTAAAAGCCATCAAAGACGTTCGATTAATGCCAGAAAGTTAAATTACGAGTTAGACACGCAGCTTCCTTTGTTTATGGAAATTCATTTTTGTATTTAACATTTTTAGTTTAACACTTTTATTCAAATATATCATCTTAATAATGGTATGTTAATGGTTCATAGTTTTTTACTATGTCACTCAAAGCAAATATAATTACGGGCGTTATCCTGGGTGTGAATGCCGGGAAGCTTGTTCTTCCACACATGAAACGTTATTTGCTTAACTCCTCATTTAAAATATTCAGCTCAGTTATTATTGTGGCGACTTTTCTAATTCCGACTTTCTAGACGCTTCCATTAAAACTCAAATGAGATTTTCAAGATTTTTCCAACACTTATCGACTCATTCGCACTTTTACCTAGAAATTCAAACTCTCAAACAACTCACCACTGCGGTATACATTTGCGCTTTGCCACTGTTGGAAAGTTGTAATTAATGTCTCTAAAATCAACATTTTAAGTGAGAAATGCTGAAACATCTTTAAAAACAAATTTAAATTCCAGGAATGTCACACCCTTCGGTCTTGAAAGCAGCATGTCTGCTACCCGGTGTGAATATCCTGTTAGGATAACATTAGCACGACACAGGGCAGAATTTTTATTTGACTAATGTCGTCCATTTTACATGAGGACAAACAGCGCGCTCTCGGGCTGCCCTGTTCCAGATTAAACAGTGAATAAACAGTCAACATGACAAACTGTACAGTGTCCAATTCTATCATCTAACCACATCATCTCACCCTGCCTGTTCTAGGTATGGACAACAGAGTGATCTTCGCAGTCCTGTTTGTGACGCTGTCCTGGGCATCTGTGGGCACATACGCTCAAAATACAGCAGCAAATATGACAACAACAAACATGACAGCTACAAACATGACAGCTACAAACATGACGGCTACAAACATGACAGCTACAAACATGACAGCTACAAACATGACGGCTACAACAACCATGGCATCAAACATGACAACAACAACCATGACGGCTACAACAACCATGGCATCTAACATGGCATCAAACATGACAACAACAAACATGACGGCAACAACAATGGCAGCAACCATGACAACCATGACAACCATGACAACCATGACAACGGCTCCCCCATTGGCACCCAACACCACGGTGGAAACTCTTCAGGTTAGTGATGCCAAACAACTACATAATAGAAAAGAATAAAATTATGTAAAGTCACTTTTATTCATGGTGTTGAACGTTTCTCGTGTCCCTTGCAGTCAGATATTACCAGATCGGGATGCGGGACTGAACAGCTCTGTGCGGCTGAGCCTTCTTCATGCGACCCCTCCACTGCTGGATCATGTTTCTTTCTCGCTGCCAAGCGTCAGAACGGTCAGAACTTTGGGTTTTCGCTCGCAGGAGAGTCCGAGGGTTACCTGGCTGCCACCCTGTCACCTGATAGCACACTGGTATGTCAAGTCCTGTCACGCGCTCACAGACCAGAGGCAAATCATACAGTTTAAAGTCATCTTAACAGGCTTTATTTACCCTTTCTCATTTTGCACAACAGGGAGGGAACGACACGACCTACGTCTGTGCAAACAACAACGGTGTTGTGCAGTTCTTTGGTGCTCTTCTTAACGATGGCCAGCTGGTTGTGCAAGAGGTGAGTTCTGGTTGCGTCTAACTAGTGGTGGGGAGATATTTAGTTGAGACCTCATTGAGTATGAGCACAAGACTTCATAGCAGCTGCATTTCACACGTATCTAGCATCTAGCATCGCACTATAAGGAACAGATTTGTGTACGTATATCAAGGTGATACAGTTCCACATCACCATCTGCAGTGTATTTGAATTTCTGTTACACAAGTTGCTCATACTTTGTTGTCCTCTCTGTCTGTCGTCCCTCTTTGCTCTCCAGCTCAACGTGAACTCTGTGAAGGGGAGGGTCAGATCGGGAAGAATTGAGTGTACATTTGCTGCCACCGTACCAGTTTCAAGAGTGAGAACAACAAGTTTCGCACTCGGAATTTCCACTGGACCTTTCAACAGCTGTAAGTTGACCTCATAGACACACTAGATATTCTAGACTGCCAAAAATGTGCAACTATTTGTTGAGAGTGTGCCACAGTGCACTCTCCTGATCATTTATATTTTACCGGGTAGCGGCCCAGAAAGCTCACAGACCATTTGCATGCATTGGAAATAATCCATGTGATTCCTCTCTGCCAATCAAATTTGTGCATAAGCATTGTGACTCACAAGTCTCCGAGCAAGACAAAACACATGGGTCAACCCGGTCACACGCTGGTGCATCCAACCGACAAAGCTGGTTGCACCAGTGCTACCAGTGGAAAGGTCAGACTGGAACCAGATCACAGATAACATATGATGTATTCATATTTTGCCTTCTGCTCGCAGCTTCTGGTGTTCTGGGATCCCCGCAAACACAGTTAAGGAGCGAGGTTGTAAACCTGGCAAATCCTAACGCCACAGTCACCAATCAAATCTCCAACAGCAGCACCACCACTGCTTCCCCCAACACCACCAACCACGGCATCACATTCCAGCAATCACTGACACAAGGTAAGCTTAGGAGATGGGGTTGTTTTCAGTGATCATAATTAAACTGTTTGTACAGTGAGTACAATGACTAATGCATGTTTTTCTGTTCTCCCCTGTAGCTCTGCTGATCTGTGCTGGTATGCTCAGTCTGACCATGCTATGAGGAAACCGAACCCCCCATGAATCAAGCCGAGAAACCCCAAACTTCCCTCTTCACATAATATAAAGTGTTCAATAGCTCATAGGAACCTAACACAGTACAGTTAGGACTGTCAGGATCTCACTTAAAGTTGTATCAACTCACTGTTGGTGAAAGTAGGAGTGGTCAGTTCATTTGCTTTGCAAACCAAAGGGCTGCTAAATTTCTTTCCTACAAGTTACTTGATTGCAGGCAAATGCTTCAACTCTCTCCCATCAGGTCTGATTTAATCCTCGAATACAAATAATACAGTTTCATTAAAAGTAATAATAAACCATGAGATCCAATTCAGCCAGTACATGATTGATGAACAATTGCAAACCTTGATTCTGTATTCCCGGTGATGATGTTTGCTGAAGAACGTTTTGTTATCCTTTTCTAGATATGCCTTCATGAAGGACTATAATTATTTTGCTTTGTGTGTGTCATTTTCTTCTCCTGTCACTCATAAATGATGCCATCGGATGGCAGATGTGAATGTTTTGTACGTGTTGTTGATCGTCCAACAGTCTTTTTTTTTTTTACAGCGAAGCCTTCATTTGCTAATATTTTCATGTGTGCATGAATGAGCAAGCGTAAATGCAAATGAGAAGTTGCACATGGAAATTTGTCGATACATTATGTAACAGTTGAGTTTTTATTTTATATTTTTGAAATAAATATTTTACCCAAACTTTAATGGCGTGAATTAATTGTCCAACTTCAACAATTTATTCGGTGAAAGAAATAATATGTCTCCATAAAAACTGCAATAATAAACAACAGGCCTCAGTCTGTAGTCCAATGTAACAAACTGGTAAAAAATAGCAGCTGATTTTGTACTAAAATGGACTCTGGGTTCCATTTTCTAATAACATCCTCTAAAAATAGGCAAGGTCCTTAAAGCTACCAGCCTACTTCATGATGCGACACGTGGGTGCTTTTTGACTGTTATCTATCTCCACTTATGAAGATGAATGTTCATCATTGGTAGCTTCACAGAGGGTGTATGGCTCACTGGATAGCTCAGTAGTTAATGCTGCTGACTTTCACCTGGGAGATCACATTCCAGTGTGGAATGTATGTATGTATGTATGTCAGTATATATGTATGTTAGTATGTATGTATGTTAGTATATATGTTAGTATGTATGTCTGTCTGTCTGTCTGTGGTTCTATCTCTCTCTATATGTCTCAGGGACCAACCTGCAGGCTCTGATCGAGCAGGCCAAGCATCCATCCAGCTCTGCAGAGATCGTTGTGGTGATCTCCAACAGACCTGGGGTTCAGGGCCTGAAGAGAACATCACTGGCCGGCATCCAGACACGGGTAAAGATAAACACACAACACGTTTGTGTCATTTACTTTATTTAAACATCACACATAAATTAAGATTTAAGTGAAGTAAATGTTTGGTCCTCATCAGGTGGTCGACCACTGAACTGTACGGCAGCTGAGCAGAGTTGGACGGCACTATCGATCGCGTGCTGGAGGAGTTTGGGGTGGAGCTGGTGTGTCTGGCTGGAATCATGAGGATCCTCACAGGAACGTTTGTCAAGAAATGCAACGGTGTGTGTTCTAACCACGTTAACCATCTGATGGCCCAATAGTATGTATGTTAGTATGTATGTATGTTGGTATGTATGTATTTTAGTATGTATGTTAGTATGTATGTATGTTAGTATGTGTGTTAGTATGTATGTATGTTAGTATGTATGTATGTTAGTATGTTAGCATGTTAGTAAGTATAGTATGGCAAAAAAAGTATATTATGCCAAAAAAGTCATAGTATAGTATGGCAAAAAAGTCATAGTATAGTATGGCAAAAAAGTCATAGTATAGTATGGCAAAAAATGTCACTGTATAGTATGGGAAAAAATGTCACTGTATAGTATGGCAAAAAAAAGTCATAGTATAGTATGGCAAAAAACGTCATAGTATAGTATGGCAAAAAAAAGTCATAGTATAGTATGGAGAAAAAAAAGTCATAGTTTAGTATGGCAAAAAAAGTCATATGGCAAAAAAAGTCAGTATAGTATGGCAAAAAAAGTCATAGTATAGTATGGCAAAAAAAGTCATAGTATAGTATGGCAAAAACGTCATAGTCATAGTCTGCCAAAAAAAGTCATTTATAGTATGGCAAAAAAAGTCATAGTATAGGATGGTTAAAAAAAAAGTCCATAGTTTAGTATGGTAAAAAAAAACTCTCGTATGTTAAAAAAAAAAGTCATAGTATGGCAAAAAAAGTCATAGTATAGTATGGCAAAAAAGTCATAATATAAGATGGTAAAAAAAAGTCATAGTTTAGTATGGTAAAAAAACTCATAGTATGTTAAAAAAAAAAGTCATAGTATAGTATGGCAAAAAAAGTCATAGTATAGTATGGCAAAAAAGTCATAATATAAGATGGTAAAAAAAAGTCATAGTTTAGTATGGTAAAAAAACTCATAGTATGTTAAAAAAAAAAGTCATAGTATAGTATGGCAAAAAACGTCATAGTATAGTATGCCAAAAAAAAGTCATAGTATAGTATGGCAAAAAAAGTCATAGTTTAGTATGGCAAAAAAAGTCATAGTATAGTATGCCCAAAAAAAGTCATAGTATAGTATGGCAAAAAAAGTCATAGTTTAGTATGGCAAAAAAAGTCATAGTATAGTATGGCAAAAAAAGTCATAGTATAGTATGGCAAAAAATGTCACTGTATAGTATACCAAAAAAAAGTCATAGTATAGTATGGCAAAAAAAGTCATAGTATAGTATGCCCAAAAAAGTCATAGTATAGTATGGCAAAAAATGTCATTGTATAGTATGGCAAAAAAAAGTCATATTATAGTATGACAAAAAAAGTCATAGTATAGTATGGCAAAAAATGTCACTGTATAGTATGGCAAAAAAGTCATAGTACAGGATGGTAAAAAAAAGTCATAGTTTAGTATGGTTAAAAAAAACTCATAGTATGTTAAAAAAAAAAGTCAGTATAGTATGGCAAAAAAAGTCATAGTATAGTATGGCAAAAAGTCATATTATAGTATGACAAAAAAAGTCATAGTATAGTATGGCAAAAAATGTCACTGTATAGTATGGCAAAAAAGTCATAGTACAGGATGGTAAAAAAAAGTCATAGTTTAGTATGGTTAAAAAAAACTCATAGTATGTTAAAAAAAAAAGTCAGTATAGTATGGCAAAAAAAGTCATAGTATAGTATGGCAAAAAGTCATAGTATAGTATGCCCAAAAAAAGTCATAGTATAGTATGGTAAAAAAAAAAAGTCATAGTATAGTATGGTAAAAAATGTCACTGTATAGTATGGCAAAAAAATTCATAGTATAGTATGGAAAAAAATGTCATTGTATAGTATGGCAAAAAAAGTCATATTATAGTATGGCAAAAAAGTCATAGTATAGTATAGTAAAAAAAATCATAGTATAGTATGGCAAAAAAAGTCATAGTATATAGTATGCCCAAAAAAAGTCATAGTTTAGTATGGTTAAAAAAAACTCATAGTATGGTATGGCAAAAAATATCATAGTATATTATGCCAAAAAAAAGTCATAGTATAGTATGCCAAAAAAAGTCATAGTATAGTATGGCAAAAAAAAGTCATAGTATAGTATGGCAAAAAAAGTCATAGTATAGTATGCGCAAAAAAAGTCATAGTATAGTATGGCAAAAAAAGTCATATTATAGTATGGCAAAAAAAGTCATATTATAGTATGACAAAGAAAGTCATACTATAGTATGGCAAAAAAAAGGCACTGTATAGTATGGCAAAAAAAGTCATAGTATAGTATGGCAAAAAAGTCATAATATAGGATGGTAAAAAAAAGTCATAGTTTAGTATGGTAAAAAAAGTCATAGTATGTTAAAAAAAAAGTCATAGTATAGTATGGCAAAAAAAGTATGTTATGCCAAAAAAAAGTCATAGTATAGTATGGCAAAAAAAGTCATAGTTTAGTATGGCAAAAAAAGTCATAGTATAGTATGGCAAAAAAAGTCATAGTATAGTATGGCAAAAAATGTCACTGTATAGTATGCCAAAAAAAAAGTTATATTATAGTATGGCAAAAAAAGTCATAGTATAGGATGTAAAAAAGTCATAGTTTAGTATGTTTAAAAAAAGTCATAGTATAGTATGGCAAAAAAGTCATAGTTTAGTATAGCAAAAAAAGTCTGTATATTCAGCCAAAAAAAAGTCATAGTATAGTATGGCAAAAAATGTCATAGTATAGTATGCCCCAAAAAGTCATAGTATAGTATGGCAAAAATGTCATAGTATAGTATTGCCCAAAAAAGTCATAGTATAGTATGGCAAAAAATGTCATAGTATAGTATGCCCCAAAAAAGTCATAGTATAGTATGGCAAAATAAGTCATAGTATAGTATGGCAAAAAAGTCATAGTATAGTATGCCACGGGTAAAGATAAACACACAACACGTTTGTGTCATTTACTTTATTTAAACATCACACATAAATTAACATTTAAGTGAAGTAAATGTTTGGTCCTCATCAGGTGGTCGACCACTGAACTGTACGGCAGCTGAGCAGAGTTGGACGGCACTATCGATCGCGTGCTGGAGGAGTTTGGGGTGGAGCTGGTGTGTCTGGCTGGATTCATGAGGATCCTCACAGGAACGTTTGTCAAGAAATGCAACGGTGTGTGTTCTAACCACGTTAACCATCTGATGGCCCAATAGTATGTATGTTAGTATGTATGTTAGTATGTATGTATGTTGGTATGTATGTATTTTAGTATGTATGTTAGTATGTATGTATGTTAGCATGTTAGTAAGTATAGTATGGCAAAAAAAGTATATTATGCCAAAAAAGTCATAGTATAGTATGGCAAAAAAGTCATAGTATAGTATGGCAAAAAAGTCATAGTATAGTATGCCAAAAAAAGTCATAGTTTAGTATGGTTAAAAAAACTCATAGTATGGTATGGCAAAAAAAATCATAGTATATTATGCCAAAAAAAAAACTCATAGTATGGTATGGCAAAAAAAATCATAGTATATTATGCCAAAAAAAAAGTCAGTATAGAATGCCAAAAAAAGTCATAGTATAGTTTGGCAAAAAATGTCACTGTGTAGTATGGCAAAAAAAAAGTCATATTATAGTATGGCAAAAAAATCATAGTATAGTATGGCAAAAAAAGTAATAGTTTAGTATGGTTAAAAAAACTCATAGTATGGTATGGCAAAAAAAATCATAGTATATTATGCCAAAAAAAAAACTCATAGTATGGTATGGCAAAAAAAATCATAGTATATTATGCCAAAAAAAAAGTCAGTATAGAATGCCAAAAAAAGTCATAGTATAGTTTGGCAAAAAATGTCACTGTATAGTATGCCAAAAAAAAAGTTATATTATAGTATGGCAAAAAAAGTCATAGTATAGGATGGTAAAAAAAAGTCATAGTTTAGTATGTTTAAAAAAAAGTCATAGTATAGTATGGCAAAAAAAGTCATAGTTTAGTATAGCAAAAAAAGTCTGTATATTAAGCCAAAAAAAAAGTCATAGTATAGTATGGCAAAAAATGTCATAGTATAGTATGCCCCAAAAAAGTCATAGTATAGTATGGCAAAAAATGTCATAGTATAGTATGCCCCAAAAAAGTCATAGTATAGTATGGCAAAAAATGTCATAGTATAGTATGCCCCAAAAAAGTCATAGTATAGTATGGCAAAATAAGTCATATTATAGTATGGCAAAAAAATCATAGTATAGTATGGCAAAAAAAGTAATAGTTTAGTATGGTAAAAAAAACTCATAGTATGTTAAAAAAAAGTCATAGTATAGTATGGCAAAAAAAGTCATAGTTTAGTATGGCAAAATAAGTCATATTATAGTATGACAAAAAAAGTCATACTATAGTATGGCAAAAAAAGTCATAGTATAGTATGGCAAAGAAGTCATAATATAAGGTGGTAAAAAAAGTCATAGTTTAGTATGGTAAAAAAAACTCATAGTATGTTTAAAAAAAAGTCATAGTTATAGTATGGCAAAAAACGTCATAGTATAGTATGCCAAAAAAAAGTCATAGTATAGTATGGCAAAAAAAGTCAGTTTAGTATGGCAAAAAAAGTCATACTATAGTATGGCAAAAAAAGTCATAGTATAGTATGGCAAAGAAGTCATAATATAAGGTGGTAAAAAAAGTCATAGTTTAGTATGGTAAAAAAAACTCATAGTATGTTTAAAAAAAAGTCATAGTATAGTATGGCAAAAAACGTCATAGTATAGTATGCCAAAAAAAAGTCATAGTATAGTATGGCAAAAAAAGTCAGTTTAGTATGGCAAAAAAAGTCATAGTATAGTATGGCAAAAAAAGTCATGGTATAGTATGCCCAAAAAAAGTCATAGTATAGTATGGCAAAAAAAGTCATAGTATAGTATGGCAAAAAATGTCACCGTATAGTATGGCAAAAAAAGTCATATTATAGTATGGCAAAAAAGTCATAGTATAGGATGGTAAAAAAAAGTCATAGTTTAGTATGGTAAAAAAAAACTCATAGTATGTTAAAAAAAAAAGTCATAGTATAGTATGGCAAAAAATGTCACCGTATAGTATGGCAAAAAAAAGTCATATTATAGTATGGCAAAAAAGTCATAGTATAGGATGGTAAAAAAAAGTCATAGTTTAGTATGTTAAAAAAAACTCATAGTATGTTAAAAAAAAAACTCATAGTATAGTATGGCAAAAAAAGTCATAGTATAGTATGGCAAAAAAAGTCATAGTATAGTATGCCCAAAAAAAGTCATAGTATAGTATGGCAAAAAAAGTCATAGTATAGTATGGCAAAAAAAGTCATAGTTTAGTATGGCAAAAAAAGTCATAGTATAGTATGGCAAAAAAAGTCATAGTATAGTATGGCAAAAAATGTCACTGTATAGTATACCAAAAAAAAGTCATAGTATAGTATGGCAAAAAAGTCATAATATAAGATGGTAAAAAAAAGTCATAGTTAGTATGGTAAAAAAAAACTCATAGTATGTTTAAAAAAAAGTCATAGTAAAGTATGGCAAAAAACGTCATAGTATAGTATGCCAAAAAAAAGTCATAGTATAGTATGGCAAAAAAAGTCATAGTTTAGTATGGCAAAAAATGTCACTGTATAGTATGCCAAAAAAAAAGTCATAGTATAGTATGGCAAAAAAAGTCATGGTATAGTATGCCCAAAAAAAGTCATAGTATAGTATGGCAAAAAAAGTCATAGTATAGTATGGCAAAAAATGTCACCGTATAGTATGGCAAAAAAAAGTCATATTATAGTATGGCAAAAAAGTCATAGTATAGGATGGTAAAAAAAAGTCATAGTTTAGTATGGTAAAAAAAACTCATAGTATGTTGAAAAAAAAGTCATAGTATAGTATGGCAAAAAAAGTCATAGTATAGTATGGCAAAAAATGTCACTGTATAGTATACCAAAAAAAAGTCATAGTATAGTATGGCAAAAAAAGTCATAGTATAGTATGCCCAAAAAGTCATAGTATAGTATGGCAAAAAATGTCATTGTATAGTATGCCCAAAAAAGTCATAGTATAGTATGACAAAAAAAGTCATAGTATAGTATGGCAAAAAATGTCACTGTATAGTCTGGCAAAAAAGTCATATTATAGTATGGCAAAAAAGTCATAGTACAGGATGGTAAAAAAAAGTCATAGTTTAGTATGGTTAAAAAAAACTCATAGTATGTAAAAAAAAAAGTCAGTATAGTATGGCAAAAAAAGTCATAGTATAGTATGGCAAAAAGTCATAGTATAGTATGCCCAAAAACAGTCATAGTATAGTATGGTAAAAAAAAATGTCATAGTTTAGTATGTTAAAAAAAAGTCATAGTACAGTATGGCAAAAAAATGTCATAGTATAGTATGGCAAAAAGTCAGTTTAGTATGGTTAAAAAAAACCTGTGTAAAAAAAAAGTCATAGTATAGTATAGTAAAAAAAGTCATAGTATAGCATGGTAAAAAAAGTCATAGTATAGTATGGCAAAAAAGTCACTGTATAGTATGGCAAAAAAAAGTCATAGTATAGTATGGCAAAAAATGTCACTGTATAGTATGGCAAAAAAAATTCATAGTATAGTATGGCAAAAAATGTCACTGTATAGTATGGCAAAAAAAAAAGTCATATTATAGTATGACAAAAAAAGTCATAGTATAGTATGGAAAAAAACGTCACTGTATAGTATGGCAAAAAAAGTCATTATAGTATGGCAAAAAAGTCATAGTATAGGATGGTAAAAAAAGTCATAGTTTAGTATGGCAAAAAGTCATAGTTTAGTACGGCAAAAAAAAGTCAGTATATTAAGCCAAAAAAACGTCATAGTATAGTATGGGAAAAATGTCATAGTATAGTATGCCCCAAAAAAGTCATAGTATAGTATGGCAAAAAAAGTCATAGTATAGTATGCCCAAAAAAAGTCATAGTGTAGTATGGTAAAAAAAAGTCATAGTACAGTATGGCAAAAAGTCATAGTTTAGTATGGTAAAAAAAAAGTCATAATATAGTATGGCAAAAAAAATGTCATAGTTTATCATGGTAAAAAAAAAGTCATAGTATAGTATGGCAAAAAAAAGTCAGTATAGTATGGCAAAAAATGTCACTGTAAGAAATGCAACGGTGTGTGTTCTAACCACGTTAACCATCTGATGGTTGTTGTCTGATGTATGTATGTTAGTATGTATGTATGTATGTATTTTAGTATGTATGTTAGTATGTATGTATGTATGTATGTATGTATGTTAGTATGTGTTAGTATGTGTTAGTATGTATGTATGTTAGTATGTTAGTATGTGTTAGTATGTATGTATGTTAGTATGTATGTTAGTATGTGTGTTAGTTAGTATGTCAGTATGTATGTATGTATGTATGTTAGTATGTATGTATGTTAGTATATATGTATGTATGTATGTGTGTTAGTATGTATGTATGTTTGTTAGTATGTATGTTAGATTGTATGTATGTTAGTATGTATGTTATATGTATGCATGTTAGTATGTATGTTAATATGTATGTATGTTAGTATGTATGTATGTATGTATGTATGTATGTTAGTATGTGTTATTATGTATGTTAGTATGTATGTGTGTTAGTATGTATGTTAATATGTATGTTTGTTAGTATGTATGTATGTATGTATGTATGTATGTATGTATGTTAGTATGTGTTATTATGTATGTTAGTATGTATGTATGTTAGTATGTCTGTCTGTCTGTCTGTGGTTCTATCTCTCTCTATATGTCTCAGGGACCAACCTGCAGTTAGTGTGTTATTTTTGAAAATGTCGTTCTGACAAGTGTGTGTGTGTGTGTGTTTTCTAGTTTTACGTAGTTCTCTCTCAATGTGTGGTACAATATTGTTACAATAAAGTTTCATTTTATTTGAACCAAGAACAGCCTTCACATTTGTATTTAATTTGCTCTTGAAAATAGTGAGTGTGAGTGATTGTCAAAAGTAAAGCCAGAATTACTTGCAGACTCCTCATATATCATTCATGCTCCCTGTAGTAAGATGCTTGATGCTGTGGGCGTCCACAAACAAGTTGATAAGAGTTCACACTTCACTCCGAACTAGTACGTAGATTTTCACACCTATCTGTCTTCTAGAGGTGCCACCCATCATAAGCACCAACTATTATGGTCTTCCTTGGCTGAAAGACTACTATAATCACTATCCTATACACTCACCACCTATCAAGTCATCAGTATAAAAATAAACATGATGAACAATGCTCATCATAAACCCGTATCCTAGGCAACAGCTGCTATTATATCCTATACTTACCTAGTTTATCGAGACCATAGCTGCTATTCATCATCCTAGCAGAGTGGATGTGGTACTTTACTTTTTTAAACTCAGGTCAAGTCTAGTCAGTTCTAGAATTCTAGTCTTTGACATTTACACACGGGATTCGAACACGCATCTCCCGGGTCAAAGTCAGCAGCATTAACCACTGAGCTATCCAGTGAGCCACACACCCTCTGTGAAGCTACCAATGATGAACATTCATCTTTATAAGTGGAGATAGATAACAGATAACTACCCCGGTATAGAGCCATCAGCCAGTCAGTTTTTTTTCTGGGTCCATGCTTTACAAGTACGAATACAAGGTTAACCACTGGTGAACGTTATACCATGGGAGCTTAAAGGAAAGATCCACGACGAGGATGGGATTCGAACCCACGCGTGCAGAGCACAATGGATTAGCAATTCATCGCCTTAACCACTCGGCCACCTAGTCCATGATGCACCGTTTCTATGGTAACACCCAGAGTGTTATCACTACAGTAGACAAAGTTGAAAGCAATTTGTGACGTAATGGTGCATAAACTGAGTCTGACTGTCTGTTCTGGTTATGGGGTCGCAAACTAGAAATCTGCTTTTAGCAAGCAACACATTCCTGAGAGGGGTCTGTAGTCAACAGACTATTGCATCAGCCAATAGTTAATGTCATTAAATGGCAGTGGTGGGATTTGAACCCACGCCTCCTGAGAGACTGGATCCTAAATCCAGCGCCTTAGACCACTCAGCCACACTACCCCACTATAAAAAGTCAGTATAGTATGGTAAAAAAAAAGTCATAGTATACTATAGCCAAAAAAGTCATAGTATAGTATGGCAAAATATGCATAGTATAGTATGGCAAAAAAAGTCATAGTTTAGTATGGTTAAAAAAAAGTCAGTATGTAAAAAAAAAAGTCAGTATAGTATGGCAAAAAAAAGTCATAGTATAGTATGGCAAAAAGTCATAGTTTAGTATGGTTAAAAAAAACTCATAGTGTGTAAATAAAGTCATAGTATAGTATGGCAAAAAAAGTCAGTATATTAAGCCAAAAATAAGTCATAGTATAGTATGCCCAAAAAAAGTCATAGTATATAGTATGGCAAAAAATGTCACTGTATAGTATGGCAAAAAAAAGTCATATTATAGTATGGCAAAAAAAGTCATAGTATAGTATGGCAAAAAAAGTCATAGTATAGTATGGCAAAAAATGTCATAGTATAGTATGGTAAAAAAAAAAGTCAGTATACTATGGCAAAAAATGTCACTGTATAGTATGCCAAAAAAAGTCATAGTATAGTATGGCAAAAAAGTCATAGTATAGTATGGCAAAAAAGTCATAGTATAGTATGGCAAAAAATATATATTATGCCAAAAAAAAGTCAGTATGGCAAAAAAGTCATAGTATAGTATGGCAAAAAAGTCATAGTATAGTATGCCCAAAAAAAGTCCTAGTAATAGTATGACAAAAAAGTCATAGTATAGTATGGCAAAAAATGTCACTGTATAGTATGCCAAAAAAAAGTCATAGTATAGTATGGCAAAAAAAGTCGTAGTATGACAAAAAGTCATAGTATAGTATGGCAAAAAATGTCACTGTATAGTATGCCAAAAAAAGTCATAGTATAGTATGGCAAAAAAAGTCGTAGTATAGTATGGCAAAAAAAGTCCATATTATAGTATGGCAAAAAAAGTCATAGTATATATGGCAAAAAATGTCACTGTATAGTATGCCAAAAAAAAGTCATAGTATAGTATGGCAAAAAAAGTCATAGTATAGTATGCCCATAAAAAGTCATAGTATAGTATGGCAAAAAAGTCATAGTATAGTATGGAAAAAAGTCATAGTATAGTATGGTAAAACAAAAAAGTCATAGTAATAGTATGCCCATAAAAAGTCATAGTATATAGTATGGCAAAAAAAGTCAGTATAGTATGGTAAAAAAAAAGTCATAGTATACTATAGCCAAAAAAGTCATAGTATAGTATGGCAAAATATGCATAGTATAGTATGGCAAAAAAAGTCATAGTTTAGTATGGTTAAAAAAAAGTCGTATGTAAAAAAAAAAGTCAGTATAGTATGGCAAAAAAAAGTCATAGTATGGTATGGCAAAAAGTCATAGTTTAGTATGGTTAAAAAAAACTCAGTGTGTAAATAAAGTCATAGTATAGTATGGCAAAAAAAGTCAGTATATTATGCCAAAAATAAGTCATAGTATAGTATGGCAAAAAATGTCATAGTATAGTATGCCCCAAAAAAGTCATGGTATAGTATGGCAAAAAATGTCACTGTATAGTATGCCAAAAAAAGTCATAGTATAGTATGGCAAAATAAGTCATAGTATAGTATGCCCAAAAAAGTCCAGTATAGTATGGCAAAAAAAGTCATAGTATAGTATGGCAAAAAAAGTCATAGTATAGTATGCCCAAAAAAGTCATAGTATATAGTATGGCAAAAAATGTCACTGTATAGTATGGCAAAAAAAGTCATATTATAGTATGGCAAAAAAAGTCATAGTATAGTATGGCAAAAAATGTCATAGTATAGTATGGTAAAAAAAAAAGTCAGTATACTATGGCAAAAAATGTCACTGTATAGTATGCCAAAAAAAGTCATAGTATAGTATGGCAAAAAAGTCATAGTATAGTATGGCAAAAAAGTCATAGTATAGTATGGCATAAAATATATATTATGCCAAAAAAAAGTCATAGTATGGCAAAAAGTCATAGTATAGTATGGCAAAAAAGTCAAGTAATATGCCCAAAAAACTCATAGTATAGTATGGCAAAAAGTCATAGTATAGTTGGCAAAAATGTCACGTATAGTATGCCAAAAAAAGTCATAGTATAGTATGGCAAAAAAAAGTCGTAGTAATAGTAATGGCAAAAAAAGTCATATTAGTATGGCAAAAAAAGTCATAGTATAGTAGTGGCAAAAAATGTCACTGTATAAGTATGCCAAAAAAAAAGTCATAGTATAGTATGGCAAAAAAAAAGTCATAGTATAGTTAGCCCATAAAAAGTCATAGTAATAGTAATGGCAAAAAAAGTCATAGTATAGTATGGCAAAAGAAGTCATAGTATAGTGTGTCAAAAAAGTCATAGTATAGTATGGCAAAAAAATGTCATAGTAATAGTATGGTAAAAAAAAAAAGTCATAGTATAGTATGGCAAGAAATGTCACTGTATAGTATGGCAAAAAAAAAGTCATAGTATAGTATGGCAAAAAAGTCATAGTAATAGTATGGCAAAAAAGTCATAGTATAGTATGCCAAAAAAAAGTCATAGTATAGTATGGCAAAAAAGTCATAGTATAGTATGGCAAAAAATGTCACTGTATAGTATGCCAAAAAAAAAGTCATAGTATAGTATGGCAAAAAAAAAGTCGTATTAATAGTATGGCAAAAAAAAGTCATAGTATAGTATGGCAAAAAATGTCACTTATAGTAATGCCAAAAAAAAGTCATAGTATAGTATGGCAAAAAAAGTCATAGTATAGTATGCCCATAAAAAGTCATAGTATAGTATGGCAAAAAAAGTCATAGTATAGTATGGCAAAAAAAGTCATAGTATAGTATGGTAAAAAAAAGTCATAGTATAGTATGCCCATAAAAAGTCATAGTATAGTATGGCAAAAAAAGGGCAGTATAGTATGGCAAAAAAGTCATAGTATAGTATGGTAAAAAATGTCACTGTATAGTATGGGCAAAAAAAAAGTCATAGTATAGTATGGCAAAAAAGTCATAGTATAGTATGGCAAAAAAAGTCATAGTATAGTATGGGCAAAAAAAGTCATAGTATAGTATGCCCAAAAAAAGTCATAGTATAGTGTGTCAAAAAAGTCATAGTATAGTATGGCAAAAAATGTCATAGTATAGTATGGTAAAAAAAAAGTCATAGTATAGTATGGTAAAAAAAAGTCATAGTATAGTATGGCAAAAAATGTCACTGTATAGTATGGCAAAAAAAAGTCATAGTATAGTATGGCAAAAAAGTCATAGTATAGTATGGCAAAAAGTGTCACTGTATAGTATGGCAAAAAAAAGTCATATTATAGTATGGCAAAAAAAGTCATAGTATAGTATGGCAAAAAAAGTCATAGTATAGTATGGCAAAAAATGTCATAGTATAGTATGGTAAAAAAAAAAGTCAGTATACTATGGCAAAAAATGTCACTGTATAGTATGCCAAAAAAAGTCATAGTATAGTATGGCAAAAAAGTCATAGTATAGTATGGCAAAAAAGTCATAGTATAGTATGGCAAAAAATATATATTATGCCAAAAAAAAGTCAGTATGGCAAAAAAGTCATAGTATAGTATGGCAAAAAAGTCATAGTATAGTATGCCCAAAAAAAGTCATAGTATAGTATGACAAAAAAGTCATAGTATAGTATGGCAAAAAATGTCACTGTATAGTATGCCAAAAAAAAAGTCATAGTATAGTATGGCAAAAAAAGTCGTAGTATAGTATGGCAAAAAAAGTCATATTATAGTATGGCAAAAAAAGTCATAGTATAGTATGGCAAAAAATGTCACTGTATAGTATGCCAAAAAAAAGTCATAGTATAGTATGGCAAAAAAAGTTCATTAGTATAGTATGCCCATAAAAAGTCATAGTAATAGTATGGCAAAAAAAGTCATAGTATAGTATGGCAAAAAAGTCATAGTATAGTATGGTAAAAAAAAAGTCATAGTATAGTATGCCCATAAAAAGTCATAGTATAGTATGGCAAAAAAAGTCAGTAATAGTATGGTAAAAAAAAAAAGTCATAGTATACTATAGCCAAAAAGTCATAGTATAGTATGGCAAAATATGCATAGTAATAGTATGGCAAAAAAAGTCATAGTTTAGTATGGTTAAAAAAAAGTCAGTATGTAAAAAAAAAAGTCAGTATAGTATGGCAAAAAAAAGTCATAGTATGGTATGGCAAAAAGTCATAGTTTAGTATGGTTAAAAAAAACTCAGTGTGTAAATAAAGTCATAGTATAGTATGGCAAAAAAAGTCAGTATATTATGCCAAAAATAAGTCATAGTATAGTATGGCAAAAAATGTCATAGTATAGTATGCCCCAAAAAAGTCATGGTATAGTATGGCAAAAAATGTCACTGTATAGTATGCCAAAAAAAGTCATAGTATAGTATGGCAAAATAAGTCATAGTATAGTATGCCCAAAAAAGTCATAGTATAGTATGGCAAAAAAAAGTCATAGTATAGTATGGCAAAAAAAGTCATAGTATAGTATGCCCAAAAAAAGTCATAGTATATAGTATGGCAAAAAATGTCACTGTATAGTATGGCAAAAAAAAAGTCATATTATAGTATGGCAAAAAAAGTCATAGTATAGTATGGCAAAAAATGTCATAGTATAGTATGGTAAAAAAAAAAGTCAGTATACTATGGCAAAAAATGTCACTGTATAGTATGCCAAAAAAAGTCATAGTATAGTATGGCAAAAAAGTCATAGTATAGTATGGCAAAAAAGTCATAGTATAGTATGGCATAAAATATATATTATGCCAAAAAAAAGTCATAGTATGGCAAAAAAGTCATAGTATAGTATGGCAAAAAAGTCATAGTATAGTATGCCCAAAAAAAGTCATAGTATAGTATGGCAAAAAAGTCATAGTATAGTATGGCAAAAAATGTCACTGTATAGTATGCCAAAAAAAAGTCATAGTATAGTATGGCAAAAAAAGTCGTAGTATAGTATGGCAAAAAAAGTCATATTATAGTATGGCAAAAAAAGTCATAGTATAGTATGGCAAAAAATGTCACTGTATAGTATGCCAAAAAAAAGTCATAGTATAGTATGGCAAAAAAAAGTCATAGTATAGTATGCCCATAAAAAGTCATAGTATAGTATGGCAAAAAAAGTCATAGTATAGTATGGCAAAAAAGTCATAGTATAGTGTGTCAAAAAAGTCATAGTATAGTATGGCAAAAAATGTCATAGTATAGTATGGTAAAAAAAAAGTCATAGTATAGTATGGTAAAAAAAAGTCATAGTATAGTATGGCAAGAAATGTCACTGTATAGTATGGCAAAAAAAAGTCATAGTATAGTATGGCAAAAAAGTCATAGTATAGTATGGCAAAAAAGTCATAGTATAGTATGCCAAAAAAAAGTCATAGTATAGTATGGCAAAAAAGTCATAGTATAGTATGGCAAAAAATGTCACTGTATAGTATGCCAAAAAAAAGTCATAGTATAGTATGGCAAAAAAAGTCGTATTATAGTATGGCAAAAAAAGTCATAGTATAGTATGGCAAAAAATGTCACTGTATAGTATGCCAAAAAAAAGTCATAGTATAGTATGGCAAAAAAAAGTCATAGTATAGTATGCCCATAAAAAGTCATAGTATAGTATGGCAAAAAAAGTCATAGTATAGTATGGCAAAAAAGTCATAGTATAGTATGGTAAAAAAAAAGTCATAGTATAGTATGCCCATAAAAAGTCATAGTATAGTATGGCAAAAAAAGTCAGTATAGTATGGCAAAAAGAGTCATAGTATAGTATGGTAAAAAATGTCACTGTATAGTATGGCAAAAAAAAAGTCATAGTATAGTATGGCAAAAAAGTCATAGTATAGTATGGCAAAAAAAAGTCATAGTATAGTATGGCAAAAAAAAGTCATAGTATAGTATGCCCAAAAAAAGTCATAGTATAGTGTGTCAAAAAAGTCATAGTATAGTATGGCAAAAAATGTCATAGTATAGTATGGTAAAAAAAAAGTCATAGTATAGTATGGTAAAAAAAAGTCATAGTATAGTATGGCAAAAAATGTCACTGTATAGTATGGCAAAAAAAAGTCATAGTATAGTATGGCAAAAAAGTCATAGTATAGTATGGCAAAAAGTGTCACTGTATAGTATGGCAAAAAATGTCATAGTATAGTATGGTAAAAAAAAAAGTCATAGTATAGTATGGCAAAAAATGTCACTGTATAGTATGGCAAAAAAAAGTCATAGTATAGTATGGCAAAAAAGTCATAGTATAGTATGGCAAAAAGTGTCACTGTATAGTATGGCAAAAAATGTCATAGTATAGTATGGTAAAAAAAAAAGTCATAGTATAGTATGGCAAAAAATGTCACATTATAGTATGCCAAAAAAAAGTCATAGTATAGTATGGCAAAAAATGTCACTGTATAGTATGCCAAAAAAAAGTCATAGTATAGTATGGCAAAAAAAGTCGTATTATAGTATGGCAAAAAAAGTCATAGTATAGTATGGCAAAAAATGTCACTGTATAGTATGCCAAAAAAAAGTCATAGTATAGTATGGCAAAAAAAAGTCATAGTATAGTATGCCCATAAAAAGTCATAGTATAGTATGGTAAAAAAAAGTCATAGTATAGTATGCCCATAAAAAGTCATAGTATAGTATGGCAAAAAAAGTCAGTATAGTATGGCAAAAAAGTCATAGTATAGTATGGTAAAAAATGTCACTGTATAGTATGGCAAAAAAAAGTCATAGTATAGTATGGCAAAAAAGTCATAGTATAGTATGGCAAAAAAAGTCATAGTATAGTATGGCAAAAAAAGTCATAGTATAGTATGCCCAAAAAAAGTCATAGTATAGTGTGTCAAAAAAGTCATAGTATAGTATGGCAAAAAATGTCATAGTATAGTATGGTAAAAAAAAAGTCATAGTATAGTATGGTAAAAAAAAGTCATAGTATAGTATGGCAAAAAATGTCACTGTATAGTATGGCAAAAAAAAGTCATAGTATAGTATGGCAAAAAAGTCATAGTATAGTATGGCAAAAAGTGTCACTGTATAGTATGGCAAAAAATGTCATAGTATAGTATGGTAAAAAAAAAAGTCATAGTATAGTATGGCAAAAAATGTCACATTATAGTATGCCAAAAAAAAGTCATAGTATAGTATGGCAAAAAAAGTCGTATTATAGTATGGCAAAAAAAGTCATAGTATAGTATGGCAAAAAATGTCACTGTATAGTATGCCAAAAAAAAGTCATAGTATAGTATGGCAAAAAAAAGTCATAGTATAGTATGCCCATAAAAAGTCATAGTATAGTATGGCAAAAAAAGTCATAGTATAGTATGGCAAAAAAGTCATAGTATAGTATGGTAAAAAAAAGTCATAGTATAGTATGCCCATAAAAAGTCATAGTATAGTATGGCAAAAAAAGTCAGTATAGTATGGCAAAAAAAGTCATAGTATAGTATGGTAAAAAATGTCACTGTATAGTATGGCAAAAAAAAGTCATAGTATAGTATGGCAAAAAAGTCATAGTATAGTATGGCAAAAAAAGTCATAGTATAGTATGGCAAAAAAAGTCATAGTATAGTATGCCCAAAAAAAGTCATAGTATAGTGTGTCAAAAAAGTCATAGTATAGTATGGCAAAAAATGTCATAGTATAGTATGGTAAAAAAAAAGTCATAGTATAGTATGGTAAAAAAAAGTCATAGTATAGTATGGCAAAAAATGTCACTGTATAGTATGGCAAAAAAAAGTCATAGTATAGTATGGCAAAAAAGTCATAGTATAGTATGGCAAAAAGTGTCACTGTATAGTATGGCAAAAAATGTCATAGTATAGTATGGTAAAAAAAAAAGTCATAGTATAGTATGGCAAAAAAAAGTCACTGTATAGTATGGCAAAAAAGTCATAGTATAGTATGGCAAAAAAGTCATAGTATAGTATGGCAAAAAGTGTCACTGTATAGTATGGCAAAAAATGTCATAGTATAGTATGGTAAAAAAAAAAGTCATAGTATAGTATGGCAAAAAATGTCACATTATAGTATGCCAAAAAAAAGTCATAGTATAGTATGGCAAAAAAAATATATTATGCCAAAAAAAGTCATAGTATAGTATGGCAAAAAGTCATAGTATAGTATGCCCAAAAAAAGTCATAGTATAGTATGGCAAAAAAAGTCATAGTATAATATGCCCAAAAAAAGTCATAGTATAGTATGGCAAAAAAAGTCATAGTATAGTATGGCAAAAAAAAGTCATAGTATAGTATGGCAAAAAAAAGTCATAGTATAGTATGGCAAAAAATGTCACTGTATAGTATGGCAAAAAATGTCACTGTATAGTATGGCAAAAAATGTCATAGTATAGTATGGTAAAAAAATGTCATAGTATAGTATGGTAAAAAAAAGTCATAGTATAGTATGGCAAAAAAAAGTCATAGTATAGTATGGCAAAAAAAATATATTATGCCAAAAAAAGTCATAGTATAGTATGGCAAAAAGTCATAGTATAGTATGCCCAAAAAAAGTCATAGTATAGTATGGCAAAAAGTCATAGTATAGTATGCCCAAAAAAAGTCATAGTATAGTATGGCAAAAAATGTCATTGTATAGTATGCCCAAAAAAAGCCATAGTATAGTATGGCAAAAAGTCATAGTATAGTATGCCCAAAAAAAGTCATAGTTTAGTATGGCAAAAAAAGGCATAGTATAATATGCCCAAAAAAAGTCATAGTATAGTATGGCAAAAAAAGTCATAGTATAGTATGGCAAAAAAAAGTCATAGTATAGTATGGCAAAAAAAAGTCATAGTATAGTATGCCCATAAAAAGTCATAGTCTAGGCAAACAAAGTCATAGTATAGTATGGCAAAAAAGTCAGTAGTATAGTAGGTAAAAAAAGTCATAGTATAGTATGGCAAAAAGTCATAGTATAGTATGGTAAAAAAAGTCATAGTATAGTATGCCCATAAAAAGTCATAGTATAGTATGGCAAAAAAAAGTCATAGTATAGTATGGCAAAAAAGTCATAGTATAGTATGGTAAAAAAAAAAAAGTCATAGTCTAGTATGGCAAAAAAGTCATAGTATAGTATGGCAAAAAATGTCACTGTATAGTATGGCAAAAAAAGTCATTATAGTATGGCAAAAAAAGTCATAGTATGGTAAAAAAAAAGTCATAGTTTAGTATGGTAAAAAAAAGTCATAGTATAGTATGCCCAAAAAAAGTCATAGTATAGTATGCCAAAAAAAGTCAGTATAGTATGGCAAAAAATGTCATAGTATAGTATGGTAAAAAAAAAGTCATAGTATAGTATGGCAAAAAATGTCACTGTATAGTATGGCAAAAAAAAGTCATAGTATAGTATGGCAAAAAAGTCATAGTATAGTATGGCAAAAAGTGTCACTGTATAGTATGGCAAAAAATGTCATAGTATAGTATGGTAAAAAAAAGTCATAGTATAGTATGGCAAAAAATGTCACATTATAGTATGCCAAAAAAAGTCATAGTATAGTATGGCAAAAAAAAAGTCATAGTATAGTATGGCAAAAAAAATATATTATGCCAAAAAAAGTCATAGTATAGTATGGCAAAAAGTCATAGTATAGTATGCCCAAAAAAAGTCATAGTATAGTATGGCAAAAAAAGTCATAGTATAATATGCCCAAAAAAAGTCATAGTATAGTATGGCAAAAAAAGTCATAGTATATTATGGCAAAAAAAAGTCATAGTATAGTATGGCAAAAAAAAGTCATAGTATAGTATGGCAAAAAATGTCACTGTATAGTATGGCAAAAAATGTCACTGTATAGTATAGCAAAAAATGTCATAGTATAGTATGGTAAAAAAAAAGTCATAGTATAGTATGGCAAAAAATGTCACATTATAGTATGCCAAAAAAAAGTCATAGTATAGTATGGCAAAAAAAAGTCATAGTATAGTATGGCAAAAAAAATATATTATGCCAAAAAAAGTCATAGTATAGTATGGCAAAAAGTCATAGTATAGTATGGCAAAAAGTCATAGTATAGTATGGCAAAAAATGTCACTGTATAGTATGGCAAAAAAAAGTCATAGTATAGTATGGCAAAAAAGTCATAGTATAGTATGGCAAAAAGTGTCACTGTATAGTATGGCAAAAAATGTCATAGTATAGTATGGTAAAAAAAAGTCATAGTATAGTATGGCAAAAAATGTCACATTATAGTATGCCAAAAAAAAGTCATAGTATAGTATGGCAAAAAAAAGTCATAGTATAGTATGGCAAAAAAAAAATATTATGCCAAAAAAAGTCATAGTATAGTATGGCAAAAAGTCATAGTATAGTATGCCCAAAAAAAGTCATAATATAGTATGGCAAAAAAAGTCATAGTATAATATGCCCAAAAAAAGTCATAGTATAGTATGGCAAAAAAAGTCATAGTATAGTATGGCAAAAAAAAGTCATAGTATAGTATGGCAAAAAAAAGTCATAGTATAGTATGGCAAAAAATGTCACTGTATAGTATGGCAAAAAATGTCATAGTATAGTATGGTAAAAAAAAGTCATAGTATAGTATGGCAAAAAATGTCACATTATAGTATGCCAAAAAAAAGTCATAGTATAGTATGGCAAAAAAAAGTCATAGTATAGTATGGCAAAAAAAATATATTATGCCAAAAAAAGTCATAGTATAGTATGGCAAAAAGTCATAGTATAGTATGCCCAAAAAATGTCATTGTATAGTATGCCCAAAAAAAGTCATAGTATAGTATGGCAAAAAGTCATAGTATAGTATGCCCAAAAAAAGTCATAGTTTAGTATGGCAAAAAAAGTCATAGTATAATATGCCCAAAAAAAGTCATAGTATAGTATGGCAAAAAAAGTCATAGTATAGTATGGCAAAAAAAAGTCATAGTATAGTATGGCAAAAAATGTCACTGTATAGTATGGCAAAAAAAGTCATATTATAGTATGGCAAAAAAGTCATAGTATAGTATGGCAAAAAGTCATAGTATAGTATGAGCAGAGTGGATGTGGTACTTTACTTTGTTTAACTCCGGTCAAGTCTAGTCAGTTCTAGTTCTAGTCTTTGACATTTATATTTATTTACATTTATACTTGGGGCTTGGTACCCAAAGTCTCACATGGTGGGGGGATGATGTCATGGTCAGGCCTGACCTGTCGTCCTGGCTCCCCCTAGCGGTAGCTCTTTTATTGTACCTCATCGACCTCTAGTTGTGATAGCAGTTTCTGATCGCATATTTTGAAACCCTAACAGCTAATAGCTGTTCCTTGCATCCTCGTGTCGCATCATGAAGTAGGCTGGTAACTTTAAGGACCTTGCCTAAGGGTCCACACTGGATTCGAACCCGGATCTCCCAGGTGAAAGTCAACAGCATTATCCAGTGAGCCACACAGCCTCTCACCTCAGCCTCGCACCCACGTGTCACAATTGAGCGAAATGCTTTGAAAGCATCGAAGGCTTGCGTGTTTTCCGACTGGTGCCTTCCAATGTGCCAGCCCGTCGAGTTGCGCGGGAGTGCGAGGGCCCGTCCAACGCTGCTTGCAGCTTTAATTTTTTTTTAATCTTTTAAAATTAAATTTGTTTTTACCGTAAAAATCTGGCAGCTGTGGTTGCCAGAATTTTACCATAAAATTTATCCGGTGTAACGATTTCTGATATTATGGTAATAGGATATTAGTACTGTTGATTTCACTTATAAGGTTGGTGTTTTATTCCATGTTTAATATGTCTGTAGATACAGTGATACTCTGCCAAACCAGGACGGTAAAAGACCGTAAAAAAATATGTCATCAAATATCATGATGTGTAATTAACAGACTGCACTATAAAATACTAATTTAAGAAAATTGTCAGCCCTGAAAACAAAAATAATGAGCTAAAAGAGGCTAAAAAGCTCCATAGAACTGCAGAATGAGCGTTGCCTTCTTGTGACATCACCAAGTAACATTTCTAATCATTTAGGCATTTTCCTCATGCTGACATCTGGAGCTCTGGCAGGTAAACAGTTTTTTGGATTCTTCAGTACTTCCTGTGGTTTTCTTGTCTAATGAGTGTCTTCTCTTTTTAAGGTTATGTTCTCAGTAATGTGGCACTGGGAAAAGCAGCCGTCCAGTCTTCAGAAGGTGACAGCGTACTCACTGCTTTGTGGTGGAATTTATTTAAGGTGTAAAGATGTGGACTCATGGTGAAGCCGGTGCAGCTGCCCTGCCCTTGTTAATGATTTAAATTTTGCAAATGTATATTTGCTCCAAAGGCAAAGGCCTTCAAAAAAGTCAAATGTCTTGTGTTCTTATATTTCCTCATTTGCATTGATGCCACTCCAAGACAGACATGCACGGACGATTCGCTTTCAGCCGCTACTGTATCATTAGAGCTCAAGCAAGGAGTCAATCCACTGATTTGTCGATTGACAGGAAATAAAGATATGATAAGATTTGGAGCTGTCACCTTCCAGAAGTTCTTAAGGGCTTTTTCACATTGCATCGACTCATCAAAACCTCATAAATATTTAAAATACAAAACACATCTGGACGTCCTGCTGCAGAACCTTAAACAGCAGCGTTACACTGAATCTGTTCACTCTGTTTGGCAGATACCTAATGGAAGACAAATGGTTCTGGATGACTGGCCATTACATGAGTTTCAACCAATGGCCTGAAGGTCTTGCCCCTGATAGCGACGGCCACCCCTGTGGAGGCATGACCAGCGGAGCCAGCCACCAGCACCGATGGGATGATGAGCGTTGTGAGGAGCCCCTCAACTTCATGTGCCAAACACATAGGTGTTACACCTCAAACCTTTCGTTTGTGCACATGCTGTACTTCACCACGATACCTTCACCAGCTCTTTCTGCCCCTCAGGTGTCTATCGCGGACCACCAAGAGTGTATTACTACAGCACCCGCAGTCCTTAGTAAGGGTCAACACTAATATTACACTAAAATAACCACTGATAGATTTAGAATATCATCATTACATACTTATGATGATAATAATAATGTTTTTAGCTTCACTGCTCATCTGTACCTGTTTGTGACAGTTTCTCCTCTGTGGCATCAATAAAGATTTTTTTGTTTACTTATTTATCTCATCTTATAAAGAACAAAAGTGTGATGGATGTTGCAGCCCTATACAATGTATTCTTCAGTATGTTTCATGTATGTGTTTTATTTCCATGCGATTGTTGGTATTTCCTTTCATACCCAAATCTACTGTCACACCGCGGTGAGGTCAAGTTGGGTTTTTGTCTTGTCTTGTCACTTCCTGTTTTATTTTGAAAGATAACTCTCCTCTCGTTTCAGGTCACTTGCCCTTCCTCATGTGTCACCGGTCTGATTGTTTCCACCTGTTCCCTATTACCTGGTGTCTATATTGTCTGCGTCTCCCTTTGTCTCGTGCCGAAGTGTTTCGTCTTATGTCTGAGCACCCAAGCCAGTTCCAAGCCTCGTTCATAGCCACAGTATCTGTTATTGAGTTGTTGTTTTTTCCTTCCTCGAAGGAGTGATTTTTTGTGGTAACTTTTTAGTCAAAGTCTTTGTTTTTTTTAGTGTTTTTCAGCTTCGATTTGAGCGTCCTAAGTTTAAGTTTCATAGCCTTTTGTTTTTCCTCCTTGGAGTGATTTTCTGTTTTCCTTAGTTTAGGCCTTTTTCATAGCCTCACTCAGCCGAGGAGGATTTTTGATCTAAATAAAACGGCTCTCTGCCACTCTGCATCTGAGTCCTCTTTTGAGTCCGGGCCTGACATCTACACGTTACTTTATGAGCAATAATGGGAGATTAGTCATTAGGGTATATTTATGGCACCTTAAAATGATGGAGGTACTAAATTGACATAATTCTGTAACACGTTTTAACTTCAATAATCCAACATTCCTCTTTCAGTCATCAAAGTTTATGAAAATGCAGAGGCAGGATTTGTTTGAAGTAGCAGATGTTCACCTGGGCGTATTGTCCTTCATGCAAACGTCTCTGACTGCACATTTCCATGTTCTCGTGTGCCAGAACAAATTATCCAGTACAGTACGTGATTGGTAACACTTCGAGGAAAACTACAAAGACAGTCAGTACCTATTGTTGTTAGTCGACACACTGCTGCATCAGTCTTCTTGTTAATATTCCCATAACACCATTTCTGGGATTGTCCCCAAAGCCATGAAAGGGAATCGATACATTTGGATCCTGAATGGTGAGTCACAATATCTTGAACTGTTAACTTTATTTCTTATCTTTTACAATTAAGGTAAATCCTTCATTTTGAAGTCTGTGTTTCTGCTATATTTTGGTCTCCACAAGGAGTCTGACTGACAACTCGATGGGGAGACCCAAGCAGATCTTTCGTTAAATAGTTTCCTTTTTGGCTGTTTATGGACTTTTCTGTCATTTCTTATCATTCAGGCATTTTCCTCATGCTGACATCTGGAGCTCTGGCAGGTAAACTGTTTTTTGGATTCTTCAGTACTTCCTGTGGTTTTCTTGTCTAATGAGTGTCTTCTCTTTTTAAGGTTATGTTCTCAGTAACGTGGCGCTGGGAAAAGCAGCCGTCCAGTCTTCAGAAGGTGACAGCGTACTTACTGCTCACAGGGCAGTTGATGGGATTAGAGACTCATCATATGCTAAGCTGTCCTGCACCTTGACCGAAATACAGTCTGATCCGTGGTGGAGAGTAGACTTGCGGGGTGTGTACAACATTCAGGCCGTAACAGTAACTAACAGAGATGCTGCGCCATACAGGCTGAATGGTGCCGAGATCTGGATCGGAAACTCAGAAGATTTCAGTGACACCACAAAGATCAGGTGAAACAGGCTGACACACACATGCACATTATATGATATGAAGATATGAAGATAAGATATGAAAAATCTTTTGTTCATTGCATTTTGTCTTTTTGTCTCCACCCCCTTTGTCTCGCCCAGGTGTGCAACCATTTCCAGTATCCCGAGCGGGCGCACAGTCTACTTTCCATGTAACCCCACAGAGGGCCGTTACGTCACTGTGTTTCTCCCAGGAAACGATAAAGTTCTTGAGTCTCTGCGAAGTCGAGGTGTTCAGAGTAAACCATGGTAATGATGCATCTCATATGATGTTGCTAAGCTTATAGTTTAATGAGCCTTTAGCATGGGTTAGCCTGTTATCCTTATGGGGGTCATGGGGGGACCCCAGATGGCATTTGGCGAGTTTGCAAGGTCATTCACATTCACACCTACTGGCCTGTAAACCTGCATGAACTTTGAACTGCACTATCATTCTAACCGTCCTTTTGTTTTCATGTGAAGCTTACCCTTTACCCAACCTGGCACTGAAAGGAGTGGCCACCCAGTCGTCAGTGCTCTCTTTCGCCACTGCCTCCAAGGCCATCGATGGCAAGCGGAACTCGTTCTACGGCAATGGGTTCTGCAGCCACACTGCCGAGGACGAGACCAACCCCTGGTGGAAGGTGGACCTGCTAGAAACATATATAGTCACATACATCAAAATCACCAACAGAGGAGACTGCTGTGCCGAGAGACTGGATGGAGCGGAGATCCGAGTGGGGAACTCTGAGGAGAACAATGGGATGGATAACCCCAGGTACTGACAAGAATTCAGAACATGCAGCCTTCAGAGTGAGTGCTAGAACCTTAATTGATTCAAGCATCGTTGTCTTCCATCACACATAGCTGTGTAGCTGCCCATTGATAAGGATACGAGCCCGGTTCTGTTGGCTTCATCAGACCGTGACCTTCAGCATGCATTGGGGTGTGACGTGGTCAGGATGGTGGTGGGTTGGTGTGGCGTTGGGGATGTTGTATCGGACCATTCTGGGGAAGAGAAGTTAGTGAGAAAAGAATGAGATACAAGCAGCTGAAATGGGTTTCCTCCATCTGTGACTCGAGATGGGAGCTCGGATGGACTTGGGGTAGTGCCGCTGTTTCTTCACACCAAACTGAGCCAGCTGAGGTGGCTGTTTCAGAGCCATGAGATGAGTGATTCTGTAGCAGCCAAACGTTGATGACTTTCTAAGATTAGCCTCAGCAACTGGCCACAATCAACTGTCATGACTTTAAGACCTGACTTTAAATCTACTGAGACGCCTGAACATGCAGGGCTCCTTTCCAAGTGTCGGAACATGTTATAATCTTTTACAAAGAAGCTCATTCTTCCCTCTGCTGTCAGGTGTGCCACCATCTCCCACATCAGCGCAGGGAAAACCTACACATACTACTGTGATGGAGGCATGCTGGGTCGCTTTGTGACCATATTTATCCCTGGAGAAATGAAGACTCTCACCCTGTGCGAAGTGGAGGTCTACGCGTCCCCAACAGGTACGACCTGTGACTGACTGGTTTTGATTTATTGAAACACGACAGTGTGATTTTAATCCATGTAATTTGTTTTTCTCACTCCAGTGAAACCTCTACCAAACGCGGCCTTCAGGAAATATACAGCGCAGTCATCGCTTAACACGACTTATCCGATTGGGCGGCCGTCTAACGCTGTCAGCGGGTGTAGAGATGGATACTTGGACGGATGCTGTTCCCAAACATTGTATCAGTATAGTCCGTGGTGGAGAGTAGACTTGTCATCTTATCACAAGGTTCACGCTGTCACCATCATCAACAGACGAGACTGCTGTCTTGGCAGCCTGTATGGGATGCAGATCAGGATCGGGAACTCCTACAGTGTTTATTCAAACCCCTGGTGAGCCATGATATCTACAACTGGAATATTTATCAGTTCAGCAGTATGACAACATAATAAAGCGAAACGTGCTTGATGTTTGGACGGACATGAAATGAAGGCAATAAAATTGACACGTTTCTCATTGATGGTTCTCTCCCTCCATCAGGTGTGGTACCATCTACCATTCAACACGTATGATAACCGTCCACTGCACCGAAATGATAGGTCGCTTCATCTATCTGATCATCTCTGGATATTACAGGACTTTGACAATGTGTGAAGTGGACGTGTACGCTTTGCCGCATGGTACGGTTCTTGATCTGTATTATTGTTGTTACCACAACAGCTGACAGAAAACTACCAACATTCTTTCTCTCCAGTCTTTGTTGTCCCTTCTCCTTTGCCCCTTCCTCCTCCTCCTCCAACTCCTCCTCCACCTCCTCCGTCTGTGAGCCTCTCCCTGAGTAACAGGAATGTGACGTTGGTGGGAAAGAAGCTTTGCTGGAGCGATGCTCTGTTCTACTGTAGACGAAACCACTGGGACCTGCTGAGCATCCACAGCCTGGAAGAGCAAACGGAGGTGGAGCGGCTGCTGAGCAACAGCTCTTTCCCGCTCACAGACTATCTCTGGCTGGGACTGCGCAGGTACTCTAGACATTTTACAGATTTGGTTGATGCTCTGGTTGATTGCTGTATGAATTACCTGAAGGACGTGTGGCAACAATCCTTCTTACATGTTGGGAGCAGCAATCTGCTGCTGAAGGAGCTGTTTGAGTTCTTCTCTTTCTCTCCCCCACCTCCTCTACGGAGGGCAGGAAAGAGCTCTTGACCAGTTTGTTGAGTCTATTTCTGTCCCTCTTCACACTTCCCCCTTCCCAGCAGAAGACTGCAGATGCTATCGCAGAAAGGTCTTAAAAAGGTCTTAGTCTGTAAGACTCTCTTTGGCTGAAATGTACCTGCCTACCCTTGATAAGGGTTTGAATTTTGCAAATGTATATTTGCTCAGAAGGCCTTCAAGAAGTCAAATATCCCGCGTTCTTATGTTTCCTTATTTGCATTGCCGCCACTGCAAGACAGACAGACACGCATGGAGGCTTTGCAAACAGTTCTCACCCGACTGCTGCAACATTAGGAACATGAGGATGAACAGTCTTTGATGATGAGTTGAGTCTGTTTGATGAATTCAGTGTTTCAAAGTTAGTCATGTCGTTTTCTGAAGCCACCCGACACGTTTCAGGCGCCTCGAAAATTCATTTTGACACCTGATTTCATAAACTTAACGATACTTTTAATCATTCAAATTTGTCTGAGTGGTTAATAACACTTTCTTCTTTCACGGAGAACTCAATAACTCAGAACTTGGTAATCCTGAAACAGCCACGTTTCACTTGAATCTGTTCACTCTGTTTGGCAGATACCTAATGGAAGACAAATGGTTCTGGATGACTGGCCATTACATGAGTTTCAACCAATGGCCTGAAGGTCTTGCCCCTGATAGCGACGGCCACCCCTGTGGAGGCATGACCAGCGGAGCCAGCCACCAGCACCGATGGGATGATGAGCGTTGTGAGGAGCCCCTCAACTTCATGTGCCAAACACGTAGGTGTTACACCTCAAACCTTTCGTTTGTGCACGTGCTGTACTTCACCACGATACCTTCACCAGCTCTTTCTGCCCCTCAGGTGTCTATCGCGGACCACCAAGAGTGTATTACTACAGCACCCGCAGTCCTTAGTAAGGGTCAACACGACAGGATCCTTTATTTTTAAATTAGAACCAGCTGCTTTCTTTCTGCACTCTTTTCTGACACTCTGGGATCACAGATCTTTGTTTTCACACTCTTCACTGTCATCTCATACAACTGGACATTTCTATGAGTCTCTCCATCATGAACCGCTGCTATCACTAAACATTATAAATTCTATAAATTAATACTCATCATACTATCAATAACATCAGTTATTCATCTGTAAACACTCAAATTTCTTCTCTGGGGCATCAATAAAGGATTATTTCATCTTATCATACAAGTAGTGACTGTACCAAAGTGTGTGTGTGTGTGTTTTATCCTCAGTAAGTTGAGCATTACTGCCGATGTCAGCTGCATCGCGTGTCGCATTAAAATAAGTGAACGTGTGATGCTGCTGCACATTCGTTCTCTGACCGTCTGACTGACCGCGATGCAGTATGCAGGCCGCCCTATCTGTTGGCAGCGTGAGTAAACGATGGAGTCGTTGAATTGAGCAGTTGATCCCGTCGACCGCAGGAATGTTGAACGGCACACGATCTACCTGCTCAGTTTATACTCTTGCGTCAATGCTAACCCAATTACACTTAACTTCCTGTTAGAGGACATTTTAACGAGCACGGGTTCACTCCACTGCCAAGCAGGTGCTGGAAGTGTTTTGTTTGCTTTTTAATATTAGGCGCGGCACAATCCTGTGACTACGAGTTTGAAGGATGAATGCGACGACTGTGAATCATGGTGATCATTAAGGAGTGTTTAATGTAAACTAACCTGCAGAGGCAGGAGCGACAAACACACCCACAGCTGCATGGATTTACCTGGTTTTGCTCGTCCTGCTGGGCAGGTGTGTGTGTCACCACTTTCACACTGAAACTAGACTCCTTGTGAAAACTTCTGTTTCCCGTCTGTGAGGGAAGTTTCCTGAGGTCATAGTAAGGACACTGTTAAATCTATATCAGATACACTCATCCAAACTCAAAGTAATACAGTTCAAGGTTGTGCATAGGTTGCACTGGTCTAAAGCAGACATGTCCAAAGTCCGGCCCGGGGGCCCAATCACGGCCACGGTCAGACTTCAAGATAATAAAACAGCCCATATAAACTTTTACTGTTCATCTTTTCTCTGGTCTAACACGAGGTTGGCCAAATATTCACCCAAACTGTGACCACTGTGTCACTGTATGTCTCTGACATAATATTTCATAATTCCTGCCCCGGTAGCAATATCTGACACAGAACCACCGGATCTCTGCCTTCAGGCAAAAATACTTTGGCCCTTGTTACACTTTTGGCTCGGAGATGAATGCTGCTGAAATGGAAAGAATGATTCGCTCCAACGTTTGAGCTATAGATCAGAGCGCTTATGCAATATCTAACCTTCTGGAAAACTGCCTAGATCAAGCTTCAACAAAGACTAATCCTGGACTGACATCTCGTACATCATTATTGATTTATTATTCATGTCATTTACAAAATGCACCTCTGTTTACACCGGTGGCTCTTTTTCCTCCTGTACTTATTCATTATTGCATTATCACACGGTAAACAGCAGGGGGCGCTGTTGGACTATTGTAGATCAGTGGTCTCCAACCTTTTCTATCACCACGGACCGGTCAACACTTGACAATTTAACTGCGGACCGGGGGGGTCGCGTGACTCTGGTCGCTATCGTTACCGTTACCGAAAGTGACCCAGACGTCACGGAGAGAATCATTTCTCAAAATAAAAGGTTTTTCAAAATAAAAGATCGTCCATACTCAGATAATACATGAAACGGAAATAGTTCATTATTTCTTGTGCGGCCCGGTACCAATAGATCGACGGACCGGTACCGGTCCGCGGCCCGGTGGTTGGGGACCACTGTTGTAGATGACTCCATTGCCTTCACTCCTTACAGCGGCCTGCACACAAACCATAGAGGGTAAATACAGCAGCGACCGGCTTGACTTTATGTTGACTTGTCATGATGTGACCAACATGCCTCCTCTGCAGGTGCAGGGTTACACAGATTTGACTGAGCGCTCTAAAGTCGATGAAATTTCACTTTTTTAAAGGGTCCCATAACTTGCTGAGGGTGTGTTGATCTAATTTCGACCACTAGAGGTCGCTCGTGTAGTTTGATGATCTCATGAAGTACCGTGGCATCATGGGACTTGTTGTCTTCATCGGTGAACAAACACCAATGTGTTAATTGACGAGCAGGCAAATGACTTTGAATAAGATTTATTTATTCTCGATGAACCTGCAAGAGAACTTATGAACTTATGTCAGTGTGAAGCACGAGTTGCATCATGGGAAATGTAGGATCCAGCATCTTTGGTGCTGTAGGACTAAAAATCCAGATATTTCGACTTCAGCTGCATCAATTTCAGCCATTCCTTTAAAGACGTGTTTCTCAGACGTCTCCGAACGTTACACAGGTGTGATACTGAATTGCTGGAGATGCCCTTTCAAACTTTATTCGTACAGCCCAAAGTTACAAAACACATTTATCCTCAGCGGGCTCTACAGTCCGTCTGTGCTTAACTCTGCTTTAATGTCAGGTGAGTGGCAGTAGGACAGTTTCAGTGGCTGCCATCACTGAGGCAGCTCACAGCTTCACTGCAGTCATAGGTGTGTTTTTCTGCTGAAAATGAAACATTTGGAAAAGCAGTTTGCCGCGTCGTTCATCTCGGAGCGTGCACGCGTGAAGAACAGTTATCACTTCAGCATTTTTCATCATTGCACCGACACTTTCGGCTCAATTACGAATTGACTTAATTGCCTCTAATTTCACCAACAATAAAACATCAGAGAGTTTTTTAAAAATTTTATTTGAAGTACGTCTGGGTGGGGTAACGACTTTTCATTGTCTATTCATTTAAGTCACTCTGGGGTGGGTGGGTGGGGGGGGGGGCGGGGAGGGATGGAAAGTTTGAGAGCAGAGGGAGAGACTGTAGTGCTCTTGTTAGGTGCGAGGAGGAGAGGGGGGAGGAGGGGGGAGGAGAGGAGGGAGGTGGGAGTGCGTGGGACAGCCCGGCAGACGGAGAGAGGGGAGGGGAGAAAGAAAAAATCCAGCTTGGACATTCCCAGGCTGGGAAACACAGCAGAGAGTGAGAAGAGGAGGAAGAGAGGAGTGGGGACTGTTTGCGCTGATAAAGGAAGAGTTGAAGAAAAAAAAAGAAGTCAGACGAGAGAAGCTGATGACGGCTGACGTTCGACTGTAACTGAAGAGGAGAAAGTTCTTCGCGGAGAATGCAGAGAGGAAGCAAATGCAGGAAAGGAGCTGTGGACTATGTAGGAATTCCTGACTGAAGTCATGGTAAGTCCCCCTTTTTTCTGAAGCACTGGAGTCAAGTTTGTCTCCAAAAAGCTGAAACACAATCAAAGTTTTGCCAACAAGGAAGGAACGTGTGTCAGCTTCTCCTGTTTTTAATGTCATGATTTGTTTTCTGGAGTTCTGTTCAGATGCTTTTTAGATGCAGCCATTAACTCCTCATCGAGGCATGCGTTTGATTTGGGGACCAAATAGTTCAGTCAGCAGTTCCAGCTCCGGCAGCAGATTATGATGACATGATTTAAGCTGTGACGTTGGTGATTTTCTTGTGGTTGTCTTTCACACAGAGAGAGAGAGAGAATCTTTGCAACAACAGCAACAAAACAAAAAGGCAGAGCTCCTCTGCTGCATCTCTGGGGATCTTGTTCGCCATCCCCACCCACTCACGGTCTGATCACTGACATACGAGGGAGATGAGAGATAAATGAAGTCAGGAAAAGGAGCGAGATGAACAAAGAAAGATTCGGATGACATTCACGCTTCTGTGTTTTTTGGGCAGGGTGGAGCACTTTTGGCACGGCAGAGGAAGGGAGAAAGAGGAGAGCTGGAGTGGGGAAAGTGCGGAATAAAAGAGGAGGGTAGGGTTACTTTTTATTTTAGGAGACTTGGACGGCAGCGGCGGTGGTTTCGGTGATGCCGCATTTTCCACATTGGACCTGGGAGAAAAGAAACGAGAGAGCAAGAGAGAGAGAGAGAGAGAAAGGGGGAACAAGGGATGGCATGGACTTTGAGGAAGGAAGAACATGTGCAGTACAGTTTTATCTTCCTCGGTAACCAGCTGGGAAAGTTTCGGGTGGGAAAACACTAACAGATGAGAACACACAGTCACGGCAAAGTGCATGGAAGCTGCAGCAAACAACATGTGTCCAAAACACTTAACACACGAGGAATGAATGCGTGCATACATGCACAGTCGCTCGGGGGCAAACGTGGGCGCTGACACATGCACATACGTGTTAAAATGCATCAGCAAACAGTCACACACACACACACACACACAGTGCTGCTTTGCTAAGAATCTGTGGCAGAGGGTACAGGCCTGTTTCCATGCCCTCTGTCTGCTGCTGAGCTCTGATTTTGAAACACTGATGTGGGATGTGCCAGTCCTCGTGTCAGACCAGGGAACAAAACAACAACAAAAAGTCTGGAAGTTACCAGTCGTTGTGTTTGTTTTAACCTGCTCTGAGTACCAGGCGGGTGGAGATAACGGCGTTAGAACAATCCAGACGGGGTCGGCGTTGTTGTCAATCACAGGAATTGTTCTTCAACGGAGTTTCCTGCGATTGTCGAGCCCCCCTCCGACATGTGCGGCGCACGCAGGCCGAGGACGGCTGCTTTTCAGCACGGTGATTAGCAGCTTTTGGGGGGTTTCGTTGGCGTCTTTGTCCGGCGTCCAGGCGGTTACTTTTGCTGTAAACATAATCATGCAATCAGTATTTTATCACTTATGGATCAAATAATCATCCCCTGACTCTGAAGTTCTCTCCGTTCTATGGAGCATTCTAGCGTCTTTCAGCTTTTTGTTTTGGTTTTGAGACCCATGCACGCTGTTTTAGCCTCGCTGCACTCGTGTTTTCAGTGGAAACGCTCCGATAAACTGAACCGAATGCTACCGGCCCAGTGGCAAAACACAGTTGGCAACTCGCCGGTGGAAAAAGTGAAAACTATTTAGCTGCTTAATAAGGTCCAGATATTTCCCTCTCGGTTGGTGAGTTAGATGGATTTAGAGCTAAAAAGGAGAGCAAACAGTGCATTCACATTCAGGTGGAAGGAAACGCGGCTCCAGGTGAACGCTAACGTTGCCCGACTGTTTGCTGGGTGTGTAAATAAACAGTTCCTCGCTCGCACATTTGCAGTAATTTGATTTTAAAAGGTGGCGACGAGGCGAGAAGAGTCAAACACTCCGAACTGGTGGACGAAGAAGAAGTATCTGGTTCAACAGTGTTTGTGTGTAATGAGACATTACACGTTCTCTGGAGAACCACCTTTTGCAGTTGAATGTTCTTTGGGGAACTGAATCCAAAAAAGAGTTCGTTTGCGGCACTTTTGGAAGAACTTTTTAATACTTTAATTAAAACTCATTCTGCAAATCAAATTGTTAGGAACTAAAATGAACCAAATTCTGGGTAGACGTTGATAATAATGGTTCTTTGAAGAACCAAAAGCTTCTTTGCCGTACCGAAAAAGGTTCCGCTATGGCTTCACCATGAAGAACCGCTTTATTTTTAAGGGTCTTCCAACAAATCAGGTAAACTCACTCGTGTTTTTATAACATAGCTCTGTCTGAATTCCTTCTTTAGAGGCAGTGACAGTCCAAACTAAGTTTTACTCCACACTCTGTGTGTTGCTACACATTGATGTGATGCGATTCTGCTTGGCCTCACCTCAGGAAGACACACTACCCTACTGTGGGAATACCAATAACACCAACAAATGTGACAACACGCCATGTTCAATTGTCACATTATGCACTAACTCTTCGAGTAATAGACAATGAACGGAGGCCAAGCGTACTGTGAAACCTCATCCGCCGTGAAAGTTGTCTTTACTACAGTCAGGACAGGCTGTAGCACTTAAGTAGTCTAAGTTTAGGCTAGCTTTCTGACCTGCTGTAGGTCAGGTTAGATTAATACAGGAAGATTTAGGAACGGAAACCAGTCTCAGCCGTCTCTTCATCCTCCTTTCCCTTTGTCTGTCTGCCTTTCTTTTTTCTGTTCCCTCCTTCCCTGTCGGCATCGTTCTCATTTTTTTCTCCTAATCATGTCATATTCTATCAACCTCCACCTTAACCGAGCTCCTTCAGCTCTCTCTCTCTCTTTCTCAGACCTTGCTGTACTCGTAGGGGTCTACATCTGGTTTCCATCATGGTTGCTGCTGCTCTTGTTTCCCATCGATCTCTCCCACCGGTCAGCCTCCTCCTCTTTCTTTTCTCTTTTCCTTTTTCTGTCTGAATCCTCGGTCTCCGTAGGGTCGTCTGTTTTTTTCTCAGAGTCACTTTTTTCAGCCCTTTCCTCAACTCGCTCACACTTTCAGCGAGGCGGCACGACGGGGAGCTCGAGTTCACCGCTCATTGTTGTCACTCTCTATCTTCTTTTTCCGGACATTTCTCTGTCTGTCACTTCTATTTTTTCCCCGTTGTGCCAAGCATCTGTTTGGGAGACTACCGCTGCCTCTTCCGTTTCAGTCTGGTACAGGAGGGAAAAGCAGGAAGTCTGCCGCGGGATGACATACTCGTACTCCGTACAGGAGGATGCACACTCATGCACACTGATTGTCCTCGCCGACAGCCAACGTGCCATGTGAACACACACTTCTTTCCAACAGTGGCCAGAGTGAGTAAGACGTCACCCGGGACACTTCGGTGTTCGTGAAAGTCGGAGGTAGAGCAGGTGAAAGCTGCGCTGACCCTGATTGGTGACTCATGCGGCTCAACTCAAGGTCCACTTACAATCTTTTTCCAGGCGCTTTAACTGCACGCCATGGTCTTCCATAGTGGATGGAGTTTGCTCCGTTGTCATGGAGACAACTCGGTTGAAATATTAGTAGAGAACTTTGGTCACGTGACAGGCTAACTTCCCCAAGTTTTAATGTTGATGGTTCTTTTAAAGAAGTGAGGACAGTCTTTCTGGAACATTCAAAATGGACAGCCAGTCTTCTCTTCTAATTTCTAACCTCCAACTTTTTGCTTTAACACTCTTCTACCGAACAGATGTTCGTCTGTCTTTGGTGAAAACCAACAACTGGACTCTGAAACAGTGTGACGTTAAAGACACTGAAGAACAATCCCGTTAACTCGTCTTGATGCACTTCTCTCTTCTATTCTTAACACGCCTTAAATTAGCTTTCGTGTTTCCCATCAAGCTCGTGACTCGTCTGTTCTTCATTATCTAACTAGTCGGGTTTTATTTGGTGATAATGTGCACACAGCTAATTCTCCAGGAGACATCAGAGATCGAGCCAGTAGCATTTGCTGGAAGATCTGCAGAATATAAAAACAGAGCCTCTCTTCCACAGACAGAAAGTGACTTAGACTAAGTAAGACACCTGGGTGCATTAGCTTTAAGCATCTGATTGAAGAGGTAAATTAAGTTACACCTATAGTCCCTTAAAGAGGAGGCACCAGGAGTCTCCTTCTGTGTTGGAGTCTGGAAGGTAATCTGATTTAGAAATGTCATCAGGGCTGCTTTGTTTCATGTGAGCGTAGATCTAAAAAAAAAAGTGACTCATTGCATTAGACGCACTGCTACTGTACTGTAAGGTATATGATTGAAACACGAACGGTCAACTGCACTGCTAAAAGTGTCGGCGTAAAGGTCCAGTGTGTAAGATTATGGTGGATTCATTGGGTAAAACTCAACTTAAGAATCGTGTGTTTTTGTTGTCTTCAGAGAGAGCGGGTCCTCTTCCACGGAGTCCGAGCCGGCAGAAAGCTTCTGTGGTCGCGTCAGCAGAGCGTCCGTGTTCGTCAAGTATATGTTTTGTTGTTGTACGTCGTGATTTCTACAAGGAGCATCGTTCTTCCCCTCACTGTAGCTGATTGTGCTTCCAGACTGAAATTCCATTCTTTATATTTCAACAGTGGTGTATCCTGTTGAAAGTTGTGTGTGCAGGCATGCAAACACAGAGTCAATGCCGAGGAAATAAAAATTTGAGGGAAAAGACCTCACACGTCCAAGTTAAATATTGTTGCGGGGTAGCTGGCTCGTCACTGAATGCGCTACAATGAGTTTAGCCAGCTGCTGGTGTTAACACGAGCGAAGCAGTCGGTAAAACTGTAGAAACAGACGACGAGAAGCGGTTTTTAGGGAAGCTCTCCAAACCCGAGTGACCTATTTGTCCCAGCGCTTGAGTAATGAAGGTGGCACGCTGGGTTGTGTTCTCTGGCGCAAACCACAGATTTGATCCTGAGAGACTCGGTTGAGCCAGTTGGGCTCAGATTGCAGACTTCCATTCAATTTGCTTCCAGTGTTCAAAGCACAAAAGCTTTTCGTGCACTCGCGTTGGAATTTACAGTGTGACGATGCGTAATTAAGAGCTGCGTCTTCGAGAAAACGACAACAACGGGCGTCCGTATCGGAGTTTTTGCTTTAATTTGGTTGCGTTGAATTAACTCAAGTCTGGTGGGATGCTTTAGTCTAAGAGGAAGTTCCTGCTGGCTTGACTCGCAATCCCCTGAACCCCCCGCTGTGCTTTTACTAGACTCAGTATTTTCTGTCGGTGAGCCAGAAGGCTCTTTTACAACCGCTACACCTATTACAACATGCTGTCTGACAGACACGGTCCACTCTCCGAGACACTTCCTCCCGTATACGTGATTTATACGTCTTAGTGATCATTTGATGTGCAATCTTTACAGTCTTGCTGAAATTGTTAAAAAATAAAAGAATATTCTGATGTGGCGACTTGTTTCGAAGGCGGAACGGCGCGCTGAATCGCTGTGAATCTGCGTAGTGAGTCCTAGAAAGGTTCATTACGTGGAAACTCGCGTGACGTCACCATCGACCCTGACGCTTCCCCCTCGGGTCCTCTTGAGAAAGTTTTGCATGTGGCTTCCGAGAATATCATGAAATAAATAAAAAAAAAACTCTCTGGGGGGATTTTGTGGTTTTGTTTACCAAAAAGCAGCTTAACTGCTCCGCTTCTGGAAACCGAGCTGCGTTCAGCAACATTTATGTATGTTCTGTGATTTGCTTCTTTTTTTTTTGTCTGGCCGTATAGCTTCCATCCAAAGTCTCTCTCTGTTACTATGGAAAAACAAAGCTGCATGAATTCCAGCCCGGCGGTGCCACACACAGATGTTGCTGGTGCCATAAGGGCTGAAGTCACAGTTCAAAAATTTGCTCCGCAGCCAAGAGAATGGATCGGAAACAGAACCTAACATCTCCTGCAAGTGACCCGCGAGCAACCTCAGCGGAGGAGCCTCGCACCGTGGCTCTGATGTGACTTCTCCTTTCTCCTCTGTCGTTTCCATTTTTCTCCCTCTCTTCTCTGGATTTGTGTCAGAAAAACAATTGCAAATAGGTCCTGACACTTCTTTCAACCTCGGTTTGAATACGTGCTGTCGTCGGGGCATAGGTTGCGTGAGTTGTTAGTCGGAGAAAAACTGCAGTCTGTCTCAAATACTTTCTTGTTTTGAACACTCATTCTATCCTTCGCTGCGGCTAACCTCAAACCAGCTCTGTACACAAAAACAAACCCAAAAAATAATTTTCAAATACTGTTGAACCTCTTCTTCCATAAACCCACGCACCACCACCACCAACCAGCTCATTCCCTCCTGGCCTCCTCCTCCTCTCCCGCTAGCCGCTCTTTTCTTTTTCCGTACACTCTGTTCTCCCCCTTCCTCGCTCCGGGTTTTCTCCCATGGCTTTCTTGTCCATCCCCATCGGTCGTTGTAGTTATTCAGCACAATATGCCGTCTGTTGAAGAGAATCCCGATGTAATCGTTGTCAGATGACTTTCTGGGAGTCGGATGGAGGTGAAACAAAGAAAGTTGGGTTAAAAAAAAAGAGAGAGAGAGAGAGCAGGGAGGAGGGTGAGAGAGAGAGAGAAGCAGATGGGAGAGGAAACGTGAAGGGAGGGAGAGAGAGAGAGAGAGAGAGAGAGAGGTTGGAAAAGAGAGAGAGAAAAAAGTTGCAGGTCGCCATGCCAACGGTCAATGTAGAAAAATAAACATTGCATGTGTTGCGTTCATTGCTCTGTCACCCTCCACCTAACAGGCCGGGCCCTTGTGTTATGATGTATGTGTGTGTGTGTGTGTGCATGCATGCATGTGCGACGTGTGTGTGTGTGTGTGTGCATTAGGGAGTTAACATGCTGCAGCGGTTTGACTCTTTTGTTCTGCGGGTTCATGGATTTACTGGGCCTCAGAGGAAATATCTGACGCTCCCCAGACTATACAACAGGAAGTCGAAGAGTAGAATATGTGTGTGTATTTGTCAGAGTGTGTGTGTCAGCAAAAAGCTATACAACCCAGCTGTTAAACACAAACACACACACACAGTGTCCGGTTCAGTTTTAACCCTGTGTTACGATCTCTGTGTCCCTCAGGGTTCGGAGGCTATGGAGGATTGCGTGCAGGGGGCGCTCTCGTCGCTTTATCCTCCTTTTGAGAGCACGGCGCCGCCCCTCCTCTCCCAGGTACACACACACACACACACACACACATCTTTACAGCAATAAACAAGGCGGGTATAAATAATGCCATGTTATGTGCAGATGACTTGGCTTTCTGCAGATAGAAACCCGCTGCCAGAAGCCAACACAAACAAAAACCCAGCCAGCTGGTCAATTATAGCCGAACCCTGGTCTGTCTTCCTTCAGCTGGGAACTCTGTCGTGAGCAGAGCGGCAGCACTATTCCTGCTTTTTACGTCGCACAACGTTTATTTTAAGAAAGAGCAGTCGGCTGCTCGGTTTCACTGCGGGACCTTTGTGTAGGCTCACAGGACGTTACAGGAAGAGTAAATAAGAGTAAATAAGAGCTGCTTCACCTGGACGGTGTCATCCTTTCTGATTGGTACATGAGTTCACTACTCTCATTGGACCTCGAGGTACTGCTCAGAGTTAGCCGGGCAGAGGGTGTGATTGAAGCTCGGTGTGTCGTCCATCTCAGGGAGACTGTTCAGACAGAAGGTCCTGAAGACGAGCAGAGAGCTTCTGTGATCCTGTCAGCAGAGCGTCTGTTAGTGTTCGTGTGTGTCGTATGTTTTGCTGAATAAATAAGTCACAGTGTTGCTTTGTCAGGTTTTCAAGTCTTTTGGGCCGTTCTCTGTCAGCGTTTCTTTTGTTCCAAGTCGCCGTGTAGTTTCCAATCATATTTCTTTGTTGCTATGGAAAAAGCGTTCCTGGTATAATAACGTGGATAAAATGAAGCAGCCGTGGTGATTTTCTTGTTTAAATTTCTGATTACATGCTGTCTGGGTTGAGGAAATTCTTCCACTCTCGAGTAAATGAAACCCTTTGGAAATCCATTGGATACAGATCTGCAGAGACAAAAGCTGCTCTTATTTCATAAAAAGATGAAGATGAAGTGTTTTCCGTGTTCACTCACATATTTTTTTCTGCAGGTCTTCTCAGTCCTGGAGTCGACCTATCAACACGACAGTCTTCGCTACCTCCTGGACTACTTCGTTCCTGCCAAGCACCTCCTGCACAAACTCCAGCAGCATGCCTGCGTGAGTTCCACACTGCGAACGCCGTGAGAAGGGAACACACACATAGCTGCATAATCAGAACCAGAATCAGCTGTCAGACGCAGACAGTACAGTGTGAGGAGTCTCCCGATTGTTCTAATTCCTTGCGATGTGTGTGTTGGCTGTGAGTCTTTAGGGCGTCCAGCTCCAAACCAAGTCTCAAGATCTGAAGAGGATCATTTAGCAAAGTCACAGTCTTCAAGACTTTACATAATAAAAGCATATCAAAGTCCAAAGTCAACAGAGACAAACTCAGGTCAAGTCTTTTCATTGTTTTTCACTGAGGCTAGTCTGAAGTTCTGAAGGACGAGCCCAAGTCTTCATGAAGCTTCATAGCTTTTATATAATTATGCAGAAGTCAGATCATCAGTCTCCATAAGATGCCACTTGTTTTTCACTCTTTTAGGTCAAATGAAGCACGTCTAAATACTGTCAGGGCTCATACGGGCTCACTTGTTTGAAGGTCCAAGTCAAGTCGTAAGCTTCTGGTCCAAGTCCAAGGATATAAGTCAGAGTCAGGTTTCAATTCCCAAAGTCCAAGTGACAGAACCTGGACTGTTAGCCAATATTATATTAGACTATTGGCATATGTTTTCATAAAACTTGAGGCAAGTCCAAGTCTGGTCTCAAGTCTTGTTAAAATCGGTTGAAGGTCCAGATTTAGGAGCCTCTTTCTACAGAGTCCACCACGTTGAACTACCATATTTATACAGTAGCCCAAAATGTACAAACTAATCTCAGCTCTACGGTTAAGGAGAGTGACTGCACCCCAAAATGTTACTAAATCTTACTCAGGTCCTAACAAGGTCTAACTGAGAAGTTCATCCCAAGTCACAAGTACGAATGAAATCACAAGGCAGACTTGACTTGAATGCTTTGCTCATGAGCGTCAAGTCAAGTCAATTAGACGTCAATCTCAAGGTCTTATTTTTGTGCCTTGAATCCAAGTGTCAAATCTTCGGTCTGCTATGACAGCACTTGATGACACAGGAAACAACAGCGCAGAGGAAAGTTAAAGACATTTATAACCTGACGTGTGTTGACCCTCCGCGCTGTGGAGGGTCCAGCCTGCTCTATAAACTCTCCAGATGGACGGTAAAATTAGTGAAAGTGACTGGTGAAACTTGAGATCTACCAGCCGCTGTGAAGGAGGCGGTTTGGTGCCACTGAGTTGATAGAAACTGAGTTCTGGATGTAATTTTCAGCGCCAAATGCATGGAAACAATACGACACCGGATACGTTGTGTGTAAACTTCCGCTTTGTGCCCTCGCATCACACGCGAGATACAAACCTCTGAAGTTTACACTGATAAACAACACACACTGTTTAGCACAAGCTGGAAGGCTGAGAGCTGTCTCATATTTCCCCTTTACAGTTTCCCTAGACGTGCTCACACACACACATGCACAGGCATTGTGAGCAAACTATGTTTTCATTGTCGCTCGCTCGGAGCTGCCCGGGACGGGAGTTAGACTGTGAGTCATGACAATAATTCCTTCCATATGCGAGCGCGTTGCTGCTGCTGCTGCGAGAGAAAGAGCGAGTGAGTAACGGAGAGGCGGTGGGTAGGAGGTGGGAGTCGAGGGAAGGAGAATGAACGTGGCTTTCATTCACAGTGCCTGCGTGTGCGTGCGACTGAAAGAAGAAGAAGAAGGAGAGAGAGAAAAAAAAGAGAAGATGCTGGAGGTTGCAGACTAGAGTAGACTGATTGAGGAATTTTTGAGAAATGTTAGGTAGCAAACACTGGGGTACATTGAGGGAGAAGTAGGAGGAGGCAGGGAGGGCAAGAGGACACAGAGAGTTACAGGCTTCAAACTTTTTAAGGGAGGAAAAGTTTTTAATGCTGATATCCACCCTGACAAAACTTTTAATTCCCCTGAAAAAAAAGAAAACAAGCAAGAAAAGAGGGAAGAAACTGAATGAGGGACTCAGAGGTAGAAAAGGGAAGCTGCAGGATATAATTTGATCATGTCTCGTGAGTCTGGAGGGCACGGAGAGGGGGAGGGAGCAACCTTGTGTCAGTCGGTTAGACGTAACTGGGAGTTACTGAGTTTTAGACCTCAGACTGCAAGAACGAGGGTGGAAATCTGACACAGGGTTGATAAAGGTGTTTGTTTGGTTTCTCAGTCTTACAGATGTGCTTGATGTGGAACAGCAGAGCTGTTTTTACCAGTGGCAGGCTGTCGCGAAGAGTCGGTCATCTGCCTGTTTCTGTCTGACTCACGCTGCCTCTCCGCAGCTTCTCCCCCCTACGTCATGCCAGCTAAGCGGTTTTACACTTTAGAAAACACCGTGTGAGTCACATGTCTGACATTTGTATGTGGCACTGGCTTTTGGCCAGTTGAGCTGCAGTGAATACTGTTGACTGCTGCTGCGCCGGTTCTAGAAATTTGACTCACCGAATAACTAAGCCAAACACAACCGTGCACGCAGGCTCCGATTGGCTCATGCGGTATGTGGTTTGTGAATGGGAGTGCAGGATTGTGCATGAGTATTAAATAGGGACGAGATTCAAGCAGATGAAGGTTTACTTTCTTAATCATACTTTGTGCTTCTCCCTTCTCCGTCCTCAGTCTCAGTACCTGGGCTGCTTGTTCCTTCACTCCGGCTGGCCTCTGTGTCTCGGCGAGAAAGTGGTTGTGCAGCTCTCCACCCTGGACTGGAGGCTCCTGCGCAGTAATGACTTCTATCTGCAGGTGGTGCCCTTCTCTACGCGCTGCCCCCGCCTGGCTCTAAAGTGTCTGGCCCCCGGCGGGCGCACAGTTCAAGAAATCTTGGTGCCCGAGTCACAGCACCCCCTCGTGTTCACCACGGAGTGGCTGCACAGCGTCAACAAAGAACGGGGCCACAAGAGAGAAGGTAAGGAAGGGATGCATGTATGTATGTTAACATTTCTAACATGAGATAGCATGCGTGGGATTACTAGCCAAGAGTAGCTTTGGCTGCAAAGAAGATTTCAGAGAAAACAGGGGAAGTCAAACAGATGTGTGGCTAGAAGAGGCAGGTTTATGACCAAGGAATGGCATGTGGAAGGGCAGCAAGAGTAGGGAGAGATATATGGGTGTCAGCAGCTGGTGGGTGGTGAGAATAACCTAGTCCACTTTTGTGCCTAATGTAGACCCAAAGATATGGACTTGACATAAACTTAGTCATCTCTCTTCTTTGCACAGTTGGAGGAGGACTCGACACCTGCCTGGTCAGCACATGTGACGGTGTGGTTCGTCTTCCGTGGAAGGAGGTTGTCTATCCCAAATTCATCCACGACCCCTCTGAGGAGCTGGGCCTGATGTCCAACCACGAGGGCCGTCTACCAAGTGAGGGGGGCAGCAGCCTCGGGGGCTGGGGTGGCTCATCCTCTGGGGAACTGGACTCCTGGTCCTGGGATGAAGAGGAAGATGAGAGTTTACCACCTGACGGCTTGGACTCCGCGCCTGCGCTTCCCCGCCGAAGGCGCAGCGAAGACGGGCTCGGACGGACAACAAAGCACCCTCAGTTGGACGGGGACTATGTGGAGCTATTGGAGCCCAGAGTGGGACCTGATGGAGGGGTTGATACAAGGCAGAGGTACTTGGAGATGCATGGAATTTGTAAGACCAAGACGTTGCCTCTGTGCAGGAGAGGCAAAGCCATCAAACTCCGCAAAGGGAGAGCTTGGGGATACGGGAGACTGGAAGGGTCAGGAAGCTTTCGAGCTGCCCTTGGTACCAAAAGAGACGCGGTAACCCCAAAAGGTGACATCTTGCCACCTCGGCCTCCAGCAGGAGGCACTGTACCTGGCAGAGGGCGTCAGTCTTACTCCTCCTCTGTCCATGACTCGGATGAAGGAGATAAAACAAGCAGAGACTCAGAGGGCCTGGAAAGCCACCGGCTTTATTTTGATGGCCCGTTCAAAGAGAGGAGGCCTGGCGTAGGCAAGGAGAGAGATAGCAACGGCCTCACGCAGCCGTGCAGAGACGACCTCAGATGTAAAGACTCAGAGAGCGGTGACAGTTTGGTCACAAACGAAATCCATGACTTGAACCACAAAGTCGGACATGTTATAGAAGGCCACTCGGATCACGGATCTCATTCAGACTCTGTTTTTGAGGATACAGACAAACCACTGAGTGGAGACAGTGATGGCACAACCCCGACATCAGACGCACCGGAGAGACCATTCGCTGGAGTTTCAGAAAGCGGAGAGATCACCGACAGTGGGACTAAAACCAAGAGTTTGTCGAACCCAAAGGTGGCAGAAGAAAGGGATGAAGGAAAGACGGAGGACAGGGTGTGTCCTAGAGGAAAGGAAGTTAAGACCGCAGGATTCAGAGCACCGAGGTGCGTGTTTGTTTCTTCATATTTGCTCTCTCTCATTTGTTTTCATTTTCACACTTCCATATGAAAGTACAGATCAGTCACACTTTGGTGCAAACTCCTTTGACCAAGGTGCAGATTGTCCGGATTCAGGCCTGAAACCAAGAGTACAAAAGATACCGTTTAACCCCACTCTACAGGACGTGTCCAAACAACGTAATAAAAGTGATTTATTGTTAACTTATTAACTTTTTGTTGTACCTCATTAGACCCTTCCTGTGCTTTGTCTATAGGAGGAAAAGGAAGGGAAAGGGGGCCAAAGGGAGGGCTCGGTCTGGTGGCCGTGCATACCAGAAGGGATCAAAACAACCAGGTAAAGCTTCTCAACCGAGCCCCACCACCACCCCATCTACTCTGACGAAGCTGTCAGTCACAGAAGAGAAGCAATCAGAGCAAAGAGAACAGGCGGACCAACCCGATGGAGCGCCACCTTCAACTAATGAGGCGACAGAGGACACAGGGAAAGGCAACGCAGGTCTGAAGACAACCCAACGTTTACGCACAAAGAGCCTAAACGTTGTCTATAACTGCTGTATCTCTCAACAGAGACAGGAGCCGAATCGCTGCCCGTCTGCAACGGCCAATCAGGCACATCCTTATTTAACCACTCTACTGAGGAGGCGGGGTCAGGAGAGACATGTCCTGACCAGCTAAATGGTGTTGCAACCAAAGAGCCTCCCCTGCTGAGGGAACTGGACACAGAGCTTCTCCAATCAGGGAAGCTAAAGTTGACAGGCAAGTTTCTTTCAGGCCGCGTGCCTCACACTCTCTGAGGTAATGCTCACAACTGTCACATTTGGAAGTTTTCTTTGGCGTTGTTGGGGGCTGGACCCTTCGAGTGTTGAGGAATTGACCAATACAAGCAGATTGATGAAAAAATGGGTCTGTTTAGTGGTGCATAAGCCTTAAATTCTACCAGGCATGGATGTGACATGCCGTGGCCGCTGGAGCGACGGGGCGTTCAAACCCAGGTCACATTTGAACCCAAGCTTTCATACATGGGTTGGATGCTCCACCAACTGAGCTAACCGACACCCCGGCTGTTCAATTTTAGATGGATGCCACGAGCAGCCTGCACCAATCTGCACAGGGTGACACTGACAAGCCTACAGTCTATATAAATATATATAATAAGCCATTGTAATGGACTGATTATCGTCTCGGCGTGTCAGAACGCTCTCTTGGCTCCATCACTCTCATTACTTACAGTAACCTGATGCTTACAGGTACGGTGGACAGGCTGGGGCGTGCTCTGATTATCACGGAGACGGATGCATCAGAGGAGAGTTTCTGTGAGGAGGAGATGGCCCGGGTCCTGGCCTGCTACCACAGAATCACTCGGTAAGTCTGCGAGTCTTAAAAATAAATCCAGAGATTTTTCAGATTTCAGCGGTTTCCCAGTCTGTTTCCAGCTATCAGCAGGGAGCTTCCAGTGCACATTGTCCCTTTTCAAACCATGAAACGTCGTCCTTCTCCTCACGCTCTGCTTCCACATTCTCCAAACAAACTACGTCTATACTTACACATCATAAAATCTATGATTAGCTTCTTATATTTGGGCTCATTTGCCGACCAGTTCAGCCAGTTTCTCGACCCGTTTTTCGCTGGCAGTGACGAATATAACGATAGGTGGGGCGAAGAAAACGCAGCCTGCGCCAGAAAGTCGAGAAAAATGTCTTCAAAAGTCAGTTTAACAAATACCTCCGAGCTTGCCAACTTCAAGTCTGAACAAATGTTACAGCAGCAGTTACACGAAGTTTTAATGCCTATAAAATATAGATGAGGCCCAAACTCTCCTCTAAAAAGTGCCATAATTGGTTTGAATTTATTTTTTAAAGTGCCGGTGTCTCATTTTTTACAGTAAAGCGCTTCTTTTTCTAACGGCTGCTCGTGTTTCGTCTCTCTGTGTCCGTCCTCATCAGGCCCGCAGCCAAAGAAAAAGGTCTCACGGTGCTAATGGACAGCAGACGCTCTCCGCCCTCCCCGCTCTGCCTCTCCGCGCTTAAATTATTCCAGGTGAGACGGCGGGGGAAAGAAAAAACGTTGTGTTTAACCAGATGTGTTAAATGTGTGCTCTAATTTGCCTGCAGATGTGAAGTAGCTGAAGCACACGCGTCTGTGTGTGTGTGTGTGTGTTTTTGTTTTCCAGGTGTTGGTTCCTGGCGGTCTTGGATCTGTTCTAGTTTTGGTGGAAGAGCAGCAGGAGTCCCTTTCTCATAATCTAGAAGGAGCAGAGGTGACCTCATACAAATCACATGTTTACAGTTTATGCTCCAGCACACACACACACACACACACACACACACACACACACACACACACACACAGTCCAGTTCGTTTCTTTTACTTCTAAATGTTAAAAAAACAGGTTGAACACCCACATGGAAGTTATAAAAACATGTCAAAACACCATGATGGAGAGTGTGTGTGTGTGTGTGTGTGTGTGTGTGTGTGTGTGCAGCCAAGTGAAAGTTCCTGAACCTCCATTGTCCATTATCATAACAACATGAATAACTGCTCGTATATGAAATAAACATTTCATAAACCACGCTTTGTTTCTCTTGAACGTTCGCTCGCTCTGAGCTCGAATCCAAATGAATCTTATTTCCATACGTGTCGGCACATCCAGAGTTGGTGAATAACTCCCCCCCGTAATCCGCCTCGGCTCGTCTTTGTGCTGATTTCTTTCAAACGCGTGAGAAAAAACTCTTTTCTCGTCATGTGGTTTGTATTTCCGACCTGGCAGTGCTCGAACGTCGCATGTTGAAGGGAAATCTCTCCTAAAAGATGCTAACAGCTGTTAGAAGAAGACAGCTGCTGGAGCTGCGACGTGCATTCCTCTGGTTGCAATTGTTTTTATTCCTGCTGATGAATGGACAGATGTGCGTGACGGGAGGAATGTTACCTGTGTGAAATATCATTAGTATTTCTTGTTTCATTTCCCTCCTTTGATTTTCATCTCGTCCCGATCCGTCCAGGTCCACACGGTGCGAGGGACGGGCGTCCTTCAGCAGTACGTAGACAAGCAACAGCTGCCCGAGGAGATGGACGGAGACTTCACCCACTGTCACTCAGACTGGCTGGTGTTCAGGCTGGTGAGAATCAGCTGTTTCATTCTGTCTGTTCAAATAGAAAGAATAGATCTTCTTTATCTTCTTCATAGATTTTTTATACGTCTCTCACGATAGATCCAATAAGCTCAGACGGGTAGATTTACTGATGAGCGGTGCAGCGGAGGAAATTGGGCAGGAAATTACCGCTTCAGGCATTTAAGATTTACTGATATCTATTCTTTGGCATAATTATTCAATTTGATTTGATTGTATATGAATTATAGCAGCCCAGCAGTCTGAATCTTATATATACACACATAGATCAACGTGGGCAGAATCACCAGTTTAAGTGTCGGAGTTTTCTTGTTGGCAGAGTTGTTGTGTGGGCACATGGAGTTTAAAGTATCGCCGTTCGGGTAGATAAGAGGAAAGAGCTCGGCGATGGTCGATGACTTCAAAGATTCGTGATAAATTGGATGCGGAGGTTGAAACGACGGAAGAATCTTAATGGCTTTTTCTCCAGATGGTTCATGTCGCTTCATCCAAACAGTTTCGTGTCCTTTCACCTCTCTCATGGAGGCTTTTCATGCCGTTTCGTACAGTAACCTTTAGTCTGCTTTCCTACTTGTTCCGGCTTTGAGTTGGTCGCTGAAAATCACAGATTCCACTCCTCATACATTTTTTCAGAGCCTGGAGAGTCTGACGGAGCGCTGTGAGAGCGCCCTCTCACTCCTGGGAGAAGCACTGCAGTCGATGGACGCCGAGCCGATGCCGGACAACATCAAGGTACGGAAGTCTGTGCTGTCGGATATGAGGAAGTACAAGTTTCCCTGTGGTTGGTGATTTGGTTGATGTCATGAATTCCACCCATAAAAACGCTGAGTGTTCCTCTTCAGGCTGTTCCTCTGAGCATCGACAAGCACAGGCAGCTCATGGTGAGCGTCCTGGCCGACCAGCGGTTAACTGAACTACAGCAACGAGGCGGGGCCTGGCTCGCAGGACTGACCAACAGTACAACCGGACTGGCGCAGAAGTCACCGGACTGCAGGTACAGGAAGCAGAGCATGGAGGAAGGAGAGTTTCACCTGGTCCTTGGTGCAAAACAAGAAAGGATTGTTCCATCCATCTTCCTCCGCTTATCCGGGGGTCAGATCGCGGTGGCAGCAGGTTTAGCAAGGCGCTCCAGACGCCCTTCTCCCCGGAAACACATTCCAGTTCCTCCTGGGGGATCGTGAGGCGTTCACAGCCTATATATAATCCCACCAGTGGGTTCTGGGTCTGCCCCAGGGTTTCCTCCAAAGGGAGGCGCCCAGAAATCAGGTGCAGCGGCATCTCATCCGGTTGCCCGAGCTCACCCCTGAGCCCGGTCACCCGGTGGAGGAAGCTAATTTCGGATACGCTCGTATCCGTGATCTTGTTCTTTCGGGCACTTCTACAACCGTAGATGATTATGGCTACTAACTTTCCTATAAAACCCTACATGTAGCATTAACACAGGAAATTACCACAGTCAGTGAATGTGTCCCCACATGAGGAATTGATCGATTTCGGGGAAAACAAGAAGAAACGCTCTATTAATATTCAGCGCAGTCATTATTAGCATTTGCAACATGTGCATCTGCATACACTCGGAATATAACAGGCTGCTTCTTGTTGTGATGCTAATGAGACTGCAGGAATATACTTGAGACGCAGGTCTATTGAAGTATTTTAAATTTCAATACACGCACAACAATTATAATTGGGCTAATACTGAGACGTGCACGAACCACCTTACGCAAGCAGCTCAGTCCCGTGGGCCAAAGAAAAACTAATCCACGTGTTTGATTGAGGGATTTTTGTTGTTGTTGTCAGTGATGAGTTATAGGTTAAAAATACTTCCCCGTCCTGAAAACAAAGTTGGTTGTTTTCAGCCAAAATATGGAGAAAAAAAAGAGCTGAAAGAGGAAAGGAATGTGAACCGAACATCAAACGGAGGACAAGGGCGATGCAGCTTGTTTGCTGGTGCCCGACTGCTGCAGCTTAAAGATGATCTAAAGACTGTTGTGTTTGTAGCTGTTCTTCTTATGCAGTAATGAGATTCTGGCTCAGTCTGTACGAGAATGAGGCCAAACACAAGGACTGATTGCTGATTTGATTCCTTTTGTGTCTGCCTGACAGTTGGTCTTTCATAACTACATAACATCTTCCAGCTGTCAGACCTAGAAAACTTTCTCCTGAGTCATTTTGGACTTTTTTCTGTCCCCCCTCAGGGCTGCTCTCGCCGCCACCTCCAAACTTTACGACAGCGTGGACGACGCCCTCCATCGGCTCGTCCGGGTGTCCAACCAGAGAGGACGAGACCTGGAGGCCCTGGGGCGACTGGCGGGGCTGGTGGACAAACTGGAAAAGGTGAAACTCATGAACAGGGACTTGAATCTTTCTGAATGACTCACCAAACAGATCCAGATTTTACAAGTAATTTGAGTCAGTATGTCCATAAACATATAAAATCTACCAGTTAAAGACAATACACACAGCACATTTATCTTTAACTTTATCTTCTTACATTTGACTGGGGGAAGTCTTTTTGACGACACAACTCCCTGAAATCCATCCAAGTCTGAATCTGCCTTGTTGACTCGGTTGAATCAGTCAGTCTGGGTCTGCCAGTCTCGAGTTCCCGGCGTTTCCAGCTCTAACTCGTGCAGGATGGGTCTGTGGTCTGGATTTCTGGCAGCTTCTGAGGCGGATGGACTGAGGCACGTTGTAATGAGACTGTTCAGGTTTAAAGGAGAGTACTGGAGGGCACAATTTCTAGTTTTAATTAGTATATGTGGCTCGGTGTTGGGCGGGTGTAGGACGGTAAGAATCCGGGTTAATGGAGAGTTAGATAGAAGATCCAGGTGAATGATCCGATGAATCGTGACTGACACACCACTACGGCATAAACCCACTGTTGTAGGATCATAGCTGGAGGACTCCGTCACTGACTGCCTAGTTTATCACCTCAAACATAATAAAAGCCAGAGACGAGCTCTGTGCTTTTCATTTACTGGTTGTCATCTTGAGAATTAAGAGTTTTAACTTTTCAGTCCAGCACTGAGCTCCACCCGTCCTCCTCTTCACTGTTCCCTGCAGGGTTTGGATGGAAACTCCCTGACTTGCTGGTGTTTACTTATCGCCTAGTGAATTCTAAAACTCTCTACTCTTATCTTACTCACACACACACACAGCACAACGAGACACACACTACAGCGTCCGGTGCGACACAAAAAAAGATGATGTGACCACCGTCTTCCCCCTCGCTTTCCGCTTAATGTACATTTCTCCTCTCCTCTGCTGAGTTTCACTTCCCTAGCCTGTCTCGTGTCCTCCTCTCACCCCTCTCTCTCTCTCTCCCCCCATCTGTCTCACCCCCCTCAGTGTGATAAGGAGATTGAGCAAGTCCAGTCGCAGCTGGACAACTACAAGGACCCTCCTCTGTCCCTCAGCCGACTCTCGCTGAAGCAGCAGAAATTCAAGACGTTCAGAGAAACAGCCAACGTGAGTAAAGCCAGCGTCCGTTGGATTCATAGATTTCTTACTTTGGCACCATTCAGCGGTGGAAGTCCAGTGTGTAAGATATTTTCAGGAAAAGGCAGGCATGGAAAATAATATTCATAACTATGATTTCATGCATGTGTAATCACCTGAAAATAAGAATCTTTTTGTTTTTGTTACTTAAAAATGTTGTTTTGGTCTTAATGTAACATAAAGTAACGTAACACATTGTACCGTGACACATCGTACCGTGACACACCGTACCGCGACACACCGTACCGTAACACATCTACACTGTACCGTAACACATCTACACCGTACCGTAACACATCTACACCGTACCGTAACACACCGTACCGTGACACATCGTACCGTAACACATCTACACCGTACCGTAACACATCGTACCGTAACACATCTACACCGTACCGTAACACATCGTACCGTGACACATCGTACTGTGATACATCGTACCGTAACACATCTACACCGTACCGTAACACATCGTACCGTGACACATCGTACCGTGACACATCGTACCGTGACACATCGTACCGTGACAAATCGTACCGTAACACATCTACACCGTACCGTAACACACTGTACTGTAACACACCATACCATAACACACCGTACCGTGACACATCATACCGTGACAAATCGTACCGTAACACATCTACACCGTACTGTAACACATCGTACCGTAACACATCGACACCGTACCGTAACACATCGTACCGTGACACATCGTACCGTGACACATCGTACCGTAACACATCGTACCGTAACAAATCGACACGTACCGTAACACATCATACCGTAACACCTCGTACCGTGACACATATTACCGTGACACATCGTACCGTAACGTTCCGTAAAGGTCTCGTATTGCACTTTGCTGTTCAGTGGTATATTTGTCACATTCTTGTGATACAGGCTAATGTAGAAGTATATTTCCAGATGGGACAGTCAGCATTATTCCGTTGCGTCCTGTCAAGTCTCGACAGTAAACACTTCAGGGATTTTCCAGGCAGTGACTTCACGATGAGTCTTCCTGATTCCTTTAGGAGCTGCACAGTGAGACTCTGTCAGTGCTCAGCGATTTGGAGGGCTGGAGCGAGCTGGACTGGGCAGGCCTGAGCGACGTCCAGATCCGACTTCCACCGGTCAGGGAGAAGCTGAGAGACATGTCCCACTGTCTGTCCGACTGCTGGACCACCCTGGATAACACGCAGAGGCTGCTGTCCACACTGACCGAGGTAACGCAGCGCAGGAAGCCATCTGTTACCCACACAGGAAATAATGAACACAGTAATGGTTTTAAATCTTCCTAAGGGCAAACGAGAGTCATCTTTTCTTTCCCGCCATCTGTGCAGGCCACCCAGTGGTGCGACGCAGTCTCCTCCACCTCCTCGTCCCCTTCTTCCTCTTCTTCCACCTGCCCTCTCGCCTCCCTCCCTCCGATCCCACCATCCCGTTTCCAGGATGCCCGTTCCTTAGCCATAGAGCTCGGCGGCGGGGCTCTCCTGGATCTCTGGACCCAGACTGTAGAGCGCTACCAGCGGACCGTAGCGCAGGTTAAACCCCGGTTCCTCCAGTCCGACAGGGGTCAGAATCAGGGCCAGGGGAAACCAAAGACGCCTTCCGCCAGCAGCCTGTGGGACCTGATGGGTCCTGAGGGGGAGGGAGACTGGGGACTGGGAGCCGGAGGAAGCGACGGGGGGCTGCAGTCTTGGGGATCGCTGGCATCGCTGTTCAGGCCGCAGACCTGCTCCACACTGAAGATAGGAGAGGAGAAAGGGAATAAGAAAGAGGGAGGAGGAGGAGGAAGCGGAGGAGCTGGCGGAGCTGGAGGAGGGAAGTTCCTGCAGAACCTTCTGAATCCTGCAAAGAAGAGTGTGAGTTTGTGCTTCAGTCTTAAATACATGAACGTCCCTGTCCTTGAATTTCAGACAACTGTATTTTTACAGACCTCACCTGTTCAAATTTTATCAAAGTTGCGCATAATTAACAGTGTTGCTGCTTTGATTGACAGGGAAGTCCTTTTACAGTCACTAGCTGGTGTAGACAGCAGCGTATTTATCCAAGCAGCTGGTGGAGACCAAAAACAGAGCTACAAGGAGACTGACTACTGAACTCACCAAGCTGATAATGTCAGTGTCATATTCTCATGGTTGCCATTACCTTGTCTGTCCCCTTGCAGGCCGTAGACGCCCCGCTTCATCCCAAGCCCCCCAGGAAACGCCACCCAAGCTTTGACCTCCAGGCCCTCCTGGCTCCCCGCCGAGGCACAGGCGACCCCAAAACCCGCCGAGTCCCCGGTGGGCGGGCCCAGCCGTAACTCCCCCATGTCCTGGCTGGGCAGACGGACGTTAGCTGATCCGGTTATTGCCACTAGCATGGCTGCGGCCATACCTGGATGGGGCGGCGGAGGAGGAGCAGGAGGAGGGGTGTTAATTCGAGGGGTGGAAGTCAGCAGCAAGGAGGTGGTGGATCACACCGGGTCACCGCGGCAACACGTGCTGCTCGGGAGGACGGAGAGGGAGACGGGGACGGACAGGGCCGGTTCAACTGCACAGAGGTTCGTTTTTTATTGTTTATTCTTTCTGTGTGGGAACTTGTGTGTGAGAAGATAAGCAAGAGGAAGTCAGAGTTGGCTCAAAGCTCCAAAACAAGACCAACATTATAAATGACATTAATAGGAGGCCAGTCTGAGATGAAAGGGTGAAGTGAGTCATCCTCTTTGGGATAATTTAAGCACAACTGAAGTCTGTTTCAGAGCGATTTTATCAGTCTGCGTGCAGTCTCAGATAATTTCATCATTACTAACTGTTTGATCTCTGTCCACTGCTTACTGCTATCTTCTCTCCCATGTTTGCCCCTCATGGAAATGCTCCCGCTCTCCTTATCACCCCCTTTTTGTCCGTCCTGCAGTAAGCTGTACCTGCTCTGGTGCAGGATGCTGAGCTCAGAGAGGCAGTACGTCGCCGTCCTGAAGGGCGTAGAAGAGACGTACCTCCCCTTACTGGAGCTCTCCGACACCCCGGCCTCCATCAGAGGGAAGGCGGACACCCTCTTCCCCAACTGGGCCAGCCTCAGCACCTTTCACTCGCAGAACCTGCTCCCTGCCATGGAGGGCGCTCTCGTGCAAAGCTTGTTGCAACAGGACTGCTTCAGCAAATATGTAAGTGCAGGAATTACAAGAGCAGTTTCAGCTTTATTGACGCTGTTTCGGACGTCGTGTCTGAAGAGTAACAATCTGCAGAGGCCCGAAGAGGAGAAACTATCAAGTGTGTTTGAGAAAATGAACTTTTTCTCCTCCTCTAAACAGCTCAAATCCCTCAGATTTAAACTTTAAATGACAAAATAAGACTTTTATATAAGACGTAGTTAGTTTTCCCTTTTAAAGACGGCTCTGTGCTTTTACTGGAGATCTGAGAAATCTGCAGAAATCAAATTTCCAGACGTTGTTGAAGCAATTAATGAAAGAATTCTTCGTTCATTTCAGGGCAGAAAAGGTTGAGACGCTAACATGAAGAGGTGTTACCAGTCAGAGATCCAGAGAATTCATGTTAGCTGCTGGCAGTCTGTGTTTTCTGCAGGTACATACACCTGCGAGAGGCTCCATCACACATTTATGTAAAAACGTGACGGTGCAGAAATGCTAGAAGGAAACTTTTAGCATCAAAATATTAGAGAGTATTATTGTATCATAGTTATTTACATACTGGAGCAGCTGTTAGTTCACGTGGTAGAGCGTGCACCGCACGTTCAAAGGCGTCTCGGTGGCAATTTGCTGCAACGCTGGAGCTAATTTGAATTCATCGATGTACTTTTATGACTCGTAGCTTCCCGCCGGGATCAATGAAGTCTTATTGGTTTGGACTTTGTTGATCATATTTTGTGTTATTAATCCTTTCTGGGGCACTCAGATTTCAAATTTCAACCGTGGAGTGTGATTGGAGGATATAAGAAGACATTGTTACTTTTTAAAAAAAGTTTCAGTTTTAGGCTGCAAACCAAAGTCAAAGAAGTTCCCGTATACGGTAAGTCAGCCACCCAGGGCAAAGAAAACTAAAAGAATCGGTTTATTTCCACGTTTTACAGAACTTATGACTTCATCTGAATCTGTAACATAAGTTGTAAGTAAAGATGGAACATTTTAAATCATGTGTTGTTTCTTTAATTCACCCTGACGTTCCCTCCTTTGTGTGTCTTGTCGTGCACAGCGGGAACAGTTTCTGCAGTATTCCCACTACATCAGGACCAAACTAGAACTGGACTCTCCGCTGATCACGCAGGCTGCAGACTTCTTCAAGGTAAGATTCATCCAATCAAACATCAGCAAACGGACTGTGAGTGAAAGGAACGGTTTCCTCATCTGCACACATCATCGGCTCGTAAAATTCTTATTTGGTTATTTTCCTCTCAGAGAATCTGTTAAATCACCACGCGCCTTCGTCATTATGAGTCATTTTGAAGCACATCACAAGCACAAACCAATTAAAGTTGTTTTATTCAACAGTGGCTGCAATTAAAAAAAAAAAAAAAGAGCTGTGTACAGTAAAGCTAATTACATGTTCAGTGTACACTAGAAAAGCCAATTAAAGGCGGATTAGAGAGAAAGTCATTTGAGCTCGCGAGCTACAATTAACTAAAACCAATACGTCGACGCGTGGCGAGATCACGGAGAGGACTTTACGAGGAGAGATCACAGCGCTCGAGATGTGTGACGCTGCACGGAGGAGCATTTCAGAGGAGACGCCACCAGGAGGCAGCGCGGGTTCACGTCCCGTCCTGCAGCAGCATGTTGCAGATCACGGCTGCCAGGAGGTTGATGGTGATGGTGATGATCGTTACGGTGATGAAGGAGACTGACGATTAAAACGTCATTGCGCTCGCGCCGTGTTTGTGTTTTTTTCCGACCAGTAATGAGCGTAAAATCAAGCCCGGCTCCTCGTAACTTCAAGATATAATGACCAAAACAATAATTATCCTGATTACACGTCGCTGGAGTGGAAACCAAAAGAGCTCTTCACCAAAAGCAGACAGAAAAAAACGGATTTTCACCAGTTCATCATCAAACTCAACCTAAATAATCAGCAGCTTGTGTTCTTCCAACATAAACGACGACTAGTTAAGTTCTTCCTGATGTGTGACTGTCGTCTGTAAATAACAAACTAAACGTTTGATTTTTGCACATTAGTCGTTTGTTTTCTTCCTTCACAAACAGGAAACTGTTCACAAGTTTATTAGAAACTTTTTTTTTTAGATTTAAATTCATCAAAACTGAAAAAACAAACTTTCTGCACAAAGTTCAAAATCCTGAAATCTGATATTTTTAGATGTTTAATGTTTATTACAGTTCTCATGGATGAAAGTCGTCTACAGTGACTGTCACTCCTCATGGCTGCTGTACAGTGTCTAACTCCGTCTTCTCTCCCCCCTGCAGTCCAAACTCCCCCCGGCCTCCCCCCTCTCCCCTCTGTCCTTCCCTCACTGCCTCCAGGCTCCCACCCAGAGGCTGGAGCAGTACTGCGAGGCCCTGGAGGAGCTGGGAGGGATAAACCCGGCCTCGGACTCCGCCCTCTCCATCCTGAGGCACGCCCAGCGTCACGGCGAGGACCTCCGGGCCAGCGACCTCATCGTGGGATGTCCGGTGAGAACGCCTGTCCCAGTTTTATGACTCCGCGAGTCGAGTCCTACTTTCTTTTCTTAGAGGGGAAGGAGCTGATCTTGATGAGGTCAGACAGCTGGAAGAGACGGGATCTTTGAATTTGATTTTCAGAGTTCAAACTACGTCACCGTGAGTCGAAACAAGATCTGAGTTTAAAGAAGTAAAACTGCTTTTAATCTCAGAACTAAATGAAGTTTTATATCCTCACCCCCTCTTCTCTGCTACAAGTCCTCATCTCCGTGCATCCACTCACAATACACCTGTCTAATATTTGCGTGGAGAGGGCGGCAAATCACTTCTGCACCTCTGCTCCAGTCATTACGGCTGTAAAATCAGCTTTAACCTTAAAAAAGTCAAAGAGCGCCTCATCCACTCGCCTCGCATTGTGCTTCTCTGACACAGCAGTGTCATTCAGAGCTGGACGTGACACACACACACACACACACACACACACTCTCCTCCCCCCGTGTCAGAGAGAGATTACGGCAGCACAAACACTCCCGTCGAGCTGCTTCAAAACCGCGCGGCAAAAAAGCTCTCCAAGTCGAAAGCGAACATAAGTGCAGGTGTGTGTGTGTGTGTGTGTGTGTGTGCGGGTGGGTGTGGATGTGGGTGTTTGTAATGTGTGTGAAGCATCACTCATGTCGTGACGCGTGCATCTCGAGAGGGTTTAAAAATAAAAGCTCCGCGCGGCGGGTTCAATTATCAGCCCCCTTTTTTTATTTTCATTGGTTGAGCAAATGTTAGTCTAACGTTAGTCTAACGTTAGTGTAACGTTAGTGTTTAACGTTAGTTAGACTTGCGTGGATTTTTCAGCCCACTGGCAAAGATTTGAAAACTCAAATAAAGACTGAACGGCCTCCTCGAGATAGAAATTAAGATGATATCTTTGTTAGCAGATAAAGGCCCTGAGCCTGGGCCTGAGGCCAAGTTAAGTGAATCCTAACGGTGTGTGTGTGTGTGTGTGTGTGTGTGTGTGTGTGTGTGTGATTTCAGATCCCCGTGGCGGAGCGTGGCGAGCTGGTGCGGCAGGGCGAGCTGACGGTGTGCGGGGGAGCTCGGAGGAAGCGGGCGGGCGTGAGGAATGTTTTCCTCTACCAGCACGTCGTCATCTTCACCAAACAGAAGAGCCCCGCGCCGGGACGCGTCGCCTACAGCTACAAACAGAGCATCAAGGTACACACACACACACACACACACACACAGTCATGATCACCCTCTCTTCCGGACACTCGCTGCTTGAAGAGTTTTGAGGTGATAATCTGGAAGACAGTCCGTCTCCTTAACAGCCTCCGTCCTCCCCCCTCTCTCTCCCCCGTCTCCCCCCCCTCCACAGACGGGTGAGATGGGTCTGACTCAGAGCGTGGGTGAGGAGGGAGTGAAGTTTGAAGTCTGGGTGCGACAGGCTCCTCGAACCAGAGACTGCATCACGCTGCAGGCGAAGGACAGGGAGGACAGGGCGGCGTGGACTCACGACGTCGCGCATCTGCTGTGGACGCACGCCATCAACAACACAGGTACGGCCTGACCTTTGACCCCTGACCGCTTCAAACTCCAAGTGTTCAGGCGACAGGAGGAAAGTTTCCTGAAATTTATGCAACTTGAGAAGGAAGCTGCGTGAAGCCAAACTGTCAGGGATCGAGGTGCATTGTGGGTAATGTAGGCAGAGGAAGAGTGTTTCAAATTGTCCAAATTTATGTCGCTCTAGACGCAAAAAATGACCTCCTAACTCCTTTCCTAACCACTTTTCCTTGACCCTGATGGAAAACATCACAAGGTCAAGGAAATATGTGAAGGAGGCTTCATGAGGAGTTAGGAGAAGACTGACAATCAATCAATCATGCGACTTTGTCACCTCCTTTCCTTTGGTAAAGGATGTTCAGGTGTCTCCTCTGCTGAAGGAGACAAGAAAGGAAGCACTGAAGCTCCTTTCCTTAACGTCTGGAGGAGCCTGAATCTGAACGTGGTTACATGAAGCGAGTTATTTTGGCTCTGATTCCCGTCTGTGTAACTCTATCTGGGATGAGAATTGTCTCACCCATGAATAGAGAACACAAAAATAAAAAAACATCCAGTTTGATTGTTCATTTGTTTGCTGGCCGAGCGACGAGGAATCGTCGGCTATCGCGTGTCCCGTATCTATTAAACCTCGCGTTGCGATCGCTTCCTGTAGTCGGTTCAGGTTACGGTATCACGCTGGATAAGATAGACTGCAGCTGGCAGAAAAAGCAGCACTGACACATTTTAGGCGCTGCTACCTGCCGCTCAAACGCCATTGTTCCCCACGTACCCAAACAATAAACAAACGAGAGAGCCGAGTTCTCACCTTACCCCGTTTCAACCCTGCAAACATCCTAAAAATACCTCCTCGTTACAGCGCGGCGGCTTCTGAGGGAACATCTCACAAAGGCAGTTGTGTGTTTCTGTGTGCAGAGCTGTGTCTGAAGGAGTCGCTCTGCATGGGAATTTCCAGCAAGCTGCTGCTGGATGCGACAGGAGCTCCGGGCTCCGAGCTGGACTCCATCTACAGCCTCAGCGACAGAGGTAGGCTCCGACGTGACGCGTGGGATGCTGCAGGTACCAGACGTGACCCAAAACTGAACCGATAATCTACAGGTGGACGTGATCGGAGAACGTGATCATGTTCGGGGGGAAAAACAGATTAATAAACATCAGATAACAGCTCGGTGTAGAGTTTTAATTCGCAAACCGCCACAGTTCCTCCTCTCATCTTACACATACAGGAAGTCTAAACCATTTGTCAGTTCAAACTATGGCTTTAGGAAGTCAGTGGAGGTTTTATGTGACCGGATTGGATTACTGGATTGTTCAAATTTGCCCCCTGAGCTCAAAAAATGATGCGGCCCTGAGATTACAGACAGGAAACAAAACAGGTCTTTGGGTGTATCTCCCTGTGTGACAAGGTAATAACGTGCTACATGTTTTGTTGTGTTTTTTTTTTTTTTCAATCTGACGCCCTCAGGCTACTCTATGAATTTTTGATATTTGTCTCACACTGAGAAATTTTGAGGCGCTGTGACACTGCCTGCAGAGAATATGTAATTCGACTGTGGAAACACGTTTTTTACTTCTGCTATGATCAAATCCAATCACAAGCTTTCAGTCCGGCCTCAAACCGCGGCTTTTTCATCTGCTGTGTCCACAAAAACAACAAATATTAAAGGAAATCTTCTACAGGGCTTCATGCTAATTAAACCTGACTTAAAGTGTGATAGCATCATGATAATATTAGCTTATCTGGCTGATCACGACGTAAATAAAGTACCAAAATTGTCAACTGAGTTTGGACACTTTGATTTGAATGTGATTTTGCACATATTTACCAATTATAAAACTATATTCATTGATTCTCCAGTTGCTAGGGAGCTGTAAGCACCTTATTAGCATTAGCATGTTAGCAGAGTTGCTTATTTACACAGCCAGCGGACATGTAGCAACGTTAGCATTGATTTGAAGTTGTGTTTGCAAGTCTAAGTCTAATATTCACTCTCTCTTTTGGCGATGTTTGGGACTATACCAACTCCAGAGAACAACAGCTGGCTGCTAAATGTTGTGCTACATTTGCTAGCTAGCTGGATGCTAACATTGTCTGCTGTCTGGTGCTGCAGGTTAGCAGGGTTTGATTCTCTGAAAACAGCTAGTGTAAATGAGAGGCGTGACTAGACCAAAACAGTACCGTCTAAAGCCATAAAACCAAAACAATGAGCTAAAAGTCACTAAAAGGGCTTAGCAAGCTGGCTCAGATGCTAACGTTAGCTGCTGTTTGGTGGTGCAGGTAGCATGTGGGAGAGTTCAGGAGCTGCTGTGGCTGGAAACAATGCAAACGAGAGGAGCGACTGAAGCAGAGCAGTAAAATCTAAAGCCATACAACCAAAACAACGAGCTAAAAGGCGCTAAAATGCTCCATAGAGCCGAGGGGAGCTGCCACGTAGTAAATATTTGTTCAGTGTCCAGGAATCTGACGATTCTACGAAAAACAATGAGAAAAAATGCCATCAACAACGTTAGCACACTCACACGTGTAAGCAGCGACAGGTTCACGACAGCTGGCTGGTGAATGTTTAGGAAATTTCAGGAAAGGGAAGTCACAGTCATGATCTCGAACATCACATCACAAATTTGTGCGGCATAATCTCATTACAGCATCTGAAGGTGGAGTTTCCCTTTAAGAGTCCAAGTCCATGTTACAGCGTGGAAAACATTTGAAATAAAAACAAAATATAAAACCTATAATTCTTCAGATTCCCAGTCTCCGAAGGCCGCCGTTGCCCCGGAGCCAAAGTGATTTCCCATTCATAGCGGGGTGTAATGCACGCACCGCTCACCAGGTGTCTCTTTGAGTGCGAGGCAGCTCAGGATTTCAATGCCTGAATTGTCCTCCGGGACAGAACACAGTGTTAGAAATTCATTGAGCGGGATGAGAGAAATGCCTCGTCTCTTTGTCCCTCATAGCCGGTCTCATGGCTTTCATTTGGGCATGAAAACATGACGGCAGGACGATCCGTACGTTATAAAAGTGCATGCAGATCACGCCTGACTGCAGGATGTTTGAATACACACTTTAAGTGTGGATTTGCTGTTACAGTGATGCTGTTTAACCTGTAGACTCCTCTCTCACACACTCACACACTCACACACACTTTCTCTGTCTCAGTCCACAGTAGCTGCTCGGACTCCTCCTCCGTCGGCAGTCAGAAGGAGGGGGGATCCCCGGCGTCTGGGAGGGACCCGAGGAGAAGCTCCGGATCAACAAGTTACTCGCAGGTGGGGTCAAAGTGTATACACACCATGCAGTGAGGTCCAAACACATCGCCGAGGTTAAACATAGATCTGAAACGTGAGGAATGTGCCAGGTTAGGGTCTCTCCCACGGCAACCGCACCTGAATTTCCAGGAATGATAGGACGTCTCTGCTGAACGTGGACAGAGACGAGCCTCGAGGACAGCTTTCTGTCAGACCATGCGCTGGTCGTCACCAGTATCAGTTCAGCTGGCACAGGATAGATTATTACGTGTACAGCATTGATGTTTGGCATCAAGCTCAGCGCAGCGGGGAGTCAGCACCGACGGTACCAACTTATCTCTGAGCTTCAGAGCCTACAGTTAGAAGCTGGGGTGGAGTTAAGAAGCAGCGGGGTTGCGTAGGGCCTGGAAAGTTCCTGGAAATTTACTGGAAACTTACATGGGAAGTTAAGCTTGGGAATTTTGGGAAAATTCCCAACTTTATGGGGGTAATTTAAACAAACTGTATCAAATCCAAACAGAAAAATAAACATTTTATTTTGTCATACGCAAACATGCAAAGTTTGAATTATTCTACCTGTGCAGGTAGGGGGCGTGGCCTCAACAGCCCTGCAGTAAGCAGAGTGCTATGTGCGTGTACTTCCATAAAATCTGGTTGTTCCCCGTTAAAGGGCCAACCTTCAGTTTTGTAAATTCCCAGTTTATTCCCAATGGAAAGTTTCACTCTGGTGATCTGTGCGTGAAGAAACTTGCAGGTTTTGTTTCATTATTAGAAGCAGGGAAATTTATGGGAATATTACCGACGTTTGGAAGACGAGTCAGAAAACTTTCAGTTTCAGTTTTACTTTAAACACCAACTTTTAGTGACTTCATTTTGTGTTGAGCATCAGTTTGTTCGTTGTAGGTCAGCGGCTGTCAGGGCTCTGGTTTCTTTTCCTCTCTCGGATATCGACGTCTAATGAAGGCGTAAAAACGTTCAAACGCCGCAGATCATCCGCCTCGACAGCCGAGAGCCGCGCAAACATAAAAGTCTGTCCTCTCCTGATCTGTTCCTCCGTCACACACGAGAACAGATATGTTGTTTTATTGTTGGTGTGAAGTTGATAAATGCTTGCAAACGTGTGCGACCTATTTCCTGAGATCCTCCAAACAGCCACGCATCTGTACGTTAGCAAAGCAAAGACGGCGTGTGTGTGTGTGTGTGCGCATCTTCTTAGCTGTAAGTAAACAGAAATACCTGCCTGCCATCTCCACGCTTTAAATGAATTTACTCAGTGCACACAAACACACACACACACACACTCGCGCACACACACACACACGCGCATACTCTCAATCTCCTTATCTAGCAAACAGAATATGACAGATTGGCAAACAGACTGCGCTGGGAACAGATTGACAGACAGACGGACACACGCCGCCCAAACAGATAGGGCAAACACGCAGTACAGCGATACGCACATATCCAACGACAGAGGGAGGACTGCCGCACACACACACACGCACACACTTTGGCACGTGCACACACACTCTTTAGCGGGGAATTAAAAATGTGACTGTTTCTTGTGTTTTTTTTTTCAGAGTCAGTCTCCGTCTACAGCTGTGTAACCGTCATCTCAATGAAAGTAAGTCCAGGCGTATGTCACGTGCTCGCCGCCGCTCACACTGACGTCACACACCTTTACCTGTTAGAACTTTTTATTCTGAGTGAGTCTGAAGGACAGATGTTCAGCATCAGCTGTTTGTTTTTAAGAATACAACAAAGACGATTTCAAAACTGCTCGTGTTCAAGTTACTTTATGATTTTGTTGTACGTTACAGTTATTTTATATGTATTGAAGCAGCATTGTGATGCGAGAGCGATCCGCCCTGTGAAAACATATTTTTACACCTTTTAAATGAAACTCGTAACATTTGTTTCTTTTTTTTTTCAGATCAGAAACTGGACCGTGGACTTTTTGAAGATTCATCTCTCTCTCACCTCTGGGGCCAAAGCCAAACTGGACACACACACACACACACACACACACAAAAAGAGACTGTTTGAACTTCACCCACATGTCTCCTTCCCTTGTTCCCTTGTTCCCTTCATCACCTCCTTAAGACAAACAAAATGCCAGCAGATTAGCCGGAGCGGCGCTGCACCGCGTTTCCCCCTCAAAACCGGATCAAAACCGCCCTGTTCAAACCATGACAAGCAACCAGCGGGGCTCTCTGCACTCCGCCATTTTGGATCTGCCAGTCTCAGTTGCTGGCAGAGTCATTGACACCAAAGGCACTTCAGCCACACAGTGCGGCCATTGTCTGCCCCGCGGCTCCCCGCTAGGCCAAACCACTTGGTCTGAACCACTGACTGCCCGGCTGGCTGACTGTACGCATCACATGCTCCGGCATCTGATAATAAACAGGAAGTGATACACGGGGCGTAAATCCACCGTAGGATTGCGGATCCAGAATGTATTATGTACTTTGTCATTTTCATAAACGGAGTACTGTAGGCTGTTCCCCCCTCCCCCCTCCTGCCTGTGTACAAACGCGTAGCATAGGCTAGGTGTGATTGCATCTATGTAAATGAGGCAGGGGTGGTGTGAGCATGCACACACACACACACAAACACACACACACAGTGTCTCTCAACGCATGCAGTCATTCTTATTGTTATAAGACAGTGGAGCACTATTCACATGCTCGCTCACACACACACACACACACACTCGCTGAGGCCATTTTAGAGCCTGGTACAGTGGCTAAATCATCGTCAGAGCAAGGTTACATCTGGACACACACACACACACACACACACACAGTGAGCGTCACGTCCGCCTTGTTTAAGCTAGTCATATTAACAGAGGCGAGGATATTTAGTGATTCCTTAGTGCCTTAAAAAAGTTACTGATAACGAGTTTAATGCTATAACTTCTAATATAAGATGCCGTGTTCTGTATGCCAAAGGTATAAAATGGGTGTCTGTGCAATGTTGACGTGAGAGGTATTTGTTGTTACATTTAGCGCTGAGCTTTCCTGACTGGACTGCTTTCTCCATAAAATGGAGGAAGGTGGATTGTTGATGTGCCACATTTCTGCCCAAAGACACGAACAGCCGATTTATTTAATCGGACTTCTAGTTTTGGCTCCAAAAAGTTTCTTTCGGCTCCAAAAATGTTTAATACGACTTTATCTTTTGCTTCCTTGCCGGGAGTCAGACGAGTAGATTGATACCACTCTTGTGTCTCTAAGGTAAAGCTTTAGCTTAGCTTAGCTTAGCTTAGCTTAGCTTAGCATAAAGGCTGGGAACAGAAGAAAACAGCTAGCTCCATCTCTGTCCAGAGGTGACCAAAGCGGCCTGCCAGCAGCTCAATAATTAACAGACAAGTTGTGCTTTAAGGTGGCGGGCTACTTCCTGCTCGGACATCGTAACTTCCTGTTGTTTTTACAGTTTTCTGTATGAGTTAAACAAACGAGATGTTGTCATGCTGGTAGGCGGTTTTTGCTACTTTCAGACAGAGCCAGGCTAGCTGTTTCCCCCTGCTTTCAGTCTTTGTGCTAAGCTAGGCTAGGCTAAGCTAAGCTAACGGACTGCTAGCGGCAGCTTCATATCGGCCGCAGATGCGCGTTCCTCATTCAACTCTGGCAAGTGAGCGAATTTCCCCAAAACGTTCGACAAAAAACAGAAAAATGCACGGCATGTTTTGGTTTGTTTGCGGTGCGGCCGACACTCCAATCATCATCCACTCAGCCGTCTGATTGGACGGCGCGCGTCACTATCAAACACAATCATCCTTTAAAAAGGTACAAACACCAACCGCCGGCTCGCCGTCTGCAGATTTAGCTGGTCTCACGTCTGCATTCAGATTCAAAAAATTGCAAATGGCTATCGAGCCGTCTCTGAATCAATATGTAATTTGTTGGCTCGTACACTTCATAGCCTTTAGCTGTTTGGTACATTGCGTTATTATCGGAGGCGATGTAATGAACACCATCTTTCATTCTTAGCGCAGTATAGATCGTCGTATGCAGAACTCCTCACAGTGTTAATGTATAGAAACTTTTTGCTCTTCGCTCTGTTGCTATGACACTCCGCCTGATGTTTACATTTTTGGACGTTGGAATGCATGTTATGCTTACTTGATATTTGTACTTTGACTGTTTTTATTCTGTGTCGAATTAAAACTGGATACAAGTTCCAAAAGCTCTCTGAGGGGATTTTAAGGGAAGGAGGGAAGGGAAGGGAGGGAGGGAGGGTGAGAGGTTGTGCTTGAACCTTTTTAGCGGGTCTAACTTTAAAATGAGGAGGGGGCCCGCAACCTCGTAACCTCCGACTTCTTCTTCTTCTCTGAAAGCCAGCTGTGTGCCGCTGCTTCTTCCACACACACGCACACACACACACACACACATAAAGAATGATTAGATAACTACAGTGCAGCCAGCGCCATATCAAATAGTTCCAGGGATCAAATTCTCTCTCTCAAAAAAAAGGAGGGAGGGCAGTTCGAGAGCAACGAGAGAGAGAGAGTGTGTGTGTGTGTGTGTGTGTGTCCATCTGTGCATGTGAGCGACATAGAAGGGAGGAATGAGAGATAAAGGGTGGGCAAAGAGGGAGGAAGAGGAGGAGGAGGAGGAGGGGGGGCGGAGAGAGAAAGGGAGCGACAGAGGAGAAGGACAGGAGACAGTAGGTGGGAATGATGGGAAATGAGCGAGGGCGAAGGGGGCAGACAGACAGAGAGAGAGAGAGGAGAGAGGGGCACAGGCAAGGGGGGAGAGCAGGAGCACGAGGGAGGGGAGGAAAGAGAGGAAGAATAGAGGAGGGGGGCTTATAGAAAGGAGGGAGACACAAAGTGGAGTTAGAACTTTCTTCTAATGGAGAGAACTAAGAGAGGGCCGAGGAGAGAGAGAGAGAGAGAGAGAGCGAGCAGCAGAATGGATGAAGGAGAGAGGGAGCGAGGAGGCGAGAGAGCGAGAGAGCGAGCGGGGTAAAAAGGGGGGATGTTGACAAAGCAGCGAGACTGTGGCGAACAAAGAGAACGTGAAGAGAATGAGTCGGGGGAAACATCAAAGGGATTTTTCAGGCCCGGTTACCGGGACAACAGACATTTGCATGCGATTAGCTTTTTACATCATATTAAGAAGGGTTAGGGTGAGGGGGGGGGGGCGAGAGAGAGAGGGAGAGAGAGGGGAGGGAGCTATAGATCATACACACACACACACACACACACACACTGTATGAGATAGTGAGAGAAAAGAGAGAGAGGGACGTTGGTCATCTCACGCGGATAAACTGACTTATAGGCAGCCAGCCAAGCGTTTCTTTTGTAAATGAGAGAGCATGTTGAGGGGAGATACAGTAATATGCCGCCGCAGACATTTTGGCGAAGGGGAGGTCAAAGCAGGCAGTGTGTGTGTGTGTGTGTGAGTGAGAGTGTGTGTTTTTATTTAAGCCTTGAATACAAGTTTGACACCGACGATTCAAAGCGCCATCTGCCCTCTGCGAACACCTCCGATCGCAGGTTCACCACGCTGGCAGAAATCCATATTTTATATATTTACGTGTGACACTTTTTTTCCAGTGTGACAAAACAGACGCAGCTCGAGGCGAAACTGATCCAGAACCAGCCGGAAAAAACATTTTTACAGCAAAAAAAAAACAATAAAAAGCTGAAAATAGTGTCGAGAAACTCCCCCCCAAAAAAGATGAAAGACATCAAACATGACGCTGATTATTAATGACACACATGCATATTCATACACACCGTCTAGACGCAGGTTAGCACACACACACCTTGTTGTTTGCGCACACACACCTCACACACACAACCTTCACTGCAATCATAAAAAGCCATTAAACATGTTTCTATGTGCACACACACACACACACACACACACAGCCTCCGGCATTTTACACATGTAATATTATCCCGCCGTATCTCCCCTCCACCTCCATCCATCCATCCATCCATCCTTCCTTCCTTCCTTCCTTCCTTCCCTTCCATCCTGTCTCTCCATCAATCCTCATCCCCTCCCCTCTCTTCCTCTCCATCTCCATCCCTCTCTCTTTTCCATCCATCTTCCTCCCTCCCCTCTTAATCTCCACCTCTCCCCTCCTTATATTTCTCCACCCCTTTCTTCTCCTCTCTCTCTCTCTCTCTGGCCTCCTCTCTCTCTCTCTCTCTCTCACTCTGAGTGTGTGTGTGTGTGTGTGATGCTTCAGTGCCCTCTGTATTGTGGCTGCATTGTGCCAGTAGGCGTCGCCGCGACAGCCGTTGTCACGGCAGCATTGTGATGGGAGGGAGGGAGGGAGGGTGGTGTTGGAGGGGTGGTGGTGTGTGTGTGTGTGTGTGTGTGTGTGTGGTGGGGGGTGTAGCGGGGTTGGAGTGTATTACAGTATCAATACCCTGACACTGCGACAAAAAGGACAGCAGCCGTAGCCACATATCACTCCACCTCTGCACTCCTCCTCCTCCGTCATCTCCTCCTTTCCCCTCCTCACTCCCTCTCCACCTCCTCCTCCCTCCTTCCCCCCCGAATCAATTCCTCCTCCTCCTCCTCCTTCCAATTGATTTCCCACCATATCTCACTGAATATGTACATATTGATCCTCCTCCACCTCCTCCTCCACCTCACCCCATCTCAGCCTCATCCCTCACTCTTTTCTTCCTCTCCTCTTGTTTTTACTCAAACATCTATCAGATTTCACCCCCACCCTCCTCCTCCTCCCCCCATCTACATCCCCTCCACCCTTATCTCACTCCATCTTTCCCTCACACACACACACACACTTTCCTCATCTATCATTTCATCTCCTCAATTCTTTCTCTCTCTTTCTCCGTGCCATCTCTTCTGCCCCCCTCTCCACCCTTCGCTCCTCTCCTCCATCACACCTCCCTCCTCGTCTCCCTCCCTCACGGCTGTTTTTTTTTTTTCTGTATGTGTGTGTGTGTGTGTGTGTTTTCTGTGTGTGTGTGTGTGTGTGTGCGTCTGTCTCACTCACTCTCTGAATATTAATTGGTGCATTTCTGCTGCGGCGGAGAAAACAATCAAAGCGTCAGGGGCGGGTGATGATGCCATTGTGGCAGCCGCAAACACGTACACATATGTACCGTGAGCACACACACACACACACACACAAACACAAGAGTGCGACGGACACACACATGCACACACACAAGGCCAACACACACACACACAGTTGCAGGGACACATCAGCAGACAGATGCAAACATATATGCTGCTGCTGACATGCAAAACACACACACACACTGAGACGAGCGTGCGCCGCACATATGCCACAGACTTAGTCAGTCACTCTCAGACACACAATGGCAGGCTTACAATGGCTGATCCAGGAGATATGTTCAGTGTCAGCAAAGACATTTGAATTTCCCAGCCAGCCAGCCGATGTGTTACCATCACGCGACGCCCGAACGCATCGCGTCAAAGCGTCTGAAGCGAGGCCTTCAGCTGAGAAACGTCCAGACCTGCAATTAAGTGATAAAGCGTCGGCGGCTGTGGAGGGAAAGCAAACAAACAAAAGGTGAAGGTCACGGCGAAGCCAAAACAAAGCGAGCGAGAACGTAAAGACGCCGTACAGCTGTTCTCGTCTTCCCTCGCTCTCATCCAGCTCGCTGAGGCGGAGGAAGAGGCGCTCCACGTCCGGCCTGGCCCACGTGCTGCACCGCTGACTTGACTTCTACAGTCCTCAAAACTGTGTGTCGAGGTTCAAACTGCCTGATGTCGTCGGTGCTGAAGGTCTAATGAAAGCCAGCAGCAACTTCCAGTGTGAGTGAGAGACTCAGAGACTCAGAGAGAGTCTGTGAATCCTGAACAGGTTGTTTCAGGAGAGTTTAAAGCGTTTCACTCTTCACAGCAGCAAAGGTTGGAAGTCTGAAGGTCTGACTGTTGAGGAACGACGTTGAACACAGATTGTCGACTTTCAAAGGCCGCGTTGAAAAGACGCGGATCATCAGCGGCCATCTTTGGTGGAGTCCGCCTGAATGTTTCTACAGCAGCCAAAGACGGACAACTGAACGCTGCGTCTGTCGTGTTTGCTCACATTTTGTAGTTTCACTTGGACGTTTGACCTTTGACATGCGGGACGGTGACTGACACGGAAGAGGAAGAGACGCACGAGCAGGATGTTCGATCACGACGCGGCTGCATGTCGACGACGGGCGAACTACACACGAGCCATGACGGCCTCGCCTCCAGCTGATGAACACTCTAACTTCATGAGTGTCCAACCTTCAGCTCAGGGAGGCGCGATGAACTCCGCCTCACTGATGACAGACAGACTAATGTCGGCAGCCACGTGTGAAAGTGTGTAAGACGACTTTTATTGAAATCAGACGTTTCTTGCTCTACGTGGCCACCAGGGGGAGAATTATTTGTATTTATTTGTAGACGTCAAATGTATTTTTATTCAAGGTAACAGATTTTGCTTTATATATTTATATATACACACACACACACACACACACAATCTTATTTATTTATGCTTAGGACCTCTTGCACTCCTCCCGAGGGACTCCCAGTGGTCCCCGGACCTTATGTTGGGAACCCTACATCCAAATATGTGCACTTTGTGTCTTCCCATCCTGGAAGTGGCCATGTGCTTCCGGGGTGGCTCACCACACACACACACACACACACACACACACTTCTCGTGTCTGTCATCACTTTTCAAACACACACACTTCGATTGGTGTGAAACTTTTTTTTTTTTTTTTTTAAATATATATATAAATAAATCTATTTCTCTATCTTCCTTCTCCTCCTCCTTCTTGTCCTTCCTCCTCGGTTTGAGAAAACAGAGGACTGTCAGCTACCCGCCACCCCAGATGCCATATTTAGGATACAAATGTGAGGAGATGACAGCGTTGTAAAATGGTGCCCGTGCTGAGATTATAATTAACATTTCCAACCTACATCACTCTCCCTCCCACTTTCTCCTCTGCCTCTCTCTCCCCCCCTCCCTCCTTTCTCTCTCTCCCTCTCTCTCTCTCTCTTTTTTTATTCACCCACTCCTGTACAATAAACGGGGGGGAGAGAGAGAAATGCAAGAAGAAGAAAAGGGAGAAAAAGAAAGGGAAAGAAAAGGGGAGATGGAGGAGGACAAGGAGGAGGAGAGAGTGAAAGAGAGAGAGAGAGGAGAGGGAGACCAAACGGAGGGAGGAGGGAGGGGGAAACGGCGTATGCTTGTATACAACCCTGATTTCCATTTTTTTCCCAACTCGTAATGTATTTAATTCAAGTGAAACGTAATCATGACGTGTCGTGTCATTAATCTCCTCGCCGCCTCTCCCGTAAGTACACTGAGTCTTTACTTTCAACATATATCCTCTATCTTCATCTCTATACTTCATTTTTAAGCCGGCTCTCTGTTTACATGTGTGCACTTTAATGCGCGGCGCGAGCACACGGCGCGAGCGAACATTTCCAAAATATTTCTCCAATTTATGACCAATGTTTGTTTTTTTTTCTTCTTCTTTCCACGAGCAACACACACACACTCTCTCTCTCACACACACACACACTCGGGATAATGGCCAATATAGTTTGTTGTGTTTTTATTTTTATTTTTTAATTCCAGTTTGGACGCGCGCGTGTGTGTGTGTGTGTGTGTGTGTGTGTGTGTGGTTGGCATGAAGCATGTATGTTTGGCTGTATGTAACCGCGCGTTCCGGACCACTTTACGTGTGTGTGTCATGTATGTAAGCCGGTGTATGTGCGCGCGTGGCCGATATTGCATGTAGCCGTCCTCGAGCTCTCCGCTTTTCCTCACAGTGACATGACAAAAAGAAAAAAACGCAGAGTTTCCTGATAATTCAGCAGAAACATGTGCAGATAAGTCGACAATGGAGGAGTCAAAAAAAAAAAAAAACACGACACTTTAAAATGGTCGCAAGTGCGAGAAAAAGTCACTCCGAGTCTTTAAAAGGTGGATTTGCGGGGAATTCACGGAACTTTAACCAAGTTCTGTTCGCTTCCAGTCCAGCCTGCTCTTCTTTTTAACCTCCAGGACGCCACAAAAAGTGGCGTTAAAAAAAAAAGAGAGAAGTTTGTCGGTGCGTAACGGAGGATTTAACCGCAGACATATTGTCCGGGCGTAAAAGTGGATTGTTGCATGTAAGGCAAGTTGATCTCCAAAAAAAACCAGAAGCGTGATTTGCGGTGCTGGATTAGCTTGACTAATTCTTTTGTTGGACACATTGTGTAAGTGCATTGTTTTCCCCGAGATAAGCAACGCCACTTTCATCTGCGGGGATGTGCGCAAAGAGAGAGAAAACCCGCATCCGCGGTGTGTGCTGCTGCTTTCTAAACGTTTTACTGCCCTCCACCTTTTACTACAATGTTTACTACAAACGCGTTTACTTGTCCTAACATCACCTCCGCTGTCTGCAAGCTCAGGAAAGTAGCATTGGAAGTGTGGCGGCGGCGGTTGGACGCTGTGTTCCGCGGAGAGAAGTTGCCGGTTTTCATGATCAAAATGTGCCTTTTATTTATTTTTTCATGAGCTTGGGACTGATGTCGTTTTTTTTGGGGGGGGGAGATTGGCAAGATGAAATCCATGATGGCACTTTTCTCCTTCCTTCCCTTCCTTCCTTCCTCCCCTCTCCGCTCGCTCCTCACTCGTCTTTTTCCCCTCCCTTAATCTTTTGTATAGAAAATTTAAGAACAAAATGGAGCAGGGGAGAGAGAGAGTGAGAGCGATAGATAGGCTGACATGACACACACACACATTCACACACGCCACCCCCGACTTCCCACCCCTCCAAAAAAAAAAACTACGTTCCCACTGTTTATGATTTTTAATGGCGTTTTTTGGGCTTTGCGCGCGGACACCATCTGCGGGGCAGGGTTCATCTCCCGTCTGCGGGTCGCTGCTGTTTATTAGTGCATTGTTTGTTGATGGTTATTTATTTCATTAATGTGCCTCTAATTGAGATGGCCGCGAGAGAGGAGGAGGAGGAGAAGAGAGAGGGGGAAAGAGCGACTGAAAATGGTTGCACGTTATTGACGCACATCACAGGGGCGAGGAGGAAATTCCTCATGAGATAAGGCGCAGACGTGTCATCTGGGTTGACCAGAGACGCTCCTGTCGCCTTTTCTAGAAGCAGAGGAAAATGTTTGGGGATCTTGAAATGCCCTATTTATGAATCCAGCCCGAAATGTCACACTTTTTCTTTTTTTTTTTGGAGAGAGCGTGTGCACGGTGGTGGAAGTAGGTTGACATTGCTGGCTTGTCCTATAAACGGGATGTTGTGGGGGGGAAACTCTGAATGATTTTCATCTTTAAACTGCACGTTATCTCCACCAGTTCATCATCTGAACACGGCTCACATTCTTGGTGATATTACAGATTTTTCTCCTCCTCGGAGACTTTTTAAAACCCTGAAACTCACAAATATTAAAAACTAAACTCTGCTGGAGAAGTGTCCCCGTCTCCTGCAGCCCTACAGGTTGTCTCTGCGCCTAATGTTTTTTTTAATGCTTCATTCAGACCTGTCTCTGCTTGTTGTGTTCTCAAGTAGTATCCTCCTCCTTCTCCTCCACAGCCTCCATCAACGCCGCCTCCTCCTCCCCATCTTTGTACATACTGTACTGTACTTGAGGGGGCACATACGCCCCGATCCAGGTGGCTCTTGGGGGGGGGGGATTGTATGCGAGGGAGAAAAGAGACAGAGTAAAAGGGAGAGGAGTGTAGCACCAATCAAGGCTTCTGATTGATATAATTGGGTCATTAGTGCGCTGCGGGAGAGGCACCTGCTTGCCCTCAGTTAGGGAGAATCTACTGCATTGTGACATTTTGAGACTGTTGAGAGTTCTGCTAGCTGCTCGGGATTAGTGCGTATTTAGAGCATTAGGGTCTTACTTAAATAGTACGCCGCTTGTGCCACTTGTGCTCGAGTTTGCAGACCAGTTTCAAACTGATTTTTCACACTGAGAGGGGGGACAGGTACGTGGTTTCGCTTCTCCTCTCGCCTTTCTCGGCGCGCGCGTGCACGTCTGGCCGGCTGAAATCGTGGTTTCGGCGGCGGCTAAAGCGGGTCAGGAGAGGCGTCTGCTGTGATTTCTGACAGCAGGTCAAGCAAAAGATGAGAGGAAGAGGAAACCCACAGGTTGGTTGAAGGAGGCGTCAAGGTGTCAGGATGCTCCAACCGCCTCCTCAGACACCTTTAGCAAATCAGATTTGCATCTGTCAAACTTTTTGAAACAATCCGACGTGTGCAGCCACTTCTCAGATCTGCTGTTTTAAACACGCCCGAGGCTCTCTTTTGTCCTCCTTCGCACCGTCACACAAGCGAGTGCAACACTTGGACGAACCCTGACCCCGACACCTTCAAGGAAAGTCTGCTCGCGCGCCCTACTCCGCCTTACAAACACTTTTTCCTTTGCAACACGGCCCCACAAACACAAACTACTTCCCTCTGATCACACGCTCACCTTTAGGGTCAGATCCCCTGACAGAGAAGTTACTTTCCAATCTTGTGTACGGCACAAAACGTCAAGGTGCCCTAGAGCGAGGCGCTTCACCCCGAAGTGCGTCGATTTAAGTATCGACACATGTCCAAATATATATATATATATATATTAAAGTGTAATTGGGAGCGCATGAAGCAAGGTGTTACTAAGAAAGAGAACACATGCTCCGCAAATTTCCCAAGGGTGAACAAAGAATCAACCCATGTTAACAGTTTCTATTTTTTTCTATAAGGTGCTCACACGTCTGATACACGTATTCCACAAGGAGGTCACGGTGTAGGGTCAGTACTCCTGTGGGCTCGTGGGTAGTCGGCATCTTGCTCAAGGACGCTTCAGAGGAGGTGGGAGGAGTTACTGCTGATGGAAGGGTGTCAGATCTTTGGATTTGGATCCGGGCGTTCATTTTGTTGGCGCATTTGGGTTCTCGGTGACGTAGGCGTTCGTTTCACCTGTCAGATGCACGTTCGTCTGGCTTTGCCTCTTTTCACTCAACCCCCGCAGGTGATCCTCAGTGTGCGCAGATAAGCCTTTCCAGTGATTTGCTTATGACATTTGCATGCTCCAAGCCAATTCTTCTTTTTAAAAAAGCCCTCGGTCTAGTAATCCTGAATCAGGCGAGTCAGTCAGCGCCTCCTCCGCTCGTTGGTTCAGACACGGCACAAGGCCCCGCGTGACTCGGAGCCGGAGTCTCGGATGACGCTGTGATGTCTACAACGTTCTCACGGATTCGCTCGCTCAGATCTGGCATCAGCCGCCGCGTCGCTCCCAAGATCGGGCGCGCCGCAAACTGTCGGCTCGCGTCCTCCGCTGGAGGAGGAATTCATTCAGAGAAAGAGCAGGAGCAACAGCTCGAGAGGAGATGGACGGCGGAGGGGGAGGTAGAGGAGAAGAGGTGGTAAGGTTAGGAAGGAAGAAAGCAACAGGACAGCTGATGAAACATTGTCCTTCCACTTTTTCCAAGAAGGTTGCTGGTGGCCACCCCAGATCTAACAAAAGATGAACGAGCTGAGGACAGATTTAGAGTCCGGACACCTTTTTTTTCCCCGGCAGGGCCACGAGTGTTTGAACAATATTGCTCAAATCGTATACAACTTGTACAGCGTCTGTTACGGCTGGCGTTGGAGGCTTTCCCCACCGTTATCAGTGCCGGAGCTGAAGATGAGGGGAGGGGAGAGCCAGACAAAGTTGGAGTGAAGCAGGGGGTTCAGGGAAAGGTGAAGTAAAGGAAATGAATACCGTCTGTGGGGAAGCTCGCCACGTGACCACGCGCTAAAAAACCACAGGGCCAAATTATACTGTACCGCACAGAGAGCGGACTCCCCTCTCCTCCTCCTCTTCCCTCAGCTGCTCATCCTCTCTTTTATACACATTTTTTTTGTGGTCAGTCTCTCATACACCCACTTATCCCCAAAGGACACCTCACAGCGCGCACACACACTTCATAAAGTAATACCGCTGCAAGAAAGAGACACTCGCAAGGATTCGCGGACGTACATGCGCACGGCCCGAGGATACGTGTTTTACTTTTTGCCCTGAGGGCGCCAGGCCTGAGACCTTGGAGGCGTCTATTTTTAGGCGTAACAGAGGACGACGTGTGCAACAAGAAACAACACAAACGTAGTTGTTGTGTAGTTCACTGTCCAGTGTCCCTAGAGGACAGGACGGGGTACCCAACTTGGAATTCGGGCCTCTGACGAAGACGCGAAATAAACGGAAACATATTTATGCTTCAGAATTTGATTTTAAAACACCGGAGACGTCTTTGAAACTCTAAAAACTTAAAGCAACTAATCACACTGTTGGGGTCCTCACAAACTTAATTACACAAGCTGTGACGAGTGGTTAACAAGTAGCTACCGCTCGGGTACTACCGAGTACGGGCGGTGGATTATCTTAATGTACAAGCCTGAAACGTAACATTTACACACGATTCATGCAAAGCTGAGCAGATGTAGTACTTCCTGCCCACACACACACACACACACACTAAATGAAAGGTGTTCACACCCTCACATTTACAATTATGATGTGTAGCGTTTCTGGCATGTACGGACCTGCACTAACTGCCTCCACAATAAAACTCGATCACTCAGTGGATATTTACACAATGACATCAAAACCCCCCAAAAATAAACTTGTCTGAACATATTGTGCTCATACTCCCTTGGCAACTCTGTATCACGGATGTGATGTATGACTAAGCGGCCTCCCTCCGCTTCCCTCTAAACACACCTTGTGACACACATTATCAGTATTTAAGCCACGCAGATTTTTTATTGTAGGAACGGGCTGCGGCTAAAAAAAGACTTTGGCATCGACCTCCGTCGCACAAACTCGTTTCCAGCGAAGGTAAAGTCGCTTATCTCCGTGCCCGCAAAGTTACACTGCAATTACGGTAATGACAACATCGTGGAAGTGCTTAACACAACAACGATATGCTTTTAAGCTGTCATTACAGCGGGAATTGCAACGTTATAAAAAAAAAAAAGAATCAGAGAGAGAAACCTGACATTGAAAGATCAGGTTTCTCCTTTCGTTGCAAAAACGGACTCCCTTCTTCGGACATCCTTTAAAAGGTCCAGTGTGTGAGATTTAGGAGTTCTTCTTTGCAGGGTTGGAATACATTATTCATCACCTGAGGATAAAAACTGTCGTGTTTTTGTTGTCTTAAAATGAACCATTTATATCTACAGTGAGAGCGAGTACAGGAGCCCAGAGCAGACAAACTAAACTCTCATCTAGATGTGACCTTTTGCTTTTTAGGTGAATCTTACAGCCTGGAGTTTTAACTCTGTGCTTCCTCCTCCTCCTCATCAAGACCTCTGTTTGATTTGGAAATCCCACAAAGACCATCTGTGACGTTACTTTAATGCAACAACTTTTCTGCCAGTATTCATTTGGTTGCCGTCTTAAACTTCACCGCTACGTCTGCACGGCGAAATTTTGGGTAGATTTCTTGGTAACGGTGGTTTAGGCGGCTGGTTTTCTTGGTTCATTTACACCTTTGGGTTGTTTTTTTTTTTTATGTGCTTCTCCTCCACCTGATTCCAATCTGATTCTCTGTCCCTCAGCCACCCAACCCCCTCCTTGCATCCATCCTTTGCTGCTGCACCTTATCTCCTCCTCTCCATCTATCCAAATAGTCTTTTATTGGCATGACAGGGCCGGTGGTTGGCGACAGCCACCGTCACGGTAGAACAATGCATTGTGATGGTGATATTCATATGATAATGCCATCAGACTTAACACCGCTGCAGATACAGTTCGATAGCCGGCCTCCTCTCTCTCTCTCTCTGTCTGTCTGGATGTGTGTGTTGACTTTTCAAATGATTTTTAAATCTGTTGTTCTCTCCTTATGTTATTCCCCACTCCACCACACTGATTCCTCTCTGTTCCAGCATGTCTGTCTCTTTACCCTGTTTTCTTCCCCCCCTTCCTCTTCTTCTCTCCTCAACGCCATGCTGGCAATCACATTAAATCATTTTCATTCACATGGCTTCTGACAATGTTTTTCTTTTTTTTTTTTTATGCTGCCCAGTTTGTAACTGCACTGTATGTCTCTCTCTTTCTTTCTTTCTTTCTTTCTCTCTGTCTCCTCTTTTTTTTTTGCTCTTCGCCATGTTGGCAGGGCCCAATCTACCAGCTGATATCAGCATTCCCTGGCACTCTGCCAACTGGCAACACTGCAGGAGAGAAAGAAAGAGAGGGAGAGAGAGAGAGAGGGGGAGAGAATGAAAGAAAATTAGTGAATAATAGACGGAGGGAGGGAGCGAGAGAATGAGAGAGAGAGGGGGGGATGGGAAGAGTATGAATCAGGGAGAGAAAGAAAGACAGAAAGGGAAAGAAGGAAGACAGGGAGAGAAGGAACAATAATGGTGGATTAAGAAAGGACTCTGTGTGTGTGACTGTGTGTGTGTGTGTGATTGATATGGTGTGATATCCATGTGAGTCATCGCTGAGCTAAAATGTCAACTGGCTACATGAGAATCTCTTTGTCATCCAGGCTCAGTCACACACACACACACACACACACACACAAATCCAACAGATCATATAAACACATATGTGACCATACCGCCGCATGAACACACACCTGCGAGCACAGATGTTCCATTGTTTCGCCACAATGATTGATGACCTTTTGTTTTTGTTGTGGGCGCCTCTGCTGCTCCTCAACTCCGCCGAATGATGGACGAAAAAAAAAAAAAAAAACAGCCGATGTGCATAAATCCGGTTTTAAATGATGCGAACTGCTGCGCACTCAAAAAATATTTGGGCGTGTGAGCGGGCTTTGCCAAAGTGCTTGTGTGTTCAATATGCTGTATATCACACTTTATGTTTTAGCTGACTCTGTAATCCGGCCTGATGGTTGCAAGTGGAGTCAACACAACAGAGGAATAAAGCTTACATTTGTATTTTACTTAAACAAGTAACCATGACTAAGCAGTGTTCGGGTCATAGCCACCACACCCAGGCTGTAGATTTCAAAAATATTGCTTGCATATTGCACTAGATCGAGTGTGTGTGTGTGTATACAGTCCTGATTTAAGCAAAAAAAAGCTGCTACTGTATGAGTGTACAGGAAGGGTGTGTGGGGAAGTCAAAACATTGCGCGCCCATCCTGTTTGGGACAGTCCATGTCCTGTGGTTGGTGCCCTTAACTGCTAAACACAGACACACACAGACAGATACACACCGGTGCATATTCACACGGGCGGCTAATCATCCCATATGTGCTAACAGTATGCTGGAGTGCATCGTGAACACACGCAGGCAAGAACAGGTGCACACCTGTTACACGTCGAAAAAAAGACGTGCGCGCAGCACGCCCACGCGAGCCGAGAAGTGAATGAAGATCTAATAAGAAACTCGTCCACGCGCTTTAAAAGACACATTCGAAACCGCGTCCGTAATGAGCACGCATTCGATTCTCTGTTATTAGCATTCGTGATGGAATACATTCAATGAGTTGACGGCGCTAATTGGTTTTTATCCTGTTTGGCAAAAAAATAAAAAAAAATCTGCTACGTGCAATTCAACGCTCGATATTTCAAAAGCGTTTACGCCCACGCCCGACACTGATATTGCTAATTTACCTAAAGTCTTTAGTTAGATAATAGCTTCAATTATGTGCTTAAATGTGTTTTTAAACTGGCATAATTTCAAGTGCAATAATTGTTAGGTATTTGATTGCAAATAACTCATATTTAAAGTTTCTCGTTCATCGTGTTTTTTTTTCTTCTTGTCGTCCCCAGAAAATTAAAGGAGGAGGCTGCAACAGAAGTGTGTCCCCCATCAGCCGAGACACTAAAGAATGGCATAACATCACACACACTGCTGGTAATTCCCCATTGTTCTCACACATATACGTATAAAACTCGTGCTGTTTGATGAAGTCTGTGTCAGAGCTCTTGTTACACAGGACTGTGCTGTGCAACATGCAAATTTAACCTTTCCTCTAGGTTTTTAACTTGACTCATCGGTCCCTCGCTCACTATCTGCCTCTCTCCTTCTCTCTGTGTTTTGTACTGATAGAGGATGGATTCTCCACCAGAGTGTGTGTTGTCTCTTTCTTGTGAACAACCCCAGTCACCCCCAACACTGCCATCCCTGGACCACAGCCCCCAGGCTTCCTCTCCTCACACCCTGCTCTCTCTACCCGACAGCCCAGTCGTTCTGCCCATTCACAGCCCCGAACCTTCCCCTCAGAGCCTGGACGCCGCGCCTTATTTCTCCCTCTCTCCTTTCCCCCTCCACGAGGACACCAACAACAATCACCACGACGTTGATGAAGATGATGACGAGGAAGGACTGGATGGAGTTCCTCCGTCCCCGACCCCAGCGGTGGCTCTGTTCCCAGGAGGAGGGGGGCAAGAGGCTGGATGCAGCCCTTGCTTGGACTCCTCTCCGCCGGCCACGCCGTCTGCGCCAGTCCCCGGGTTTGGAGCCCTGGAGCTGGCCCTTTCATCGGGGCAGAGTGGAAACTGCAGCGATGAGCTAGACCTCCAGCTGTTCCAGAAGGATACCGTTACCAGGACGATACCAGGAGTGGGAGGGGCTTCATCGGGGCCTGCGCTCAGGTTTCCCTGCCATGTATGTGGGAAGAGATTCCGGTTCCAAAGTATTTTGTCTCTCCATGCCCGAGCTCACAGTCTGGACAGAGACCGCAGAGCTTCAGCCCTGTACCGGACCGGACTCCCGTCAGCACCCCTAAAGCAGCACCTCAAAATGCAACAGAACCACAAAGACTTGACACAGAATCACAGAAGTCACCCAAACCAGCGTTTACTGCCAGGAACTCTCATCCAACATCTCACAGAAGAGGAGGATGTTGATGGTGAGGTCAAAGGTCTAGACGACAGCCTACAGACGGACCAGAACCCAAACTTTTTACTGGATGACAGCACACCACTGACCCCTCCTCTTACAGAAGACCCTGTTTCTGTGACCTCTCCCTATTCTTCTACCATTGTGGAGGGTGCGTCTACTCCCATAGCGCCTACGTTTCGCTGCCATGCTTGCAAAGGAAAATTCCGCACGGCTTCGGAGTTGGCGCGCCACGTCCGCATTCTCCACAACCCGTATAAATGCACTCTTTGTCCTTTCTCTGCCAGCCAAGAAGAGAGCCTGGCATCTCACTTGCAGGAGTGCCACCCTTCCCCTGAGGTACCTGCTCTGCCGCCGGCCTTCAATTCCAGGCCAGTTATCGCAACCCCAGACACCCCTGTGCCGACGCCGACTCATACACCAGCCCCAACCCCAAGTACCACACAGATGACACCAGCTGCTACAGTGGCCGCATCTCCTGCACTGCCAGCGTTTCGCTGTGACACTTGTGGACAGCGTTTCACCCAGTCTTGGTTCCTGAAGGGACACATGCGAAAGCACAAGGACTCCTTGGATCATAAGTGCCAGGTATGCGGCCGCGGCTTCAAGGAACCTTGGTTCCTGAAAAACCACATGAAAGTACATCTCAACAAGCTTGGGTTGAAGGCCGGGCTGGGAGCCCTTGGGGGACCAGGAGGTGCTGAGCAGCAAGCCAAAGGCTCTGCTAATAATCAGTCTCTCAATGCCCTCTACTCAAGCCTCCTCCTGGCCCAGCGAGGAGGTGCCAGAGGTGGACAAGGAAGATCAGAGAGCAGCAGAATTGGGATGGGATCGAGCAAGTCAGCCATCCTAGGCTACCTGGGGTTGCCCAGTGATGGGAGTGGAGCCAGCTGCATGGAGAGACTTCAAGCAGTGGCTCAGGTGGCAGAGATGGGAAATGGTGGCGGTGGCATTGGCGGTTCAGGAGGAGGGGGAACAACTAGAGGAGGTGCCCCAGGTGAAACTACAGCGTCCGTTTCAGAAGGTGGGGACCAGGCAACTTGGTGGCAGTTGGTAGCTCGCAGTCTGGCAGTAGCGCAGCAGCAGCAGCAGCAGCAGCAGCAGAGACCCCACCAGCGAGGCCAGCAGCGAGGTCAGCAAGGCCCAGGTCGGAGCTCTGTGATCACAGAGGCTGACCAAGTCAGAGCTTATCTCGGAGGCCTGGATCCAAGAGAAGAGTCCGGGGGTGCAGGAGGGCCGTGGGAATGCCCAGACTGCGGAAAGCTATTCCGCAGCCTGCAGCAGGTGGTGGTCCATGCTCGCGTTCACACTCAGAGGCCCCCAAAAGGAGGTGGTGGCGAAGAGGAAAGCAGTGGTAGTCGTAGAGGAGCAGGGCTGGGACGAGGAGGCACCGGTGAAGTGAGGCATGAATCTCAGCTGCACGGTGGTGGATCCCAACAAACGGGAGAAGCGAGACAGGAATCAAAAGTGCATGGTGGTGGTTCACAACAGGCAGGAGCAGCTGCAGGGTTTCACTCTGTCATCTCAAGCTTCAAAGGTACAATCACATCCACCTTTTTCTATTTAGTCCTAAGGTGTGTTTGCACATACATAATATAGTGTAATTATCACAAGAGAATAAATATTTTCATACTGCTTTTCTGTTAAATCGAAGTCCTCGGGGGGCCCTGCACACCAGCTGGTATCTTTACATTTTTTTTCCACCTTTGTCTACACTTGCAGGAGAAAATGGCTTGACAGCAGTCTCCTCCATACCTTCGGTTCCCACCAGGGAGCGAGTGCGTGGTAGAGGAATAAAAGACTGCCCCTACTGTGGTAAAGCCTTCCGCTCTTCACACCATCTCAAAGTACACCTGAGAGTTCACACAGGTGAGAACTGCTGTGAGTTTAACAAACCACATTTGCTTTTTTTAACCTTTAGAAATCCCTGGAAAGGTTTCGTTGAGCATCCTCGCTTTAGAAGCATTACCTTTTTTTTCCCCTCCTCCTTCTTTTTTTAACACGTTCACCCCAGAGAGCTGGCCAGCGCTAATCATAGCCCTCTACTGCAGGCAACTGAGCAGCTCCACTGGAGCAACTCCCGGTTAAGTGCCTTGCTCGAGGGTATATCACCAGTAGTTTTTTTTAAAGAAAATCAAGCCACTCCAGGGATTAATACTGATAAATTTGCAGTAAAAAGCTCACTTCTCTCACTAGCCTGTAACCTCATGGACAGGTACATTTAATTTTTTTACTGGAAATTCAAACAATACTCTTTTTTTTTCTTCTCGTTTTGGCATTTTAAGATTAAGAATGATTCGTGACACGAAAATATACCGAATTATTTCTCCGTACAGTTCTTTGCTCATTAATCTTTCTGAATTTCTTCCATCTTTTGAAGCAAGACATTCTGTAATTGTACCTCGAACATACCCTAAAATCATTTTTAGGATTATTCCGACCGTCGAGCAGAGACACACGGCGCTCCGGCAGACACATTCGACAACAACAGACTCTAACAGGCTTTAAGACTTAAAAAAAAAAAAAAGAAAAGAAACAATACAGAAATTAACAAACTGAATGGTGACAATGATAATTTGGAACTCTCACAGCACTCACTCACACTCCATATGATCCATATTCATAATCAGCATGAGTCATTGCCATCTTGTATTATTTGCCTTCTGATCAAAATTAAGACCCTCCTTCCATTTCTCAGATGCCACCAATCTCCAGCAACTGGAGCACATCCAAGTCTTTCCAGCAAGACTGTGCCCAGAATGCATTTAATGAAATCTATTTAGTATTTTCCATTATGAATACTCATCTATGGCTGACAGGACCTATCACATCACAGCTATATTATTCATGATAGCGTACAGCTCTTTTCCTCATGCACTATTGCTTCTCTGTGCCATCAAGTGATTACCACATGGTCAGTAATTTAAGTGAAGGCATCAAATTATAATAATACTCTCTTGATATTACTGTCCTCTTGAGATTATTGCCCCTCGAGACTTCTTACTCCATTATTATTATTTTTTATTTGCTTCGGCAACAAAATCAAACCGCTCATGCTTCCGCGTGTACATCTGCATCCGTCAGTAAGAGCTGTGCTCGTCTTCTGTTTGTTACTGTGAAAGAGATCGTTTATGCTTTTCATATGTAATGCATTTCCTGCTGTTGAAATGCCTCCAGCATGATGCCTCCTCCTCTTTATCTTTCCCAGCAGTGTCATTTTAATCATTGATGGAATACTGCCATCTCCCTTTGAAATGTGTAACTACATTTCCCACTGTTTGAAAAGGAACATGGCTGGAGTGTTTGAATTTCCAGGAAGACATCGTCTTCTATTCATTACTCGATGATATAAAAATCGACAACAAAGCTTGCCTGACGTGTAATCCGTCATAGGCAAGCGCCAATATTAAGTTTAAATAAAGCTGTGAGTGATGCTTATTGAAACTTCAATGGCATTTCTCCCATCTTGTTTTTTTTCTCAGGTGAGAGACCCTACAAATGTCCCCACTGTGACTATGCGGGTACCCAGTCGGGCTCGCTGAAGTACCACCTCCAGCGGCACCACAGGGAGCAACGCAACGCCCTGGCAGCCTCCTCCAATTCCTCCTCCTCTGGTCTCACCTCTACTATCAACAGTCTGACCTCTGGAACCTCCGGGCTGGCCAAGCAGCGCCGATCCCAGCTCAACCACTGCCCGGTCAACCGAGGCGCGACCGACAGCTCCGCCTCTCGGCCCAGCCAGCAGTCCTGGCTCCTGGGTCTTCCAGACCAACGGGAGCATCGGAAGGCCTTGGCAGCTCTAAGGGATGTTGACTTGGAGACTCAGTACAGGTATCTCTCTGGGGTGATGGGGGCCCTTTACCAAGGTGGAATGGAAGGGGGCTGGATCAGGGAGTCTCCTCCACCGAAGGCGCCTAAAGTGTCCCGTCGTAAGCCCCTCACTACAAGCCGAATGGTTCAGCCGTCGAGCGACAAGGAAGGGTCTGCACCTTCAACTCAAGAGGTTGGGTTTGAACCCCTGGATCTGTCCCGTCGCCCCTCACCCGGCCTTGGAGGGTCGGAGGAGGATGGAGGCACGAGCTTAGGGGAAGGAGGAGGTGTAAGTGGTGGGGACAGCGGAGTGGATAGCTCATCAGGGGTCAAACTGAGCCAGTGTTTGTTCTGCCCTTTCCGCACATCCTCAGCAGAGCTGATGGCCATGCATCTCCAGGTCAACCACACCAGTAAGTCCAGGCGTTAAAAGAGGTCCTTTGACTACTTTGGATGATGATGGAGCCCCAAAGGCCACCAAGCCCCGGACGGATCACTGTGACCTCGACTCTCTGACAATATGGAGGCATGTGAGGGAGGCAGAGTCCCAGGCACCCCTGGGGGAATGGTCCTCAACTGAGACCAAAACCTTGAACGGGCTATCTGAGGATACAGCAGAACATCTGGACGACATCCTCGACCACCCAGACTCCAACATGGCCTCGGTATCCAGTAATTTAAGAGAAGTTCTGGACCCCAAGGAAAAGATGGAGGGGGATGAGGAAGAACAAGAGGAGGAATTGGAAGAGAATTTGGATAACAGCAGTCTGGAGGATTCACAGGACCAGGATCTGAGGATGTCCCTCGCTCTGTCACCAGCTTCGAGCTCCAACCACATGGTGGGAGACGGAGGAAAGAGTCTTAACAGATTAAAATGGATGACACCATTTAAAATTGGAGAATTGGGTCCGATGTTTTCAACCAGATTTGACACAGAAATGAAGAAGAGGCGGGTGGCTTTGCAGAGAGAGAAGAGGTTTATTAAGGTCAAATTAATATTTGCCTCTTTATGCTTTCGTTTCTGGACAGAGGATCCTCGACTCCCGAGAAAAAGACGGAGAGAAAAATCAATGCTCTTATGCTTCCTCCGAAATGATTCGTCTACTTCAGTTCTGACAGTGTGGTCGTTAACAAAATAAACTTCCTGCACAGAGGAGCATGGATGCATCTTTTCAGGATTGCGTAAAGGCCACTTTTTTTTTTTTGTTTGTCTTTTTGTTTTTCAAGCTTCGATTTTTAAGACGACCTCCTGTTTGATAGATGAAAGAAAGATCCTGCATCATTCCACATGCATTAATTCCACACTAATAATGGACTATATATCCCAGACTACTATACTGACCGAGTTGAAGCCAGCTGTGAAGAGATGCTCTCCTGACCGTTTGAACAGTTTGAAACCTCAACTTCACGTTCCTCCTCAGCTCACGGGGACACGGAGGAACGTCAGCTAAGCTATTTGGTATTAATTTAAGGCATGAGGTAACTGTTGCAGGCCCCTTGCTTTCCCTCAACTATATATCACTGCCTTGTTTGTCTGAAAAGTGTTTCTAGACGATTGTTCTAAAGAAAAACAGAAAGAAAAAGTTTTGTAACAGTTTTTTCTTTTTCAGTTAGTGCCTGTTCATGTATGTTGTCGAGAGTCTCCGGTATTCCTTTGCATGGAGGCTCTGATAGGTCATTCATTTTATCTGAATATACAGTTTAAAATTTAAGTACAGTATATTTGTTCAAAGTGGTTCTAGGGTGTTGTGAATAGTTAAGTTGTAAAAGAAATGCTACATCGTAGCGCGACGTCCCGGACACGGGCGGCTCAGCTTGAAAAGAAAACAAAAAAAAAGAAGCAATTGATATAAATAATGTATAATGCGATTAAAAGAGGTCAAAGGCTGAGCGGTAGAAAGAGGTTGCGGTTTCCGAAATTTTCAGTGTTTACAGCGGTTACCGGACGCCGGTTCGGTCGCCGAGGCGGCGTAGATGTGCGGAAAAAGAACAAAACCCAGAGCGGGGAGTCTTGTTTGAGGCGCCGTAGGGACGTCGCTCAAATCCTCCCCCCACCCACAAACACAATCAACTGACACCTTTTTAAAAAGAGACAGAGACTTAGCAACTGTGTGAAAAAATAAAAAAATAAAGGAGCAATGTTTCCTCCATAGGAGAGAAGATACGAAAAAGAAAGCAGCATCCCTGCCAAACAGGACTAAATCTGAGAAACGAGCCGCGCTCTCCGGGGCGCGGCGTCTCTTTTAGATGAGTAGGTTCCCTCTCTTCTTCTTTTTTTTTTTTAATAAGAAAAGAAAAGACAATGGTAGGAATAATTATTAAAACACTAACAAATGCATAGACATCCCAGTAGAATATGTGTAGCTTTTGTAAAGACGAGAAGAAGAAAAAAAAAAAAAGAAGCAGACTTTTGTTTATTTTCATTTCAAGATGCTTACAGAAAAAGGTTATCAATATAGGTCATATTGATTATAATGTTTGTGAGCTAAGACTAGTTGGAATGTCTATACAGAGCACTGTGCAAGGTTTGAGTTCCCAAAGTAGTTGTTTTTATTTTGACTTTTATCGATAGACCAAACGTTTTCTCAATGGAAGTTGTCACTTTCTGTTGTCGTTCTAAATGTGTAAAGCTGTGGCTTCCTGTAGATTCACCCCATTGATCGTCGGTCAGTCGGTTGATCAGCGCGTCAGGCGTCCAACCGTCGAGCTGGTTGTTGAAGAAAGTTCAACGCGTCTGTTGCTATACATTGAAAACAATCAACCTCTCATGGCGGAGTCTTGTTTTGAAGGTATATTCAGGGGGTTAAACCCCTCACACTGGTAGCCGACCACCGTTTATCTTCTCGATGGGGTGTTCTATGATTACAACCACACTTTAATGTGCATTAATGTGTTTGAGTTCTTTTTTTAGAGCACCTTATGAGTTTTTGTAGTGAAAAGTCCCTTAGTGGTGTCTCCTTAACAACTACTGTCAATGCCATCGTGCCTTCTGTTTCAAGCACTTCCTGGTGTATTTTGTAAAACTCACCAAAAGCACTTAGCCTAAATCTACACACTCCGTTTCCTCCCCTCCGTCTCTGTCCTCCTCCTTTTTTCTCCTCCCCCGCTTCCTCTTCTCCTTCATCACCCCGGCCTATCTTCCCCTAATCTTTATCTCGTGTCTTCGTCAGATTTCTCTCCTCCTCAGGCCCGTCCGGCCTTAAACAAGGTCACTAGGCCTTATTATTATTATTATAATCTAGCGTGGCTAGACTCTTGAAAAGAATGGACTACCTAACCTTTAGGCAATTTAAAAAATCATTATAGATGTAGGGTTTGACTACTTTCTGGTCCTGCTACTAACCCTCGGTAAACCAAAGCCCAAGTCTGATGAATCTTATATTTAATCTTATAAAGGTGCCAAAACATGTCCGAGATGACACTAAAGTTAAAAACGAAATAATTCACCCGTCTTTCTTTCTTTCTTCACCTCGTCCTCCCCCCTTTCCTCTCGCTCTCTCGTGCTTGCTCTCCCTCCATGCCCCTCTCCGCTCCGTAAACTGTCTATCTCTAGCACCACTTGAAGGTGACGTGTACTATCTGGTATTGAGGCCTTTATTAGATTTTTATTTCAGTTCGTGTGGTGTTTGTTCGATGCCGTTGAGATGGAAAAATGCTCTTCTTATAATGATAATTATTATTATTATTATTATTATTGTTTTGGCATTATGGTTAAAAAAAAATAATCAAAAGACAAAAAAAGAGAACTGTGTTGTTGAATGTTGTACAGATAGCACTAGAGATGTTGTGTTTCTTAAAGAGAGCACAAACCCGAGTGATGGTCCCTTCGACTCCTCCCACCGGCAGACGGGAATAAAACAGCCTGCCAATCAATCGAAATGTCTAAAGACAGAAACTTCCTCGGCGATGACGGATTTTCAGAATAAACCCTTTTCGTCTAAGTGGCGATCCTCTCTGGAGAGTTGAATGTAAAACGGCAGCCTTCGACTCAAAACTCCACCTTCAAATTTCTTGCACAGAAGCCAACATTTGTACTTTTGGATGTTTCGGAGACGATTTTGCCTTTGAAATGATGTTTGAACATCAACTTAAGCCCGATTTAGCTCATTTCTATCTACGGGATTAGGAAAATCTTTGAAAACTGGTCAAATACACATTTATAAATCTCCAAAGATGGACAGTTGGCTTGTTTTAACCATCTGTGTGTATTTATATAAGTGAGATTACATCAGCTGTCTGCTTTGGGTTTTCCAAACTGTTTGAATGTGTATTTCCCCTCATTCACTAACTGAGCTGAAGAATCTATAAAAGCAAAGAATGGAAAGTATTTCTTGACATTTGCACGTGTTTTTGACTGAATACAACGCCGCGTCCTTGTAATTTTTCAAACAGATGTGAAATTGCACCTTATTGTCTCCTGATCGAGATCATTTCACCAAAAGGACGAGGCTGTGATTTAGTGGGCCGCTCCTCCACGTCTGTCTCTATGAGGTGTGATCGTTGTTTTTTTGTTTTTTTGAAGGCGTCGCTCGTGACGAAATGACAAATCGTTTTTTCTCTGCGAGGTGAGGGGGCCATGCTGGGTTTGGGCTCTTGTGTAGTTTACTGCCATTGCAGTGAGGGAAAACTGATCTAACATAGTAGTGACTAATATGACTTTGTGGACAGATAAAAAAAAATAAAATAAAATGCATTAGAAATAAATAAACACAAACAAAATAACCAGCGTGTCTGTCGTTCATGTCTTCACACACCACACCGACTGAAGTTCACAGCCTGAATCTCAACTTTGTAGAAAATGACGCCCCCTTGTGGCTGCGAGTAGAACTGATCGTCTACACACTGGAGTTCTGGAAATATTGTAAATATTAGAAATAGAAAGACCGAGCCGAGGGCAAATAATGATTATTGTTAGTGCATGTAATGTTAAAAATCCAGGCTGTTAATTAGCAGTTGTGTTCCCTACATGCAGGTGAGTCGCACGTTTCTTTAAGAAAACACTATGAAACTCTCCAAAGTCTTTTGAAAATTGCATCTTTAAATGTTTAAATGATTCATCAGATTAACACGTTAACACAGCAGATTCATGTCAGAGGGAAACTCTTCTTTTAAATCAAAAAATGAAGAATGAAATGATCCATAAATCAGGCTGTGAATGATATCTGAGCAAAGCTTCAGGTTATATTATCATTTAATGTCAACTTTTACTTCCACTAATCTTTAAAAAACACGTTCAGAGCTCTGAGTCAGTGAACTCATCCTGTCATCAGATCCAAATAGGAAAATAAACAGATTTCGTGCAGCACTTTGGTAAGTAACGATCACGCAGCTCTAACTAACTAAGTTAGTTGTCTGGTTTTGGTCACCTGTCCATGCTCCACGTAGCACTGCAGCTGTTTGTGTGAGCTCATTTAATTATTCCTAATTATGCGAACCTGGAGAGAGCTCATAGCAGCAGGTTGGGACTTCAGCTGATGAAGCAGCAGCGACCTCTAGCGGAGGTTTTTGTAACAGCGCTGAAATATTTTTTAAAAAACTGGATCCAAAAAAAAAAAATCATCAACCATCAGGACCGTCAGTTAACTTAGGATAATGTTCACTTGGATTTGGTGAGACGGTCAGTCAGCTGAGTGAAGGCGGCGGAAAACTGCCACAAAACCGGATGTGACTGACTTTTATTCCTTCAAAACAAAACTGAGAGCAGCGTGAGGTTTCAGGTGTCAGATGAATGAACGCAAAGCTGAACAGTGCAGACAGGAGAGAAGGCCACGCTGCCTCTGTTTCATACAAATGTGATCCTCAATAATCTGAATTTATACACGGCTGGGTGAATGACGGTGCTTTATTTTGAAAATCCCGACAGGAAGTCGCATATTTACAGAAGTGGAAAAATAAAATGATCAGAAGAATGTGCAAAATAAATAAATAATAAATAAATAAATGAGCAGACCTGAACTTTTTTTAAATAGTTCGACTCAAACAAACAAATAAATTAATTAATTGATGAATTAATTAACGCCGCTCTGTGTGGAGGCACGAGTTAAACGCTCCAGGGTTACTCTTATTATTATGTATCTATTAGCCTACATCCCTGTACTAGGGCAATAGTCTGCTCCCTGGTGACTGGTTGAGACTGAGTGGGCGAGACAAGGAGGGAGGGAGGGAGGGGGTGAGAGAGAGAGAGAGAGAGAGAGAGAGAGAGAGAGAGAGAGAGAGAGGTGCCCATAAAGCGCACAGTTACAGCCACTAACGCTTCCTTCCATCATCTGTACCGGAGGAGAACCGAGCATCTCTTCACTCCAGCATCCAGACAACAGACGAGCCTGTTTGATCGTGTTTCCTCCACAGCCTGTCCATCACACACACGCACACACGCACACACACGCGCCGCAGCAGCACTCTTTCCCAACGCTTCTTCTTCTTCTGGCTTCGCTCCTGGCAGAGTCTGCTGCTGATCACGGAGAAGACTGAAGTCTACTTTCTGCTGCAGGAACTCCCTCCGCGCGCGGTGTCCAAGATGAGCGAGGTGAGTGCGCGCGCTGCTGTTTTTTTTTAAACAAACAAACAAAAAACAAAAAAAACGCACGAGCATGTTGGTCGATGATTGGATTTATGGGAACAAATTGGTGCAGCAGGGCACACACACACACACACACACACACACAGAGTTACCCCGCGCGCTGCAGTCATTCCGTGCAACGTACCGCACCTGTGCGGAGCGCGCGTGTTCCGCAGCCGAGGTGCGGTTAACAGGCAGAACAAAATGTTTCAGCGCAGCGCTCTCCACTTCTCGCTTGGCTTCGGTCCCAAGTCTGACAGAAGCGCTGGTGGTGCAGTGAGAGGCCGAGCAGCAGCGCGCTGACACCCGCTCGGCTCACATCGCCAGCGGGCGCCGCGAACATCTGGCAGAGCGCGAGGGTTTCCCCCAAAGTAAGGTGCGGGGACCTTCCGGGAGCACCGCGAGGAAACGCACACCTCTGAGAGTGACAGAGGATTGGCTGCTCCTGCATGTGAGGCAGAGAGATGAAGCACTGCGGTCAAAGTTCTGACGCTGTGCGGGTTTGTTGGCATCTGCGTGTAATCACATCTTACAGGGTGCAGGCGAAGACTTTCCAGGAATCACGCAGCATGTAAAGTTCTTTATCTCCTGCAGAGATCCTGCACAAACCGGCTGCACATGCATCATTTAAGTCCTTGCATCATAAAGTAGCTTTTTTTTTTTTTTTTTAATGATTGATGTGGGGCTGCAGGCAGCAGTGCTAATGGAGGAAGACTCGGGGAGGTGTGTTTGAAACATGGACACGCAAAAGAGTCGTCGTGTTAGTCCGTCTTTACTTTTTCGTGAACATACGCCCGTACTCGAGGTAATTGTAACATTGAGGCGACGCTCCGATCGCTCTCGTGCCCGTCACCCATGAAAACGTGTCGAGTCTCGAGGATTATCTCCGAAGCTCCCCGTCAGCTCGTCATTACTCCTGGGATGTAATCTTTAAGGTTTAACCTGCAGAGCTGACCTGAACACAGCTTTACAACCGCGGTGTTTCTTCACACGGGCTGCAGAGCAAAAGTACACACACTCGTGTTATATAATCTACTAACTCATACGGGATAGTGTGTCACGCCAGGAGCAGCGGCAGCGACGGGCGCTCGATCGATCAACCCCACGTCGGAAAAGAGAAAAAAAGAAAACATCCGAGGTCCCGGAGGGCTGATTATTTTCACTCCTCTGTCACAGAAGCAGAGCGTCGCTCCGCTGGGACTCCTCGTTCCGTACATGTGCTGAATTTCCACGATTCCACCACGCCGGCCATTCACTCCGCTCCGGTGCAGACGGGAAGCGGTGTCAGTGTCTGTTGATACGTAGCAGATGATGCCACTGCTGCACATGGAGCCGGGTTTGAAACGTAAACACACGGAATGACGGATGGAACAGGAAAGTTGGAAATCGCTGCATTTGTCTGTGTGTCTGCGAGCAGCTTCGAGACGCCTGACCTGCTTAGAAGGGCCTTCACCGATGAAAGAATCTGATAGAAGCTGGAGTCCTGCATGAAAACGCTGAGCTGGGTCATGATGTGTTAATATAATATGAGAAAGTGAACAGGCAAGCCGTTCTTGAGGAATGGGTGTCATGTGTCACAGTAAACCAATCTTTGGGCCTTTGAGCTTTTTAAAGACGTAAACTTTGACCTGTGACATCAAACGATTGAAGGTCACCCAAGAAACCAATCGAGAGACCCTCAAAGACGTCTTCCAGTTCCCTTGAAGTCAAAACTGGCTTTTCAACGCGTCCGTGTTAAACCTGTCATGCGGTCTGATCTGCACCGAACGCAGCGGCCATCAGCTCGTAATCTCCGGTGACCGTCCAACTCCGGCGCACGCCATTTGGACGGATGCAGGTTGAACCCGTGACCTCGCGCATTAGAGTCCCGACGGAGCGGGTTTTAAAAGCAGCGTTTTAATGTTCACTGGATCGTGCAAACACGCGAGTGTCCTGTCATGTTGGGTCGTGCACACGTGATCGCTTCGATCGCTTAGCGGCGTCTTTATTTATTATCTTAACGTGCACTTCCTGTTCTTTTAATCTGAAGAAGCCAGATGAGGGTTGGTGTCATAACTCCACAGTGAATTCAGCCTCTCTCTCCCTGTGTGTGTGTGAGCTGCACACACACTCTCATTAAAGTAATGGCGACGAGCTATCGCGCTGCACCTTCCCACTGCTTTGACAGACTGTCTCCTCCAGCTGAAATCTTGTCACCCACTGCCTCATTTCCTCCTCTTTCTTTCTTTCTCTGTCTCACGAGCTTCTATTCATTCACCCACCGCACACACACCCCCACCCTCAACACCCCCACCTCCAAAGGCTTGACTGTATTCTCCTTAGCAACAGCAAGAGAGGACTCGGGCAGGGTATTAACAGTTGCATGCGCACATCCGGGAGCTAACATCTGCACAGCGTGAGGCGTAGAAGAAGTAGTCAAAAAAAGAAGAGAGAGAGAGAAGAGGGGAGGAAACGTGGAAACGGGGGGGGATTGTTAATTTGTAGGAATACGAAGGAAACGAGATGAGTTCGAGGCCGTTATGTAACGGCGTTTTGGCAGCGGCTCCACTTCTGACAGCTGTTTGCTGGATTTTCCTCTCATCCTCGCTCGACGGCGTCAGGAAGAAAAGTCGGTTTTAAAATAGTTGGCGAAAAAGTGGCTGCAACACACACACACACACACACACACACACACAGAGTGAGAGGAAGGTAGCTTTCTCATTATGCTGGTAATTATCACTTAGCAGGCTTACCCCCTCGCAGAAAGCCGCCCTATTCCAAGCAGGCTGGCAGGGGATAATTACCGCGGTCTGATGTGGCTCCGAGGCCAATCTGAGAGCTAGTGAAGTAAAACGCAGAGAGCGCCGGCCCTTGTTTCTCTTTGTCAATCTGTCCCCCTCCATCTGTCAGTCCCTTTCCACTTCCTCCTCCTCCTCCTCCTCTACCTCTGCATCTTCCCTCCCTCCTCCCGCCTCCCCTCCAACTGAGATTGTACAGCATCTGGCACGTCTGGAAATCACTGCCTCCCCCCGCCGCCCCTCGCACTCCTTCATGGAGGTATAATCCTTTTATTTCTCTCTATAAATACATTTCTGCTGAGCTTTTAGAGGCCTCTTTTTCCTTCCCCTCTTCTCCTGACAGCAAGTGCAGCACTAAGCCCTGCATGTGTGTGTGTGTGTGTGTACTTTCAAAGAAGACACCATTGAGAGTCGAGCAGACACAAGCAAAAAGCCGAGAAACCTCAAAGGATGTGCTGCCTCTTGTCTTTTTAGCCACCGTCTCCTCGTCCCACCACCATCGCTGGCTTCTTAGCCAATCACGTGCTTCCATTTCCCCCCCTGTGAGTGTTTACGCGATATCAAAGACTGAAATGTGAAAAGGTGAATGTTTGATGACGGGGACGCATGCTTTGAATATCAACGGAGAGTTACTTTAAAGAGCAGCTCCGGCAGTGATCAGCTGTGAGCGCTCAGTTCGTCGTTTCGACAGTAGAAGACAAGAGACGTGAGACAGAACGAAATCTGAAGACGTCTCTGACAAACAACAATTTTCCATTCGCAATCACGTAAAACAGAAGCAGCAAATCTTCATTTAAAGAGGCTGAAAACAGCAAATGTTGGACATGTTGGGCCTCGCTAGAGATCGGTCAGTCAGTCGGTCCACAACAACTTTGGGGATCAGAAACTAGTTTGCAATCTCGTGTCGAAATGGACCGCGTCTCGTCTCAGACAACTAAGCCACGTCCCCGCGTTTGTGGTCTTCACTGCACCACTTTGTCCGATTTATTTGTCAAGTCTCTGCGACGAGACATCAGCCGAATCTACGGGAAGAAAATGTGGTTCGTCTGCAAAGCGGCGTCCGAAAGAACACGCGGCGGTTCGTGAACACTCCGAGGCGACCACGTGAACGTCGGCCACACACTGTCCGGTCTTGGCACATCATGTGTTCATCATTGGTGTTTTAGCAGCTAGCAGCTGCATCAATATTATATACTGTATGTTTTATACCCTATAGAATAAGCCCCTTCTGTCTCTCTCTCACACACACACACACACACACACGCAGCAGCCATTATCCCCACCTACCCCCAGGAATCAGAAGCATTTCTGGATTGCACTCTCAGCGCGCAGACCCCACGCCCACACACACACGGCCTTATATAAAGCCATTAACTGGCATTGTGCTATTTTTAGTGGGCAGGTACGATGTTTTTCAGCTGGAGAAGCGGAGGCTGCACGATGTAACAGACGGGGCTTCCGTGTTTGGAGCGGTTGCGTTAACGGTGGATCGTCTTGCCTTTTTGCATTGTTAGAGGATTAAGACTTGATGTCACAGCCTGACATGAACATTATGGAGTGACACAAATGGCTTTAAAGACAGAGAGATTACACATATGTAAATGGACCTAAAGCATCTCTGCACAGGTTAAAGCTCTTAAGTTGGACGTTAAGCCAACGCATGCATGATAATGTAATCTCACGTACTGCTACGGCTCTGTTTGGTTTGTCAGACTGAAAGTTGAACTCTAATTCCAATCACATCAGAGTTTCAAGTCAATTAGAACCGGCAGCCAATCAGAGAGCAGCAGAATCTGTAATTAAGCTCCAAAAAACGGCAGTTTGTACGAGCGCAGCACTCAGAGAGATTAACAACTTAATGTACAGTAAGAGCAGCTCGGAGCAGATGTTCAGCTCATACAGTGGCACACACACACACACACACACCACCGGGATGGAGCGAGGAGGAGGAGGCGAGGGCGAGGGGAAACAACGACGACTGGGTGGGTGTAAAATTGAAGGGTAGAGTGCAGAAGAGGACGAGAGAGGAGAACATGAGCCCGACCGGCACTCGTGGACACTGTAAGAAGGATAACACACACACACACACACACACACACACACACACACTTCACATATGTTATGTAAGAGAAGATGAACAAAGCAGCGAGAGATGATCGTGCACTCCTCGGATAAACTCAGCGTCCCCGGCAGTAATAAGAAAAAAAAAAAGGAGCATCAAGTATCGCCTCCCACAAACGATGCGTCCTCCCTCTGGACCAATCGTAATGAACCCGCTACGTCAGCCATGTTTTGACATGTAATTATTGCACCGCCCCCCCCGGGCTAGTTAGCACTTCTCTGGTCGCCATTTATCTTTTAGGCTCGTTCCCCGAGACAAGGTTTTAATTCGATCGTCATGTGGAGGCACAAAATGTTGTTTTCATGTGAGCCGTCTCATAATCTCTTTATTGTCCCGTTGGTGTTGCGTAAGTCTCGGCAATTACAGACTTCATAATGACTGACTGAAGTAATATTGCAGCATTCATTCAGCCGGCTGCACTGTAAAAAGTTACTGTCCGAGATTTTGGACTTGATTTCAACCCGTGGATTTCTCTGTGATGATTCTGCAGCTGTTCTAACGAGGATCCGGCGTCGGTGTGTGTTGTGGTAGCGTCGGAGCGTTGAACCTCTGGGTGGGTGTTTCTCACGGCGGCGTTTGACATCCGAGACAGCGCCGGGACGCGCTGTCGACTGACTGCAGCATGTAATTACTGTTTAGACTGAGAACGTTGATACCATTTTTTTTTTTTTTTTACACTTCTTTGTAACAAAGCCGCACAGCTTCAGCTGTCAGACGTGAACAGTTTAACGTCTGTCTGAGCACAGCCAGCCAGGTTTTCTAAGAGCAAGCTTACAGGACAGAAGTTTACAGGATAACGGTTCAAATTATTCATATTAAGCACGTGAAGTATAATTTAAACGAAGAACAGGTCCTGTTTGCTTTGGAGGAGCCCTGAAAGTAATTTAAACGGCTGCTGCTTGTTTTGGAAAAGAAGTTTTGCTAATCCATCGTTTGTCCAGCGGCTTCAGCTTCCCGATTTTGAAGTTTTGCCTGTTCTCTATGATCATACATCAGAATTATCTTCAGGTTTTCAATAGTCTTCAGTCTTCAGAGCAGAAACGATAACCTCGGATCCCCCCTCCTCTAAAAAAAACGAAGCGACCTCTCCACAGATAAGTTTGCGGTGTGCTGGGGGGGATTTTGATTTTAATCATCTCTGACAATTGCAGGAAGCTCTGCAGGACCTTATATAACTAATCTAACATTTATTACATGTATTCCATGAAGACAGGCTTTGAGATCAGAGAGAGAGAGGCAGCGAGGAATATAAGGGATAAAGAAAATGTGACAGAAGTGTGAGGAAAACAGCTTGGAGAGGTGTTGCCCCCAGAGGAAAGCCGTGTTGTAAATGAAGTGCATGCGAGAGGAGGAGGAGGAGGAGGGTGTGTGTGTGTGTGTGTGTGTGTGTTTCTGTGTACAGTACGAGTGTGTGTGCGTCCATCTGGACTCCATTTATGCCAGCAGAGTCTTTTCTGAATAGACGGTGTATGTTCCAATCTTTCTCACCGAGCTCTCGCTACAATGCATGTCTCTTTCTCTCTATCTTGCCTCCCTCTTCCTCCATATGTGTCTTTCTCTCTCTCTATCACCTTCAGCAGCTCCCCAGGGCAGGCTGTTAAATGCTGCAATCTGTCTCTGTCTCCCATCCTCTCCCTCCCTCCCTCCCTCCCTCGTTTCTTCTCTCAGCCTTTCTCCGAGGCTCGCCGCTCATGAATCACAGCTCTAACTACTACATGTAAAAGAGGGAAATCCCTGACTAAAAGCAGAAGGTGGAGGGAAGGGGAGGGTTAGAAGGACATGTCTCAGGGGGGCCGGGGTGTTAAAGCTAGCTAGTCATTTGTGATTAAGAGCGAGGGAAGGGAAAGGACGGCCACGCGAGGATTATTATTTGAGAGTATCAGGGTCGGAGGTCAGTTTTAACTTCATGTCAGCCAGTTCTAAAAGCTCATTTGTGATACCATTAGGAGCAGAAGACGTCTTCGCAAAAATACGGCGCTCTACTTAACGTCGACGCGGGGTTCCTTTCTTACGGGAAGCCGCCTCCGCGCATAACATTAATCTTCTGTCGATCACAGCAGCTTCACTGGAGCAAAAGGGGGTTAAGTGCCCTTCAGGACTAATGGCAGTAGGAGGGGAAAGGGTTTCTTACATGCTATTTTCAAGCACAATTCCCAGCAGGCCCGAGACAACACACTGCTGACCTTTTGCCGCTGTCACATGGCGGTTCTTTAAGCCGACATCGACTGACCACAACGAGCTTTCAGAGACCCGTGGTACAAAAGAACCGCAGCAGAAATGGCGCCATCTTCTCCTTATCTCATCGAAGCAACTCCTAACTTTAAGATTTCACCAGTCAGTGGATAAAAAATTGAGACGCGAACCCGCCGCCACCGCGACCTGAACTCGGATAAACCTTTCTTAACTGGTTCACCGGTTGTTTTGTATTTAGGAAGACAGTAGCGCCAACAATTCAGATATTTAGCGTCCCACAAGAGGCTTGTAGAGATTTCTATTCATCAATGGTCAGCGGAGAGAAAGTGCACAGGAGTCCAAGATGTCTCAGGCTGAAAGGTTTATTGAAGCCCGGCCAAGGAGAATGGAGGATTTATCAATACGCCTGTCACGATACGATGCCGCCTCAGGTCTGAAGAAGATGTTCTCTCTGGCTCGTCTATAAGGTGTCCATAAATCAACCATTGGTCTGCAAACACAGAAATACGTTTACCCTTAGTGGTCGAACATTATTTGATTCCGTAGAGGCTTTTACGATATGTACCTATCCGTTGTGTCGAGGAAATCTGACAGCCTTATCCTCGGGCTTCAAACCAATGATCAGAATGGCATCATGGTCTGGAGAGAGTTCAGCATCCCGGGAACAATTGAAGACTTCACTATTCCCACATTGACGTACGCTTGACCCCCCCATATGTGGTGCACTAGAATAGAAAGTCCCCTCACAAAGAGGAAGCTATTTTTGCATCATGGAAGGACGCTGTCCGAAACGCATCACGGTCACGTACTCGGCAAACAAAGACTTGAACGTAGATAACGTAACTCGAGTCCACTGACTTTACAAGAGCATCCTGGTCCTGCAGAGCCCTCGGTGACCAGTACGTGAAAGACGAGTTCAGAAGACACAAAAGGTTTTAACAATTAAGCAACTGGAAGCATTAAAGCGCAGGTCAGATGCAACACTAAGAACAGGGATACATTACTGCTAAGCTGAGCCTTTAGGTTAAGTCAAGGTCAGTCCACAGCGGGACGTCTCGGCTCGTGTCTTTCTGTTTTCAGCGTCTTCTCCTTTTCTTTATCATCTCTCACTTTCTCAGTTTAAGTGTTTCTCTTTAACCGTGTCATTGCGTCTTTTCCGGCACTTCCTTTCTTGGTCTTCTCGGTCTCCCCTTTCACTCACCTGCCACCCAATCCCATCTCACTGCAACCAGATGCTCGCGTACTCCTTTATGCACCAGTCATTAACATGTAATGATGTTTTCCAGTCGACGACTGCACGCGTACAGGTACATCCAGGAGTGAAAATAAAGTGACACGCGCGTTTGAAAGAAAAAGAGCAAATTAGAGGAGAGATGATAATACAAATGTGTGCTGACAGCCCTGATAGGTGCATTATGTCAAGCTTTAATTCTGAGCCGTGTAATCAGGTTTTACCAATTTTAATTTCTTCCCCAGGTTGTCGTCAGATTAGCTTTATTGACGCCATTTGTCATCTGCTGCCAGAAACCAGACACCCAAAGAAAAGAAAGACGAAATTACTGTCTGAATTCATTTAAAAGTTCACACTCAAACATTTCAGGCACGCTAAACGGAGAAACGTCCGCATCTATCACGGTCGCCTTCCTCCGGTTTGTGCTTCATCCTTCCTCCTCACTTCTTTCTATCATCGTGTTTGCCAAGGCCGACGTCTCTCTCTCTCAGCTTATCATGCCTGGCCGCTGAGCGAGGATCCTTTCTTGAGTAGAAAGCCTGTTTTCATGCCTCTGAAAGCTTCGGCGCTTCTCTCTGTGTGATGTGTGCTAATGCTGAACAATAACAGCCTCCCCTCGCCTCTCTGCAGTGTTTCACCCCCTTGCTGCAGACGCACTCACTCATAGCTCTGCAGTCTTTCTCCTCTCTTATTCCTCACCGTCTCGCTCTCTCTCTCTCTTTTTTTATTTTATCCCCCTGGTTCTCTCTCTCTCTCTCTCTCTGTTGCACCTTTTTCTACATGCTTTGCTTCACAGTCTGAAGCGTTGATGCTTCAACGTGACTGCAGTGGCGCAGTGAGGACATTCTTCTTGATCTCCGTCAAATAGGGCTGAATAATTTACGGGAGGAATCGAATTGTGATTTAAGTCGCAGTTGCAACGTTGGTCAGAAGAACCGCAGTGCTTTTACGAACGCCAAAGTCTGCCCCCGACTTACTGAGTGCGTGAGGATGGAGGAACGCCATTGGTCGGCCGAGTGTCGAGGGGAGTTTCCCCATTGGTTGTCGTTTTTTAAAAACTAATTGGCGGGAGAACATTGACATTGGAAACAGCATGAGTGACGTCCTCGCTGTCCGCCGCCTCCTTGCTGGTTTTACTGCTTCTTCTGCCTCCTGGTTGATCTAAATATCGGCAAAGACGTGGATCATGTCCGCCGAATGACACTGGGACATGGCGGCATATTTTTGGCTTCAAAGCAGCGCTTCAGAAACTCTGTCATTGGTTTTGACCTTGGCCATGGCTGACCTGCTTGACTTTTGCCTGTCGACACCTTGATGTTATTCTCTTCTGAGCGTATCTGGACACTTTATGGCCGACTGCAGTCACGTAACAAGAAGGTTTTACCGTATTACGGAGTAAATGTTAACCGTACGGGGCGCTGGCTAAACCGTGATGACACGAGAATAGTGCCACGATGGCGCAGAGTGGACCATTCGCTCATTACCAGTCAGTGTAGCATTTCAAATCAGTGATTTTATGGTAGAAAAGTTACACAATGTTGCATCAAACTATAAAAGCGTCACAGATTTTCTTCTTCAAAGCCCCGAATCAAACAAAGGTCTTGATTCAGAGCTAAATGATCCTGAAGCCTGAGATTATAATACAATAAAGGCCTGTGAGTTCACTTACAAAGCAAAAGGTCACATCTAGGTCAGTGTTTGATTTGTCTGCTCAGGGCTACTGTAGAAAAATGGCGGACCCGCTCTCACTGTGGACTCATTTTAAGACAACAGTTGATTGTACACTAATGAATATAATCTGCCAATAAACGCTCCCAAACTTACACACTGTAAACTTTAACAGGCCTCTCTCTCTCTCTCTCTAAGCCTCAGTCTCTCTCTCTTTGTCCTGCCGGACACACACTGTATACACTTGCAGTCACTGAACATTAGTTTCCTCTTCCTCCCTGTCTGGCTCCTCTTCCCTGCTCTCGCCTCCTCCGACTGTCCGCTGACCCGGTGGGTTTCTTTTTGCACGTGTGCACACACACATAAATCAAACATGCTCACAGACTGTGCGAGCGCAGAGAATACTCCCACACACACATCGTCAGCGGCACATCAGCACACACATGCACTCATGCATGCTCGCAGATCTAGGTACACACACACACACACACACACACACACACACACACACACACACACACACACACGGACTCCTGCTGAGTTATTGGCAGGGCTGGAGTGACAGGCCTCTCTTCACCGACTCATTCACGCTCTGCTGGAGATTGTGTTATGCACGGGCCATTTGCTACGTGGATCATAAAGTGCAATAAGGACAGAGTTAAGCAGGGATAGATGATCACACACACACACACACATTAATATACATCCAAACACACACATGCGCAGACTTCACTCTCCATCTGACACGACATTGCATAAGCGCAGAATCTGTCTAACTCTGCCTCTTTGCCCGCGTCTCTGTCAGCTCCCTTCACTCTCCCGTGTAGCTGACTCACATGTCGGCAGAGCAGCGTGGTAACAAAAGTGAACGCAGTCAGAGAGGCTTCAGTTAGAAGTGTGACAGCTAATGGAGGCCCGAGTTAAAAATAACGCTTTAAACACGGAGAAGAAAGAGAAGTCAGAGAAGTCGCTCAAAACAAACGGCACGGCGGCCGATAAAAGCTCCGACATGTTCACACATCCAGCAGATAAACAGCCACATCATCATCATCATTCAGTGTGAGTTGTGTTTCTGGCCTGTAGTCGCTCTCAGTCCACGGTGATCCTCAGCTCGTCGGCTGTGCAGAGGTTCATGCTGGGTTGTGGGTTTTTATCCAAACTTTGCAAGACTGGTGACACATTTAAAAGATCCCTCTCTCTCTAAATATATATATATATGCATATAGATGTGTGTGTCTATAACATTGTGGGTCTGAAGTTGTTAAAATACGACTCGGGGCAGCAGTGATTGAGCTCTTTGCTCTTTAGGCCTCACTCCAAACATTTCAGGCAGCTTAGAGACAAAAAACGCCACCAGGGGGCCTCACATATACTTTTCCTGCCAGGTAACTTCCTGCCAGGTAACACACACCTTGATCCCCTAGAGCTCCCTCTAGGGCAGGGGTGTCAAACTGTTCCACAAAGGGCCGGTGTGGCTGCAGGTTTTCTTTCCAACCAACCAAGCAGCAGCAGCAACACACGAGACTTGACTCATTTAATCAACTGATCTCAGTCTTCAGAGAGTCGATTGGTCAAACTGTGAGCTCTTGTTCGGCTGGAAGAAAAACCTGCAGCCACACCGGCCCTTTAGTGGAACACCTGTGCTCTAAGGCAATGCCAAACATCAGCAATGTCAGGATACTACAGTGTCTGTCTGTGTAAAGGACTGGTGACTGGGTGCAAATGATGGAATAAAGAAACTAACAAACTGAATGTAAACAGAGCGGATAGAAGTTATAATGTGCAGGTACTTCACAGATTTACAGGTTAGACGAACCTGTTAAAACCAAAACAATGAGCTGAAAGACGCTAAAACGCCTCTCTGATAGTTCTTTAAGGCCACAGCTCGGTCTCTCTTTCTCTACACCGACTCGTGGCAAATTTGGCGTGTGACAGCATGTAGGAGAACCTGGCTTCGACGCTCATTCAGCGGCGGATGTGCCATTTCGATTTCCCTTCACAGTCATTTGTACGGTTCCAAGAAGAAAAAGACGCCGCGCCGTCTTCTGCTTCTCACCCAGTCTGCCAGGAAGCGTTTCTGAGCAAGACGGCCGCAACGTTTGGCAGCCGAGTCCCGTGAGAGAGAAGCGAGCACAGACACATCCGCAGTGTGCGTGGGAGCTGCAATATTTATTAATACAATCATGACACTTGGGCGATTCAGTTATGACTTTCGTTTGGCGAGCAGGAAGTCGCTTCGTTGCGCGATGGTTAATTATGCATGTGCTGGGTTACGCAACGTGCTTTATGCTGCTTAGTTCAAGGTTTAGAAGAGAAGCGCGTGCAGGAATGTGGCGATGTAACGCGTGCAGTGTCCTCAAATGTTGTTCTTTCTCTCAACAGCTGGCATCCACTAACTCTGCTAACAGCAGCCAGACGACTGCAGCCGACAACAAAGGTATGTCCGACTTTCCTTTACCCTCAAACTCACATCAAGCCTACAGTTGAGTCACAGAGAGAGAAGACTGGCTTTGTCATCACTTGTAGGAGATGCAGTCTTGATTCAGCGTCCAAGTCGAAGCTGTAGAGTTAGAGTTGTTGTCTGGAGTTGACTCGTCATTAAATCTTAGTCAAAGTCGGCGAGCGGGCAGAAAGTCTGCAAGGCGTCGTGTGAACTGTCCTCTCTTTCCTCAGCTTTCTTTTTTCTGTTTATCTCTGCCTTCTCTCTCTCTGCGCTGTCTGCTCTCCATCTTTGAGCTTCCACAACACAAGAAAGTTGACATTCTGCTCTACAGAGGTCACACTGCTGATTTTTCCATGAGCTAAGCAACCAAAGACAAGGCAAAGTCTTTTGGCAGGACTCACCGCGTGTCAGCCAGGAAAAGTTTGGCTGCAGCTTAACTTTTGTGCAACGTTGCTCATCAATAACTAATTTCAGCACTGCGGAATCCGCCATCCATTAACGCGCCTGGATCGGCCAGCGAGGATGAGGTTTCTTGTCATGTGAACCCGCATTTTTCATGAAACGACATCTTTCCCTTTGTGACTCAGCACTTTTCAGTTTCTTCTCATCTCTACCTTCCTTCTCGTCACGTGTCCTTTTACTGTTAAAGCCCCGAGGCGAGGTTCGCAGTGTCTAACACGCATGTATGAAGGCAATGTACGCTATGTAAATAGCTCGAGGCTAATATATGCTCTGTGTCAGGTACAGAAGGTGTCAGGTGGTTCAGACAGATGTTGACAAAGTATAAAGTAGCTTTTTATATGATTGATCTTGCTACAACTCAACGATTCCAAAACTGAGGTTTCCCTCATAGAAGACCATTGGTCCATCGTATTCGTCCAACCAACCACACGTCAATAAACTCGTCCAGGCTTGCTTTTTCCATCTCCAGAGTCTTTGAAATACTCTCAGGGTCTACACCAACTACAAGCCAGTTCGTAGCAGCATCGGATCCTCGGTCACTTCTGGTTGTTTCAAGGTCGAGGCTCTTTGGCACGACCAGCCCGAGGAGATAAAACTCGCTGGATCAGTGAAAAACTCAAACAGACTTTCAGATACTTAGAAGTTAATACTTCAACAAAGTTGGGCTTTCCTCACGTTTGCATATTAAGTTTTATCTGTCTGCATCCGTTTCCTTAATAATCTGTACTTGTTTCACCTTTAAGGAGAGGCGTGCTGATCTTTCAGGGCTGCCGACTCTGTTAGTTGACAAGGCCGTCTCTGACTGACTGAACATTTTGTAAGGTCCTTTTATTTATTTATTTATTGAGATGGAATGAGCTGTTCCCTTTTTACTGAAATATAATAGTGACATCTTTGCTTCCAGACTGACCGCAAATGTTCCTTCGCCTTTAATAAACCACATTTTTAAGAGATCATTCCACACCGCCGCTCTCATCTACGAGGATGTGCTGTTTGTTCATCCACGCAGCTCTTCGCCGGCGTCGCCAGAGATTAGAGCGACATGCAGTGTGGTTTTTAAAGGCACCATCAAACACTGGCTTGTTACTACTCTCGGTTACATTTATAGTCTGCAGCTTTTTATCGCCTCCATTTTCTTTGCTGTAATTTCATCGTCTCAAATCGGAGAACGGGATGTTTTTGATTTGACTTTTGCATTCACACTATCTCTCTTCTTTTTGGAAAACTCAATACTGACAGACTGATTGACTCCTGCTTTTGTATTAACCTCCACATTTTAACCCTCCAACCCTTTTCCAGAGAAGGCATCAGCGGCGAAGCCTCAGGAACAGGAGGAGGAGATCGACATCGACCTGGAGGCGCCGGAGACGGAGAAGGCAGCGCTCGCCATCCAGAACCAGTTCAGACGTTTCCAGAAGAAAAAGAAGTAGAGTGACTGATTATGAGAGAAGATGAGACGAGAAAAAAAACGAAAAAAACGACAAAACAAAAAAAAAAATCCACAGATGTACAGAAATGCAGTAAATGATTGAGATGAGTTGTTTCGGGGGGGGTGACAGAGAAATGTTCAGGATTTATTGTCATATTATGCAAAGTGTCATGAAACGCCTTTTTGCATGAGAGATAGTGGACAAGGAAGTCGGAAGGGACGAGACAGACGGAAAGGATGAGAAAACAAAAAGGTGGAGATTTGGAATTTATAATCTAGCATGACGAAATACTGTAACCTCCCGTCACCAAATTAACCTTGCAGATGTCCCTACATAATCGCCCGTGTGTCCCTCGATGCTCCCAAAACCATGCAAACCGCCCCCCGACCCCTCGTCCATGCTAGTCCGTCCTGCAGTTGCAACACAAGCCCAGCACACAAGAAGCAGACAGAAAACACAGATCAACACTTGTCCTCTGCTGACTGACAGAACAAGCACACGTCCTTCAACGTCGACGAAAACGGGAACGCACAAACAGAGAAGCACACTCTCTAGTTTCTAGGTTCTTTTCTTTCCGCCTCCTTCCTTCTCCCGCCGTCACGAGCTTCTTTCATTCTCTGTTCTCTCTGTCGATCTGAAAGGATGAAAATAACACCGCGTAACTGTCTCGGTGTAAAATCACCTCTGTGTCGCCTCCCATGTAGGCCAGATATTGGATCGCCTCTGCCAGTCTGATCTCACAGGTGACGGAAGCGGTGGTCATGGAAACTGGCTGCCAACTCGGAAACAGTCGGAGGCAATTTGCCGTAGACGAGATCGACGCGTGACGGGAAGTAGACACACGGCGTGCTCGCTCATACGAGTCTTTCACACTCCGCCTCGCACTTTACGGCCAATCGCTGACACATCAGCGATCATCAGGTGCGTACGCGTCTACAGCGTTTGCATCTTTTAACAGCCTCAATGACACCTGATGCTGTTAAATATCAATGAGTGCTGGATGACCTGATGGAAATTCATTCAAACATTCATACCTACTCATTTTAAAGCAACCGTTTAATGAAGTACGTGTTACAAGATCTGTGGAGGCTTGCGTGGCGGTGATAAATAATTCTCACTGTTTGTTTTAATTTGATTAAACTGAACAACGCGACGGGAAGCGAAGCCTGCCAAAACGGTGTGTTGTCATTCACACATCTTGGCCCCGTTAAATCTCGTGAAACTCGGCCTACATGTTGACCCCTCGGCTAACGGTAGGTTGTTTGTTTCAAACTGTGGCAGGCTTCTCAATTCTGGCTGTTGACCTTCCATTTTGGTAGGTGTAGCGTCCATCGCGGACGAGCCAGCTCAAGTCTTGTGAGCCGTCCATTGGGTGGTTTCAGAGCAGCACTAAATTTGGCTGAAGTATAAACGGTATGAGTAAAATAAAACAAGGAGCCGAACCGAACTTCCCATCACTAATAAATTTGAGTTCTGCATGAGAAGAGCAACACAAAAGTGACGAAACTGAACAGTGAGCATTGTTATCGTTCCACAGCTTGCGGCCTCTGCACCTCTCCACTATCTTTACACAACCGGGAATAGTTTTGAACTCACACACACACACACACACACACACACCAGCGATATAGAATGACGTTTGCTCGTCTACACAACCGGCATCGTATTGCTGCTCGGCCTTAAGTCGCACTTACAACATTTACACGCTGTCTGTCTATGACTGAAAGCTCTCGATCATGCTCGGGTGTTGGGTTACTCCGTGCCCCTGCAGGTAACTCAAACCTCGGCGTCCTTAAATAAACACTTGATAATGATTCGGAGCAGATGCCAGCCATGAACCCCGAGCCCCGTCACCTTTAGACAGAGAGACAGAGAGACAGAGAGACACTGCAGCTGCTGAACAGAGACAGAAAGAAAGACACTGAGACGAAATGCATTAAATATAAAGCACACTGTACAAATGAACATACACAAAGATTGTACATACAACACACACACACACACACACACACTTGCTTCATCCACGTCCCCTCCCCTCTCTCTCTCAATGTATGTAGCACACTGAACCGCTTCTTAAAAAAAAAAAAGCCAGATTTACTCCCCATCGCTTTAATAATAATCTCACTAATTACTAGAATTATTATTGGAATGTAACCTCTTTTCTATTTCCAGGACAGGAAGTGGTTGCAAAAAAAAAAAAAAAAGGGTTAAAAAAAAGTGCAACCAGCACAAGCCAGCCAGCCGTCATCGCCGCCCGCTCGCTCTTCTGTCGTTGTCCGACTGTTTCCTTCACAGCGTAAGAGGAGACGTCGCCTGAGTTTGATATCAAACCGCCTTTTCTCCCCCTAAGAAAGAATCCCTCAACAAATAGTCAAATTTTAAAAACGCCCTGAACAACCAAAACTGACTCGTATTAACTCTAACAGTAAATTTGTGGAGAAAGATCTCAGACTTGGACCGCTGTGAGGAGGAAGCACATGACAAAGCTGCCCTTTCAAAATAAGAAAACGGGGGCAAAAAGTTGAGCTTGTAAAATCAACTGCAATGCACAAACTATTTTGAAAGAAAAAGCAATTATTATGAGACAATCAGATAAAATAAAACAACATATAAGGATCAGAACTCTGCTCAGAGTGTAATCATTAATATATAATGTTAAAAGATTTGAAGGCACCTTTTTGGTTTTAGGTCATCGGTCACATGATCGTCCATTTGTGTTATTTTACCAACAACATGTAATATCTTTTATGTTTTTGCTGCATATATTTAAAAAGGGGGGAAATCTTGAACTGTCATCGTCAGACCTGTTCAGGATCCTGATCCATGTAATTGAAAACAGAGTCTGTGTCTGGAGGCTGTAAATAGCTACCTGTGAGGATTCAAAGAAGCTTAATGTTGCTTGGCAACAGCACCAAACCAAGCCAAGCTGGTCAGTTCAACGTAAAATGTGACTTGTGATTCAGCCTCGTGTGGATTTGAGGCTGAGGTGAGATCATCCGGGCGGTCACAGGTTTGATCCTCACAGGAGACGGCGGACGAGTTCCTGATGCCGTTGAAGATTTCTCTCGTTTACTTGCGGCCTCGTCTTTAGCGGCGGTGTTAAAGGGGAGAAAGGAGTTTGATACAAATTCAGCCTAAAAATTGAAAGCTGATAAAGCCATCATAGACACAGTTTCCCAATGATCAGTCTTGAGTTTGCATGGAGTCAAAGTTCTGTCCATGTGCGACTTTTTACTACTCTCCAGCAGGGATATGAGTTTTTTCAGCCGATACCTTTACCGACCCAATAACTGCTTCTCTTAAACAACTAATAAGCCATTTGTGTGGATGCACTTTGCTAACAGTTATCACGTGACGGATGCTGCTACTTCAGCATGTTTCTTCAAGATGCGCGAGATGTTTCAGGTTAGACTCGTCAAGGCGTCACATCCCATCCTGATTTATAATATTTTGTCCGATACCTGATCCAGATTTTTCGCTGATCTTTAGACGTTTCGCTCCCCCTCTCATAATACTGCACCGCGTTATAGAGCGTATATAAGGTCTTTCTTTACTTCTCTTTCTTTGTCAATGCTGCGTTGTCGCTTTGCTTTGTTTGCCTGACCTCATTTCACTTCCACCACCCCCACCTCCCGCCGCCGAAGGCAACCAAATTAGTGAGCGTGTGTGTGTGTATGTGTGTGTGTGGAGGGGGGATGTTCGGCGAACACGGCGTGGTCGCTGTGAATGAGTAGTAAAAGGATGGGTGGAATGAAAAGCTTATCATGAATGGAGCAAAGCTGCTACAGTTTGTCAAAGATGGCTTAAGTGAAGTCCTCCACATCCTCCTTAAAAACCTCTTGACGTCACGGAGCTTGGCAAACGGCGACCAGGGTTTTTTTTTTTTTGTACATACCATTTATACACCACAGCGTCTGTGCAGTGTCTCCCTAAATCCATGCTTGCTGACTTAATATTCTCCCCTCGCTTGTATGTGTTTATCTACATCCACTTCTTATTATGCTTGACAATATAATGTACTTGATAGTGACGAGTAATTGGTGCGGTATGCCAATAGTGGATATTTGGGCACAGCTTTACAGCCTAGAAATGACATCAAAGCCATATTTAGAGAAGAAAAACATGTATATTTAGATAATCTGTTCCTGTACATCCCTTCTGTTACGTCGTCTGTAGTGCCGTAAAGCAACAGTCAAGCAACCCAAAAGAAGAAGAAGAAGAAGAAGAAGAAATCCCGTGCATCCCATGCTACCGAAAGAAAGCGCGTAAAGTAGGATTTTAGTTCGTGTTTAAGATGATTGTATGTTCACAATGTGGCGTTAAGGTGCGGGCTTACCCTTCACAGCGTGGCCAATCAGTGACCACTGTCCTTTCAGGGAGGCATCTGCCAATCAGGAAGCTCTACAGGGCCCCATTCCCGCAACCCACCACTCTTCTTATTGCCTCATCACTTCTTCTATCATGACGATTGATGCTTTATTTATTGCTGGTTTATTAATTTGGATAATTTATGTGAATACCTGCGTTGTTGTTGTTGTTGTTGTTGTTGTGAACTCCTCCAGACTTGTTTTGTTGTGTTTCCTGATGTGAAGGCATGTGAAATCCATATTTCTATGTTTTAGGCTCTAAATTCCCTCTGTGTATTTTTGACATTTCAATCTATGATGTGTTGTTGGACTTTCAGAAATGGCGGCTAAGGTGAGAATGCACAAGAACACTCCCTGTACTGTGTTTTCTGCACTAAATAAAATTTGCTGCATATTGCTTTGAACTCTACGCACCTCGCTTTTGTCGGTTTTGTCAGATTACACTGACCGTGTGTCAGACGCCTGCAGAAACTCAACACATGTGAGTGAAGAGCTCCCAGAGTAATTTCAGTTTCTCAAAGAATCTCCTCCTGACCCGGACCCTTCGGGGGATGCTGGTATTGCTATGAGGGCCCCCGCAGGAACTGGTTTCAATCTGGGTCCCTCTGGGTGCTGTTCCAGTTCAAACAGACTCGTGGATGATTTGACAGAACGTTGCTCCTTTTATTATTACAGTGCTGGAATTTAGGAATTTAGAGCACTCAATTATGCGCGGGGTAAATAGGACGCTTCGTCTTTGTGCACCCCCTTGACACACTTGACGTGACGAGCTACGGGAGGCCAGAGATGCTTCGGAAAAGTCCCACCCAGACATGGATTGGTGTTACAATTCAGTAGGTTGGGCCCAAACCATCAACAAGATACGTTTAGATGATTTACTGACAAAATGAAGGATTGAGAGTGAAGCGTGATCTCGTGTACAAAACTCAAGATAAGCACAAAACTTTGTGTTCTGTTGGGAATTCTTCAGGTGTTCGTGTTTGAACGGTTGGTCAAGTCTTGCAGACGAGTGAATACATCCTTGATTCAATCTGGACCGGGCCACTCCTTCACGTCCTCAAGAGTTGCTATGCTCAATAACTATCGACAGAATGCGCTTACGTCATCACAGCAGGGACTGTCTGAAACACACTGCTGAATAATTACAAATACACGATGGAATAAAGTTGATTTTATGATCCAGACACTTAATTCCACATCACTCAGTGTGGTAACGCGGTTGAAACTGACTGAGCATGAAAATAAACTAAAAGAAAGTGATAAAGTATAAAAAAAACAGGCCACGTGCCAGGAGCGATTTTTCTGCTTTTAATCTCCTGGAAGAAAGATCAAATGAAAACTGCAGTGCACTCTGGGTATTTCTTCAGAGCGGGTTGTACCTCAAGCTAGAAACGGAGTTAAGAAAGATGTGTGTTGAGTTTACCATTAAAGGGTCTATTCATGGAGGATCAGCAACATTAGACTTTGCAATAAATTATATACAGTCCACACACACACACACACACACACACACACTGTATATTTAGACTGGTATGAAGGTCAAGAAGAGACATCATTAGTCCGTCCAACCCAACGATGATCAAAAACTCACTCAGCGGTTTTCTGGTGAAATGAAAATAACTTCAGCATGTTTAAATGTCAGACTTCACGCTCGTGTAACGTCTGTCTGAAGACGACCGCAGTGCAGAACAAAGACTTCAGAATCTACGGCTGCTTTCATGTGCAGCATCTTTTCTCCCTGCAGCAGATTCTTCAAAAGGCGAGTGATGGGAAGAGTTTGTGAGGCCAAGCATCACTTTCTAAAAGCTTCCAGTCCAACTCTGTGACCCGGGAACTCAAATCTATCGATGTGGCTTCTGCGTCTTATCAATTCTTTATTAGGATCTCCCCTCGAGGATCAAGTTCTCTTTTTTTAAAGATCAGTTTCCTTTTGTTGTCAATATCCTCAGCGAAACATCAATAAAGTTTGACAGCAGCGGATGCTAACGCCGGCCTCAAACCGCAGACGATGGTTTCAAATTCGTTTTACACATTCGACGAGTGTAACTGCACGATGTGAAAGAGAAGAGCGTCCAGTCTGTGTTACCCCTGCAGCATGTTTGATGGATGTGTGTTATGTGCAGACACACTGTAGGAGGTCAGAGGTCAGCCTGCTTTGCCCACGGAGCTCGGAAGACAGATTTCACAAAGGAAATATTCAATCCGTCTTCAGATACGCTTGGAGACGCTGCTCAGATGATGAATAACGAAAAGAAAACACTTCTCTCAGCTTTGATCTGAAAAACTAAAGAAGATCCTGCAGCTCAAAAAGAGTGGTCGTCTATTTTGGGAGCCCATAATTTCAGCGTTTACTGAACCACGTGATCTTCAGCCTCAAAACGTCTCATCTGATCACATGACGGATAAGACGCCGCTCCTTTTGTCTTCACAGAGACATATGCGGAGGATGATTTAAAAGAAATCACACAAGACGAGGAGAGATGAGATCACGTGAGGCGGCGGCGTCGGATTGGATCAGATCACATCTGAAGGCGGAGACGAAGCTGCGTTTAAGACGAGTGCGGTTTTAAAGAGAATCCTGAACGTCTCACTTCCATCCGTGAGTCATCGGGGCGACAGAAGCGTGACGCTCCGTGCATGAAAGGGTATCACCTGACACGGGTGTGTTACAGATATTACGGTGAACACACACACCTACACACACACACACCTACTGCATGCAGCAACAGGCGGGAGGACCCAAACTGAGCGCTGCATGTGAATGAAGCACTGCGGTGTGGGAGCTCATCATCGGCGGCCCGTGGCGAGGCTGCAGGGGCTCAAATCACAGTTGTTGTTTTTTGAATGACGGAGAATTAAAAATAGCTTCGCTGTGATGCTAAAAATAGAAGTGAGAACAGCAGAGATCTGTGTGTGTGTGTGTGTGTGTGTGTTTTATGAATATGAATCACTCAGCATTGTTTTTGCTTCACATTCACACAGCTGCATACATTCACTCCTGCGTGCTGCAACAAGGCAGACTGCTGATGAGGACGGATGTCCCTCTGTTTTCCCAGGAAACTCCTCTCCTGCACAAGAACGGATGAATTTTAATACTTAAAGAAGCAGAATGGAAATAAAAACTGACTCATATTTATTACTTTTTTGTCCCAGAATCTGCTCTAGCTTGGAAAAACATGCTTGGATGAGTCTCCACGTCATTATCTGCAAATATCTTTGCAAAACAAGACTCCGGAGTTCTGCAGCCACGTCAGGCTGTGCTATACCGTGATGACTTCACTTTGTCCAGTACCAAAACTAGCCTTTGCTAAGTTAGTAGCCTGGTTGGACGTTTATTCGCTTCCTTGCTGAGAGTTTCGACGAATGATGACAGAGGAAACACGAAGCATGTAGATCTGTTAGATCAGTCTTTGTGGTACATGGCGATGTCGCTCATCAACAACTCAGCTGTGCCGCGACACGACGGCACTTTGGAACAATCAATCCGTTTGCGCCAATACTCTTACGTCACCATCCGGAGGTGGCGGGGTTGGTGAAGCTAACGATTATTTTCATGATCAATCTGTCGATGGTTCTTTTTTTTGTGTTTTTTTTTGGTGCATAAAATGTCAGAAAACGCCCGAGGCGACGTCTTCGAATCCAAAGAAACCGAGTTTAGGATTCAACCGATTCTCAAAACAGGCGATCGAATTAAAACTGATGATCGTCGCAACAAGCTCGGCTCACTTCCACTAAAAAGTCCAAAGAGAATATCCAGCTGGGATTAATACAACAATATATTAATGCAACACGATGACCCTGCCGAGGAACGCCACGTGATCAGACTCAGCCGGCATCGTTTCGTCCTCCGGTTTGCCGGGGCACAGCGAGGTTATCGGTAACATAGAGAGCGTGACACTATCCTCACCGACTATCAATAACGCTCAGCTAACGCTACCGTATCCCCGGGAGGAGGTGAGAGCAGCGATACCCTCTTTACAGAGAAACCAGAGCGCGTCAAGGGGAGAAGGCGGAAGATGACACAGTGGGTGGAGGGAGGGCGAGGGAGGGGAGGAAGCAACATGCTGAGACGTGAGAAAAGTCTACGGAGAGCCGGCTTAAGAGGAAGACGCAGGAGACAGAGAAGCTACATTTTCCTGTGAAATTATAACAGGAAAGAGAGAGATGGAGGTGCTACATGAGGGAGTTTAGGTGTGTGAGGGAGGAGGGGGGAGTTCAAGACGGGGAAGAACGCAGCGCATTGTAGCTTCCAGCAGAGACTCGGGTTGCAAAGGAAGGAGAGAAAACAGGAAGCAATGGAGAGAGAGAGAGAGAGAGAGAGAGAGAGAGAGAGAGAGAGAGAGAGAGAGAGAGAGAGAGAGAGAGAGAGAGAGAGAGCATAGCGTCTATTTATAAACCTGAAAAAGAACCTTTGGATTGGGTTATGGAAAAAAATCAAACAAAGAGAGAGAGAAGAGAGAGAACAAAGGGGGGAGAGAGAGTCAGAGAGAAAGAGGCAGGCAGATGGGTGGAAAAGATGAAAAGATGGATGGATACACAAAAGAGCTGGAGAGGGGGAGAGAGAAGGGGGGAGGGAGGGAGGAATACATTTACCTTGACTGACACTGCGACAGGGAGAGGAAGCAGAACCCCCCCCCACCCCCTCCTCACCACCAACACCACACTCCAAGAAATTGTAGCTCCATAACATCATGCGACACAATCACTGCAGTGCTGTAGGGGGCTACAGCACACACACACACACACACACAGAGATTTAAAGCACCAATAAAAACACTAAGTTCTGCCCTTTTTTTGTTTTGGAGGGAAGTTTTTATTAAGAAGCTCCTCAGAGATGAAGACATGCGAGACGATCGATGACGTGCAACAGATAAATGGAGACGCGGTGACATTTGCAGGAAGTGAGGAGGAGATCGATAACATCTCAGAGACCCGGACAAGAAACTGAGCCCACTCTCGTCGACATCACTGCTGTCAATATGCTGCAGAGCGAAGAGATCAATGATCTTCAAATAAATAAAATGATGATTTGGATTCCGGTGTCATGACCGGCCCGGTTCTTTGGCCGGTGCAGCAGCTCTCACCCGCGTTTCTTTTTGGATGCTGCTTGTGAGCAACGGGAGGAATTTCCGCCTGTTTCATTGTTGTGCACATGCGTTGCCACGGGCAACAGCATCAGTTATCGTATAGGGGGGGAAATGCAACATGAATGTAAAGTGCTGGCAGGAACTGCTGCTCCCTCAGTGCCGGCTCAACGCCGCCCACCAGTGACCGAAACAAAGTACTGCAGCTTCTGACATTTAATGCTGCTGACTGCATTAAACTTGTATGAACCAACACTGTAAAGGAAACTTTCATAATTATTCACATTCAGTGCAGTAGTAGTATACTAAAGAGTATGGCACTACTTCAACTACAGCAAGGTCCGAGCACAAGGCAGGTGGCCGCGATCGGGAACGCTTCCTTCATGAAATGTCGTCTAGATTTTAAAGTTTGCTAATTAAATCAAGGTCCGGTCTCACCGCCGGTCAAAGCCGACTAACCTTTGCAGAGGATTTCGTTCGTTTCAGTCGAACCTCTCGCTCACCGACCTCCAACCCGGAGATCAGCTTTCATCTGACAATGGTTTGACCTCTGAGGGCAGCAGCCAATATTTTTGGCCTTCCTTTGAAACCATTGAAGACTGATATCGGATATCTCGGCCAAGACTTCATCTGCAGTCCAGGTGGCAACTTGATATGCGAGAAAGATGAGGAAGACACATTTCTGTTAATCTCTAGCCAAACTAACAGAAAGCTGAATCATCAGATGACGGCCGTTCTGACGTCGCATCTCTGTCAGTGTGTCCTGCTTCTTTTGCCACTGACACATAATTTGGTCAATACTACTCGGCCCACAAACGGAGACCCGATCGCCTCGGGCTACAGTCGGGCATCAAGCAACTGTTACATCAGCAAAAACGCTGACAGATGTTGCTGTCCCACTTCCTGGTGTGATTAAGCCGTCGTGCTTTTATTTGGGATCTTAGTTTGTTTTATGCTGAAAGCCTTCACGTGCCTTCGCAACATTTTCTATCCAAATCTGCTGAATCACTTTGAAGGTGATGATGCATCGTTTTTTGGTGCGTCGCATGGTGGAAAACCTTCAGTCTCTTATTTTAAGGACATTTATGATAAAACCGGTCTTTGGGAAGGTTAACGGATCACGTCAGAAGAAAAAGGCGTCTTAATGCTGAAGGAAGGAAATTCACAGTGTTACACGTGGCGCCGAGCAGCTCGTATTTAACAGCTGTGCACGTTCACCTTAACTAACGCACACCTGTTAGTAATCTGCTTTAATGAATCCCCAATCTGTCCACCTGAGAGGCTCGTTTGAGCGAAGAAACGCTCCCAAATGACCATTTATGGTCACGCGGCTTCCTGTCTGACTCAGAAAATAATAATAATAATACTAAAAGTGTCACTGAAATGATTCTGTCACAGTTTTATTCCCAGTGTCGCTCCGATTAGGCAGCATGTAAATACATTCACACACTGACGTGTGCGTTTCAGTGAAGCTTTGAGCTGCCATTTAAAATAATATAGAAAATATAAATATGAAACTTTGTACAAATATGAAAGACGTCTGTGTTTGACGTGAGAAATGAATGAATAAATGTCGTTGTTGACGTCTGATGGTCACCTGATGAAAGAAAAGTGATGAACTACGCGTCCCAAAGATGATTGGAACAGCTCAGGCCGTCATTTATCATTCATCGCATCAACAGCTTCATTTATCACACTGATAATTACGGCCCGTCTCCCCCCACAGAGCTTAAAGACGTGCAGACATCTGCAGGTTTGTCTTTTTAAAGTGTCACGTCTCGTCTGTTCTACCATTGGACGTCACCGTCACTGCGGGGCTCTGCCTCATCGTCTCTGAAGACGGGAAAGAAGTCAGGCGAGCCCAGCGAGGTGTAACGGAAACAAACCTTTGCCGTTGCTACACAGGGTCTAACCACAGGCAGGCGTACGGGGAGGTCCAGGTGGATCTTCTTGCACCTGCATGCTCTTCACCTTTTCGTTTAAAACAGTTCACCTGATTTTTGCTGGTTTTCTGGTTCCAGTCATAAATCTGTATTTTTTATGAAATCTACACACACGAAAAACAACAACAACTTCTTTTCTCCTAAATTTGAAACAATATGTCCTGTAATCTGTTTCTTTCTGCTTAATTTTTCATCATTTCTTCTCAGATAATCACAAAATGTCCAATAAAAATAGACGATGACGGCGTTTTTCTTTCAAATCCAGACCTCGATATCAGTCTGACGCTTGTACAAAGACACAACAGCTAAACAGTTTTATTCCCACAGCGTTCATTCATCTGTTTCAGTGAAGTCTTTGAGAAATGAGTGTGTGACAACAGGACGAGGGCCTGTGTGTGAGCTCGGGTGTGTCACACCGAGAGTGGGAGGGACACTCCAGGTTTCAGGAAGAGTGCAGCACCTGTCGGCGTGTGGCTCACAGCAAAGTGCATGAAGGGAAGGAGCGCGGTGTTCCACGTCAGAGGCAAACATGCAGAGTAAGTTCCCCTTCGTCTACAAACTCTTTTATATTTCTGTGAATCTCTTGTTGAGTCTGCGTTTCTGTGGAGTTTGTCCCGTGAGGTGAGCTGAAGAATGACAGACAGACGCTGGGAAACGATCAAGAAAATCACTGACTTCATGTGCTGGGATGATCTTTAGTTCTTCGGTGGTTAAAACTAGATTAAAGTCAGCACATTAAGTCACAAAAACAAGCACAACTTACGGCTGTTGTGTAAGTTTCCGCTGGGACTTGTGTGTTTTCTTTCAAACAGCAGCAGCAGGTGTCGTAAAGGTAGACGCTCCTGACTTTCTACATTCCTCGGATAGTTTCTCACCCACCAGCGGAGTGAGCGAGTTCCTGCTTACGTGAAAGACATGAAAAGGCTGTTGTGTCGTCGCCCGGCGCTGAATATCAAATAACCTTCATGAAATCTGTTTTTCTCATCTCGTAGTCAAACTATCTTCCTGCTTCTCGTGGTCGTACGCCGTTTCTGTTTGTCCGTGCGAGTGTAGTTTAAGTCTGTTTGCTCTCCACAAACAGCTGAAGATTCAGCAGATTATCACCAAAAAACCTCCAAGAAGAGTCGAGAGATTTGTTGGACGTTCAGGGTGTTTTACAAAAAGACAAAGGCAGGGTGATTCGTTAGATAAAACCTTGAATATTCTGAATCATCTGAGCATAAACTACATCCTGCTTTAATAACTGAACCAAAGCATGTCTGTATTAATCATATGAATCATGATTACGTTAATCGTCCTTCTCTGTGATGTTTTATGACCGATCCCAGGTGCCAGAAGAACAATCCTCACTCCTATCAGTGCACACACTGACCTTTGACCCTGTAGTCAAAACCGAGGGCAGCTAACACGCCGCTTATCCACGCCGTGAGACTACGAGCACGCATTACGCAGCGTTCTTTATCCGACTGCGATAAAAGCGTCGCGATTTTGCTCCATCCGATATCAGAAAAACGACATCGTAGTTTTACAGCATGTTCCTGTGCAGCTGCTGAAGTTTCACACCAATTCACACTTCGTTCCACGTCCCATGACTGCCGTCTGATCTCAGTGACTCATACATAATCTAAAGGTGTGAACGACCCTCGTGGGTGTGTGGTGAGACACCCTTTGTGTCTTTGTGCAGATGCTTCATCGTGTCCTCTTTCTTTCAGGCATGAGCTCTCCAGGAGGCCGGCTCCTCTCCGAGGAGCAGTTCACCTGCTCCATCTGCCTGGAGGTGTTCGTGGAGCCCGTCTCCACGCCCTGCGGCCACAGCTTCTGCAAGGCCTGCCTGCAGGGCTACTGGAACCACAGCAAGAAGTTCACCTGCCCCATGTGCAAGAAGAGCTACCCCAAAAAACCAGAGATGAGCGTCAACAGGGTGCTGGCCGAGATCTCCACCCAGTTCCAGGGGCTGGTGATGACCGGAGGGGCCGGGGGAGCCGGAGCTGCCTCGTCGCGGGGATCCACGCTCAACCTGAGCTCAGATGGAGGCCACGGAGGCTCGCCGGGACCCGACACCGGAGAGTTTGCCCGGCCTGGTGAGGTTCCCTGTGACGGCTGCATCGGGAGGAAGCTGAAGGCGATCAAGTCTTGCGTGAACTGTCCTGGGTCGTTCTGTGAGGCTCATCTCAGACACCATAAGAAGGTCAGTCTTCTGTCTCCTAATGGCAACCTTTTTGTTGTTTTATTATTATTATTATATTCTCGTGTGATTGAACTTCCTCCACGCAGGTGAAGACTCTCATGTCTCATCGTCTAATCGAGCCCACTTTCCACCTGGAGGACAAAGTCTGTAAGAAACACGAACGTCTGCTGGAGGTCTACTGCCGCACCGACCACGTGTGCATCTGCACGGCCTGCGCCGAGGCCACGCACAAGTCCCACGACATCGTCTCCACCGACCACGAGTGGAAGAAGAAGATGGTACGACGTAGCCGCCTCTGAGGCCGGTGGTGTTGATGTTGACTTCACTGAGCCTCAAACCTGATTTTCTTCTTCCTCTTCCCGCAGAGCACTCTGGGTAAAAAGAGGTCGGAGCTCAAACATTTGATCAAGGAGAGAGCCAAGAAACTGGAGGAGATCAAACAATCCATCAAGGTCATCAAGGTGAGTCAGCTAAGGGCCAAAACGTCTGTGAGCCTTCAACATGAATGTATGTTATTGGAACCCGTTCAAATCAATGGAAACACGACACGTGTTTGGAAGTTTTGGAGTTAGATTTCAGGTTTTTAAAGAATTTAACCAACGTGGGTGACAGACAAGGACTAGTCCTTCTAGTTCCTCGTGTACAGCATGTGAAATATTTGCTCAGTCCTCCCTCGTGAGAGCTCGAAGCTTTATTTACACTCGCAAACAAGCACCGAACACAAAACGTGAGCGGACACCCAGCTGCTGGTGGGGTAACGTTTCAGCTGCACACTATAGATTTACCTTCGCTTTGTTAGAAAATCCGTGAGACAATCTTTCTCATGCCTCCCGTCTCGCCTGGTTTTCCTCTGCCGCGTACAGACTCGGATCCGTGTCTGCGCTCGTCGAACCGGTGCGACGAGCGTGAAACTTTCTCTCTGGTTCCACACGCCCTGTTTTTAACTAGAAATGAACCTGAAGGAAGAGAAATGAAAAGATGGACTCTGTGTTCAAAGTGTGTCAAACATTACAGATTAAACACGATCAAGTAAACTGATTTTTGAGTAACAAACGAGCAACGTGATGCTGATTTCTTTCTTCCTTTCTCTTTGGAAAAACGTCTCAGGTTCTTGTTTCCTGCTCTGTGACATTTTTACAAATACAAAGAGGATTCAGTTACCAGAGTGTGTGTGTGTGTGTGTGTGTGTGTGTGTGTGTACTGTACAAACACGACTGCACACCTACGCGTTGTTATCGGATTCTTTTGAATTCTGAAGAGGACTCAAACACCTGATCACAGATACAACAAAGTGCAGGTTTGAGAGCCGCGTTGAAACCTCTGCGAGCTGAAACGTTCGGTAGTTTCCGACGCTCGGCTGCAAGAAGACGTAACCTGTTAGTCCAGTCGGACGAGCAGAGGCAGACTCTTTGAAATCACACACACACACACAATGGTGACAACAACACGGCGTTGTTGTGAACTTGTGAACTTTGAGGAAGACGAAAAAGCTTCAAGACGAGTGAAATCAGAATGAAACTCATTCAATACTGCACCTACTGTATAAATGTCACTACGTACGTACGCTGAGGTGCCAACTGCTCATCAGACAGGAGCTAATTTATTCACACACGCTGGCACAACCTTCAGCCTCATGCTCGAGGAGCAAGCAACACAGAGATGCTTGCTTGCATCAGTTTTTGGGAGCTAACCAATCATAGACTTTCACACACCACGGTGGGCTCAGATTACCAAAAAGAAATCGAAGCAGTGGAGGCCAAAATACGTTGACCTTTACACGCTCTCTGTTATTGTAGTCCAAGATGAGCTGACGCTCCTGCTGGTGCTTCTCTTCATTTAAACTGACTTGCACTCGTCCCTTCCTTTGCAGGCTAGTTCTCAGAAGGAGCTGGAGGAGAGCTGGCAGGTGTACGCGGAGCTGCAGCGAATGGTGGAGCAGAGCCAGGCGGAGCTGGTGGAGGTGATCGCCACGAGGCAGCGCGAGGCCGAGCGTCACGCTCAGGAACTGGCCCGAGGCTTGGAGAACGAACTCAACCAGCTGAGGAGGAGGAGCAACGAGCTGGAGGCCTACGCGCAGACCCAGGACAGAGTGATCTTCCTCCAGGTGACGAGTGACGCTCAGAAGATCCAACATTTATCTAAACATTCGTCTGAGCAAATCTGAAGATGGAGACTTGAGATACATAGTCAGGGTCAGGGTCAGTTTGTAACAACAGGAAATGACGTAAGATGTTTTTGTGTTCGTCGTCTTGCACCACCCTCCACAAACGTCCCACCGTCCTCCAGCTTTTTTGGTGTAGCTCCGATTCTTTCATTTAAAAATTCATGCTGCCATTTTGAGTGTGACTTCATGAATCACGTTTCCGGCATACTTTACATGCATTCAGGACGCAGCAGGGGAGTAGAGACTGTCGTGAAAATCTGGTGAAGTTTCCAAGCAGGGCGAGACAATATATATATTTAAAAACATCTCTCTGTTTTCCTTCATTATTATTCATCTGAATAATATCCACACAGTCAATTATCCAGGGGACCTCCATGGTTACACCAGCTGTAGTTGCTAGGAGAACATCAAAAGCTTCTATGAATAGAGCCAGCTGTTCTGAAAGTTCCCCCTCGTGGATTCATCCTGGACTGTTTACCCAGATAAAATGTTGATTTTCTCTCATGAAAAGCGTCTTTGAAGTCGCTCGTTTGAATCTTTTCCGGGGAGTATGTGGGAAAGCACAAAGCGTATCGGCACACGTACCCCCGAATGCATCGGCTGCTCTGCGCCTGATGGTGTAAATGAACTTATCTGGACGATGTCCAGCCCTGATTTTTCCGCCAAAGTGATCACGTGTCTGCCTGACTTAGATTTATGGAGATAAACGCTGTCAATGAAGCTGAGTTCATGGCCGTCAGACTTCATCCCCCCCCCGAGGCGTCATTACATTTTAATTCCACCTCACCTTGCCTAACCTTCCTCTTCCTCGTTTCCCTCCAGAATCTGGCGACTCTGCCGCCCCCGCCCGAGCCCGCCGATTGGTCGGCGGTCAGCATCAACACTGACCTCTACCTGGGAACCATCCGCTCCTCCGTCAGCGCTCTCATCGACAAGTTCCAGGAGGAGCTCAAGCGGCTGTACGGGAAAGGTGAGTGTTCCTGTTATTCTGTCCACGTTTTACAGGATTAAAACACTTTAAATTCATTATTTACAGTGAAACGCGCCCTCCGGTGTCCAACACAAACCAACACTTGCTATGCAAAACCCAAAACACAGATATGTAGGTCACTGTACGAGCACTTTGAAATAGAAAAGTGACTCATCATTGCACCACCACCAGCACCACCCTCACACGTTCACACATACAAGATGGTCGGACAGATGGAGATAGTGTTGATGTCACAGCTCGTCCCTCTCGGAGTCAATGGGGAGGCAGCTGACTGACAGCAGCACATGAGCACTTGAGCATTTACAGCTCTGGATTAGATCTACATGTTTACCACCCACACGTGCCATCTGCTTCGACTTTGACTCTTCAGCTGAATGACTTGCTGACTGAGTCTCTCTCTCTCTCTTTCTCTCTCTCAGAGCTCCGGAAGGTGCAGAACTACTCAAGTGAGTAAGACTACTTCGACTAAAGTTAAACTTATGAGAGATTTTAGAAGCGTGCTGGATCTTTTTGTGTGGACAATCTTGAGCAGTTCTTCAATTTGGCCACAAGATGGTGCCATTTTTTTTTTTTTGGAGATACTTGAACTTTCCGTACAAAGTGCATGATCACTTTATAAAATATGATGCATGTCATTGGAGGTTTGACAGGCCCTGCATACTCACACACTGTCAGGTTGGAGATGTGGAGATTTAAGGCCACCAAACTCCACGTAGGAATAAAAATAATGAAGTTGACGGAGGCGTCAGTCAAGCTCAGCTCATTACAAACTCTGAAAGGGGCCATGCATGTAAAAAGTACTTTTACTTTCAGTACTTTACTCGCATTTTATCAATACTTCTACACGTTTACTCAAGTAGAGTTTTGAGTGCAGGATTTTACTTGTATTTCTTTGTTGTGGTATGGCTGGATTTACTTAAATAAAGGATCTAATCAATTTTCCCAACAATGCAACTTAAATCCAACTTTAGATGGAACTGATTCTGAACTCCAGACTCTTCTTCCCTCCTCTGCTCTGTCCAGGTGAGGTGATACTGGACCCTAGCACCGCCCAAAGGAACCTGGTTGTGTCCGATGACGGTCGCCAGGTGAGATATGAAGAACGTAAGACCTCCCACTCCGAGGGTCCGAAGCGCTTCAGCCCCGCCCTCTTCGTCCTGGGCCGAGAAGGCCTCACCTCCGGGCGACACTACTGGGAGGTGGACACGGCGCGCAAGACGGCCTGGACGCTCGGAATGGCCAGCTCCTCGGCCCGTCGCAAGGGTGAAATCAGGCTGAGCCCCGAGGGGGGATACTGGTGCCTGTGGCTGAAGAGCGGGGAGGTGAAGGCTTTGGCATCTTCCCGCCTGCCTCTCGTGCTGCAGTCCCAGCCCAGTAAAGTGGGAATCTTCCTGGATTATGAAGGAGGCCACATTTCTTTCTATGACGTGAAGGCGCGTCTGCATCTCTACACCTTCACCGATACCTTTAGCGAGAGTCTGTACCCGATCTTCAGCCCCTGTCTCACCCAAGACGGGAAAAACTCTTCCCCTCTCATCATCGCCTCTGTTAAACACACCTGAGGCTGACAGCCAATCAGAAGCCTGGCGAGTCAGCACAGGTTCAGCTCTCTGAGATGAAGGATGATGAACGTTTGGAGCAAAGTGCAGATCCTTTTCTTTTCCTTTCTGAACAGATGATCTAGTTGTAAAATCGTGCCAACTTTACGACAGTTTTTAATGTTTGCAAAGCACTTTTACCTCGAACAGCTTTCACTCCAATGAAGTAACGACAAAGCAAGACAACGCCGCCCACAACAACACCAGTGTTAGAGTAGAATCAGGTTCAGATCCTAGAGAGGTCGGACGCATTGTGTGTTTGGGTCAGAGGAAACCAAACTGGAACGTGGATGGTTCCTGATACGACAGAGAAATATATATTTATATTGAGGTTCATAAAAATAGACAATAGGTATTTTATAGAATCTTATCTCAAGTTATTTTGGGAACAGAGAGGATAAATATTTGTAGGCCTGGTTTAGTTTAGTCACTTTTTGTTGTAACTCTGACTCTTACAGATAAAAGCAATGAAGTTAAATCGATTTAATTTTCATGTCTACACTTGCCAACGTTTGTGCAGTGATCCCAGGATTCATGTCCTCCTTTTTTTATATCAAATGTTTGCTTTTGTATCTTCTTCCTGAACTTGTTCATTAAAGATAATCAGTCACAAACTTATACTTTTTATTTCCACTTGTGTGGCACGGATTTGTCTTTCAGCTTGTTGCTCCCTTCGTATCGAGTCCCCCGAACAGGACATGGTTTAATCTAATCATTATCTTCTATAAAATATTAATAACTGATCATCTGTGCAATGTAAAAGAGACACAGAGAATTATCATTTTATCCTCTTTCAGCTCATTGTTTTGACTCTCTGTAGATTACTGGAGCTTCGATAGCTGTTTGTATATTAAACGTGACGCTACAGCCAAAAATCGTAAAACAATGAGCGTAAAATTGCTGTTTCGAAACAACAGTTAGCATTGTGTGTTTTTACTGGTCGTTATAGGCCACGCTGTTTTCTTTTTTTGTGTCCTGGTTGCAGTCTTGTATTGCGAGGTTGCCAGGCAACTAGCGGGGGCTCCAGGTCAGGTATATTAGTCAGCTTTAGAAGTGCCAGCAGGCAGATTTAGTTACCACAGAGAGAGCCAGCTGTTTATAGTCTCTATGCTAAGCTAAGCTAACCGGCTGCACTTACTTTAAACACTTAGAGTGCTTCATTGTGCATGTAAGTCCAAATACCAACCAAATAAACCGTTTGCTGTTAGTTTTTGTGAAAATTATGAATTTATTTAACTAATTTGTGACTTCTGTGAGAATCAGGTGAAATATATATTGAGTAGCTCCGCAACAAGGTCAGCAAAAGCACAACAACGAGCTTTACCAAACAGGAACTTCCTGCGTCCTCCTTCCTTGCTCAGGCTGGACTGTTGGTATTCTCTAAAGCCGTTCCTCCTGGAGCTCTGAGGGCCACGGCCAGGGGGGTATAACTGTGTATCTGGGGTAAAAAAAGAGATGGGGGCAGGGAGGGCGGGGTATATTTTGGGTCTGAGGTGCATGTGGAGTTAGTGGTGGAGGCGAGTTGGGGGGTGTTGTTGGAGGTGGCAGCGGTTACAGCCCTGTCTCATGTGTCAGTGTACGGCGGAGCCTTGACGCAGCTGCTCTCTGGTGAGTTTCCCTTCATAATCTCTGCTTTTCTTTTTTCATCCTCGCCAGCCTTTTCATTTCTGAACTGTCACATCTGCTTCTCTGTGCAGCACTGAAGGTCTCTTGGGGGAGAGTTGTTTGTGTTTTGGACTTTTTAATTCTGTCTGGCTGATTAAGAGCTTTGACCTGAGCCGAGGACTTATTTTCTGCTGCAAGTTCACACATATGGACGTGTATCCGTGTCAGGATACCCTAAGTTGCTCTTTATGACTGACTCGACTGATAGTTTTGCTTTGTATTTTTCTTAGTCTGGTCTGCCATGAACATCTAGGCCTCGAGCAGAGAAAGTGAAAGCTTTGCAGGCTGCCAGTGTACAAGCAAGATATATTTAGCTTGAAGTTTAAGTAAAGAGTCACAAATAGCGGATTACAATTTGGTGTCAATGCCAAAAAATACCATTGTTGGAATGGCAACACAAATTTCTTTACAACCCCGGTATCTTGAAGTATCGGTGCAGCTGATTAAACACTGACATCTCTCCCCCGAGACTCACAGAGGCTCATTTATTACAAAAAAGAGACAAAAAGTTTGATGTTTAAAATCTTGAATTGACCGAATCAATATTTTCAAATCGATAAATGAGTCCTGTCGTGCTTTGCTCAGTAGATTTGCATGAACACTGACTAAAATCCCGCCATCTCACCCCAGCGACCTCAAATCACAGCCGGTTTGATGCCACGTTCAGAGCCTGGTTGCTTGCGCTGAAAATGACCCTGCCTCTCCGCCGTGTAGGAATGGCCACCACTGGGAACCTTTCCGAAGAGCAGGTGCACTGCTCCATCTGTCTCGACGTCTTCACCAACCCCGTGTCCATCCCCTGCGGACACAACTTCTGCCAGAGCTGCATCCTGGGATACTGGAAAACCAGCCCGTTGTACCAGTGTCCCATGTGCAAGAAGTCCTTCTACAAAAGGCCCGATTTAAGCATCAACACCGTCCTGAGGGAAATCGCACAGCAGTTCAAGGAGATCAGAGTTAGTGTCGAAGCGAAGGTGCAGCGAGGAGGAGGAGGAAGACGAGACGGAAAAGAAGTGGACAATGGAAAGAAGGAAAAAGGAGGATGAGGAGAGGCTTTTGGAGAAAGATCAGAAGCAGCAGCTCATGGAGGAGCTGAAGCAGAAGCAGGAGGAGGAGAGGAGAAAGAAGGAGAAAGCAGGAGAGAAAAAGCCACAACAAGAGGAGTTACCACCGCTGATACCACCCAAAACCTCTCCTCCGCCGTCACCCCAAGCCACAGCGCCTCCACTGCCCCAACCATCCCCGCTGCCCTCACCTCAGATCCTTCCATCTCCTCAAAGCTCACCATCAACTCCTTCTCCTTCACTCCTGCCTTCTTCCATGGGAGGAGGTCCTCTGCGACGTCTGCCTCGGAGACGGCAGGCCCAAAGCGGTCAAATCCTGCCTGGTGTGTCTGACGTCTTACTGCGAGGAGCACCTGAGGTCTCACTCCGCCAGGTTCACCAAGCACAAGCTGATGGAGCCCGTCGCCAACATGGAGGACAGGATGTGTCCGAAGCACGAGAGGCTGCTGGAGCTGTTCTGCAAGAAGGATCAGACCTGCGTGTGCGTGCTCTGCACGGAGACGGACCACAGGGCGCACTACACGGTCCCTGTGGAAAGAGAGTGGACGGAGAAGAAGGTGAGGTGGACCGAAAGATCAAGATAAGCTAGCTGCTAAATAGCCAGCAAATTCTAGCAAATGTTTTTAATTATTGGGTTGTTGTTGTGTGTGTGTGTGTGTGTGTGTGTGTGTGTGTGTGTGTGTGTGCTTCGTGTCGTGCAGGCGCAGCTGAAGAGGACAGAAATAGACGTCCAGCAGATGATACAGGACAGAGTGAAAAAGGTGGAGGACATCAAACACTGTGTGGAGCTGAATAAAGTGAGTCCCCCTGAGATCAAATATAGACTGCTGTCAGCGCGCTCCGCATGCTGCCGCGTTAACAACACCATCTGTCACGTGCAGATCATCCCGCATGGATTGCGTGTGTTTTGTCTCTGTCTTCAGGCCAGTGCTCAGCGGGAGATCGAGGAGACCGTCCAGGTCTTCTCAGAGCTGGTGCGCTCCATCCAGAGGACTCAGGCCGAGCTGGTCGTGTCCATAGAGGAGAAGCAGAGGCAGACGGAGAGGTGGGCCGAAGGCTTCATCGCCGAACTGGAGCAGGAGATCGCAGAGCTGAGGACGAGGAACGCCGACCTGGAGAACGTGGCACGGGCCGACCACATTCACTTCTTGAAGGTGAGGGTTTGAAATTCAGTAAGAACTGTGGCTTCTCTTCCACCATCTGCTTTTGATGGACATTTCACATGATTTGTGCTGCAGCAACAGTGCCCTCTGCCTTTTGTGGAGTGTATTTGCACTTATTTGTCACTAAAAACATTGTAATCTGTGAGGTTTGATGACGTTGAGGACAGGCTGTCGAAGCGAGGGGGCGTTAGGTTGATGCTGGAGAACGCGCTGAAGGCCGGGCGAGCGGAGACTCAGATGTGTTTCCACCTGAGCTGCTTACAGCCCCCCAGGCGATACCTAGAATAAGACGTGAGAGAAGTATGCAGTGGATCTAACAGGGAGGGATGAGAGAGGAGAGGACGTGGGGATGAGGTGATGAGGTGGAAAGTGAAAGGATGAAGGAAAGGAGAGGGAGGGTGGAAGACAAACAGAGTTGTGGTTGAGGTGCGGCCCTGCTCCTGATCCTGTCAACTAATTACTGTCATATAATTTAAGATACTGACAGCGTGGAGGCCGACACTAAGTTAAATACCTCAAACATCACCGTGCATGCTCTCTTCTTGTGCTGTATCTCTCTGTAGAACTTCCCGGCTCTTAGCACTCCGCCTTCTGTCAAAGACTGGTCTGAGACCAGTGTTCCCACCGACACGTGTATTGGCATGATCAGGAGATCCGTGTCCAAACTGGAGACCACGCTGAATGACCTGATCTGCAAACTGGCCGACAGCGGTAGGACTTCCTTTGAATTTCATCAGCATCGCGGGACTCTTATAACTTAAGATTAACTTTGTGTTTTGTTTCCGCAGAGATCAAAAAGATTCTGAAATATGCAGGTAAGCTTTGCTTTTTAAACTTGCTTTGATTCCATCGTCTTTAAACTCTCCCAACGAAATCAAATCCTTCGTTACGTCTCGTGTTTCTGCAGCGGACGTCACTCTGGACGCTGAATCGGCGAACCCCTGGCTGCAGCTTTCTCAGGACAGACGTCAGGTGAGACACCTGGGCGCATGGCAGGACCTCCCGGACAACCCTGATCGCTTCGACACAGTGGTCATCGTCCTGGGCCGCGACGGCTTCACCTCGGGGAGACATTACTGGGAGGTTCAGGTGGGCGACAAGGACGACTGGTACATGGGTGTGGCCAAGTCTTCTGTCAACAGGAAGGGCAGGATCTCTGTAAGCACCACCCAGGGCTACTGGGCTCTGGCTATGAAGAAGGGCCAGGGTTACCGGGCGTCAACGTCCCCGCCGACGCTGCTCCCACTTGACCCCAAGCCCAAGCGAGTGGGTGTGTACGTGGACTACGAAGAGGGGGAAGTGTCCTTTTATGACGTGAAGGCTCGGACCCACATTTACACATTCAAAGACGCGTTCATGGAGAAGATCTTGCCATTTTTCTACCTGTACTGCTGCGACAAAGCCTCTGACACCATCATGATTTGTCCAGCGAACGAGAAAAGCCTGATCAAACATAGCTAATGTCACGTTTGATGGTTTAAAAAAAGCTCCTTGACCGAAGCTGTAGGCCGACTTCTTGTATTTTGTGTCATATAAACATATTTCTTACATGTATAGTGCAGTCCAAACATGGCAACTGTAGAGCCCAACAAGTTCCACAAAGGACAGATTGATGCCACTTTCATGTTGTGTGTAGAGATAGCAGGCAGTTAGCTTAGCTTTGCATAAAAACTAGCCAGATATGCTAAGCTAAGCTAGCAGCATCTTTTAAAAACTCAATATTAACAACAAACAAGAACCGAAGGGAGGTTAAGTTCAAGAACACTTCATCATAACTTAGTTATGGGGCTTTAGATGTGCTGGTAGATGCTAGGTAGTTTCCAGATTATATGCTAAGCTAAGCTAAGATAGCTCGAGTATTGTAAGTATTGGTCTCCTCTCGTAACTCCCAGCAAGATTTTTCTAAAATAAACTCCTCCTGTAATAAAAAGCATGTCACGTCTTTCTGTAGATCTCTGGTTTCATGACTGCGTGTTCATTTTTCATGAAGTCTGACTGATGCTGAAGAGAAGAAGTGTGTTCATGACTTATGACAATAAATCACTCACTCTTTCTGGCTTCCTGGACTTTAAGTTTCATTTCAGTGGAGCGGTGTCGGTTGAACACACCCACTTAAGGATGTAGTCGGTCTCAGCCTTTCAGGGTTCGTCCGGAGATGATGAGCATTGCATTGTTTGCAGGTGCTGCATGTGAGGGGCCGCTTTGGACTCTGCGGTAGAGATACGGAGAGTCAGGTGAGTCATTCTTTTAACCGTTTACAGATTCTGCTGCTTTTGTTTTTAAAATACAGAAACTTAAGGATGTTGTGCTGAATGAAGATGATTCATGTGAATATGACTCACCGGGCGGGTCAGGAGTTGCATTGTAAACAGCCTAAAAATAGACCGAATGTCAAAGATCGTAACTTTTTGGCTCCTTTCTTTTCTCATTTCTGTGCCCAGTTGTGCACAAGGTGTCATGATATGTGAAACATATACATACATCACATTTCTCCCACAGTAAACCCGTAATGTCGTCATCCGGTGTCTTTGCTTTACTGCCGGAGGATAATTTCCAGTGTTCGATCTGTCTGAATGTCTTCGACGACCCCGTCACCACACCTTGCGGTCACAACTTCTGCAAAACCTGCCTCAGCGAGCGCTGGGACAAAAGTGACTTATGCTGCTGCCCCGAGTGCAACAAAAGATTCCACGTGAGGCCGGAGATCTCCACGAACACGGTGATCGAGGAGATTTCTGTCCAGTTAAAGAGGAGGAGAGTCGAGACGCCGGAAATGGTCGACGCACCGTGGCAGGTGAGGTGTGACGTGTGCACAGAAATAAAATTCCAGGCCCTGAAGTCCTGCCTCGTCTGCCTGACGTCGTACTGCGAAGCCCACCTGGAGCCCTCACCAGCGGGTGCCCTCCCTGATGAGGCACAGGCTGATGGACCCGGTGGAGAACCTGGAGGAGAGGATCTGCACCAAGCACCAGAGGCTCCTGGAGTTTTTCTGCAGGGACGAACAGGTTTGCATCTGCCTGATTTGCAGCGAGACGGACCACAGAGACCACGAGACGGTGACCGTTGAAGAAGAAGGGACTCAACAGAAAGTAAGAATTTCATTTGTCAAACGCCTCAGAGAGTAAACTGAAGAATTAACTCACTCAGTGAGGCTTTTTTTTTACCATTTAGGAAACTATTGAGTCCAAGAAAGCAAAGATCAACATGATGATTGATGTCCGAATGGAAAAGATCAACGAATTTAGAGACTCTGCTGAAATGAGCAGTGTGAGTACGGGGGACATTTTCTGCTATTTATAATATAAAATCTGCGACGAAGGCACGATTTAATTTGTCGTATTTTCAGGAAAAAGCACAACAAGAGATTGAGGACTGCGAGAAACTCTTCGGTAGTCTGATGAATCTAGTACGAGAGGCACAAACTAAACTGAAATGCAACATCGAGGAGAAGCTCAGGAAGTCGCGGGACAAAGACGAAGCCGTGATTGGGCAGCTGCAGGAGGAAATTGCAGAGCTGCAGAGGAGGCTCTCTGAGCTGGAGGAGCTGTCGCAAAGTGACGACCACCTTCGCCTTCTGCAGGTCAGTCGAGACCCGCGCATCTGTCACCTTGATAGCGTCCTCTTGCAACTATTCCCCGCTCCAAAGCTTCAACTTAAAATGAGAGATACAAGGCGCGCAAATATGATACGTACCTTTAAAGAAATAGTTAGATTGATGCAGTTCTGAAACTAGAACCAAAGGAGCCCGCCTGAACGCACCACTGAAATCTCACATGTCATATCTTGTTTGTTCAGTCAGTGCTGGACTAACTGTGGAAATTTCACTCCAAATGTTGAATCATTGGTTTAAGGAGAGTCATGTGTCAACACACATGACTGCAAGAGACTGTTGGAGAGATTAAATATAGCTCTGTGCCACTCATGTGTTTGTGAATCAGACCTTGCAGGCCTTGAGCACCACGTCAATCACCAAGAACTGGTCTAAGATCAAGGTTTACTCAGACCTGTATGTGCAGACGATGAGGAGAGCCATGACTCACCTTGTGCACGCTTTCCAAGCAGGACTGAAAACTCTGACGGATGCAGGTAAACATCGTCTGTGATTACGAGACGTCTCCGTTTCCTGAACTTCCCGTGACTGTGCTGTTTTCCCTTCTTCTTTCAGAGCTGACCAGGATGAGGCAGTATAAAGGTGAGGCTGGCAAACACATATTCAAAGTTCACTTGCTGAAGTTCAGATCTCTAACTCAACTTTATTTCCTCAGAGTCAGTCTCCTTCGACCCAGCGACGGCTGGTCGCGGCCTCGTGGTGTCTGAAGTATGGGACGTGTTTGAAGTACGTCAAAACCGAAAGCACCACATCACTCGATTACTCCAAGCTGGCCAATGACAGGCCGATGATTTTAGGGACGGAGGGCTTCACCTCTGGGCGTCACTACTGGGAGGTCAAAGTGGGCCTGAGAACCGACTGGGATGTCGGCGTTGCCAAGGGAACAGTAAGCAGATCCAGGTTGATTACTCTGAATCAGCAAAATGGCTTCTTCGCCGTAGGAAAGAGGGGCTCTGATTATCAAGTTCATTGCGCAGACAACAAGGTCCTCCACCTGTGTCCCAGGCCAAACAATGTGGGAGTGTATCTGGACTACCAGGAAGGCAGAGTCTCTTTCTTTGACGTGGACAGGAAGTTGCACATTTACTCTTTCACAGGAGAGTCTTTCACCGAGAAGCTATTCCCATATTTTTATCTCTACAGCTGGGCCAGGAAATCGAAGCCTTTGCATATCACGTTTCTCTACTGAGACCAAACCAAAGAAGCTAACATAGTTAGCTGATAATTAGCTCCTCCGCCTCCTCACTTCGAGGTAGTGAGCTAGCTGGGACTGCTAATGATGACAGCTAACTTGTGTTTAATCCATTTTCACCACTTACTTTCCCATTCACACCCCAGATAGCAGACCAACACTGACTCAACGCCGTCTCTCTTCTCAGTATTGAAAAAGCATCGTCAGCATTGATTCAATGCTGACATGCTATCTGGGTAACTCGAAGACCTTACATGGATAATCAGCGCTCAGAGGGTCAATGTGCATCAATAATTAGCTTACACTTTAAAATGAATGCAAGGATTTCTTATCAGTCAATGCACTGAATGATTTTGCAACGCTGCCACGTCATGAGAAGTTATTTTTCTTTCTTTCTGATGTCATTCTGCGAACATGTATTGACCTTCTGAACATGCCGGTATGTTGAAATAAACGCGTCATGGTTCTGTTGCCCTTGTTTGGAGCTACAGCTGATTTCACCCCCTACTTCAGCGTGTTTATGCTGGTTTATGAGCATCCAGGAAATGAGTCCATCAGGGGCCGTCCTCTTTCCCAGCAGTGAAAGGTGTGCCTACAGAACAAAGTGACAGGAGTGTAACACAGCTCTGTCAGGGAGGACAAGCACAAGAAAGGTGAGGCTTCATATTTTATCTAAATATTGCAGTATTTAGTGAAGTTTTTGATTATTGTGTCAAGTGGAAAAGCTGAAACTGAAACTAGAACTTTAAGTTGTTTGTGTATTTCATGAGTGAGTTGGTTTCATTTTTAGCCTCCTGGTTTGTTTAGACTGACGTCTCAAATCACAACAACAATACATTCTTCACTGGACTCTACGACCTTGAATCACAGTCTGTGATTAATTATAGATGGAAGGAAATTCACTGCAGATGTCACAATGTTAAAGCTTCAACTTTCCCACCAGGAATGGACAAATGATACTTCTTACTGGTTCCTTTATATATTCATTGTGCAACATACTTTTATACTTTATCTTATAACCCTTAATTTAAGTAGAAATTCTTCATCAAACATGATTCACATTTTCTTAGGAGTTAGGGGTCAATGTAACTTCACTTGTGTGAGGCCACAGTTCGATTCACCTGTAATCTTCCGACCTTAATGCAACGCTGCATACCTCTTCCACCTGCAGCTGCTTTATGAGATGAGTGCAATAAAAAAAGAAGCAGTAAACGCGACGACCTGCTGCACGTCTTTCCGACAACTCCTGAGAAGCAGTTCTCTCTGCGCGTAGATAAGCAAGCCTGCAAAGACTGGGCGACACGAGCAGAGCTTCTTTAGCAGGTCCTTCAGCACTACCTTGGTCTCGATGGACTCTGTAGATGGCTGAGGTTGGTCCATGCTGACCTCGGAGTTGTTTTCCTTCTCTAGGATTGTCTCTGGCTGTTTCATCTTCAGATGGTTCAGCCATTTTCCATCGTTCCACCACAAAACATGGGTGTTGCTCAGGTTATGCTGATGCCTGCAGCTGCTTTGAGAACATATAATCAAACAGTCGCCCTTGTAAATTAAGACACTTTGATTTAGTGTTTAACCGCTTACAGTCATTATATTTACCATAAATTACAAGGTCCACATACCAGTCCCAGCTGGACTGGAAATCTCTGAAGTGGGGTGTAAATTCTCGAGGATCTCCCTCTTCGACGGCCAAGCACTTTGAAATCAACAGTTTTATGTCCTTTTTGTTTTCTGTGCAGATTTACTGTGTTCAACAACAAATGGAATAGGCCGATATCGCGACACCTCGGCTGTGCAGAGACAGACCTGATGTCAGAGCCTCCCACGTGCTGCATCTGCCTGGATGAGTTCACCAGCCCTGTTTCCCTCCCCTGCGGACACTGCTTCTGCCTGGGCTGCATAGGCGAATACTGGAGGATCAACGAGGCCTGTCAGTGCCCGCTCTGCAAGGCCTTGTTCCCCATCAGGCCGCAACTGAAAACAGAGCAGACACTGCATGCCGGCGCCCCCACGGAGGAAGTGACTGCGCCTTTAAAAGCTGGAGAGGTTCCCTGTGACTTCTGCCCAGAAAAACGCAGAGCAGTCAAGTCATGCCTGGCGTGCATGGCCTCGTACTGTGCAGCTCATCTGGAGCCGCATTACCGCAATGCAGATCTTGGGCGCCATCTACTGATCAGTGTGGTGAAGAACATGGAGGACTCTGTGTGCCGGCTGCACGGGAAGCAGCTGAGCAGGTTCTGTAGGAGCGACCAGACGTGTGTTTGTGCCATGTGTGCCGAGACAGACCACAGGGGCCACCACATCATTTCCATCAACAAGGAGGCTGCAAAGAAGAAGGTAGAGCAGCACGACTCGGAGGTTTAATCATGCAACACCTGCCACGGCAGTTCACCTGACTTTGTTTTTTTGTTTTTGTCCACAGGTTAAACTAAAACGGAGACGGGTACAACTTCAGCAAGCCATTCAAGACAGACTGAGTCACGTTGAGGAAGTCAAACTCTCTGCAGACCTCGGCGGAAGAGAGGCGTGGGGAGAAAATAAAGAGCTCATCCGTCGACTGGAAGAAGAAATCTCAGAGCTGCAGAGGAGAAACAACGAAGTGGAGCAGCTGTCGCAGACTGAAGACAGCCTCCGCTTCCTGCAGGTCTGCCACAACGTCCAGATCAATCCACACACTGCAGAGCAACCACTGACCTTTAACCTTTCTTGTCTCTAGAGATTTCTACACACCGCTTCGGTTTGGTGACCTGATGAAGTGACGTTGACTACTGAACCTGAAGACCACTGGAACAATGTTCTTAATTTTATAAAATCATTGAATAATCGGTGCTTGCTTCAAAGTAATGGATCGTCTTCGTGGTACAGAGATGTGTCTGTTCATACGAGGCTACAGCAAAGAGTGGAAACACTTCTGAAGCTCGATAATTAACAATGCCGTGTGTAAAAATGAAACAAGCAAACGAACGTTTAAATTCAACAGATTCGTGTGAACGTAACGAGAACGAGTGAAAGATTAACGATGAGATTTAAAGAAACAGAAAACTCTTTGTCTCAGTGGCTCGTTGAGAATACATGAGTGAATGTAATTTATGCCTAAATGTCTGACGTCATTGAAAATAATGTGAACGTAGCACAGTGTTTGAGTGTAAATGTTTTTACATTTTCTTTGGGACGAATGAATAAAATGTCCTTGAACACTCTCCTGATGCAAAGTTCATTTCTGAGTTAAAATATATAAATATAAATAATTAAAAATATGAATATAGTATTTTACCTCTCATATCTTAAACAAATGTTACTGACACGCATACTTTCCTTGTAGTATTACTTTTACTCGAGTACTTCATTACTTCCACCTCCGGATCTGTGTGAACGTGCTCGACGCGCTCACACCCTGCATGTGACCTGATTTGTTTGCTCATTTGCTTCGTTCAGGTTAGGAAGCAAAGCTCTGGAACATGAAATGAAACTTAAGGAAGGAAGGACACACACACACACACACACACACACACACCACACACACACACACACACACGCTAGATGGGAGTAAAGCGAGATCGAGTCAGAAACCTGTGAGATAAGAAGGACCTCAACCTCCGAACGGTAATTATAACCCACATAATTAAGTTATTTTAAATGTTTAAATCAGCTGGTTCCTCGTGTGTAGTACTTCATAGTGTGTAGTATTTCATAGTGTGTAGTACTTCATTTTTAAATATTCAAACTAACCTCCAGCGTGATCGCCTGTGCTGCTTGTGTGTGAGTTTATCTCAGTAATGTTTATCAAAGAGTTCGTTGATTCCTTAAAGCTCGACGCTTTCGTAACTTTATGCCGTTGGAATTAAACACACACACACACACACCCCAGGGCTAAATTATCCAGAGGGTGTGTCACCTCAGAGTACTGATGTTTACTATGCTCTGTCGTAATTGGCAAACTTGAACTAGTTATTCCTGAAATGAGAGAATAGTACTCTTGTTTCCTTGTGTCCGTGTTGACGCTGGATTTCAGCAGGATCCTCACCTGTAGCAACAATGACCGATGTTCAAAGTGTTCAAAGATTAGATTCACTGAACGTTTAAAGGTGAGTAACCTCATGGCGCTCTTTTTATGCAGATGGCGTCCTCCCAGTCGTCACCCAGCGGATCAGCTCCCTGGACAAGCATCTGATATGCTCGATCTGCATGGATCAGTTTGTGGATCCGGTCACTACAGCCTGTGGCCACTCCTTTTGTCAGGAGTGTATAGACCGCAGCATTACAATCATTGACGGGAGCATGCCCTCTGTGCAAGGCACATCAGAACAGAACCCCGCAGGTCAACATCGTCCTGAGAGACATCGTCAAACAGATTCAACAGATGAAAGACGACGAGTTACACGGGCGCCCCCGGAGAAGTGGCCTGCGACGTCTGCACGACGCGGAAGCTGAAGGCCGAGAAGTCCTGCCTCGTGTGTCTGGCCTCGTACTGTTCGACCCACCTGGAGAATCACTCCTCGGCTAAAAGGCTGAAGGGCCACAAGCTGGTGGAACCCGTGGAAAACCTGGACGAGAGGGCCTGCCTGGAGCACGGACGCCCGCTGGAGCTGTACAGCAGGAAGAAGGAGCGATGCATTTGTGTACGCTGCATGGATGACGGTCAGGAAGGAGGTCGTTTCTACTGAAGATGAATGGGACAACAAGAAGGTAGGCGTTGCATCATCTAGTACCAAATATACGTAGAGTTCGGAGAGGTGACTTGCTTCTGTGTTCACGCAGGCTAAGCTTGAAACCACCAAGACGGAGCTACAGCAGAAAATTAAGAAGAGGAAAACTCGGGTGGATGAGATCAACGCATCGCTGAAGATCTGCAAGGTGAGCTGCGAGACAGAGACAAATCAATCAATCGATCATTGAAAAACCAGTCTGTCAAAGACGAAACTGACAGAGCAAGTTTCCCTCTGTGGAAAGTCTCTTTAATCACCTGTTGAAGTCTCAGATGGACAGTGTTTGCTTTTCTGCCGTCTTCAGGACGAGATGGAGACGGAGTGGTGGGACATCGAGGCTGTGTTCACAGCTGTGATTGCCACTGTGGAGAAAGCCCACGCGGAAGCTCTTCGTCCACTAAAGGACAGGAGGCAGGCCATGGAGAGAGACGCTGGAGGACCTCATAAAGAAGTTGGAGGCGGAGATCGGCACACTCGAGAAGACCATCTCTGACCTGGAGAAGATATCCGTCCTGGAGGATCACATCCTCTTCCTGCAGGTGAGAGGAAACCTTTCAGGGATGGTTGACGCCACACTTTGGACCCCAAAAGACGCTCTGGCTGTGTTTCTGTCCCCCTCACTCAGAGTTACCCGTCTCGTCAAGACGCGACCGACATCAAAGACTGGACAGAGGTGGAGTTCGACACTTCGCTGGTTTTTGGCACCATGAGGAAAACCACAACAACCCTGCTGGAACAGATCCAACAGGAACTGGAGAAGCTGACCTCCATTGGTAAGAATTGAATCATGACATGAAACCAATCAATCGACGCCGACTTCAACTGATCTAAAAACTATTTCTGCACTTCACAGAACTTAAGAGAGTCCCAAAGTTTACAGGTGCGTGCTCCAATCTATTTTTCCTTCCAGTATATTTTTAAAAAACGACTTACAGACGATTGTATAATTATTTTCATCTTCTGGTTAACAGTGGACGTGAAGCTGGATCCAAACACTGCACACCAACGCCTTCTTCTGTCCGATGACGGCAAGGAAGTCAAAGATGGGGGGGAGAACCAGGACGTGGATGATTCGTCTGAGAGGTTCGATCTGTTTGCCAGCATCCTCGGGCTCAACAACCTGACCTCTGGGAGGTCGTACTGGGAGGTGGAGGTCAGCAACAAGACCGGGTGGGACCTGGGTGTGGCGAGAGGCGACGCAAACCGCAAAGGAAAGCTCTCACTGAGCCCAGATAACGGTTACTGGGTCACGGTGCATTATGAAGAAGAGAAGTACGCCGCCCTGACCGCACCACCTGTCCGTCTGACCCAGAAAGACAAGCCTGAGAAGGTCGGCGTGTTCGTGGATTACGAGGAAGGGCTCGTGTCCTTCTACAACGTGTCGGCTCAGTCGCACATCTACTCGTTTACCGGATGTTCGTTCGGTGGCAAGATCGTCCCGTATTTCAGTCCTCACGCAAAGCAAGAGGAAAAAAACACAGATCCTCTGATTATTTCTACTGTGAAACCCTCCGAGCAGGACGTGGATACGTCATGAACGAAGCCAGTTTGCAGATGGATGTGAAAGAAATAAACAAGATTTGGAAAAGTCTGTGTGGAACAACAATGAGGGTTGATTATAAAAAGGAAAAACCTGTCCGGTAGGGGCGCTATCAACATTTCCCGATGGCCCAAAATAACGTCACATTTCAGCAGTAAATACTTTAGCTTCGTCCTGTGATGCTGCAGGAATGAGAAAGTCAAAGTCAAGACATGATGGATAAATTTCACTTTGTGATTTTGCATTTTAAACCTCTTGGTGATGGGCGGCGGCAGGGGTTCAACATTTTCTGCTGTGCTGAATGTCAATGTGTGCAAATTACAGACAATAAGTTACAAGCTCTGTAGCTACATTTTTTTGTTTTCTTTTCACCTCATAAAAATCTAAATTTTCAGTTGACGTCTCGTTTCTTTTTTTCTTTTGAAAGTAACTCGTGACCTTTTTTTAATCGACCATTTGAGCTGAACTTTAGGGGGGAAGTTTTGAATTTTGATTTGGTTTGAATTTTGGACACAATTTGAAAAATGTTGTTGTTATTTGTACAGAGACTGAAAAGAACAGGTTGCTTTAACACATGAGAACACAAACCAGTTGTGTGCCGTTGGTTGGTGAGTTAAGTTGCTTCAGTTCACCGCACTGCAGTCGGCCCTATAGTCACCATTTGGAGGAAATACTCTGCTTAATGTAGCAATTCAGGCTAATCTTTAGCCGAATAACTTCATGGTTTTCATGAAATGGCAAATTGCCAACATGTATAAAACTATTTTAGACCATCATATCACGTTTAGCTGATTCTCTGTGATCGAAAATGAGTGTTGCATAAATGTGCACAGACACAGAGGTTGGCCCGTCCTCCTCCACTCTCCCATTCAGTATTACACAACAGTGTGGTTGAATCATGTCTGAGCTTTGAGTAAAAAAAGAAAAGAAAAAAAAAGGGCGGTTGGCGCCTTTTTTCGGTCTCCGTTTTCCAGAAATGAAACTGAAAGCAGAAAAAAGTTAACTTGCCAAACTTCACGTCTGCAGAGGAGAAGCAACAAAAGCAACACAACGTGAAAGAAGACCGCACGGTAGGCAGCGAGCACATTTTTATAAGCATGCCAATAAGTAATATTTGAGCTTCACACGTCAGCTTGAGTTCTGGCATGATGAAAAGATGGTTTGCAGCTAATTGTACTGAGGTGTGGCACATTTGTTTTGGTGTGTTAAAATGCACGTAGAACTAAATGAAAAAAACTTAAAACTTAACTTCTTCTCTTCTTCACTCATATCGTGAAATATTTATGAAGATGTGAGATTTAAACGCTGACCGTCGCGTTCACGGTTGGGTCAGCTGGCGTAGCGTTTCCTGGGTGAGGCAGCGATGCAGGTGCAGCCACCACAAACTGACATAATGCTCTGCAGTGACTCCGTAAACTGAGTTATTGACGGATTATTGACCTGATCGACTCTTCAGAATGAGTTTCTTCACGAGAGGTTGTAGAGAATCTGAAACTGACAGACGTTCCTAGATCGCGTCCAGTTGTCCTGTATGAACATTCCTCCGCGGTAAGGTTTCTAATATTTAGGGAAGCGATCGCTTTCAGTACTGCTTCTTGTTTCTCTCATCCACAGGCCTGTTAGAGTCTCTTTCAATGAAACGTCTCGTAATGTTTTATGCAGACAGACGGCAGATATGAGCCTCCAGGTTTGCCACTGCGGCTGGAGCAAAGTGACGACGTACCAGGGCTTGAGGACTTCACCAGGGGAAGATGGGATGCATGGCGAGGGGCGTGAAGGTTGAAGAGAGCGAACAGCCGTACCTGTGGGGAAAGCTGGCATTTACGATGGACCTCGTGCAGGAGGCCTCCATAAGGCTGGTGGGTTTCACTCCAAAGGTTATTTTGGTTTCACATAAACTCTTTAAAATGGAAATGTCTTGTCTCAAACAGACTACTATTCAGACTCGAGTCTGCAGGTTTGCTACTGCGGCTGGAGCAAAGTGACGACCTACCAGGGCTTGAGGATTCACCAGGGGAAGATGGGCTGCGTGCCGAAGGGAATGAGGATCCAAGAGAGGGAGCAGTACGACCGGAAGGATCGGTACGAAGAAGCGGATCAGAGGAAATATCAGCCACCAAAGAGAGCCACGGTGAAGACAGAGGTTCAGGCCTTACGCACCAACTCTGCCGCCGCCGCGGTCAAAGAGGAGTACAGACCGCGTATGTTCAGGATTACAGTCAGTCAGTCAGCACGAGATTTAACACTGAAGGTTTGTACTGAGCGTCTCCTTTCACCACAGATACTGCAGCTCCCATATCGCCCGTTACAAACCGCCACAAAGTCACATCGCCACCTGCAAGATTTCTCCGCTGGCGTGCAGGTAAGAGCTCGATTCTCTCACCTGGAAATGACAAAGAAAAGTAACTAAGTGAAATGAACCTGTCCTGCAGGCCGCGAGACATCCAGCACCAACGAACCCTGAGGCAGTTCGACCTAAGGTGAAAGACAGGAAGTCATCACAGGTACGTCACGCTTTGCTACGTTACGTTACATTTTAATTGCAGGATTTTAACAGTCCATTTATTGATGTCTGCATTAGATGGCAGGAAACTGGAGCATCACCAACTCAACCATCAAGCAGGAGCCCGAATCACGTGAGCACAGACCTCGATCGCAGCTCAGAACTTAAGCAGCCAACGTTAAAACTGACTCGTCTCGTTCTGCTACAGCTCCAGCGATTCCACAACGGCCGTCCCAGAGAACCTCAAACCAAAACTCAGGCCGCCAGCCGCAGGAACTGTCCGCCGCTGTGCAGGTGAAGCAGCTCGAGTCCTTGACTATGAGATGAAACCTAATTCCAAATGCTGACACAAACTGATCTAGTCTGCTGCTGTACTTGCCCTGTTTTAGGCGAAGAGATCGGTCAGGGAATTATCCGATTATCCCACCTCAGGTACCGAAGAAGAAAGACCGGAAGAATCAAACGGCATCACGGGTACGCCTGCCAGACGTGTCATTCATTACTCACCGATGAAAACACAGTGCTGAGTCTATGTGCTGTACGTGTGTGTGTGTGTGTGTGTGTGTGTGCTTTCATTCAAGACCGGGGAGAGAGCCGAATCTGAATTACGGAAGAAAATTCAGTTTAGAGAAGAAAAAATGAGCGAAATCAGAGAGTGGACAGAGAGAACCTGCCAGGTGAACAGCAGCGCTTCGTAAAAACTTTTTAAAAAACTGTTGCTGTGAACTAACTCAAATATTATCAACCTCTTTCTGACAGAGCGCCAACAGCCAGGAAACTTCTGAAAAGAAGGACGATCCCGGATCATGTACGTAGGGTGCAGATTTGTTTTCAACACAGGTAATTGCTCATTAATCATGAGAATGTCTTCGTTATCCGCAGCGAACGAAGCTGCACGGACAGATTTCTCCACCGCCATGACGGTACGCAAACAGCAGACTCTCCTGTGCCGCAAAAACAAATCTCAACACCTCCTAAAACACATTTGACCTCCATTTTATTCTCATACGTGCCCGTTAAGATCACGTCAAGCCTGTTTTTTTACGTTCAGGTGAAGAGACTGAATACGGAGCGTCCAACAACAAACCCAGCGACTGCAGTCCGACCTAAAGAGAAACCCAGAGAGGAACACACATCACTACAGGTACAGGTAATATACAGTGTGCCGACAGTGCTCTGAGATTTGACCCTTCATGTGATGCTGCTGCTGCTATCTGTGATCTCCGGTTTCACCTGTCAGACCGCGCCGGAGTCACCAGGCATCAAGTCTGAAAAAGTATTCAAAGTCAAGGAGGAGCCCAGATCACGTAAGATTATATTTCAATCAAAACAAGACTTGACGTCGAGGCTGAGACTGATTATCTGCTCTCATTACAGCTCCACAACATTCTCTCCAAAGAGCCACAAACCCAGAAGCAAGCCGCCAGCTGCAGGAATGCGGCACAGGTGTGCAGGTAAAGCTGACTTTCTAACCGTGTGCCGATGTCCTTTATGGTTTCATGTTTGCTTACCTGAAGAGCGCCATGTGCATGTAATCTTTCAGGCGAGCAGACGTGGTGACACAGGTTCAACAACTCCACAACCTCCGGCAGGACGAGTGCAGCCTGAGGAAAAAGACAGGAAGCATCAAACATCACAGGTATCGAGCCACCAGGTGTAGCAGGTGGACACAAAGGTACGGGTAAGCATCCATCCAGCTGCTGGGACGATAACAGTGGTTGTATTTCTGCAATATTCCTCAGGTGGAAGTAGCAGGACCGGTTAACGGTCTTAGTGCGTTCATCAAACTGCAGCTGGCACACAAAACGGTTCCTGGAAAAAAGGTGAGGTGTTAACAGAGACCTGATCTGACCTGATGCTCAGGATACAATGAAGTACTAAATGAAGTATCCGAGAAAGTACTGCATATAATACCAGGAAGTATCTGCACAGCTCAGATCAACAGGCTTCACTTTGTAGCTTCAATAATTCCACTTTTGTCCCAGGATTTGCCAGATTCACCGAGTTCCACCAACCAAACGGAGCCTGCGTCAGCAGAGGCCATGCCCGACGAGGATCCTCATTCGTGTACGCGTCATAATTCATCAACAGATCGTCATAAAAATGAAGGAAATGTGATTTACAGCGACCGTCTTCTCTTTCAACAGTGTGTAGAAGTGCACAGCCTCCAGGTTTCTCCACCGGTTTGAAGGTAAAGCTGAAGTTTGACTTGTTAGGATGTCGCAAACCTTTAAAAAGACACACTGATCATAACACACGCTCGTGTTAAACACGTTTCAGGTGAAGGAATCAGCACAGACCCAGGAGGGAGCAGCCGGACTGCAGGAGAGAGAAAGAGAGGTACGACAGCTGTCACAGGCTGTAGACCGTCTGTGAATCTCATGTTTCACATCGTTTATATATTTCCAGGTAGTTGCTGGGGTGTTAGTAATGGATTTCTAATGACTGTTTGCAGTCTGAGCTTAAAGCCCAGGAGCTTCCAGCTACCACTGGCCAGGAAACAGCTGACCACCCGAAGGAGAAAGACAAGGAGGACCAGAATCTATCGCAGGTCCAGCATCAGTGCAGTATTAAGTCATGCTAATGCCACTTTAAATCAATCTGTGATTTCAAATATTAAAAATCTTCCATCTCAGAGTTTGCCTGATTCGTCCAACGCCTGCACCCAACCGGATCCTGCATCAGCAGAAGCCACGCCCGACGAGACTCATGACTCATGTATGTCTTCTTGTTTATTAGATAATAACACGTAATCACAGCAAGTAAGGAAACATCATGTACTGAGCGTCTTCTCTTCCAACAGCGCGTGAGGCTGCGCAGGTCTCAGACTCTTCCACCGGTCCTGAAGGTAAACACTGAGGCTCATGCTCCGTTTCATTTGGTTTCATGTTTCTTCGCCACGCGCTTCAGAGGAAGTGTCGAATGTGTTTCAGGTGAAGGAAGTGGCACAGATGTTTTCAAGCACCACGACACAGGAAACCGCAGTCCGACCAAAAGGGCAACAAAGGAAACGATCACAGGTAGCAGAGCGCTCTGTAAAAAAGTGCAGCTTGAACTACGCCATGGTTGCAAGAACAGCTCAGGCTGGACTGTGTGTCACTAGAAAAGCATCAGATTCTAAAGATTCCACTTCTTCCTGACAGAATCTGCCAGATCCAACAAGCGCCAACGCCCAAACGAACCCCGCATCAGCAAGAGCCACCGCCGAGGAGGCTCCTGAAGCATGTGAGCGTTATGGTTCATCACTACATAATCATGTAAAGTAAGGAAATGTGACTGACAGTGGCCGTCCTCTCTTTCAACAGCTTGTGAAGCTGCAGCTTCCGCACAGCTTCCAGATTTCTCCACGGGTTTGAAGGTGAAGCCGAATTCTTCGCAGCTCATTTGCAGATGTTACATAATCTGTTTCCTCGCAGAGGCTCAAATGTTTTATGATGTTTTTAATGTTTCAGGTGAAGGACCTGGCCCGGATGTTTGCAGCTACCACAAGCACAGTCCGACCACAGGGGAAAAACAGAGAGGAACCAAGACAATCGCACGCGGTAGATGTTTCATGCCAAAAGTGGAAAACATAACACACCATGAGTTAGCTGGATGCTGAGTGTTCATCGTCTTTCAGGCACGGCTTGTAGCCCGGAAGCTTTCAGCTGCCACAGGCCGGGAAACAGCAGTCCAACCGAAGAAGGAAGACAAGGAGAATCAAACCCTGTCGCAGGTACGGCTTCACTGCTAAACTGAAGCTCTCTGGGTTTTAGACATAAGACATCTGACGACGTCACGTTTGTCTGTTTCTGTCTCAAAGAACGTCCCAGAGTCAACCAGTGCCAACACAAAAATGAATGCTGCATCAGCAAAAGCCGCGACTGACGAGGATCCGAACACAGGTGTGTATTATTATTTAGGACGAGTAAGGACGAGTGATTTACTGACCGTCTTCTCTCTTTCGACAGCGTGCGAAGGTTTCTCCGCAGGTTTGAAGGTAAAGCTGAAGTTTGACTTCGTTCTCCTGCAGATGTTTCCTCGCAGCACTTCCCAGGATAAAGGTTCTTCTGTTTTCACGACGTTTCAGGTGAAGGACCTGGCCCGGATGTTTTCAGCCATCACAACCCAGCAGACAGCAGTCCGACCGAAGGGGACAAAACTATCACAGGTTGGAGACTCTCTGAAACACCAGCAGCTTCTAGTTTTCACTCGATGTGCGACTTCTTATTTAGCACCAGGATGAAGTGGCAGAGCTGATGAGGGAGAGTGGAAACAGGTGAGCGAGGTCACATGACTGGCACTGGAGGGAAAGAGGTGATTGCAGGGCAGGAGGAGAACTGTAAACGATAAACTGCAGATGAAACTAAACAGGAGCTAACAGAGGAGACGCCTGCCGTGTGTTTCTCTCTGCACGTATACATTTAAACTATTCAGATGGATTCACACCACTCGCTTCCTGTTTTGACGCCGCAGTTGTGGAACTGCGGTATTCATCACACCGTTTCCCTTTTTTTAGTCAGTCATCAACCAAAAAAACCTCAACTTTAACCTCTGTGTCGTCATGTGGCCAGAAACATGACAGTGTGTGTAAATGTAGGACAAAAAGTCAAAGACAAAATCAAATATGTAGAAAGAGAAGTAACTTTATATGAGCAGCACGTCCAGGCTCTCCTCTATCTAAGTGTTGTATTGTTGTTTTCTAACTCTAGCTGATGTGAACCTGGATCCAGCCTCTGCTCACAGACTGACGGGAAGAGAGTGAAAAACAAAGACGAAGCTAACCGGGAAGGTTTTTTTTTGACCTCTGGGAGGCAACAAGACGGACGGATGTGGGTGTAGCGAGAGGTGATGCAAGCCACGAGGGGCAATTAGGGTTGGAGTATTTGTGGAGTGACTCACTGATTAACATCTACCTGTTGATCTGCTGATTATCTCAACACCAGTGTTATGTATTTACATGGGTGTGTGTGCACGGCATACTTGTGGTCGTCTACTTCAGTATTTCATGGTTGACGTTAACGTTTCGTTAAAGGTTCAAAACCTGTCCGTTAACCGTCTGCTCGTGCCCTGTGATGAGTAGACGCACCTTTCATTTGGTTTTGTTTGAGTTGATGCAAATAAGTTCACGTGTCTGCAGAAAAATGTTGATGATCTTCAGCAAAATCTCACCAAAACATTGTTATTTTTTTTGGTATGTTTACGTATAAAATTACAATTTATTCTGAAAGTATTACTTGTTTTACTATACTGCATGTTTTTCCTGTACAAATGAAGAGAGAAAAATAAAGTGGACACCAGAAGAAAGTCTTTTTCTGTGATTTAAGATGCAGCTGAAACTCATGGACATTGTGCCTACATGTTTAAATCATAAACATAGCAGAGGGACGATGGAATCCGTGTGGGAGCTCGCGGTGAACTCAAAGCGACAGGATGTTTTGCTTTGGGGCATTTAAAGGTTCACGTCGGTATTCTTTAGCCTGAAACGAAACTGAAAGAGTTCAAGACGGGCAGAGAGGAGGAGAGAGGGAGAGTGACAGACAGATCACAGAACACCGAGGACTGAGAGCAGAAAGGTAAGCTGCAGACCGGATCCCTGTTCATTATTAGAAATACAGCATTTCACTTTAAAACGTGTTTTGTTAACTTGAATTATGAACAAACACAAAGAACAATGAAACACGACCGGTGTTCAGTCACTCATGTTTGGAAAACTTTTAATAGAAGAAGCAAACACTTCATATTTCTGCGTAAACGTGCTTTTTATTAGAGTTCAGGTTATTAAATGTACTGCAGAGAGTTTCACAGCTTCAGATTGTCAGTGCAAATATTAAATAAGTGTCTAATTATATAACATAAGGAAAACAGGGCAGGGCTGCACGCAGAGGACCTAATGCAAATAATGTGGTGAACCACAGGTTTCAGTGTGTGTGTGTGTGTGTGTGTGTGTGTTTGCTCTGGTGAAGGCTGTTTTTGATGTAACTCTTTCAAGTCATTTCTTTATGATTGCACCTGTATGAATATATGTGACATAATGTCCAGGTGAACCTGCGAGACGAGGGACAGAGGAGCTCATACTAATATTACACACACACACATTTTCATTTCTTTTGAATTAACTATGAATTTATAAGATAATAATAAAAATAACACATATCTGTGCCGCTTCAGTCTTGTTCCTCGTTCCAAGAACACGTCTAACAAAGTTTTCTGACACCAAAAACCTTTTTGGGTTCTGTCTTTGCAGCAGGAAGTAGCTCAAACTGTACGTTATACTCAGTAACTACCACTAGAGGGCGACTAATAACCGACTCATCCCAGTCTTGCATAACCATGGACCAAACATCAACAACATCAGTCAGCAACCATCAGAAGGCCAAACAAGATGTTCAAATTAGCTTTGAGGAATGTCTGTCTGTCTCAGGACAAAAAGATAGAGCTCTTATAACCTGATTCAATGAGAACAGGAAGAGCAATTTTAAACGATGCACCTTAAATCAATGGTCACAAAATTCTTCTGCAGATCATCAACAACATCAGACATGAGCCTCCAAGTTTGCAGCTGCTGCGGCTGGTCCAAAGTCACGACGTACCAAGGCCTGAGAATTCACCAGGGGAAGAAGGGATGCACGCCCAAAGGAATGAGAATCCCAGAGAGCGAACAGTTCAACAGCTACATCCCTAAACTGACATACATAGGACCTCCAATTAAAATAGAAGAGCCTTCAATGCCTTCAATCTTCACCCCTACTTTCAAGCCTGGTGAGTTGTTGTGTTCGTGTCTCTAATTCACCTGCTATCAGATGTACTGTGTGTGTGCGTTGTAACGTGGATGTCTTCTTGTAGCTTCGAAGGGTTTCACAGGGTTTACTGAAGCGAACACGAGGATCGAGCTATGGAAGGAACCTCTTCAAAAGGACAACGATCCGATTTACAGCACTCCAGTGAAGAACCAGGTGCGCTCGAGCAACAATGAACATGTGACTTACTTAAAAATCAGCTCAGTTTGTGTACGCAGGTGGAATATCGAACAATGATGCATGTTTTAACAGATGAAGTTAGAAGAATATAACCCCTTAAATCTCTCTGTGACAGAATGTGCATCCATGCTTCACCATGCAAGAGAGTCCAACAGAGGCTGGACCAATGTTCCCATCGCGTAGGTGTTATAATTACACTTTATTCATGAGGGGACATAGCACGAAGAAACTTTGTTTAACGGTGACCATCTTCCGTCTCCAACAGTGCTGGAAACTCCACGACAAACAGCCACAAACTCGGACAAAACTCACCGAGCGCTTGATTTCTCCACTGGTCCACAGCAGGTACGTCCCGATCATTAGAACACATAAGAAATGTAACAATTTAGTCGAGGCATGTCGAGGCCTACTAGTTTTTGAGCGTCTAGGATTGCCACTTCATCCCATCCCCACAAGGGGTCACCAAAACGCCAAACTTCCTTGCAGCTATTGCGTTCACTTTGGGCTATACGTTGGGCTACAACAACACTAGAAAAGTTTGAGAACCATTGCCCATTGTATCTGTAAAAACAGGTTAAAATGTTGGAGAAATGTTAGCAGAACATCTTCCTGCTTTCTCTGACAGCCTTTCCTGGGGCCGGTGACGCACATCTTCAACACCCAAGTGAATCTCACAACCACAGAATTCAACATGAAGGAGACAAACAACTCATGTAAGCTCTAAAACGTTCGTAAGAACAGAGCAGGAGCAACATGGAAACTGTTTAAAGGAGCTGGTTTGACGGTGTGATCTTCATCTTCTTTCTCTGCAGTGTTTGAAACGCCACAGCGCGCTCATCTAACCGCCACCAACTCCCTCCATCTCTCCACGGTTGCACCGCAGGTACAGCAGATTCTTTAAGCATTCTGTTGTGGACCATCAATGCGTTATCCATGAGCACAATATGTTAATGTGTCTTTTCCTTCGCAGCCTTTCCTGATGTCCCTCAGCGTGAATCCTGCCGTTGCGGAGACAAATACATCACGTACGGCGTATAACGGTCAAGAATTCATAACAGGAAGAGAGCAGGAAAAACACAGAGACGAGTCAAAGCAGCTTTGTTTGACATCTTCTTTCTCTGCAGTGTTTGAAACTCCGCAGCACTCTCACCCAAACGCCACCAAAGCTCGTCGAGCGCTCGATTTCTCCACTGGTGCACAGCAGGTACACAAAGATTGTCGACCTGTTGATCAAACCTCAGGATGCATCCGTACAACTTCATTCTCACCTGTTGGACAGACTGAGAAGTTCTACTGTGCATTGATCATTTATTCCCATTCGATGCTGTCGTCCTTTAGGTGGGGCAGCTGACCTGGGATCTTCCTTGGACCACAGCTCAGGAAACATCAGTCCAACCAAGGGAGACAGAGAGGGAGAGAGAGATGGAGAGAGAGATGGAGAGAGAGAAGGAGAAGGAGAGGGAGAGAGAGAAGGAGAAGGAGAGGGAGAGGGAGAGGGAGAAGGAGAGGGAGAGGGAGAGGGAGAGGGAGAGGGAGAGGGAGAGAGAGATGGAGAAGGAGAGGGAGAGGGAGAGGGAGAGAGAGAGGGAGATTGAGAAGGTGAGAGAGATGGAGAAGGAGAGGGAGAGGGAGAGGGAGAGGGAGATTGAGAAGGTGAGAGAGATGGAGAGAGAGATTGAGAAGGCGAGAGAGAGGGAGAGAGAGATGGAGAGGGAGATGGAGAGAGAGAGGGAGAGAGAGATGGAGAAGGAGAAGGAGAGGGAGAGGGAGAGGGAGAAGGAGAAGGAGAGAGAGATGGAGAAGGAGAGGGAGAGGGAGAGGGAGAGGGAGATTGAGAAGGTGAGAGAGATGGAGAGAGAGATTGAGAAGGCGAGAGAGAGGGAGAGAGAGATGGAGAGAGAGATGGAGAGGGAGAAGGAGAAGGAGAGAGAGAGGGAGAGAGAGATGGAGAGGGAGAGAGAGATGGAGAGGGAGAGGGAGAAGGAGAGAGAAGTTCAAAAACTACTCAAGGTACCGATGTCCATTCTAAGTCTGATTCTAATTACCAAACGTTCGCCCACTAACATTAATTAAACTTATGCTGTGTCTCAATTCTGATACTTCGTTAGTACACTCACATGTAGTACACTGTGTACACTCTCTACTTCCTGGTGTAGTACACACATTCAGCACGGTAGTTGTGGACTTACCGGAGCTGACGATCGCGTTCGCGTCTTTGTTTCCGACCAATTAAAACCAGGCGGATCGTTAACGCCGACATTTGGCTGCCAGAATTTAAACGTACAAACACATGTACAACTTATATTTGTGTGTTGCACTATTCACCGCAACCGGCAGCTTCCTCTGCCGCCATTTTCTCAATGGCCCAATGGCGACCACTGAGGGCGCACCATGCGGTACACTGGGTTTTACCATACATGTATGTATGGAAGTACACGAGTATTATATATTTTGTTTTTTAGATTCCAACGCGATCGTTTTACTTTACAGACATCAGTTCTGTCATTATAACTGCTCACTCCACTGTTCTGTCATCATTCAAGGTAAAGCAAGACAGGATAAGGGCTGATTTACAGCAGAGAATTCATATGAGACAACAAAAGATGGCTGGAGTCAGATCATCTTTAATAGCCAGCAAGGTAAGCGATGGTAGACTGGTATTGGCATTGATGTGGGAGATTTTTAGCTCACTCACTGTCCGTGACTCGCTTCAGGTCGGCTTCGATACAGAATGGCTGGAGATCAACAACGTGTTCGCAGAGGTGATGAGAGTTGTGAAGGACGCTTGGAAGAAAGCGCTTCAACCTCTGGAGGAGAGGTCGGTCACGTGCGGCCATCGATACGAAGAGCGAAGTGTATTCAGTTTGTTAATTAGGACTGACTGTGTGTTTTTAGGAGAGACAGAGTGAAGAGAGAAGCACACGATCGGGTCCAGGGGCTGCAAAAGGAAATCGACACACTCAAAAAGACCATTGACGAGTTGGACAAAAATCCAAACTTGCAGGTGAAGGATGGAGATAAATTCATAAATTCAATGCATTCGTTTCCTCGATTTTATGATTCTTTGAAATGATTTCATACTGACAGTCGTCCCTTTGCACACACACACAGATTCCTCCTCTAACAGGCCTGGATGAATCTCAGGATTGGAAGAACATGGCCGTTACTGACGGTTCATTCTGCCTCGGTACACTAAGAAGTCAAACATCCAACATGATGGAAGAAATTCAGCAGAAGCTGGAAAAACTCTCCTCTGTTGGTAAGTACAGCTTTATGTCCACCGGGGTTTGTTTTTAATTTAATTAGGATCTGTATTTATAGTAATATGTGATAATATATTTATCTCTCTTTGCGCAGAACTCAAGAGGATTCCTACATTTGAAGGTATGTGAGTTTCTGACCCAGATTTGGACTTTCTCCTGCGTATTTGTTAGCTTGTTATGAGTATTTGGAGATACGATGTAGTATTTTGAGTTAGTAAATAAAAGACAGATACCCAGATATCCTAAAGTCTGCATACACCTTTCCAAATTCCAGTTAAAACCAACCCAAGAAAAGTAATAAAGATAGGAAGCGTCATCTGAACATCATGACAAAGGATCCAAAACATCTAGATTTAAAAGAACGGCCCATGCACGAAGTCGTGACAACTCATGCAGAGATGTGATGCATGCCCGGGCATGTGGTCACATCCGTACTTCCCTTTTCTGTGTAACTACTTGTTCAGGTTGTTAGGGGCAATGCAGATCGTCTAAAATCAGCTTTGCATATGAATATACCAGGATGGTCAGTGTTCATCATACTGTGGTTAAGGCTGGGTTTGGTTTACAAACCAAAATGAAGTGGTTAGTTGTTGGGAAACCTCGTACTGGTTTGGGTTAGAATGACTACTTTGCTTTGTTGAGGTTAAACGAAAGCTCTGTTTATGTAGAGCACCTTGATTTCATTCCTTCATGTTCTGCTCAATTGCAGTGGATGTAAAGCTGGACCCAACCACTGCGCACGGGAGCCTCCTTCTTTCTCGCGATGCGAAGAAAAGTGGCGGATGGCGGAGTCAACCGGAAAGTTCCCGACACTCCGCAGAGGTTTGACATGTTCGGCAGCATCCTGGGACTCAACAGGTTGACCTCTGGGAAGTCCTACTGGGAGGTGGAGGTCAGCAACAAGACCGGATGGGATCTAGGCGTAGCAAGACGCAATGCAAACCGTAAGGGGAAACTCACGCTGACCCCTGATAATGGTTACTGGGTTGTTGTACATTATGAAGATAGAAAGTACGCTGCCCTGTCAGATCCACCCACCAGCCTCTCCCCGATGGGGAAACCCGAGAAGGTCGGCGTGTTCGTGGATTACGAGGAAGGTCTCGTGTCCTTCTACGACACGACGGCCCAATCGCACATCTACTCGTTCACCGAGTGCTCGTTCAGGGATGAGATTTTCCCCTATTTCAGTCCACATCTTCAACACAATGGGAAAAAAACGCCAGTCCGCTGGTTTATCTCTGCTGCGAAAAAGCAGTTTCATGAAGTGCGTGGGCGGCTGGTGCACTGAAAGTTACACAACTTGACATAAAATGTACGAGTTTGGGTGGTACAGTAATGTTTTACTGTGGTATGACGCTTCCTAAGACCACCAGAGGTTAGAATACTTTATATATAGATTTAGATTTTCCACTTAAACCAGCTTTAATCATCATTATTCTCATTACAGTCATGTTATTTCAAATATATAATAAACGTGTGTAAAGCTCAGGAATGAACTAAAAACACATTTTTACACATTTTCTATCAAAGAATGACTGAATATTGAATCTTATCCTCTTCCTGCTGTTTTTATTATAGATGTTGAATATATGTTTTTCATACGATGTCTTTATATCTGTAACGGGTGTAATTAGAACACAAATGCAGCACATGCAGGAAACAGTCTCTCTGGGCACAGGGAAAGTCCAGGAGCTTAGGCTGGGAACACCAGTCCAGCAAGCAGGTAGGCAGGAGTTGAGGCAGACGTACCAGGAGAAAGCCACCAGTAGCTAGGCCGACACCAGCTGGGAGAATCCAGAGGGATCAGAAGCTCGTGGTCGAAGACGGAAGGCAGGGTCGGTTACCGGGAGTACAGCAAACAGGTTAGTCCAAGGCAGGCAGAGTCGGCAGCAGGAGATCAGTCCGGAGAAGAGTGCTGGAAAAGTCTTGCGTGAGCATAGAGAACAATCTGGCAGAGAGTGAGTGAGCTGGGAGAGCTTAAATCCTAGCTTGATGGTGATGGGAAGCAGGTGAGTCAAGCAGGTGAGGGGAGGGGTCTGATGAGGGGGGCGTGGCTGGCAGGTGAGTGGAGAGGGAATGGAAAATTACTGAGAGGCAGGTGAAAGGGGAGCAGACTGTGACATATCTCCATGTTCAGGAATTTGTTTCTTGCACGTTCGTCGTAGTTTCTGTTTGCTGAAATGAGGAAATGAGCTGCTTCCTCTGTGGTCACTGTAAATATGTCGTTTCACTGCTGTTGCAAAATGTTCTTTGGTGTAAAGTGACAATGCATGATTTTATTGATTTCACAAGATGTTTATTGACGCAAAAATAAATGAGTAAAAGTCGTCTGACATTCAGTCTTCTCCTTGGCCTCCTCAGCCGTTAATGCACCTCAGCCACATGTATTCAAGCTAATCTGTGTAGCTCCTGCCAAAGGCCAGAAAAGAGACACTAAACTGTGAAACATGCCGACAGCTTCACACATAGCAGATTCACACAAAAGAACTTCCTCATTCACAGAAATAGACGTTGGTAGGTGAGAAAAAAAACATGAACAGTCATCTTAATTAGCATAGACATATATAGTTATAGATCAATACACAGTATTTAATTGGCTGTCCATCTCTCTGGGTTCAGATGATTGGTTGATGATTGGTTGTTCAGACATATATTCAAGCGGACGTCAGTTGGTAGAGATCCACTCCAGACTCACACGGCATCGTTCACAGTACAGAGCTGACTGATCAGAGCAGGTAAGAAAACCTCGTTATCACTGACACATACATCGACTCAATTATTTATATTTTCCTTCCCTAAAGTAAGATAGTGTTCATTTCAGCTGTTTCATCCACAGCGTGTGACTCTCCTTCTGTCTCTCACTTCAGACAAGATGAACGTCGTTCTCCTGATCGCCGTCACCTTCACTCTTGCCCTCGTTCATGGGCTACGGCCTTGTCAGGTTCGGAGGCACAGAACTGCATACGACGATTTTGCTGCGAAACACTTCATTCAGAAGCCCTTTGACAGACAATCAACAGATGACTGGGCATGGTGAGTTAAAGAGTTGAATCAGTGTGAAACAGCCACAGTTATTCAGACATGCTACATGACAGTAAAGTGTCCTTCAGTCAAACACTGATCTCATCATTTTACAGGGACTCACATAAGTTCATATGAGATATGTGACGTCAGATATTGATCTGTTTGCAGTTACCTCCGCATCTTCGGACTCTGTGGCAGAGTTCCAGTGCAGTCCTTCATGGAAAAATACGATGAAGAATCGGTGAAGCGGATCTGTGGTTATGGTGGCCGGCTTCTGCGAGGTAACTTCTGCATCAGCCAGGCACAAATAGATGTTCATGATGTTAAATCTGTCAAAAGAGGTAACACATGCAAAGTTACAAGAATAATGAAAAATAAACATCACGTGATTGTAGCGTGTGATAAGGTTGATAACTTCTGTCGCCCTGTCCATTATCGGAAATACAATAATGAGCGGCCAGGCAATCGTCCATGCCGATAGAAAGCTAAATATTCGGTGTGTTAGAGCACGACTGATTCCAGCTGTCAGACTTTAATTCCCTGACGTCTAAACTTTCTGCCAAGCTTAGCCGAATGAATGATTTCTGCTTATTAAGAATATGAATATATATCGACACGCCTCTCCAATCTTAAGACGCGCATTCTCTCTCTGCATCTCTGAACATCTTTGTGAGATGAGTAGAATTCATATTTGAAATGAGTCAAATCTGCATTTGAAACCATTGTAGTAATGAATGTATGCTTACAGACGCTCTGACGTGAAGCTGAACTCATTGTCCTCCAGTTGCTCCCGTAAAGTTTGATATTTGAATTGAAGATATTCTGTTTGAAAAACTCGTCAAATCTGATAACATGAAGAAATATTTCTTGCAAATTGTTTCCCTGCGGAGGAATTAATAAAGAATGTTTCTGCTCTCTCTGTGACGTCTCCTCATTCTTCATAAGACAAACATGAATACAGCAGCTGTTAGTAACATGAAACAACGTGATGACAGATAATAAAAATCCCTTTATCCCAAATTCAGTTCTCCCATGTTGGACATGCTTTCCACATTTGAAGCTAAGCTAAGCTAAGCTAAGCTAAGCTAAGCTAATCAACAACACAGTTTGGTTTTAACGGCGACCGCGTTCAGTCCATTTATTTCCTCCTTTGCACTGGTGACTTTGTAAATCTGTGTTGTGATGTGCTTTGTATGCTGTCCAATAAATATCTTCAACCCGCATGGATCAATATTCAAAACTGAGGCAACACAAATGTTAGAGATGAAGCAGTGTGCTATGATGACAAGCAGCAGAGTCTGCCATCATGTGGAGGCTGTCTGCATCAGCACTTTCCAGCATGGTGTGTGTGTGTGTGTGTGTGTGTGTAACAGGTGTGTGTGTGTGTGTGTGTGTGTGTAACAGGTGTGTGTGTGTGTGTGTGTGTCCGCGTGTGTGTGTCGCTGGGCGTGGCCTCTAATTTCGGACGGGTAGTGTACAGCGGCTTCACAGAAAATGTTTGCCGACCCGGCCGGTTCAAGTCCAGCACAGGTCAGAGTATGGAGGGCGGACTCGTAGATGGAGAGGTGCCAGTTCACCTCCTTACCATTGAGCATGTACTGAACCTCTAACTGTTGTTAGAGTGCCGCTTTGTGCGGCTGCCATCACTCCACCATCTCAACACATTTGCATGTCTGTGAGCACTGTGTGTGTGTGTGTGTGTGTGTGTGTGTGTGTGTGTGTGTGTGTGTGTGAATTCCCCCTGCAGGGATCAATAAGTATCTGTCCTCTGTGAATGCTCCCACCATCATCTGTGCATGAATGAGCACGGACATATAGTGATGCAGCATTACGCAGCATTTTAATTGGCTCTCAGCCTCTCAGGGTCGAGATGATTGGCTGTGATTAAAGGTTGTGATTAAAACTTCAGTTGGTGCTGATCCTGTGAAGGAAATAATCCGAAACACGGGAAGTGAAAAGCAGAAACGTTGAGTCGGAGGAAGCAGGAATTCTTTTCTTCAAGAAGGATGGATGCACAGACAGAGTGAGAATCAGTCTGTAGAGCAAGACGATCAAACACGCTCCAAAACTTCCAAACTTCAGGATGCAGACTGGACGCTGGTCAGCAGATAACAGCCGACCTCAAACTGCTCCAGTTACCTGAAGGACACGTACATCTGCCCAGCAGCACGGACCAATGAGAAGATCCAACGTCACACTGCACGTGTGTGTGTGTGTGTGTGTAACAGGTGTGTGTGTGTGTGTGTTTTCTGAGCTTCAAATATCACAAACAAGTTCAAGTTCAGACGTTTGCTGGACGTCTCTGTGTGAGCAAACAAATGATATTTTCCTTCAGTGTTTCCTTAAATTCTTCTTTTTACGTTTCATCTTTTCATTTTTGCATCACTGAAAAAATAAAAACATACATGAAGATGACATTTATTTCAAACCGTGTCCTTCAGGAGGAATTCATAAAGAATGTTCTCCGCTCATTCTTTCAGACAGATATCACAAACTTATATATTTATGCTCTCATTGACTTCTGCTCTTCTCTCAGTCTGTTTTTATCAGCACTCCCACTTCTTCTCAAACTTGTTCATCATGCAAAACTCACTATGAATACTATCGAAGTTGTACGGCATGAGATAAACTGTCATGACGCCACACTGCTGAAATTCACTTGACTTATCAGAGCAGCTCCTGTGCACAGGCTGCATGATGAAGTGACAAAGTGATCATAATTATAATAAAGTACAAGATCATTCATAAGAAATATATATATGGATATATGTGTATGTATCTTTCAAACACACCTGTCATTTTCCCCTCCCCTTGTCTTTCTGTGTGTGCGTGTGTGTGTGTGTGTGTGTGTGCGTGTGTGTGTGTGTGTGTGGTGTGCGTGTGTGTGTGTGTCCATCTGCCCAGCAGCACAGACCAATGACAAGATCCAACGTCACACTGCACTTAAAGTTTATCTCATGCCATCCAGCAACTTCGATAGTATTCATAGTGAGTTTTGCATGATGATTGTGGATGAAGAAGAGAGAAATTAGAGGCCACGCCCAGCGACACACACACACACACACACACACACACTCACACACACACACACACACACAGGAGCTGCTCTGATAAGTCAAGTGAATTTCAGCAGTGTGGCGTCATGACAGTTTATCTCATGCCGTACAACTTCGATAGTATTCATAGTGAGTTTTGCATGATGAACAAGTTTGAGAAGAAGTGGGAGTGCTGATAAAAACAGAATGAGAGACGAGCAGAAGTCAATGAGAGCATAAATATATAAGTTTGTGATATCTGTCTGAAAGAATGAGCGGAGAACATTCTTTATGAATTCCTCCTGAAGGACACGGTTTGAAATAAATGTCATCTTCATGTATGTTTTTATTTTTTCAGTGATGCAAAAATGAAAAGATGAAACGTAAAAAGAAGAATTTAAGGAAACACTGAAGGAAAATATCATTTGTTTGCTCACACAGAGACGTCCAGCAAACGTCTGAACTTGAACTTGTTTGTGATATTTGAAGCTCAGAAAACACACACACACACACCTGTTACACACACACACACACGTGCAGTGTGACGTTGGATCTTGTCATTGGTCCGTGCTGCTGGGCAGATGTACGTGTCCTTCAGGTAACTGGAGCAGTTTGAGGTCGGCTGTTATCTGCTGACCAGCGTCCAGTCTGCATCCTGAAGTTTGGAAGTTTTGGAGCGTGTTTGATCGTCTTGCTCTACAGACTGATTCTCACTCTGTCTGTGCATCCATCCTTCTTGAAGAAAAGAATTCCTGCTTCCTCCGACTCAACGTTTCTGCTTTTCACTTCCCGTGTTTCGGATTATTTCCTTCACAGATCAGCACCAACTGAAGTTTTAATCACAACCTTTAATCACAGCCAATCATCTCGACCCTGAGAGGCTGAGAGCCAATTAAAATGCTGCGTAATGCTGCATCACTATATGTCCGTGCTCATTCATGCACAGATGATGGTGGGAGCATTCACAGAGGACAGATACTTATTGATCCCTGCAGGGGGAATTCACACACACACACACACACACACACACACACACACACACACAGTGCTCACAGACATGCAAATGTGTTGAGATGGTGGAGTGATGGCAGCCGCACAAAGCGGCACTCTAACAACAGTTAGAGATTCAGTACATGCTCAATGGTAAGGAGGTGAACTGGCACCTCTCCATCTACGAGTCCGCCCTCCATACTCTGACCTGTGCTGGACTTGAACCGGCCGGGTCAGCAAACATTTTCTGTGAAGCCGCTGTACACTACCCGTCCGACAGCTTGTCATGTGGTGTCGGCCGGTGTTCAGGTTCAACACTTGCATAAATGGGCATTGGTAGGTGTGAGGAAAACACATGCATATGACCTTATGGTGCATGAATTAGCATGGATATATATTTTATTAGCTATCAATATCTTTGGGGTTTAGGCCGGCACGGTGGCGTTCTAGCCGAGGGTCTCCGTGTCTGCATGAGTTCACGCCGGCTTCCTCCCACAGTCCAAAGACACACACCTGACACGTTAACTGGTGAATTAGTATTTGCTGTACTCGTAGTTGTGAATGTGAGGATAATGCATGGATCTCAGAGAAGCGCAGAACTGAGTGTCCTAAAGTTTTTAGGATGAAGGATGGAAATGTCTGTGGTTAGCAGATAACGTCTGCAGTCAAACTGGTCTGAACTGGTTCGTATAGAGATAAAGTTACCTGAAGGCCACGTACATCTGCCCGGCGGCACAGACCAATGAGAAGCTGAGACGTTGAACTGCACGCGTGTCCATGTACGCAGAAGGAATAAAAAGCTGCGTTTCTCCATGACGGTCCACTCCAGACGAACACAGCGTCACTCACAGCACAGAGGCCGGCCGACCACAGCAGGTAAGAAAACCTCCTCATCACTCGTCACTGTGTTCAGCTCTTTGATTCTGCTTCTCTACTTAAAGTACAGTCAGTAAAGTCGCTTTGAGAGAACCTTTCCAGATCAGATGTGTTGTCTGATTGTGTCAGACTAAATGTTGGAGCAGCCTGCTCTGAGTGAACTGTGTGTGTGTGATGAGCTGAAATGCAGATTTAAAGTCAGAAATCTCCGTCTGTGTGTGAACTGTTAATGTTAAACTTCATTCATTTTGGACTTGGGCGTTCATCGTAGATGTTTCATCTACAGCAGGGCTGTCCAAACTTCTTTTACAGTGGGTCAGATTTGACAATGTGAAGATGCCCAGAGGCCAATACATTTTAACCATGAAAAACAAAATGTTCTGTAACTATTTTATTTTCATTATCACAGAAGACAATGTCACCAAATCTAAAAGCAGTTCTTCCTTCATTTCACAGCTGGAGTCAGATAACAAAGAACACGTTTGACGTGACACAGTTGATACAAATCTGACCGTGTTTTGGCCCGCGGGCCGTGCTTTGGACATCCCTGCTCTCCAGCGTGTCATCATTTATCTGTGGCGTGTTTATGTCTTTTAAAACTCTCCTTCTGTCTCTCACTTCAGACAAGATGAACGTCGTTCTCCTGATCGCCGCCACCTTCACTCTTGCCCTCGGTGGAAAGCACAATGAAAAGCCTTGTCAGGAAGCCGAGAAGACCGACGCATACAAAAGATTTGTCCAGAGACACATCGTAGAGTCTTTCCCTACGTCAGAAGAAGAATGGGCAGAGTGAGTAAAAGAGTTGAATCAGTGTGAAGCAGCCACAGTTATTCAGACATACTACATGACAGTCATGTTTCCACTGTGTCAGCTGACAGTGGAATGAAAGTGTTTTTAACATCACACTGCTGCTTCATTGTTTCAGAGTGTCACAGTAAAGTGTCCTTCAGTCAAACACTGATCTCATCATTTTACAGGGACTCACATAAGTTCATCTGAGATATGTGACGTCAGATATTGTTCTCTTTGCAGTTACCTCAAAAAGAACAACCTCTGTGAAAACAGACCTGATGTGCAGTCCTTCATAGAAAGAAAACATGAAGAATTGGTCAAGAAGATCTGTGGTGATGAAGGAAGCTATAAGCCTGATGATAAAGAAAAGAACCTGTGCATCAGCAAGAATAAAATAGAGATTTATGAGGTCACAAAGGATAAGAAATGCAAAGTTACAAACGCCGTACCAAAACAACAACACGTGATTGTAGCGTGTGATAAGGTTGATAACTTCTGTCTCCCTGTCCATTATGAGAAATACAATAATGAGCAGCCAGGCAAAGATCCATGCAAATAGAAAGCTAAATATTCGGTGTGTTAGAGCACGACTGATTCCAGCTGTCAGACTTTAATTCCCTGACGTCTAAACTTTCTGCCAAGCTTAGCCGAATGAATGATTTCTGCTTATTAAGAATATGAATATATATCGACACGCCTCTCCAATCTTAAGCCGCGCATTCTCTCTCTGCATCTCTGAACATCTTTGTGAGATGAGTATGAATTCATATTTGAAATGAGTCAAATCTGCATTTGAAACCACTGTAGTAATGAATGTATGCTTACAGACGCTCTGACGTGAAGCTGAACTCATGTCCTCCAGTTGCTCCCGTAAAGTTTGATATTTGAATTGAAGATATTCTGTTTGAAAAACTCGTCAAATCTGATAACATGAAGAAATATTTCTTGCAAATTGTTTCCCTGCGGAGGAATTAATAAAGAATGTTCTGCTCTCTCTGTGACGTCTCCTCATTCTTCATAAGACAAACATGAATACAGCAGCTGTTAGTAACATGAAACAACGTGATGACAGATAATAAAAATCCCTTTATCCCAAATTCAGTTCTCCCATGTTGGACATGCTTTCCACATTTGAAGCTAAGCTAAGCTAAGCTAAGCTAAGCTAAGCTAATCAACAACACAGTTTGGTTTTAACGGCGACCGCGTTCAGTCCATTTATTTCCTCCTTTGCACTGGTGACTTTGTAAATCTGTGTTGTGATGTGCTTTGTATGCTGTCCAATAAATATCTTCAACCCGCATGGATCAATATTCAAAACTGAGGCAACACAAATGTTAGAGATGAAGCAGTGTGCTATGATGACAAGCAGCAGAGTCTGCCATCATGTGGAGGCTGTCTGCATCAGCACTTTCCAGCATGGTGTGTGTGTGTGTGTGTGTGTAACAGGTGTGTGTGTGTGTGTTTTCTGAGCTTCAAATAGTACAAACAAGTTCAAGTTGAGACGTTTGCTGGACGTCGCTGTGTTCCTTAAATCCTGCTGCGTGATGAAGTCCTACAGTCATCATAATAATGGTCTTATAATACAGTACAAGATCACTCATAAGAAATCAATGAGAGATCACAGATTTACTTCATGGAGAGTGTCTGTGTGTCTCCGTCTTTAAGGTAGTTGGTGTCAGTGTAATAACAAAGTGTCACTAAGTCAAACCTTAGCAAGAAGATTTCCCATCATGCCGTGAGACTGTGCTGTGCTGTGCTGTGCTGTTACTCTCTGCAAAGCAGCGTCAAAGAGTTTGCAAATGTTGGAGTAACACCAAACCTTGATTTGACCTGATTGTTATAGTTTGATGTTAAAGGTCTGACGCTTCACACGCGATCCTCTGCTCATGTCCAACACGTTGACGTGGAAGCGCTGAGAAAACGAACGGTCGATGTCGATAAGTGTTAAGTGTAAGAATGAGGAGACGTCACAGAGAGTGACAAGGACCAGGGCACAGAGATCGGACTCGGATGCAGAGCTGTCGATGATTCTTTATTTAGAACTTAAAGAATCCGATAACGTTAACAGAAAACGCCTCGCACAGGAGGGATAGCTAGGAAAATTATGAACAGAAAACCTATCTTCTAGCATAAGATGAACTACAAATCAAAGAGAACAAAAAACGCCTGGAGCAGTTCGTCGCTTCCTGTGAAGGAAATAATCAGAAACACGGGAAGTGAAAAGCAGAAACGTTGAGTCGGAGGAAGCAGGAATTCTTTTCTTCAAGAAGGATGGATGCACATACAGAGTGAGAATCAGTCTGTAGAGTAAGACGATCAAACACGCTCCAAAACTTCCAAACTTTAGGATGCAGACTGGACGCTGGTCAGCAGATAACAGCCGACCTCAAACTGCTCCAGTTACCTGAAGGACACGTACATCTGCCCAGCAGCACAGACCAATGAGAAGATCCAACGTCACACTGAGATAAACTTTTTAAAAAGAAGTGTGTGTGTCTTTTTTTGGATGGAGAATGGAAATTTCTGTGGTTGGCAGATAAAGTCTTTGAGTAAATAACGGCTGCGCTCCCATTGGTCTGAACTGCTCCATGAAGCTACCTGAAGGCCACGTACATCTGCCCGGCAGCACAGACCAATGAGAAGCTGAGACGTTGAACTGCACGCGTGTCCATGTACGCAGACGTGTCCATGTACGGGGACGCGTACGACGATTTTGCTGCGAGACACTTCATTGAGTTAAAGAGTTGAATCAGTGTGAAACAGCCACAGTTATTCAGACATACTACATGACAGTAAAGTGTCCTTCAGTCAAACACTGATCTCATCATTTTACAGGGACTCACATAAGTTCATCTGAGATATGTGCGGCTCTGTGGTGATGGTGGCCGGCGTCTGAGAGGTCACTTCTGCATCAGCGAGGAACAAATGGATGTTTATGATGTCGAATTCGTCAGAAGCGGTAACACATGCACAGTCAAAAGAACAGAAACAAAGAAGCATCACGTGATTGTAGCGTGTGATAAGGTCGGAAACGAATGTCTCCCCGTCCACTATGAGGCAAACAGAGGTGAGGAGCCAGGCGAGCTTCCCAGATGCCGATAGAAACCTAAATATTCGGTGTTTGATAATTGAATTGAAGATATTCTGTTTGCATCAAATCTGATAACATGAAGAAACATTTCTGGCAAACTGTTTCCCTGCGGAGGAATTAATAAAGAATGTTCTGCTCTCTCTGTGACGTCTCCTCATTCTTTAAGTCGTTGAGACAAACATGAATACAGCAGCTATTAGTAACAGATAATAAACGTTCATTACAGCTCACTGATGCACCCTTTGGCCCAGGTCCATGGCTCTCCACACACGGCTGCTACACTTCAGAACTTAAAGTGTCTGATGGTTCAAACTAAGACGGCGTACGAGCAGAAGGACGACGCTACCGAAGCGCACGCGGCGACTGTTTTCTGCCAACAGCAGCACGATTTAACACGACGAAGAGAAGAGGACAAAAAGAAGCCGTAGATGTGTGGGAAAGTTCAATTAAAGTGCAGGTGTGTGTGTGTGTGTGTGTGTGTGTTTACTTACCTGCATATATGTGCATTTGTGCTTAAGTGTGGAAATCCTGCAGGGTACGTACAAAGGGTGTGTGTGTGTGTGTGTGTACTCATGTTTATGGTTATTTAAAATGATGTTTGTACAAAACTGTGGTGTGTGTGTGTGTGTGTGTGTGTGTGTGTGTGTGTGTGTGCCCCATGGGGATAATGTGACAAAGCCTGTGGTGTGATGTGTGATGTAAACAGAGATCAATAGCATAGTGACAGCCACTAGCATTAACTAGTACAATATAAGTCAATCAAAGCAAACTTGCACACACATAGGAAAGGAAAGGAAAGGAAAGGAAAGGAAAGGAAAGGAAAGGAAAGGAAAGGAAAGGAAAGGAAAGGAAAGTCAAGGAAAGGAAATTGTCATACGGGGATGAAAAGACGAACAGAGAGGAATAAGTGGTAGATTTTAAAAAGACATTACAGTTTTTTCCAGTTGCAAAATGTGTGTAAAGTTTTGGAGATTTTCCGATGAGGTTTTGCTCCCTGTGTGTCACTTTAAATATTTGTGCTATCCATTTTAAGGGGGGTTAGCGACTGGGTTAAAAGTCTTTGAAACTTGTAATTCTTAAAATAACTGTACTGTTTCAAACGATCCCCGTCAACCCACTATGACCAAATATGTTTAAAGTTTTTAAATTTTTAATCATACTCTGGAACTCTACGCAGGATTTATACCAATTTTCAGAAATACACAAACTCACAAACAAGCTTGCTTTGATTCTGAAGCGTTTTATTGATTAATCATGCATGATACAAGAAAGACAGATTACTGCAGACTAAAGCGTTCCTTTCATTACCATTCAATCTGCTCCTCAGCACAAGGCCGAAGAAGCAGCCTCTGTTTATGTCACTTGTCGCTTCCTTCCTTAAGTAGCGTTACAGCAAAGAAATACAGATTTGATTTGAGATATAAAGCCTTCGGGTTATGTTTGAGGCTGATGACACAAAGACAGATGAGTTCATGCCTCCGTGATGGAATCAACGAGCCGCCCGTGTACAGACATACGGAAAACGATGAGATGAACAATTATAGTCATGCCAGCAGTTCTGATCTGTACCGAAAGAAACAAGAGTCAGTCACCAAAACCTGACAAAACTATATAGACAGAATCAGCACACACATTTTAGATTAAAAACTTAATGTTGTCTTGTCATTTACCTTTCCACATTACCGCACAGTGTTCATTGTTCTTCAGTTGAGGCTGCCCTTTACACCAGTTCTTGTAATCCAAAGCTGTACCATCAATCCAGAACCAGTAATTATCCTGGAAGACAGAACAGTATTGAAGACTGAATTTGAGAAATTCAAAACATGTTTCATTAAATACCCATCAGACTTTGTCTAATGTACCTGCTGTGCATCAGACAGTCCGATCCATGCTGTTTTCTTTTGTGCCAGAGTCCAGAGCCGATTTTTCTCATCCTTGTTGTGCATAGATGCGAGGTTTGCACCTAAGCTCCTACAGGACGCCTACAGTGGAGATACACAAACATCACCTGAGTAAAATGCCTAAAGAAACCATTTCTACACAAGCAAGTCAAACAGCAGTTTGTTTTCTAATCATCTTGATTACCTGAGCCTCGGCCCAAGTCACAGCCTTTGCAAAGTAGCGGTAACAGGTTCTCTTGGTCATAGCCCAACCAGGAGCGCATACAGGTTTCTTGACAGCACATTTTCCTAAATACAAATAGAGATGTGAGGGTAACGTTGAGTCCAAACAGGTACATAGGATGTGTCTCTATGTGCATGATATTCAAACGTCGTACAGGAGGGCATGACGCCCTTATATATGTAAATACTGTAAAAACTGTACTCACTTTTTCCCTCTATGGATTCTAGCACTTCAATATCAATTGCAGTCTCTATCGCTGAAATACAAGGAAGGAAGGAAGGAAGGAAGGAACGAAGGAAGGAAGGAAGGAAGGAAAATATAGCAAAAACTGTTGTTGTAATAAAAACACGTATTAGCTTGTTTGCTCCTGGTTAAAGGAAAGAAATGTGGACAACCTCATTTGCAGAAACTGAAATTATGGGTATTATTCCTTGTATTAATTTGCAATAACTTCCTAGCCATGTGTTGTTGCAGGTTTTTGTTTCTCACGTGCACTTGTGCATTTATTATGTGATACAAATCTCTACATACCGTCTTCAATGATTGCTTCTTCTAACCCTGGAATCCGTATTTCTTCTGGAGGTTTAAAACAGCACAAAAATTGGATTCAATCTTTGGTTCTCCATCCCTGTATTTTCTTTCAAGCAATATTGAGAGTGCTCAAATACAAACACTACCTAAACTCTCCAACTTACCAGTAGCCAGAGCCAGCGCCATCAAGGCAACAAGAAGTACAGACACAGCTAGTATCTTCATGGTGAAGTTCTTCAATGTCCAAAAACAGATCACAATATTAACAAGACTTGTACACAGAGACTCAGTGGCTGTCAATCCATTGAAGAAAGGACAGAAAATAATCAGATTAAATCGCCAACCTGCTGCAGAATTATCTTCTCTTCTTCCTTCTCAGCGTCTGATGTTGAACACGAGAAAGTCTGGCTCTTAAATAGTGTTTTTTGTGCTGCACTGCAATCCCAGAAACAGGAACTGACAATGCACACAAAAAACACAAACATTTAATATTTGTCTTGCTCGAATGTTTGTTGAGTCCGATCAGTCAGGCCTTTACTCTTCTCTTGTTAACAAAATTGTGTACTCTGGCACAAAATATGTCTTATGTTAATTCTTTGACAAGTCCAATAATTAATTAATTACAGCTGAATTGTGTAAAACCTGTCATGCATATAAATGTGACAAACAATTTACAAGTAATTAGAGTTGAGCCGGATACTCGGCTGAATCGAGTATCTGATACGGATAATAGTGGTGGGCAGATCGACGCAAATATCGATAGTATCGATACCAAGACGGTACGGTATCGGATCGATACTAGTCTGGTGAGATCGATTCTTTATTTCCGCTCTTGTTTGCTCTTCTGCTCTTTGTTTTAGACAGGTATAGTGGAAAACTAATCTAATCTAAATTATGACCAGAATGTTCTTGGGGAATTTGATTGTCAGTATGTTTATTGCAACAGTCATTACATTAGCTGGAAATGTACTTTGTTAATGTGTTTGTCTCAACCAAGATCAACTGAGAGTGTCCTTGCACTGACCCTAAAAAAAGGATAGTGTAAAGCCCCTACAGGCTTCGATGTTCATTGCACCACATGATAACAACTAATCTTAAATATTGTTGTGGAGAATTTTATTCAACAGTGGTTAGTTCAGTCAATAGAAATAAAGATCACAGGAGTCCAAAGTGTCTTATGTTGAAAGGTTTATTGAAGCTCACAATCGTGACACAGCTGCTCTATGTTCACACTTTCCTGGTCTGACATTGTTATCTGACTCTGTGGAGGCGTCAATGTTGTTTACCTATCTGCTGTGTCGAGGGAGTAAGACAGCACTAAGTATACAGCTGCTCTGTGTCTCGAGTTAAGAAGCCAATGTCTCCATAACAATAGAAGATTTAACATTATACCTACAAAGGCTTCAGGACATATGCTTGACCGCGTTTACCAGTTAGCACGAGTAAAGCCAGAGTCGCAATAACTACAACTATGTCATCAAATGATGTCAAGTCTTTGAGTTGAAAAGTCTCGATAAAAAGGAAATGAAATAAATAATAGGAAACATGTAGGTGAGTATCTAAAACACTAAAGATTAATCTCACTTCATTTAATGATTAACAGCCTTCATTTGGTCACATTTTAAATTCTCACATTTCAGTGACCAGAAAGCCACTGAAGCTTGTATGGCTGGACCCCCAAACATGTGAATTTTCATGTAGTGTCACAAACACTTGATCTCCTCGCTGCAGCTGCAGGAACGCTGCGTTTCCTCCATTATCAGCTGTGTCAGACACTGATTTGTGATCATGTGTCATAATCATCATTTCATTGTTCTTGTACAGGTGCAGCTTTGCTTCATATGTTCCTCCAGCATGAAAGAAGATGGAAAAGTAATAAACACCTGCGACAGGTGCAGTGAAGATACCTGTGGAAACGACAGTCACATTTTTGTCTTCTTTTTTTTTTTTTAAGTAGGCTTCAGCATTTTATTTTATTACCAAATAATAAACCAAAAATAAGTTGGTCTCCCCTCAAATTTGTGGTTTCAAAAAAACATTTCCATCCATTTGAATTACGTTGTTTTAATACCATGTAATATCTTAATCTATGTAAGTGAAACGCATAAGCGGCCAAAAATGTTTTTTGAGTGTAACAGTTCATAGTAATATATGAAGATAATGGTTAAAGAAGCCATAAAACTGATGCAAAAGTAAACATATAGCATTACCTGTTGATTGACTGTAGGCGTTACCAATGTTTGTGATCACTCTCCTGTAGATTAGAGTTGTCTCTGTGTTAAATGGCCCAATGGCTTCGTCTGACACAGCCGTTGCACTGAAGATTACGTTGGTTCTTTCTGTGTAAAACATTTTAATCATTGGGTTTATCAAGGATTTGTGTTTTTCACTTCAGATAGATCTGATCACAATACATACAATGCTTCATGAAATCATGAATAAACTCTTCTCTTTCATTTTACCTTTATTCTGCAGTTCCAGGATCTGGTTTTCGCTGTCCGCCAGCCTGCTTTCACTGTCCGCCAGCCTGTTTTCACTGTCCGCCAGCCTGCTTTCACTGTCCGCCAGCCTGCTTTCACTGTCCGCCAACCTGCTTTCACTGTCCGCCAGCCTGTTTTCACTGTCCGCCAGCCTGGTTTCCATACTTCTGAGTTTTTCTCTGATGACACCAAACTCTATCAGGAGATCACACATGTCAGGACTGCATGAGCGTGTTTCATTAAGGTTTTCAGTTCCAGTAGCATTCGTGTTATCCTGGGCCAAAATCAAACCACAGAACAGCAAAACAAACCACAGAATGGAGACATTCATCTTCCAAGCTGATGCTAGACCACTCTGTCTGCTAAACTCTGATAGATGTCAACCCTGTGGCTCCTTTTATGTTGTTTTATGATGTTAATTTTTAACATATCCTTTTATCTTATCAGACAACATGTTTCACTGCAGTAAATAAGCAATAAGGAAATAAGAATGCATTTCACGCCAAAGTGGTACTCAAACAAACAAAGACATAAAATAAGTCAGGAAGAACAGGGGCAGTGGTTAGCACTGTCGTCAAAGCAAGAAGGTTCCTGGTTTGAACCTCAGCTGTCTGTGTCAAGACTTTTAGTGCTATCATCACTGTAGCCCTAATTAGTTGATTTAAAAGCGCTTCGTTTTATTTTGAAAAGTCCGTCTGACTTCCTGTGTTGTTGTTCGCGGCAGTTTTATTTAAGTTTTAACAGAAGCACACGGCCCATTGGTAAGCTACGGTTAGCTAAAAAAAAACAGATTGCTAATAACGTATGACTTGTGAATATAATTTGTTGCACTGTTGTGCTATCTTGAAAGTGTGATTTGTGTGAATATGAGTGTTATTTAGCGCTCGCGATTAGCGCTAGCTCGCGGTTAGCGTGCTAGCTCGCGTTAGCATCGCCGCTAGCTCCGATTAGCATGCTTGGTTAGCTTCATTAGCTCCCCAGGATAGTACTTGGATAGGCTTTGCTTGTATGTAGCTGTTAATGTTGACTGCTAATATTAGCAAAGACACTGGTTTAGGGTTGCTGTGTTTGCTGCAATTTATTACTTTAAATTCATGAGAAAACATTTGACTGATATATATATATTAAGAGTTGATGTTTGTTCATTGTAAAAGAGATAAAAAAATAGTTGTTTATAATTGACAATTTCATTAATAGTATTACACGTAACCTGTTATATTTGGTTTATTCATTTCAGGCTTCCTGTTAAGCCTTTTCGGAGGGCTGAATTTGTAAAATTCCGAACAGTCTGAGTGGGTTTTCTCTGGGTCCTCCAGCTTCCTCCCACAGTCCAAAAACATGCATTCATTAACATAGGTTAATTGGTGACTCTAAATTGTCCGTAGGGGTATATGTGAACTGGCAACTTGTCCAGGGTGTACCCTGAGTGCTCTCGCCCAGTGTCAGCTCGGATACGCTCCAGCCACCTCCCGTGACCCTAGTGTGGATAAGATAATGTCAAGCAAATAAGCAAAACAAGCCATAAAACGGTGAAATTCACCTTCCAAGCCAATTCTACATCCATCTGTCTGCTACACTCTGACAGATGTCATCCTTCTGGCTAATTTGATCTTATCTGAAGCTAAGTGAATGTGTAATGAGGAAATAATAATCCAGTTACAGTCAAAACCAATTTTGTCAATCATTACTGTGGGTTCAAAGATTTTATGTGTCTTTTACCTTTCAACTATATGGCAATTCAAAGTTCGCTCCTGCCTCTGCACTGAATATCACCTTTGGTTTCCCTATGCAAAGCAAAAATCAGGAATATTTATCTATTCTATCCATTATAATGGATATATGTATACCCATTATACATTTTGTATTCCCACAGTCCATGCAAAAACTAAGACTTAAGAGTCTTTCAAACTTGTAATTCTTAAAATAACTGTACTGTTTCTAACTCTGTTTACGATCCCCGTCAACCCACTATGACCAAATATGTTGGGAAAAAAATTTAAGAAGTTTTTAAAATTTTAATCATACTCTGGAACTCTACGCAGGATTTATACCAATTTTCGGAAATACACAAACTCACAAACAAGCTTGCTTTGATTCTGAAGCGTTTTATTGATTAATCATGCATGATACAAGAAAGACAGATTACTGCAGACTAAAGCGTTCCTTTCATTACCATTCAATCTGCTCCTCAGCACAAGGCCGAAGAAGCAGCCCCTGTTTATGTCACTTGTCGCTTCCTTCCTTAAGTAGCATTACAGAAATAGCAAAGAAATACATATTTAATGTGAGATATAAAGCCTTCGGGTTATGTTTGAGACTGATGACACAAAGACAGATGAGTGTGCACAAAAACCTCCAATGTTTGTGCTTTTGACAGCTACTTCATGCCTCTGCGATGGTCCTGGAATCAACGACGTCTCCGTGCACAGACATATGGCAGACGGCCAAGACAATTCACGTCATCCCAACAGCTCTGAGCTGTGAGTACCAGAAGAAACATGAATCAGTCACCATGACACAAACCAAAACCTGACACTGCACTAAGGAAAAAACAATACACATAATTTTTTATATTAAAACTTTAAGATGACATTTGTCATTTACCTCCCCACTTATTGGTTGCACAGTGTTCTCTGCGTCCGAGATTGTTAGGCTGTTTGCGACACCAGTTCCGATAGTTGAAATGTGTACCATCAATCCAGAACCAGTAACGTTCCTAGAAGACAGAACAGTATAGAATATTGAATATGAGAAACCCAAAACACATTTCATTAAATACCCATCAGACTTTGTCTAATGTACCTGCTGTGCATCAGAGAATCCGATCCATGCTGGTCTGTTGCGTGCGAAAGCACGGATCCAATTATCTTCATACCTGTTGTGAACAGATGCCAGGTTTCCACCTAAGGCCCTACAATGGTGCTACAGTGGAGATAACAGACAGACAGGGTGGAGTTGTCAAGAACACAACATGAGGAATATGAATAAGAAAAGTCAGAAATTATTTCTGCAAATGATTTGTGCTCTGTTGAAATCAATGCAAGCAAATCAAACAGCATTTTGTTTTCTAATCATCTTGATTACCTGAGCCTGAGCCCAAGTCCTTCTGTATCCAAAGTAGTGGTAATAGGTTCCTCTGAACCGACGCCAACGACCACGGCAAGGGCAACGGCATACAGCTCTCTTGGCAACATCATGTTCTTCTAAATAAAGATGTGAGGGTTATGTTGAGTTGTATAGTATGTCTCTTTCTGTACATGATATTTATACGTCATACAGAAGTACTTAATAAAATAAATGCAATGTCCTTTAGTAAAAAGTGTACTCACGTTCTCCATCTGTGGATTCTGCCTCCTCTCCTTCTTCATCCTGTGATTCAGTCTCTTCGTCTACCATTGAAATAAATGGACAATTATACGGAAAATAGAACAAAAAAAAAGAACAGCATGGTTTGTGTTGTTAAAAAACAGTGAAAAATTCACTCACCCGAACTTTCATCAGCTGCTTCTTCTGAAGAAGAAGAAGAAAAAAAAGGTTTAACAAACCAGTAAGTGACGTAATGACGAAGTTTTGTTTTCTGTTCTTCTGAGCATGCAAAATTTATTATGTGCACTTGTGCATTTATTGTACATACTTTCTTGAACCGGTGCTTCTGTCACCATAATGTCCTCTGCTTGTGGAGGAGCTTCTGGAAACAAGCATTAAGTGAGTTTGTGTGCTTGTGTGTGTTCAAAAAATTGGATTCAATCTTTGGCTTTCCATCCCTGTATTTTCTGTCAAGCAATATTCAGAGTGATCAAATTCAAACACTACCTAAACTCTCCAACTTACCAGTAGCCAGAGCCAGCGCCATCAAGGCAACAAGAAGTACAGACACAGCTAGTATCTTCATGGTGACGTTCTTCAATGTCCAAAATGATGACCTTCAATAAAAACAGATCACAATATTAACAAGACTTGTACACAGAGACTCAGTGACTGTCAATCCATTGAAGAAAGGACAGAAAATTATCAGATTAAATCGCCAACCTGCTGCAGAATTATCTTCTCTTCTTCCTTCTCAGCGTCTGATGTTGGACAGGAGAAAGTCTGGCTCTTAAATAGTGTTTTGTAGTGCCGCCCTGCAATCCCAGAACCAGGAACTGATGATACAGACACTGACAATGCACACACAAAAAGCAAATATGAATACGCCTGACATCACGTTCAGATACAATTTCTGTATTTGTTTTGTTCGAGTGCTGGTTGAATCTGGTCTGGCCTGGAGTTGTCTCTCGGTTAACAAAATCGTGTACTCTGGCACAAAATACATGAATTCTTTGACAAGTCCAAGAATTAATTCTTACAACTTAAATTCTCTAGAGCAGGTATTGATATTTGAATTTTGCCGATATTGTATGTGCTTTATTAGTAAAGCGGGCCCGCAGCAGCCCCGGAGTGGGCCAATAATTGGCGCGTTATTTGTTAGTACTCGCCGATACCGATACCAGACTTTTAGTGCCATATTAGGGCCTCTGCCAATACTAGTATCGGTATCGGTACAAATATGATCTGATGTTCTATCAACCTATTTCTCTCAGAGACAGTAAGGGTCACTTTAACTGTGCTTGTTCTGGCAGCACCCAGGTGTTTATCAGTCACATATAGTGAAATAAATCAGGGTATCACGGAAGAAGAACATGTGTGCAGAAAGTCCATTTGACGGGATTGCTGGGTTGGACCATTGGATGACAGCTGTTAATTGTCATCATCCCATGACAACATTGTGGTTAATCTACAACGGTATACATTCATTCTTAGATTAAAAACTTAATGTTCAAACTTACTGCATTCATTTTACTGTATGGAAAGTTATGTACTGTGATGTATTCAAACGGCCCAAAAACTTTTTGGGGGGTCCAAAAGACCTTCCAGTTTGGTGGGGTGGAAAAACCTTCCGAAAGAGATGATGCCATAACTGCTATGGGAAGTGCGCTGCCAGGGCCCAACACATCTGTGCAGACTCTTCGGCAAAGACTCTTCCCATAGCCTTATTGTCAGTGACTGGACGGTTTCTCTTAGGAATTCTTTGACAAGTCCAAGAATTAACAGTGAAATCTGAACTGTCTGAAGCCTGTCATGCAAATAGTTGTTCAGCTAAAGTCACTGTTTGGATCAAACTGTTACATACAACAGTGGTGCACAGTTATGAACCGAAGTTTGGCTTTTCTATATGTGATGAGTCAGTAAATTTTTTGCACAAGTGAACAAATTGTCAGGACAAACTGGCCTGTTAGTGAGAAATGCTGCTACGTGTCCTCTGTGTTTGTGATTCTTGTGTTGGCACAGTACTACGGACTTCCCTTGAGTTTGTGAGAACAGCTTAGGAGGTGGTTTCATTGTTTGGTAATAGTATCTGATGCATGTTTTTACACTGTACTAACAAGCACTGTCACATAGATCACAAATGTACCTTTCACCAATTCACGTGTCCGTCACATCATTATATAACATTTGATTAGGTTTTTCTAATCAAACGTATTTTTCTCTTTGAGCTAGTAAAGATTATTTGGATTATACATGTGCTGGCAGCACTCAGGCGTTCATCAGTCAAATATGGTGAAATCCAATCTGGGCGTCAGTCAACAGAAGTATGTACACTCAGCCAAGACACAGATGAAACTGAAACGATGATGAAGCAGTCTTTTTTCCTCCCTTGTGTATCAGTTACAGGTTCATTCAAATAAAGATTACTGAGTGTGTGTGAGCCCCACCTGCACAGAAGCTGCATTCTTGTCATGTCTGCATTAGTGATGTTAGTAAGTACGGCATCAGTAAAAAGGTTGGAAAACACTTCTTATTCAGTGCTGACTTTATTTCTGTTACTTTATTACTATAAAATATAAAACATACTGCGGTTTGTTTACACTTTTTCATAGTTTTGATATCTTCAGTGTTAATATACGATGTAGGTAGAAACAAAAATAAAGGAAAACCACTGAATGAGAAGGTGTGTCTAAACCTTTGAATGGTACTGTAAATGTCAAACCATGAAAAGGTTTGGGGACCCTACTGTCAAAGCTGAGTTGTACATTTCAAAAGATCTCATATGTCTCTATTCTTAATGTAAATGGCCAGAAAGCCACAAAAAGTTCACAAGTACACAAACTCACAAACAAACTTGCTTTGATGCTGAAACATTTTATTGATTAATCATGCATGATACAAGAAAGACAGATTACTGCAGACTAAAGCGTTCCTTTCATTACCATTCAATCTGCTCCTCAGCACAAGGCCGAAGAAGCAGCCCCTGTTTATGTCACTTGTTGCTTCCTTCCTTAAGTAGCGGTTACAGAAATAGCAAAGAAATACAGATTTGATTTGAGATATAAAGCCTTCGGGTTATGTTGAGGCTGATGACACAAAGACAGATGAGTGTGCACAAAAACACAAACGCACATCCTCCAATGTTTGTGCTTCTGACAGCTACTTCATGCCTCTGCGATGGTCCTGGAATCAACGACGTCTCCGTGCACAGACATATGGCAGACGGGCAAAACAAGTCACGTCATTCAACATTTCCGAGCTGTGGAGTACCAGAAGAAACAATGAATCAGTCACCATGACACAAACCAAAACCTGACACTGTACTAAGGAAAAAACAATACACATAATTTTTATATTAAAACCTAAGATGACATTTGTCATTACCTCCCCACTTAATCATTGCACAGTGTTCTCTGCGTCCGGCATTATTAGGCTGTCCGCGACACCAGTTCCGATAGTTGAAACGTGTACCATCAATCCAGAACCAGTAACGTTCCTAGAAGACAGAACAGTATAGAATATTGAATACGAGAAACCCAAAACACATCTCATTAAATACCCATCAGACTTTGTCTAATGTACCTGCTGTGCATCAGAGAATCCGATCCATGCTGGTCTGTTGCGTGCGAAAGCACGGATCCAATTATCTTCATACCTGTTGTGAACGGATGCAGGTTTCCACCTAAGGCCCCTACAATGGTGCTACAGTGGAGATAACAGACAGACAGGGTGGAGTTGTCAAGAACACAACATGAGGAATATGAACAAGAAAAGTCAGAAATTATTTCTGCAAATGATTTGTGCTCTGTTGAAATCAATGCAAGCAAATCAAACAGCATTTTGTTTTCTAATCATCTTGATTACCTGAGCCTGAGCCCAAGTCCTTCTGTATCCAAAGTAGTGGTAATAGGTTCCTCTTAACCGACGCCAACGACCACGGCAAGGGCAACGGCATACAGCTCTCTTGGCAACATCATGTTCTTCTAAATAAAGATGTGAGGGTTATGTTGAGTTGTACAGTATGTCTCTTTCTGTACATGATATTTATACGTCATACAGAAGGGCTTAATAAAATAAATGCAATGTCCTTTAGTAAAAAGTGTACTCACGTTCTCCATCTGTGGATTCGGCCTCCTCTCCTTCTTCATCCTGTAATTCAGTCTCTTCGTCTACCATTGAAATAAATGGACAATTATACGGAAAATAGAACAAAGAAAAGAACAGCATGGTTTGTGTTGTTAAAAAACAGTGATCATCTTTTTCTCATATTTAGGAACAGTTCAGTATTTGGAGAAATTTAGTTTCTATGTAGTTAAGAGTATTTTTTACTCGTGTGTACTTTCTCATGAAGTACATGAGAAAGTACACATGACAAAGTGTGATGTGCTTTCATAAAAATCTGAGGAAAAATTCACTCACCTGAACTTTCATCAGCTGCTTCTTCTTCTTCTTCTGTAGAAAAAAAAAGGTTTAACAAACCAGTAAGTGACGTAATGACGAAGTTTTGTTTTCTGTTCTTCTGAGCATGCAAAATTTATTATGTGCACTTGTGCATTTATTGTACATACTTTCTTGAGCCGGTGCTTCTGTCACCATAATGTCCTCTGCTTGTGGAGGAGCTTCTGGAAACAGCATTAAGTGAGTTTTGTTGCTTGTGTGTGTTCAAAAAATTGGATTCAATCTTTGGCTTTCCATCCCTGTATTTTCTGTCAAGCAATATTCAGAGTGATCAAATACAAACACTACCCAAACTCTCCAACTTACCAGTAGCCAGAGCCAGCGCCATCAAGGCAACAAGAAGTACAGACACAGCTAGTATCTTCATGGTGACGTTTCTTCAATGTCCAAAATGATGACCTTCAATAAAAACAGATCACAATATTAACACGACTTGTACACAGAGACTCAGTGGCTGTCAATCCATTGAAGAAAGGACAGAAAATAATCAGATTAAATCACCAGCCTGCTGCAGAATTATCTTCTCTTCTTCCTTCTCAGCGTCTGATGTTGAACACGAGAAAGTCTGGCTCTTAAATAGTGTTTTTTTGTGCCGCCCTACCATCCCAGAACCAGGAATTGACGATACAGACACTGACAAGGCACACACAACATGCAAACATGACAAGAAGCTGTAATAACTTTAACTGATGACATCATTTATGTATTTGTCTTGGGTGTTTGCTTGCTCTGGTAATTCAGGACTGTACCGACCTATTGGTGGATCTCACTGTCTGTTTTAAAAACAAAGTTTTCTCAGCCAGAACTGTCATGACAACAAGAAATACAGACAGTGGAGGCATACGAAGAAACAGCAGGCAGGCAAACTTTTTGATAGCACACCATCCACCACTGCCCACTGACAAATGCTCCCAGGGATTGCACCCACTCACCCACTTGGGCAAAAGGGATTTTGTCAAACTGCTGTTGTCTCGTTGATGGTTCTGCTTTCAATACCATAACCCCCAATGGACTGGCTGAAAAAATGGTTGGATTGTATACTAAACACAACAGGCAGGAACAGCTCCATCTCCATCCAACAATGACAAAAAGGCCTACCTCGAAATGATCAGAGACCATTCCCTCTGGTGCAAGTCTAACAGTCTCCAACTAAATATCACCAAAATCAAACGCAAAAAACGCAACAAAGGCACTACAAAGCACTTGTGAGTGCAAGAACCTCAGACAGCTCAAGAAATTTAGATTCTCTGATTCCAGAGCTGTTAGGATCATGACAGGTCCCCACCACCCCAGCAGTAGTCTGTAATAGCTTCAGTGCTCAGGTAGTACCCTCTGTAGCAACAAGTCCAACATAGAGAGACTCAGAGAAAGCCTCTTCCCATTGATTTCAGATCAGGACAACAAACTCTGTCCTGACCCTCTACATTTCTAGTACACCGTCTACTGTGGAAGTGTTGGAAGTAACTGGCATGTGCATGCGAAATGCTGTTTTCTCTTCTCTGGGTTTGTGATTCTTGTGTTTGTACAGTAATACAAATGTTGCTTACCTTACCTTGCAACACCTTAGGAGTTGTTTTCGTTGTTTGGTAATAGATATCTGATCCATGTTTGCTAGACCTTGCTAAACAAGCACTGTCATGTAGGTAAACAGAGAGGATTAAATAGGTCAAAGACAGAGGCTACAACTTCCTCTGTCTGATTAAAATAGGTTTCACCCCAAGATCCAGAATATTGCCCTGCAGGCTGACATGTGTATCCACCTTCACCTACTTGGGCACAAAGGGAGGGAACTCCGTCAATCTGCCGTTGATGCACTTGGTTCTAGAGTCTAGTTCAGCTTTTGATACTATAATCCACAAACAACTGACAAAGTGATTGGACAAGGGATTGAATACTTTCCTTCTCACTCCTGAATATCAACATGACACTTAGGAGTGCAAGAAAGATGACCACCTCGGACAGCTCTGGATATTTAGACTTTTGTTAAGCTATCACATTGTCTGCTGTGGAAGTGTCAGAACAAACTGGCATGTGAATGTGAAATGCTGCTGTGTCTTGTCCGTGTTTGTGATTCTTGTGTTGGTACAATAATACGGATGTCCGTTAACCTTCCCAGAACACCTTAGGAGGTGTTTTTCTTGTTTGGTAATAGATATCTGATCCATGTTTGCTAGACTAGGCAAAGCAAGCACCGTCAAGTAGATAGATAAAACAAATGTGCAAGACCAAAGATTAGAAAGAATTAGGCCAAATATTCTAAACGTTCCTTTCCTTCACCTGAAAATTTACTGCACTGCTCCACTGGTTGTACAAACATTATTGCAAGGCCAGGAACACCTCCATCTCTATCCAAGGCCTACCTTGAAATGGCAAGTGTACATGTACCTCCAAGCAGCTGGTTCTGTATTTTTTGGATTGATTAGAAGAAACAAAGGACCTACAAAGCACTGAAGATCAACCTGACATTTGGTAGTGCAAGAAAGTCGACCTCAAAAAGCTGAAGAAATTTAGACTTTTTGGGAGCTCTTCAAGACTTACCAATTTTGTGAGATTAAAATCATCCTAAAATAGAGCATCACCAATAGGAACTGTTCTGCCAGAGCCCTACACAACTGAGCACACAACATCATAGAGTGTTATGACGGGTGTCCACCACCACAGGAATTGACGATATGAGCGACTATACAAAGGCACCATCCCACAGCATGGGGAAGTCTAAGTTTCTCTGTGACCAGGACCTGACATCATTAACAAATAACACATCTGGGTCATTTGCTGAAACATGGCCAACACAACAGGAGTAGACTATGTAGTTTTCTTATACTAGAAGGACCAGGGACACACAGGGAGAAGAGGAGTGAAAGGAGGCTATCTATGTAAAAGTAGAGGAAAAGAGGACAGAGGAGGAGGTCCTCAGACACTACCTAACCGCCGTCCACAATGACGACAATGAGCACTAACAAACCAAGGGGGAGATGGGCTGGTCAACAATCCTCCCTAGGATAAACAGCCAGACTCCCCACCAGTCAGTCAGAACTGAAGACATTTCTTGGATGCGGGGCAAAACATATTCTCAGATCTACTAACAAGTCCAGAATTAACCTTTTTTGAAGAAAGATGTCCTGGATGACTGAGAACCTTCACAGGCGTGTTGATATTCTTGGGAGGATGGCCTCACAGTGACTTCAACTATTGCTAAAGGCAATATCCAATGACCTTTTACAGGGTGACACCGAGTACCAGAAATTAGGAATATGGTGTTGTGTCAAATGTCTAACATACCTCAAGACTTTTGAGACTATTCACAATGCTTTGAGCTGATGTTAAATAACTCTTCCACAGAGATTCACAAGTTGATGTTTAAACTTAAATATATTAAAGAGATTTAATCAAATTTTACAGTGCATATCGTCTAACTTCAAAACTTGGGGACCCTACTGTCAAATCTGAGTTGTACATTTCGAAATATCTCATGTGTCACATACAACTGAAAAAATTAATATTCTTCTTCATTTAAATGATGTGAAAACTGTGATACATTAGTGACCGTGGATGAAGGAAAATGAATGTAAACTCGCTCTGCATATTTCCTCACTGGTTTGGTGAGTCATAGTGGGGAGTTATGATTGGACTGTGTATTACTGCTAGAAGAACTGTAGTAGGGTGAGTTGAGTACTGAGTATTTTAGGACAAGACCCCAGAAATTAGTAATGCATTGCTGCTCTTGTTAACACACCTCAATGCTTTGAGCTGATGCTGATAAAAGTATGTTTTATTCACCTTAACAAGTAAATCGAACTTTACCACGTATGTCATATAACTTGACACACTAGAACTCTTAAAGAAGATACAGGATTTATACAAATTACGGAAATACACAAACTCACAAACAAACTTGCTTTGATGCTGAAGCGTTTTATTGATTAATCATGCATGATACAAGAAAGACAGATTACTGCAGACTAAAGCGTTCCTTTCATTACCATTCAATCTGCTCCTCAGCACAAGGCCGAAGAAGCAGCCCCTGTTTATGTCACTTGTCGCTTCCTTCCTTAAGTAGCGTTACAGCAAAGAAATACAGATTTGATTTGAGATATAAAGCCTTCGGGTTATGTTTGAGGCTGATGACACAAAGACAGATGAGTTCATGCCTCTGTGATGGAATCAACGAGCCGCCCGTGTACAGACATACGGAAAACGATGAGATGAACAATTATAGTCATGCCAGCAGTTCTGATCTGTACCGAAAGAAACAAGAGTCAGTCAGCGTGACACAAATCAAAACCTGTCACTGTACTAAGAACTTGATACGATATAGACAGATGAATTATTCTGGGAAAATTTATGTTTTCTTTTCCAGGACAATATCAGCACAGACATTTTAGATTAAAACCTTAATGTTAAAATTCAATATTAAACAAATACCATTCATTTTACTGTATAGAAAGAACTGTAAGAACCTTTCAGGATTACTGTGCAGTGTTCATTGTTCTTCAGTTGAGGCTGCCCTTTACACCAGTTCTTGTAATCCAAAGCTGTACCATCAATCCAGAACCAGTGATTTTCCTGGAAGACAGAACAGTATTGAAGACTGAATTTGAGAAATTCAAAACATGTTTCATTAAATACCGATCAGACTTTGTCTAATGTACCTGCTGTGCATCAGAGAATCCGATCCATGCTGTGTTCTTTTGTACCAGAGCCAAGAGCTGATTATTCTCATCCTTGTTGTGCATAGATGCGAGGTTTGCACCTAAGCTCCTACAGTGTGTCTTCAGTGGAGATACACAAACATCACCTGAGTAAAATGTCTAAAGAAACCATTTCTACACAAGCAAGTCAAACAGCAGTTTGTTTTCTAATCATCTTGATTACCTGAGCCTCGGCCCAAGTCTTGGCCTTTGCAAAGTAGCGGAAATAAGTTTTCCCGATGATAGTCCAACCACAAGAGCATGCAGATCTCTTGACAACATGTTGTCCTGAATACAAATAGAGATGTGAGGGTAACGTTGAGTCCAAACAGGTACATAGGATGTGTCTCCATGTGCATGATATTCAAACGTCGTACAGGAGGGCATGACGCCCTTATATATGTAAATACTGTAAAAACTGTACTCACCTTTTCCCTCTGTGGATTCTACATCTTCAAATTCAGATTCAGTCTCAGTCTGTCTCTTCAGTCTGTCTCCCTCTGAAATAGAAGAACAAGGGAAGGAAGGAAGGAAGGAAGGAAGGAAGGAAGGAAGGAAGGAGGGAAGGAAGGAAGGAAGGAAGGAAGGAAGGAAAATAAACAAAAACTGTTGTTGTAATAAAAACACATATTAGCTTGTTTGCTCTTGGTTAAAGGAAAGAAATGTGGACAACCTCATTTGCAAAATCTTTGAAATTATGTGTATTATTCCTCGTATTGATTTGCAATAACTTCCTAGCCATGTGTGATTGCAGGTTGTTGTTTCTCATGTGCACTTATGCATTTATTATGTGATTGCTTGTGTATGCACAAAAAATTGGATTCAGTCTTTGGCTCTCCATCCCTCCCAGAGTGCTCCAATACAAACACTACCTAAACTCTCCAACTTACCAGTAGCCAGAGCCATGAAGGCAACAAGAAGTACAGACACAGCTAGTATCTTCATGGTGACGTTCTTCAGTGTCCAAAATGATGACCTTCAATAAAAACAGATCACAATATTAACAAGACTTGTACACAGAGACTCAGTGACTGTCAATCCATTGAAGAAAGGACAGAAAATAAATCGCCAACCTGCTGCAGAATTATCTTCTCTTCTTCCTTCTCAGCGTCTGATGTTGGACAGGAGAAAGTCTGGCTCTTAAATAGTGTTTTTTTGTGCCAGCCTGCAATCCCAGAACCAGGAATTGTCGATACAGACACTGACAAGGCACACACAACATGCAAACATGACAAGAAGCTGTAATAACTTGAACTGATGACATTATTTATGTATGTGTCTTGTTTGAGTGTTTGCTTTCTCTGGTAATTCAGGACTGTACCGGCCTATTGGTGGATCTCGCTGTCTGTTTTAAAAACAGTTTTCTCAGCCAGAACTGTCATGACAACAAGAAACAGCAGGCAGATAGTGTGGGCAAAAGGGATTTTGTCAAACTGCTGTTGATACACTTAACGGTTCCCACCGGACTGGCTGATAAAATGGTTGGATTGGGTACTAAACACAACAGGCAGGAACAGCTCCATCCAACAATGACAAAAAGGCCTACCTCGAAATGATCAGAGACCACTATGGTGCAACACTTTCTAACTAATTGCAAATATCCAGTCCTTGGACAACAAGATGAAACAGGATTCATCCTCCAGGTCCAGAGTACATAAATAGACAGCCCCCCTACTAAACTTCATCAAAACCAACCAGCTAGCTCTCTCTTATAACTGCTATGGGAAGTGCGCTGCCAGGGCCCAACACAAGTGATTGCACCACATGGTCTAAACCCCAATGCACCGAACCAGAGCTGGTAGGATTATGACAGGTCATAGACTACAGCAACAGACATCACAGTGTCTTTGCTCAGGCAATGTCCTCTGTGCAGACTCTTCCAAAGACTCTTCCCATAGCCTTATTGTCAGTGACTGGACTGTTTCTCTTGACAAGTCCAAGAATTAACAGTGAACACTGAACTGTCTGAAGCCTGTCATGCAAAGTTGTTCAGCTAAAGTCACTGTTTGGATCAAACTGTTACATACAACAGTGGTGCACAGTTATGAACCGAAGTTTGGCTTTTCTATATGTGATGAGTCAGTAAATTTTTTGCACAAGTGAACAAATTGTCAGGACAAACTGGCCTGTTAGTGAGAAATGCTGCTACGTGTCCTCTGTGTTTGTGATTCTTGTGTTGGCACAGTAATACGGACTTCCCTCGAGTTTGTGAGAACAGCTTAGGAGGGCTTTCATTGTTTGGTAATAGTATCTGATGCATGTTTTTACACTGTACTAACAAGCACTGTCACATAGATCACAAATGTACCTTTCACCAATTCACGTGTCCGTCACATCATTATATAACATTTGATTATTTTTTTCTAATCAAACGTATTTTTCTCTTTGAGCTAGTAAAGATTATTTGGATTATACATGTGCTGGCAGCACTCAGGCGTTCATCAGTCAAATATGGTGAAATCCAATCTGGGCGTCAGTCAACAGAAGTATGTACACTCAGCCAAGACACAGATGAAACTGAAACGATGATGAAGCAGTCTTTTTAGTGATGTTAGTAAGTACGGCATCAGTAAAAAGGTTGGAAACAACTTCTTATTCAGTGCTGACTTTATTTCTGTTACTTTATTACTATAAAATATAAAACATACTGCGGCTTGTTTACACTTTTTCATAGTTTTGATATCTTCAGTGTTAATATACGATGTAGGTAGAAACAAAAATAAAGGAAAACCACGTGTGTCTAAACCAGGCGTGTCCAAACTGTTCCACAGAGGGCCGGTGTGGCTGCAGGTTTTCCTTCCAACCAAGCAGCAGCACACCAGACTTGACTCATTTAATCAGCTGATCTCAGTCTTCAGAGAGTTGATTGGTCAAACTGTGAGCTCTTGGTTGGGTGGAACAAAAACCTGCAGCCACACCGGCCCTTTGTGGAACAGTTTGGACACCCCTGGTCTAAACCTTTGGATGGTTCTGTAGCTGGTCCCGTCCAAAGCCCCTTATACTACATACACATTCACACACCGATGGCCAGCCTTCAGGCGCATACACACACATGTCACTGTGTGTCGTCTGTGTTTGTTCTTCTGTTGTTGGAACAGTAACACTGATGTCCAAGTTTCTGAGAACTTGGCAGATATTATTACTGTTTGCTCACAGATATCTGATGCACGGCTGCAACATTATACTCTACAAACAGGATGTAGCCAAATATGAATATGCAAATGAAAGTCTTTAATTTTGGTCTGCTGGCGTGGTGTTCTGTCTCCCCCTTCATGACATTAGATTATATCATTAATATATGATTAGTATTACATATGTATATATTGTTGTCTCTCTGGAGCTCGTAGTTTTCTTTTGAGTCGCTGCCTTCACTGTCACATTGCTATGCTTTTGTGTGTGTTTGTGTGCGTGTGTGTGTATGCAAACAGGAACTCACTCCTCCACTTCACTGCCAGTGGTCAAAGCTCCACACAGCACATCAACCAACTCTGTAATTCCCATCGCTGAAGAGAGGTCGCTCGGTCATGTTCGTCCTCTTTTCGTACAGGTTGCAACATGTACCACGTGTAAGCCCAACTTTATGTTTTTAAAGTAAATGAACACACACACACACACAGGGAATCAGGAAATAAAGAGACTGTTGGTTTGTTATCTTATGTGTCTTTTGTGTGTAGTTAGTGACTGCATGGACTCAGTATGCGAGGTGTACAAGTCTATGTAGAATTATTATAACATTGTAAACATTTAGTGATTAAATAATAGATGTTTATAGATTTGAATGAAGTATGAAATGCTGCTTAAACAAGCCCAACATTCCTTACAGACCACGAGGAACACCGTCTATTTCTTATAGCAATGACAACAACAAACAGCTCTGGTTTTAAAATGTTTGACTTTCATTTTAATATGAGAGCAGAAACAATTGTTTTGTTATTTTTTTTATCATCCGGTATACTTTAGTATTTTTTTTTCGAGATTGTAACAATCTTAAGACTGTCCAGTGAGTTAGTTTAATTGTCTTTAAAAATAGTACAAGAAAGTGATTCTTCTCTTCATCAAGTAGAAAACATTGAAACAGGATTACAGGAAATTGGAGAAAATGAGAAAGAGGTGAACCCCATTCGCGACTTTAGGGATGCCAGGAGCTAGCACCTGTTAGCCTCACTGCTCACATTCATTGTGAACCTCTGAGGTGAGAGACTAGCATGTTTTGATACAGTAACAAAGGACATTTAACGCACTAACATTTTAAGCTGCAACCCTGTTCATCAACAGAGACGCAAATCCTCTGCTTCTTTGAAAATCTCCCTCCCTGACTGACAGTAAAAGTTTCCCATAGGGCCGTTATGTTTTCCCCTTAAAGGAAACCCTGCAAGAAGCAAACAGACACAAAGTGTGTTTGCTGCAAGATGTTTACAAAAATTGTGCTACTTTTGGGTTTTGCCATTACTGGCTAAATCATTTATTCATCATCGTCGTCATCATCGTCATCATCGTCATCATCGTCGTCATCGTCATCATCATCATCATCATCGTCATCATCGTCGTCATCATCGTCGTCATCATCATCGTCATCATCGTCGTCATCATCATCATCGTCATCGTCATCATCATCATCATCATCATCATCATCATCGTCGTCGTCGTCGTCATCATCATCATCTGGGTCAATCTTTCCAGACAGAACGTCCTCGATCCACTGCTCGAGCTCGTCAGCTGAGGGCATGTCATCGCCATCATCCATCTCCAGCCACACGCTGTCGGCCTGCCAACAATAGGCACACAAATATTTACAAAATCATTTCCAGGGCAAAAAGTTTTTCAGTTTCGGTTTTTGCAGAGGGGGATGAGAAAGGCTGCTTACGTCCTCCACATCAACCACACCAATCTGAGGAGAACCGAGGTCAATATGGAAGGTCTTCTCCCAGTATGGCACCAGCTGAAAGTGAGATACAGACAGATGGAAGGACACAGTTAGGCTTATGTATCCTGACACAATTATGTGTGACACTCATAATGCCATTCCCCTCCTGCCCTGTAGTTGGCCTCAGTGTGTTCCCATAACTCCCAGTCATGTGATTATTCTGCAGCACACCTGTTCCCCATTCCCTCATTAGTTGTCTTGCACCTGTACCAAAGATCATCAAATGGTCTACTAGCTTTCCTTCCTGGTGCTGCCTGCTTTCTGTGACCTGTCTGACTGATTACCTCTACTTTGAACTTTCTACCCAAACGGCAATGCTGTGCATAAAATATGTTAAATATGTTAAAGTAAGGGAGGTTCATACCAGAGGGAAATTGTCAGGGTCGATCCAGATGATGCTGAGGTTGGGGTTATCAGTGTTCTCACGTGCCACCTCCTTCAGGATTTCCAGGAATTCATAACCGTCTAAAGAAAAGTTTAGATGGTTTTAAAGTATGGCTTGATATTTGATCATATCAGTACCTTCATTATATATAAAGACTCCCTAAAGTAGAATTTACCTGGGTCAATCTTCCTCAGCAAAGGCAACAATGTGTCTCCATCAATGTCATCCTCCTGTGAACACAAACATCTGGATAAAAACAAAGATTCGAGGATCTTGTATTTCCATTTCAATGTCTGACAAGAAATCTGAAAAAAACTAACATTATTTCTTACCCAGATCTCATACATGCTGTGAGGCTCCAGCTTCCTCAGTGTGGGCCTGAAACATTGAAACATCAACCAACATGTTACGGAAATATCTTATCAAACAACCAACAAAAGGATCTAAATTAGGTCCAATAAATAGGTCTCACCTGTCATGCTGTTCAATGTATTCAATAAGCTCAGACTCAATGTAGGGCTTTCCTGGAATGGTGACGGGTTCCTCCATGAACGGCTCATAGAAATCGACTTCATTCATCTTAAGCTTCAGCTCCTTGGCAATCTGAAATGTTAATGTCAAAGCAAAGAGGAAATACAATGTCAGCATAATCAAAGGCGGTCTTGTTAAATATCATTAAAATTACATTGCTCACTCTAATGAATTAAACCTTGGGGTCAAATGTGGCAAAGAATTTGACGAAGGGGTGGAATTCCTCAGCAGCGTCGTCATATTCAATGAAGTCTGGATGAGAAAACCAGGCAAAACATTATTAGGGTCACCACAGCAGTTTCTTTACGAATAATCAGTATTTAGATCATAATCGTCAACCTACGGTCAGATCTCTCGCTCTTGAAATAGCCAACCAGCTTGATGACCTCATCCATGTTGTGGAAACCCTTGAGCTCACGTTCGTTGTCGATGATCTCCACGGGGTCTTCAATTACCTGGAAAGAGTCCATTTATTCCATCAGTCATTTATATTAGTCCAATTATCGGGTGATTACGGCACGAAACAGTCAACCGCTGAGCAGAAAGCCACTTACGTCATACAGGAACTCAACCAGCGTGTCGGCAGCCAGCTCTCCATCGTACTCGATGATCTCATTGTCGGCAAAGATGTAGATGCTCTCCACCTCGTCCAGACCTGGTGAGAGAAAAGTGTTTAACCAATAAACTCATGTTTGGGAGCAAAAAAATGGTCAATGGTCAAAAAATGGATGGAAATCATGTCAGAAGTTGCATCACATGTTGGCTAGAATTCACAATGAAGAGGAAGATTTTACTTTTTGTATGTGGGACATGAGACACTTAGGCCTTTATCTACTGTCTGTTGATCTGATTTTGTTTCAGTTGATGAATGATTGTATGAATAAATAAAAGCTGCATGAGGTGTAACATTTGGAGTTTTAGTTGGATTTCCACAGACTTTGGTGAGTCTTGCAGCGTGTTTCTGGTTTTTCAGCTCAAAGACGCTGTCACACATTTAGTTACCACTTGATGGCAGAGCTGTTCCATTTATTGAGCTCATACTGTTGAGTGTCATGTTTACAGTGAAGTCTGAACATACTCTTACACTTATTATTGGATTTTTCCCCTTCCATCTTTACATGTTACCTTAAATTAGCAGATTAAAGTCTTTGTTTTTTCTTTGATGTGTAAGTTGCTGAATGAAATTGCAACGCCGATCAATTAACACAAAAGGGGCTCTGAGTAAATCCAGATTCCAATTAGACTGTTATTCCAATTACATGACTGGAGACAGTTTTGGTTCATTAACTATTAGCATAAAGAAGTCCTTGTCAGATCTTCAGAATGTGTTGCACTTGGTGAAAATCCCAGGAGAGGCCCTGAGAAATGGAGTCTGTGTTTGATTGAAAGAGTTGATTTACACTGAGCCAAAGCTTCTTTTTTTCTCTTGCTGGTATCATTGAGGCTTGTTTTCACCAGCAGGGACTGGCAAGCTTACCCAGCTTCTTGGGCAAACCGCAGAGTCTTTCTTTCATCCACCAGGCCGAATCCAATGTCCTCGTCGTCAAGATCGTCCAGAACTTGGGCTGCAAGCTGGAAGGAGCGACATAGACGGAGCAAGAGAGGTGGGGGACAAGAGTGGGAATAAAGGAGATGAAGGGAAAGTTGTGCTTAGTAACATCTGATCTTGGTGGTTCAGTCCTCTCTATATTTACTCAGAACTCCACTGAAACCAAGTCTATTGACACAAATAATCCCGTGACATTTCATATTAATTCCAAGGCCATAAAAGCAAAAGCTTTGGTTTGCTACCTTGCACTTTCTAAATCTGAGTGAAACTGAAGCCAACAATTGACAGCCCTCATAGCCGGCCTGAGAGAAGCACGGACAGCGGCGTGTCCAGAAGAACAAGAGGGGCAGAACTTGAGCCAACTATGTCGAGGGGAAGAGACGCTGCAACAGGTGTGGTGGAAAGAAGAGGAGCTCACACTTTGCGAAAGTAAAGCGGCTGCATACATGCTCGTACATATTTACACACACTGTAAATATACCGATGTGAGCACACAGCGGGGGGCTTAACTCTTCTTTCTCTCGTGATCGTCACAGTTGTCTACCAATCCACGCCACCATTTCCCTTTTTCCTGCTTTGTCACTCAGTTTTTAGCGCTTGGCGAACAGCGGATGATGCAGAGGATGAACAGTGTTACGTGGCGGCTTGCAAAGCAGCAGCAACATTCACAAGCTGCCAAATGCCTCCAAGCACAAGCACAAATAGCTTTTACGGTGTGTATCATATGGTATAGTATGTGCTGTGTTGCTCTTTATCGCCGTTCTTTAAAGCCATCCATTCTTTTGGTCTCTGGAGTCCAGACACATTAGCTCATGATTGGACCCAGGGCCAATTTTCTCTAATCTGGTTAGGAACATTGGCTCATTTCCCTTGAAACACCAAAGCGAGACAATCACCGTGTAACAGCTAAACAGGGAAGGTTCACATCAGGATGAGGCTTCTTTTACTTTTTAAAATGTAAGTTTGCCCAAATTAGAAAACGTTTTTAATTTTGTCTGCTGAGGTTTTAAAGGAATAGTTTCGGTATTTTGGGAAATATGCTGAGAGATGAGCTTGTCAGTACTGTAGCACGTCTGTCTGTTCAACATGAAGCCAACAGTAGCTGAAGTCTTGTCATCACCAGCAAGACTTGAGTATTCTCGCTGAGGTAAGCGCGTAGTCACACACGTCTAGTATTATTCGGCTACGTCAAGCTATACGTAGCCGAATAATAAAATTATTATTACAAATTAAACATGATTTTGTTGTATTGGGCTTCATTTTAGACATCTTGGCTCATAAGACCAAAACTGCCTGCAAGGTAAGACTAGTCGTAAGCCAGAAACTATGATTTTTTAATGACCCTTGATGGCTGCATGGATAAACGATGGATGGGGCGTAATGAAGTGTGATTAGTGGATTAGATGGGAGCCTTTTTCCCCTCGGCTCGCTTTGGCACACGGTGCAGTCAAAATCTAGACTCAAACTGGCACAGCCCAAGCGACTGTCGCTGGACTTTGACAGCAGTTCAGTCTCCATCGGCCTCGTGATGTCTGCTTGTTTTGCGTTCGTCCATTTTTAAAACTAAAACTGCAGTCAAGACGTGGAAGAGAACAATCAGCAGATACTGCAGCAGCAGAGGAAATCTGCGTTCCACAGCCCAGCTTTACAGACACAGAAGGCAGACCTTGACATACCTGAAAGATAATTGCTGCTTGACTTGTGATCAACTGCAAGAAGAGGTAACGCTTTAGGGCAAAGCACAATAGTCACAGCCTCCAGGTTTACAACAAATCGGAGCGGCCTTCACAGGAGACAAAATAGGTCCAAACTTAAACACTGAGATTGTACTTGGGTGATTAAAGCCCCATTCACACAGGACTGCTGTTAACCTTTTACTTTAACCGCCACGTTTTAGCATTTATAAGCAGGATGTCTACATATGTCCATTTATTATGTATAAACTGCTTATAAAAGCTAAACACAGGGATTAAAAGTAAAGTGTTATAACCTGAGGACCTCGCACAAAGATCATGTGGCTGTCAGCTCAGCTTGGGGATATTTCGATTTATGATGTTTCTGCATCACATGAGGTCCTGAGGTAATGCCAGCTCAGTGCGAGTGAGGCTTAACACAAGAAATCAAACCAATATTCAATCATCTTTATTATTTGTGTGTGTGTGTGTGTGTGTGTGCATCAGTGATTGAACAAGATGTTCTGATTTTCTTTCAATCACTGCCTGGAAGCAGAAGAGCGCCACGTTAAATCGAAACACCGGCATTTGTTTTGGATGGGCCATGATTAAACTTTGATGACAAACTCAGAGTATATTTTGCATTTGTTTGCGTGTTTTGGATTACAGCAACCCGATACAAAAGTCCGTTTTTTAAAGAAGAGAATTGACAAGATGATACTACAACAAAATTGACTTGCCAGTTTGAATTTCCAAGTGTTGTTGGTCCAAAACTATTCCCAAAGCTCGGCCTACGTCCCCCCTCCCCGTTACCACATGAGGCATGGCCATATTAGTGACGCTGGGGTATTTATAAGAGAGGTGAAGTTTTGGTTGCTTGCTTGCAGTGGGGTTGGAAAGCGAAGCAGGGGCTCCCACAGCTATATAAGGGCGTGTAAGAAAGCATGTCAGAAAGAAGGCCGAGGTCTGTTACATATAGAAATGGGTGTGGAAAGGGGGGAGGAGAGACGGCAGGCAGGGCGGAAGGAAGGAAGAAGACACTCGACACGGCTTCTCCTTCTGCCGTGCAGCTTCGTCCTCAGTGAAAACATCAGACAGGTTTCTCGTGATCAATCTCGACCTCCTGCAAAAGTCTGAGTCCACAAAGCCAAGCGACGGCTCAGCAGTGTAATCACTTGGCTCCGTCTCCCAGTGCCCAGTCAGTGTCAGCTTGTCAGGTGACACATGGTGAGGGCACGGTGCCATGATGAGCTGTCAGAAACGTGTCCTGGGTCTCGGCTGCACTTGGCTGTGGCACCAAACGATGAGCTGGGAGAGGAGTGGCGAGTTTGCAGTTCTGTGGAGGGGTCACATTTCTTGTAATATAGCCATCGGTATTCTTACTCTACACGGCTCAATACAGGTTGGAGGTGACTTTAACTCAACTTGAGTGGCTGGTGTTATTGTTGTTACTCATTTTTAACGGGGACCGCCGTCCTAAACCTCTCGCTCAATCATCTGTTCTCGATTTGCTGTATCGGTTGGAGTATCAAACATCCCGTTGGCTTGAACAGTGTCTCTTAAAAAGGTTGTATCCTGCTCTGTTGTTACTTTTACGTTTATCAGTTTGGCTTGATGCTTTAGGTGGAGCGTGAGATTGGATCTGAAAGATGCTGAACCATGCCCGGGCAGGGTGAAGCCTTGTGCGGAATGCTACGAGCCTCCAACAGGGTTTCCAACACCGCTGTTGGCTCGGCGTCCAACCTGGGTATACAGCCAAAGAACTAATCAGTCTAGTAGCTGGTTCCCTTCAAAGCTTCCTTCAGGGTAGTTCCAGACTTTAAATGGGTAAGGAGCCCTGCTTGCTTGCTTGGAGCCGGGAATTGAACCAAGTTTTGGGCAAATGAGGTACAGTCCAAACCACAGTAGCTCAGGAAGTAAAAAGGATTCAATCGGTGACCCAGTTTCATGGCAACAACAGTCTGACATCTGAATGAACTCCTGAAACATAACACACTAACATGGTTAGTAACAAACGGATGTTTATTGCTGATGCTTGTGGCCAGGAGCAGCAGAGGTCAGTGCCAAGGTTTAGTAGTGTTTTTTTGGTTCATATTCATTTTACGGTGCAATATTTTGCTCAGCACGTACCACAAGATGGCAGTATTGTACTTGTTGGTGTTTGACTGGGTTACCTTTTAATTTCAAGAGAGACACGAGAAGTTATGTTCCAAGTTCAATACTCTAAAATAATCTTTCAGTATGCAACGATGCCTAGAAAACTTATTTTCTGTTCACGAGAACCAGAAACCAAAAGAGAGATACAGAACTCGACATATGGCTGATATTTCTGTAGTCATCCATCCACTCAGCTCTGCCCTTCATTACTTCATCCTCCCTTACAGATCCGACCCTGAGACTTTGAAAAGACCGCTCACGTGAGAGAACTTCCCTTGTCGTTCCCTTCTTTGTCACTGAGTCTGTTTGGTTGGTTGGTTGTTCTCATGCAGGCCTCGCGTGTTCCTCAAGTGAACAACTGAGCCATCGACGCATCCAAGTGTGTGTCACCTTATATGATGTGAGTCACCCAAAGGACACAAACACACACTCACTGACATTTGTGTATGTTGAGTGTTGGTGAGGAGGTTTCACAAATTTCTGTACTAGAATTTCTTGAAGTGATGAATCACGTCCTGCACAACCAACAAAAAAACATAAAATATTCATATTTCTACTGATTTTCTGCTAACGTCTGCTCTGCTACCTGGGAAAAAGCGATATGTCCCATCGTCCTGTATGAAACCAGCGCCGTGGGATGTGAGCAAAAATTAGAAGTTCAACCAGCTTTTCCCTCCGGCCAGATCGTAAATTAATAATAGCTGCTGTAACACATCAGGACGTTCTACGCTGGTCTTTTACGTAACACAGCGGCGGGCTGGTCATGAAAGATTCAGATATAACAGTGTATAAAACACACACACACACTGACTTTCCACCAGCTGCAGTATTTGGAAGGAGGGGATCCAAATGTTCAAAGCTGCTGTGATGTGTTCCTGTTTTTAGGGGAAATCTCAGTAACTTGGAGTTTATAATTCTCACTTATTCATAGCGCACCGTCTCGTGGGAGATATGATGAAATGCTCGGGAAGCTAGTGGCAATCTCCAAGGCACACGAGCGGATTCACTACAGCAAACGGCGAGGAGCAGAAGTGTCCGGGACCATCTGTGAATGACTCACTTTGACAAGCAGTAAACCGCTTTACCAACGTGTCACATAACAATCGCGGCTAATAAACTCCTGCAGAGTCCCACCTGCATTTGTCGACCTTGTTTTCTGAGTCACGTAGAAACCAGGGGGCGTAGCGAGGAGCAAGCCCAAGTAAACTGAGTTCACGCGCCTCTTTAAAATGAGTTTAGTGCCTGTCAGTCGTACTGAGGGGAAACAAGGTGGGTGAACTACACTTCAATGCAGCTGAGATCATTTGGATTGGATGTGAGTTTCTTCCACTCATCATTGAGACTTAGGTAAGTATCTTATCTACCTGGTGACCGACACAAACCGTGGTACATACCTTCCTGTTGTATCATCAGGCGCGAATTTCTGTTCATCCAATCATGACCAAGTCGCTGCAAAACCAACGGTACTGCCATCAGCCTCAGTTGTACTTTGTCCCGTTAGCATGGTTACGTTAGCATTCGGCACCAAAACGCTACTGTGCTTTAAAGAGCTGCTAGCAGCAGATCTGTTATTTGAATGGATGCTTTATACACAGGGTCCATTATCTGGAATTAATGGATGAACCAGATGTGCATTACTTCCTGATACATATATAACGTGTACAAATGTGTACATCTCTGCAGGAATCAGAGAGAGTATCGAATGGCCGCTGTGAACGGGGTAATAAAGTACCAAGAAACAGATACAGCATGTTAAGCTAAAGTACTTATACACTGTACGCTCGGCGCTATCTTTAGTCAGGCCATCAGTTTGTAGAACGAGGATGTGAGCTCGCGTTTCAGAGTCACAAAATGTAAATGTTTCATGTTGGACCTTGATCCCCTGGATTTTCTTGGCATTTTTCTCCCATGAATAAGTGATACGAAGACATTCCCCGATACAGATAACGGAGGATGAGGAGGAGGAGGAGAACAGAACGTTTCAGGGCGGAAAAAAACAAAGAACAAAACGTGTATGTTGTGTTGAGCACAGCAGGGCGATTCATAAATAATGATGTACAGCAACAAAGGACGCAAACTGTAACACACCTGGTGCAAATACAGAAACGTTTCTGTGTACCTGAAAGTCTACATCACTGCGTTCTCAGGCAGTATTGAGATGAATGGTTCAGTGCCAGAAATACATGATTTAAAGGGTCGTGCACCCAATTTGCACAAATATCCCGCTTATTCGTATCCGTCACATTGAGCCGTACAGACTTTGTTTTGTTTGGTTAACAGGATATTTCTCTGATTAAAAATTCCCCAACTGCTATTTCTGCACTGCATGAACAAAATTTCATTTTGTTCTTGAACAACCTCTGTTTGTGTTTCGGTATGAAGACTGCAGAGTTTATGGACTACCTCAGCTAACATTGAAGAAATGCGTACAGTAGCAGAGATTCTGTGCAGATTTGATTTACACTGACTTGTAACGTCTGTTTCTGGACTAATTTTGTGCTCCGATACGATCAGCGCTGAGTCACACACCACCAACTATTCCACTGATTTTGGTGAAAACGGCTCATATTTTTATGGAGAAAATGTTTTCTGGTTTTCCCTCTGAAGGAGAGGAGCCAGTGTCGTGCCAGAACAGGAGCTAGGCAATGTAACTGGGTCCAGCAGCATCTATGGACACAATGACAGAAGAACTCTGTCTCTCTCTCCTGAATAGACAAAAACACAATATCAACGTATCATATTGAACTATATATATACATTACTCACCACACAGATGCACAGTCATGTCTGTGATTAATGAGATGCATATTTTTGAAAGCAAGAAAGGCCAGAAAAGAAGTAGAACGTATCGGGGATAGTTTAACACAACCTTTCAAGTGATCCATATTGTGAAAGTGCATCAGGCAGCAACGTATATAGTTTCAACAACAGCTGAGAGCCATGAAATCAAAAGGCGCAAAAGCTTCTATTATTAATCTTCTTCAAACAACAGGTGGTTTCTGACATGGAACAAACCGGACAGGCGGGAAACCTTAGTCTGGCCCGAAAACAAACATCTCTGCCCATCAGCGCTGATGGGATGTCATCGGAGAATAACACCGAGGACACTCTATCTAAACTTAACTCCCGTCACATTTAATGACATCACGCCGGACAAATTAGTCCTTAATTTAGCGCCTCTTTCGCACCGTTAATTGGGGAGCCGAGACGCATCGCAGAGAAAGGTAAGAGGGGATCGAGATGTGATGTTTGCCCTCACACAACTTGACAGCAGTGTCGCTTAACGGAGGGAAATGTTAAGTATTAACAGCTGTGCTACTTGAATCCATAAAAGGAAAACAGGTTTTCTGACACTCGGGGGTGAGGGGAGCTCTTTACAGTCTCGGATCCTGGAGGAAATGAAGCGGCTGGAAGCCCAAGTACCTAACGTGTGGAGTTCATGAGGTAAAGGGCCGACGGGGGACTTGGCCTGTTGGCCCAAGATAACTTGCGGTAATGAGATCCGATCCTACTTATGCATCCTGGATGTGGGGTGACAATGTCTGCCTCTTAAAATCAGAGTCAGTAATAATATATCTGGCCGCCTGCCCGGTTCGCAGGTTGCTGCAGGACGTGTGCTGCGGGGAGCATATGAGCGAATCCTGACCCCGATTTAGAAGAAACGCGCTTGACAGAATTGCAAAGCGTTCACGGGAGCATCAGCAAGCCGCGGAAGAGCCTGATGAGTTTTCAATAGCCAGGGTGCTAACGACGCGAGCCAAGCGGCCATTAAAGCCGCCCTCCTTAGTTACTGTTTCTAGGTCAGGCTTTGCTGTACGAGCACGGCAACTCGAGATTTCCAAAAGAGGAAGACAAAGGCCAACATCTTACCTCGACCGTTTACCTTAGACACACGTGGAAACAGGATTAAAGGCAATTCTATAGGAAAGTTTACGTCTTATTGTTGTAAAATCTGGTGTCAGATTAAAGTTTACAGCCACACGTGAACACGTAAATATTCAAAAGTCTTTAAGATGCATAACCCAGGTTGGATCCAGCAGGTAGAGGAGCAATATCAGCCTCCCAGGATTCTCTCTTTCCGTCAATACCATCCACTACTATTAAAAATGTAACCATGAATTATTTTTTCGTGCCGGTGAAAGGGGGGAGGTGCTCCGACAGGTTCTTTGGATAACGGTTACCACAGCGACAGCCTGACCTTTTTACCAGATCTCTGAGCAGACAGAAGGAGATTAGACAAAGGCAGAAGCAGAAGCCTCCTTCAAACCGCGCACGTTACGAGACGACGTGTCGGCTTGTCTCGCGTGTGCCCGCGACACCTTTCTCGGTTATTAATATAATCTGATGCAACCTGTGGAGGAAAGAAAGGAGAACAAAAAGCCCTCAAGCTGTCTTTGTTTCCTCACAGCGATGCTTTCATGGCCGTGTAACTCTAACTGCGTCTCGCTGTACCGTGGGGTGGCTTGTAGCAGTCTAATGATCAGTAAATTAAGGCTTATTTTACCGTTCCAGTCACTGCATTGCTCTGTAAGTGTCTGCTAAATATAAACCATGAAATCATATAGATTTAGTTCCATAGTGCAGCTTTGGGAGGCAACAAGGAGAGAGTTTGGTCGTTCTACACTCAGCAGCCTCACGGTGACACGAGAGGAAAAGTCCGGGCATCAACAAGGTTTGTAGGCTTCATCCACTGAGGATCACGAACGTCTGGATAACGTTTCATAGCAACAGCTGTCGAGATGCCTCCTCCAGCCTGGAAGTGATCCACCAACAAACCGAATGACTGAGCGGCAGGCCTGTGCTAAAACACATCGTCCCTGTTTACGTCCACAGCAAAGATTCAGAGACATCGCAGAGCTCGACGTCTGTCCGTCAATCAAAACTCAAAATGTTATTTATCCACAGATGTCCTCCTTCCGCCTGTCCTACATGCATACACACACTTTTCATTCGAGACTCGATATGCTGATCGTGGACGCTTTCATCAGACAGTGACAATATTTTACCTCAGCTCTCAAACGGCGTTAACATAATCCTGCAGCTGGTAAACTCTTTTCTCTACAGTAATTGTCAGATTGTGGCCGTTTATTTGAAGCTTTTATGTCTCTTTTCATTTATTTTCCCAACACGTCGTCTAAATTTGGCGTGTCATAATAACAATGTACACCGCCGAGGGGGGTAAATGACGCTTGGTTACTGCTGTCGGTTCATACAGTTTCCTGAATGGTACACATGGTGTGTCGTAGCAACAGTGTGTGTGTGTGCGTGTACGGGGGGGCATGTTGGTAAAGATCACTGCAATCCGAGCCGTGTGGAGCGCAGTGATTGACGAGTGTGTGCATTTACAGTATGCAGCGTGCCAAAGGTCAGAGTCCAAACAGAGAGAGAGAGAGAGAGAGAGAATATCAGACCGCGGACAAGCGCTCAGCCTTTGGCGTACGGTTGCTAATTCTGCACCCTACATGTTCGGCGTTAATTATATCTTCGGATGAGTTCTGCGTCATGATTTTCGGTCTGAGTCATAATAACGGGAGATATTTTGGGCTTAAAGTGCTGCAGGTGAAGTGGCCTTCTGTTAAGAAGCAACTTATCACGACTGTCAAATCTGTTTCATCATTTCTGAATGAGCTTCCAGTTCATTAAACAGATCGCACAGAGAGAGGAGAGCTATGTTAAACCCTGTTGCTAAGCCAAACGTGACAGAGCGACAGAGCAGCGACCCAAATACTTTTTAAAAACTGCATTTCTTTTTGACAAATTTATTAGCAAAATTCCCAAATTTTGATGGTTTAATGTGAGAATTTAGACTTTTTATTGGTCTTACGTTACATTGAATTAAACCTTTCTTTGAGTTTTGGACTGTTGGTTGGACCAAACAAGACTTATTTGAGGATTGGCATAGTTTTTTCTACTATAGTTAAACTATGAATAAATCTATTTTATATTAATTTCCTCCCTTTTTGGCTCCTAAACGAGTTCGAGTTTGTCTCAACGAATGAAGCGGAGTCTTATCTGGGTCACTAAAAGTCACAGCTTCTACTAACCGATCGGCATCAGCTGTTTCATTCGTGCTTCACAATCTCAGGCTCATCAGCAGCCGTGTGACGTCCAATCATTTTCATATTCAGGTGCGCGAAGCAGCCATTATGAGCTGACACGTTGATTACACTGCCGAGCACGACATGACTCCACCTCGTGTGCCTCAATTACAAACTGCTGCTCGTCTCACGCGTCTTTACTCTGCTGTACGCTCAACATTACTGAAAATGGGGGCATCGATGATTCTTCAAGGCTTAAATAAAAGTTTTCATCATACATTCCTGTGCAAATAATACAAAAATGCATTTCATGTCCAACTCTAGGCCTCTGCAGGGGAGTTACCCACAAACGCAGCAGCGAGGACGCGCTGGATTATTTTTCACAGACTAAGACAAGTCCAGCCGGGGTCACAGGTGACATGTTGGACATATTTAAGGAGCGAGGGGGGCGACTCCTTCGGTCACACAATCTTTTTGAGTGGAAAATGCTGAGTTTGTTGGTGACGCGGTGTCGTTTTTCCATCGGGAGGTTCTTCGCTACCTGTCTTAGCTGTCAGGATTTCTGCCACGGCTGCATTTTGTCACGAGTTGTCTCCATAAAGTCTCAGAGACAACGCAAAAACTGGCATGACTCCGCTGCAGTTTTGAATTCTCGGACAGGTTACAGTTACACAGACGATAGATGATTTCAGGCATCATCTTGTGGAAGCACCTGCAAGATAAGTCCAAATCTTTGTAATAAACCTAATAGCAGCGTGTATGTATGACACATGGATGCTCCTGGTTTCATACCAGCGGATTAGATTCGATTCCCTGAGCTCTGCACTTTAATAATTCATACTTCCTGATTCATAGGTGGTAATGACCAGCTATTTTAAGCATCCCCTCTGAGCACCTCTTGTGCTCTTTCCCGATTGGCTGAATGGTCACAAACTGGCAGGAAGTCAGTAACGCGGTAACAGTTCAGCAGGGACCTTCTCTGCTAAGCATCTCTTGCTTAAGCCAAGAAGCACGACTTGGCAGCGCTGCGAGGAAATTGATCTGATCCGATGACTTGGGTGTGTAAATGATGGTTTAGGACTTCAGCCTGCACCCACAGGGGTGTGTAGTAATATAAAACAGAGCAGTGTGTGTTGCCTGACGGAGCGGTGGGAGTAGTAGTTGAGGTGAGATATGGCCCTAAACTCTCTGTTCATCCCAGGAGGGCTTTTAGCCTCTTGCTAAGCATGCATGACTGTCCTGGGCTATTTGCAGAGGTGACTTATGGAGGCTGGTGTAAGGTACACTGTGTCTCTGTAAGAAGACACTGCTGCTCTGACAGGCAGGGGATTGCTGTGGTGAATACACTGGCTGACAGTGGGGCCCAGGTGCATCGACTGCGGGCCGGTTCGTAAAGAGTGCTTTAGATTTACTTATCCAGTCCACGCGTACTGTTTTGCACCACGGAAGCAGTTCAAGCAGAAGTGCCTGGCTCAAAGGAACATCGGCGAGAGCTATTTAAAGATGGTCACTGGTCCTTTATTACTAACAGAGCTGCAGGAAGAATCACCCACACGAGACGTACAGAAGGAAGTGCAAAGCGTGACAACATATCAGTGGCTCATTTGTTGTATGCTCATATTGGTGGTGTAATAAGATATGACATGTGACAAATGTTGGATTATTTCTACAGTTTATGAAAGAGAACATGAGTGTTTGCCTTCAAACGTATCAATGAGTTACAAAAGTAAATTGCCGGTCATAAAAATACATTCATACGTGACACTTTACATCCTTTGATTCGTGATGATAATGTGTTTATATGTATGAAATGCATTAGTGTGTTGTCCTGGTCTCAACATGCAGTGAAGCACCGTTTGAGTGTCTTGAGTGGGTTGGTATGTTTATCTAGCTCTCCATGGCTCTGTATCTGTATCTCTGGCTCTTATGCTCTTCACCAAACTACACTACGTCATGAAAGTATGAACCGGGCTGACCTGACTGGCCCGGAGAAAGCTTGAATTGAAACAGATCACGCAAAATGCCGTCCGAGAACATCTAAAGGTGCAAAACTCAAAACGATGGAAGCAGTTTCATCTCAACACACCTGGCAAATCCCCGCGTGAAGTGGAACTGACTGTTTCGAAGAGTTTACTGATGCTGTCCAGCGAAACGTTCAGACGTGCACATCATTTAAAGTATAACTGCCTCCAGCACAGCTTTTACCAACAAGGTTTCTAGATGGAAATGAATTACCAACACAGATATGGCGCACCAAACTACTCGTCTTGGAGCCAGTAGTCATATTTATTCAGATAATGGTCCAGTGACTGTTTAGATGCTGTTCATTGGGTCAAGACAAGCTGACCCAATGACAACTTAACTGATAATCAGACAACAGGTGATGTGTTGATACTTCCCCATCAGCACTTCCCCTTCATGCTGTTCCTACACTCTCCAACCTGCCTCCTTTAAGTCAGCATCTATCCAGTCATGCTTGGCAGGATGCCACAACACCTGAAGGGTCCACAAATCCCTCAACTTGCCCCCCCATCATTCCCATCTGCTGTGTTTGCGTTCCTCCTCACCCGTCAACAGCCACAAACCCACGCAACCCTAAAGTGTGAAGGCCATGGCTGCGTCCAGGAATCCCCAACTGGAGCCAGAGTCTCCATGTGAAACCCTTACCTTCTTTGCCCTCTTCCCACTGTGACCCTTCCCCCACATGGCCCACAGATCCATCCACTGTCATGCTTTGGCAGAGACCCACCTCCAAAGCCAGCTCCTCTATCTGAAACTGCTTCATGGCACTGCGGTTCCCATCCACATTTTTGTGGTAGTAGATCACCATCACATCATACTTCTTCATGATGGACTTGTAGTTCTTGGCGGTGAGGTCATGGACGCGGTCTTTGCCATCATACTCAGGGATCTCCAAGCCCTTCTCCCCCCAGGACAGGGTCCCCAAAGATAGGAAGACCCCCAAAAACACCCAGCCCCACTTCATGGCTATCGGCACCTGGTGGCTGCAAAAACGCCTCTTCTCAGAGCCTTTTGACGTGGGTTAAAAAGGAAAAAAATGCACTTCAGAGGTTTAAAATTGTCCCTAAGGCAAGTTGGTGTCAAGTAGGGAGAGTTAGGAACAAAGTCTGCTTCCTTTCCCCACCGGCTAGAGAAGAGCAGGTCTGGCAGTGACACCCTCCCTTTAAAAAAGAGGTACACGTGGTCTTGCTGATGCCACTGGCCGAAGAAACGGGGAGGGTCCCACAAATCGGCATGTGAGTAGGCGAGAAACTCATCCCACCAGTCAAAGAGTCGTGCACAGGCCACGGGGGGCTGCCAAAAAAGTAGGACTTACAGTGAGGGGGGTTGGGCTCCGGCGCAATGGTCAGAAAAATAGCAAATGGATACGAGAGGAGCCATTCTTAGGTCACACAGGCCACCTGTTTGAAGCCGTGGCTATGAAAAGGGACAGCGGTTGTGTTGGGTGCTTGGAGCTCTGCAGATACCAGCTCAGTGTCTTGGAGGACTGACAGTAAGGATGGATGTACGACGAGAGCCTGAGGAAAGAAGAGCTCCAAGATGCCATTCCCATATTAAGTTTTGCACAGGAGCCGGACTCTCGCTAAAAATAAGGCCACTGCGGGGCAACGCCGTGGACAAGATGGTGTCTCTGCAGAGGGTCAGAGGGTAGATCTGCTCTGTGGGCACAGATGGATGATGGATTAGAGAAATGGAGACAAAGAGTCGTGCACACAGTTGTTTATGCATCTTGTTACGGTCACGGTGAAAGAAAAACAAAACTTTTAGAAGTTTAATTGCTAATCTTCGATGCCATGATAACGTCATTATGTTGAGTTGAGTGAACTGTCCAAAAATATTAGAAGATATTTCTACTTTTACTTCGCATTAGAATATGATTTCATCCAGCTGTAGGTGTAAATAAAACTTGCACTGCGCTCGAAGGTTCGGCGTAGAGTTCACTGTAAACCGGCAAAAACACAAGATGTTTACCGTGGAGACGGTGTAGTAAAAACACAGGAAACATCCTCTGGTGTTGAAATGACATTACCTCTGTACTCTAACTGTCTGTCATTAATACACAGGGCACCAAGCTGAGGCTTAAATATTGTTTTAACCAAAGGTAAAACTCGATAAGGTGTCTGACGGACGCCGACACGCCAGCGTCGTGGACGGCATGTCGTGTTTCCGCACGCTCGTCGGGCATGTGGAGTATATTTTGGAAGAAATGATCCAAGTGGAGTCGAGAAATGAAAACATGGAATGAGAGAGAAAGGGAGAGAGAGTTTGAGAGCGTGTCTGCTATTAGTTTACAATGAGAAAGAGGAGAGGTTGGCTATTAATAACAGTGTGTAATATGATCGGCCTCTTCTCCCTGCCAGCATGGCGGGTCAGACAGTGTGTGTGTGTGTGTTAGATGCCAGTGAGGGTGTGTGAGGGTGTGGGCACTGGTGGAGGGTCTTTACTACACTGATACAGTATAGAGCATCATGACAGTGTGAACTTTCAGACTTGAAAATAGTTGATGAATTGTGCGTCGACGTGTCTTCGAAGCTGACACAGATGTCAGATGACAGCGCGTGAAGTTTAAAGTTAATCAAAGCAACATGTAAGCTTTCATTACTTTCCATTAAGTCACTTTTTTAGATGATTTTGATACACTGGCCTGTAATCAGGTGAAGAGAGAGGAGCTGGTGTCGTGCCAGAACAGGAGCTGCAATGTAACCGGGCTCAGCAGCCAGAGGAGAAGAGGACGTAGGCTGAAAAACAGATGCTTGCTGGCTGTTATCAACTTGCTAATTGTTGATCTGAGTAATATAATTACTACAAGACAGGTACAACTATTTCCGACAGTAGTATTCCACTGTGAAGCAGGGGGGCAAACAGGCAGTGTTTCTTTAAGGGAAATGAAAGGAGAACAGCTGATTGTTAAGGTCTATCAAAACAAACTGCAGAGCTCTCACATTATACCCGATGCTTGTTTCGTTAGCGCTTCCACTTCCCATTTTTCACCTGTCAGAAAGTGCAAGAAACGTCTGACGAAAAAAGCTGAGTTCAGGTTACACTCGGCTCCGTGTCTAATATTTTGATCGGGTTCTTTGGAGTGCACACTGACACAGAGTGGGAGAGAGTCGACACGGAGTTACAAGCACGGTACACACATCCCTCTTCAGCTTCTAACACGCATCACCATGGAGAACAACGAGAGCTGACATTTACCTTACACAGCGACAGGCTCGCGCTGCCTCCTTAATTTAATTACCCGCCGTACAGGCAGTGTGTGTGTGTGTGTGGAGACGCGTGTAGGTGACCGAGTGACACCCTAACCTGTTGCACCCCTCTGAGGTAAACAGCACCCTCCTCTGGCAGCTGCTCTAATAAACCTCATTACCTCACCGAGTCCATCTTCTCCCGTCTCTCTCTCTCGTCCTTCCTTCGACCTCTTTTCAAGCAAAATGAGTAATAACGAGCGTTTGTAGGGTTTGTGCTGAGTCATTAAACTGTGTGTGTGTTTGTGTGTGTGTGCACTGTTGCTATGACGACTGAAAGGTTGTCTCAAACAGCTCCCTTCATCAAACACACTACTGCAAATATTTCTCATGTGGACGATTCGATGTTATGAAATTACAAATTAAAGTGAATAAATTACAAATTTTGTTCTTTATGTTGTTCGAGACAAACTCGAAATGTGTCTTAAAAATTAGATTAACGGCCTCAGTTCATCAACTAAGAGGTTCGTGGTGACATCACGGTCTTTGCTGCTTCGTCCCTTCACGATAATGAAGAACCGGCTCCGGATGGAGACCGGCGACCTGCGGCGCGTCTCGGCAGGGCGATGAAAGGCCTCCGTGTTGTACGTCACCTCCTCCGCCAGGCAGTGAGGGTGAGAATGTAACACGTCTGAGTATGGAGCGCTAATGAGATCCAAAGGCTCTGCGGCGGAGAAAGGGTCGGCGAGATGGGGGTGTGGAGGGGTGTGCAAGGTGTGATGGGAAAAGAGAATATTAGGCGAGAGAGCGAGGGACGGAAAGTCGTGAAAAGAAGAGGAAATGAAGGAACGACGGCACGAAGGTGAAGACGAGGAGAGAAATTAAATAAGGGAGTAGGAAGATGTGTCTGTGTGATTAATACGTAGAGAGTTCATCAGCGAAGGGTAATCGCGCTCAGTGGGGATGATGGGGACGAGATCTAACCCTGAAATTCCAATTCTTGTTTTGGTCCATTCCCCGTGTGGTTTCAAACACCACCAGGAGCTTGTTTTGCTCTCCAGACTTTATTAACGTGTCCAAATTTGTTGGTTTTCCATTGCTTTTGTGCTTCAACCATGGGATTCTGGTTTCTGTCTGAGTCTGTCTCGATTTGTTTTGCACAGATGTCAAAAATATGTCAAGCGAGTTGCTGCCTCAAGTGAAGGAGTTCTAGTATCTCAAGATGGACCGGTGGGTTGGTGTGGACATTGTACTGGACCGCTGTGGGGAAGAGGGAGCTCAGCCAGGAGGCAGAGCTCTTGATTTTCCAGTCCGTCTACGTTCGAAGTCTCCTCCAGTAGGAATGTGTTGCTGGGGAGATGGATGGGTGGGTGGATGGATGGATGGATGGACGCATGGATGGATGGATGGATGATGGATGGATGATGATGGATGGATGGATGGATGGATGGATGGATGATGATGATGGATGGATGATGATGGATGGATGATGGATGGATGGATGGATGATGATGGATGGATGGATGGATGGATGGATGGATGGATGGATGGATGATGATGATGGATGGATGGATGGATGGATGGATGGATGATGATGATGGATGGATGGATGGATGATGATGGATGGATGGATGGATGATGGATGGATGGATGGATGGATGGATGATGATGATGATGGATGGATGGATGGATGGATGATGGATGGATGATGATGGATGGATGGATGGATGGATGATGGATGGATGATGATGGATGGATGGATGGATGGATGGATGGATGATGGATGGATGATGATGGATGGATGGATGGATGGATGATGGATGGATGGATGGATGATGGATGGATGGATGATGATGGATGGATGGATGATTGATGGATGCATGGATGGATGGATGGATGGATGGATGGATGATGATGATGGATGGATGGATGGATGATGATGATGGATGGATGGATGGATGATGATTGATGGATGGATGATGGATGGATGGATGATGGATGCATGGATGATGGATGGATGGATGGATGGATGGATGATGATTGATGGATGGATGATGGATGGATGGATGGATGGATGATGATGGATGGATGGATGGATGGATGGATGATGATGGATGGATGGATGGATGGATGGATGATGATGGATGGATGGATGGATGGATGATGATGGATGGATGGATGGATGGATGGATGGATGGATGGATGGATCACTTTAATGGATTTCAGCTTTGTGCTTTGGCGTTAACGTTCTGCTGCTCGGTGTCCGTGCTTCGTGCTGGCCCGAGTATCCTGCAGGCGCTCAGAGCTCGGCAGTGGGTGTACAAATCTGACATCAACCTGTTGCAATCATGTGTTTTTCTCCTCTGAATCACATCAACATACTGCAGCTCACCACATTTCACATTCAACGCAGTTAATAAAAGATTTCTTTGATTAGTAGTTTATCAAATATGACTAATCTGCCGAATCAGACCCGAGTCACAACCCCACGCACATGTTGCCACCTCCCACCAGAACCGGTCTGGCCCCGGTGCCTTGCTCCCTTTCTGTTGCACACCCACGGTCCGTATGCTGGCATGAATGTTACTAAGCTCTCCACATGCTACCAACACACTCTCCTGCTCTGACACACACACACACACACACACGCTAACATGAGGGAAAGTTTATAAAAATGTCAGAATAGGTAATAACATAAAAATTCACGGATAAATGTGAGAGCATCGAGGATGGTGGGTTGGCGCTCTCACAGTGCCGGTGTCCAAGCAACCAGAGATGGAAACACATGCACACAGAACAGAAAGGATAGACACACACACACACGACACAGTGCAATTTTATATTATTAGCAGTGAAGGCCTTGACATTTCCATAAGAATGAGGGAAAGGTGCGTGTGCAGCGGCTGTGAGTGAGCCCGTCTCTTTACGGTTCAGAAGTCTCGGTCTCTCAGGTGAGGCGCTCTGAGCGGCTGTCAGTTCAGCCGTCTCCCGGGTTAGCGCTCAGCTGTGAATAAACAGTTTGACTTTATGAAAGATACGACGCCCGAGTGTCGCTTTGAATAAGACTCCAGGTTTGAGCTCGACTCGGTGCAGTTCAGAAACAGAAGCAGGAGATGCAAAGGTGCAAATCTTACACGCTGAACCTTTAACTTGGAGTCTTACACTAAATTTGCTCGTCTAAAATAAGGTAATGTTGATCTACTTATGGAAGAGTGTGAAAAGGATCCATTAAAGCCAGTCAACGTGTTTTTCTTTTATTGTTGTGGAAACTATCCGTCAGTGGCTCAGGAGTCCGAGATGTCTCATGCTGAAAGGTTTATTGAAGCTCGGCCAAGGACGATGGAGGATTTATCAGTATGCTTGTCATGGCACGATGACGCCTCAGTTCTAAGGAAGCGGTCCTCTGCACACAACCGCTGTGTTCCTAAATGGCCATTAATCCGCAAAAAAGAGAAGCGTGTTTACCTTCAGTGGTCCAACACTGTTATCTGACTCTTACGTTGTGTACCTGTCCGTTGTGACGCAGCTCCATCCTCTTGTTACCAAACAAACCTGACTTCGTTGCTGAGTTATGGAACAGCGTGACATTGGGTTGTTTTTTTGTCGACGCTGTGGTTTTAGCACAGCGCCGTGCTGCCAACACTTCCAACTGCTTCAGGCTGTGCACTTGGTTTTCCAGCACAGTGTTCCTCTCACGCAGAAAGCACTGGAGAGAATCCCCTCAGTCACACATCACCCACACCGGCCCACAGGGGACGGCGCTCGCATCCACCGCGAATATTCAGTGAACGCGGTGAAACGCAGAGGCAGCTTACACCTGAAGCGGGGACACTTTGAGCCCGTTACTGCTCATTTTCCTGAACATCCGTGGAGCGCAGCAGAAAGTTCAGTTTCTGTCTCTGCGGTTCAACGCTAGCGCCAGTGCTGGGAGACCGTTTAGTCTCTGTCAAGAGATGTCAATACGGAGAGACTCTTTGACAGTTGGCTGATGACTGGAGGATGAGACGTTGCTTAGTAACTGAAAACCTGACAGACTGACTGATCAAGCTTCAGACCGAACAGTTGGCGTGTGTAGGATGGGTATATGTGCTGTAGTAAGTCTGCATGTGTGTGTGAATGTGTGAGCTCTGTAAATCCATGAAGCGGCGATGTGGAAAGAGACAAACGGGAAAGTTTTCCAACCGTGGTTTAACTTGTTTCCAATCAAGAGACTGAAGCGGATCGTCTTTTAACTTGATGAGACACTGTCAATGCGAGCTTCCATCCAATATCTACATTGTGTCTGCACATAAGTTGGACTTTCAGATCTGGAAAGCAACATGAACCAACACAACGCATGGCTTCTTTTTTAAATAATAGGATGATTTCTGTCTAAACAAACAAACCAATTAGTGACGCGTTAAAGCTGTTTTCGCCAGATTTTGCCCGTTGCATGCTGGGATGAGTTCCAGCCTGAGGAAGAGCACCAAGCTGTTGCAACAGAGAAACCTCGAGTCTAAAACTGTTCTGTGCAACAGGTCCTCCCAATAAAGCGTCATGTTTATGATGTGACAGGCTACGGTTAAGGTTTGGCCAGGTTTAGGGAAACACTTCATCATCTGGTTACAGTAATCAGGATGGCTAAGGTTCTGGAATGAGCCGTCCATCCACCCAACCAACCCCTCCGAGACTGTCGTATCCGTGACGTCAGCCGTTGTGAAGCTCGGAGTAGACTTTGCTGCCAGCCAGCTGATCCAAAAAGACCTGAGGTGGGCTAAATGTGGCTCATATAAGCCCCCCTTCTGTGGCCATCCTCGAGTGGCCGTTGGAGGAACTGCAGTTTTTGGCTTTGACACATTGGCTTCATTTCGTTTATGCTTGCTATAAGTCGTGATTCGCATCTTTGTGTATGAACATAACGTCATTTTGGGGTGATGCTGTCTTTCTTCTTGGGACCGCAGCCTCGTTTTAGTGCCTCAATGAGTTTTCTGAGCTTTCTTTCTTCTGTGTTTCCCAGATCCGGGTTCAGGATACGGGAATGTTTGGAAATGAAAATGTTTCCAACTTGTTTTGAATTTCACTCGTTCGTCTGGATCATTCTGCGATTGTTGGTTCTCTAGCGAAGCCCGCCTTCGCTTAGCGTTCTGGATTTACAATAATCTTTCTCATTATCTCTGAAATTAACACTGAGATTCTTTTTCCTCCGTAAATCCCCTCCAACCATGCACAGCCTGCCGAGGCAGCCCGCACTGAAACAGTCACGTGCCTCATGTTGGACACCAAGCCTTTCAGAGCTCAGTTCATTAAATGCATCATTTTCTTTTTCTCCACCCACAGCTGCACAAAGCAGCAGCCATTTTGTGTTGTGATTAATGAGCTGTAATCAATAAATCTGTAGGATTCTGAGCAACACCTAATGTGACAAGCCTTTTAGGCCGTAATTGCAAACTGTAATTGTGCCCTGGCTAACAGGCCCTGTGGGGATGACTGCTGGTAATGGAGAGCAGTTATCATTGAATGGAGGTCTAACCCCGACCTGGCCTAATGCGGCTGGAAACGCTGGAACCAGAGACACAAATCAGAAGAAGTAAAAGTGATGTGACTCTGCACAGCGGGAGAAGTCTGACTTCCATTGTCTGTATTTGATTAAATCTGTCCGTCTTTGTAGCTTCTTTGGTTCTTCGTGACGTTTGTCAGCCGGAGTGCAAACACAAAGACGGAAGACGGAACGACGACAGAGTAGCTCTATTTTCACACTACACTTTTCTTTGATCAGTCATTACTCATCACGGCTCCATACAACGTCACCGGGATGCAATTAACGAACCACGCTGAGGAGTCACGACCGTCTGACACATTTAGACGAGGCTGGAGTATTTCAGGAGCGGCAGCTGAAAACAAAGCCCGGAATGACTCAAGTCACCCTGAGGAGAAACTCGTCATCTTATCAGGTTCAGATGTCTGTTAAATGTATGTCAGACATCTTTTTCTGATTGTTTCACATCCATATTGTACTTTTATATCTGTGTCACCTTTAAACGCTGCTCAAGAAAGCTACCGTATGTTTACTGTATAGTTTGAATGAACAGCAGAATGTTGGCATGTTTTCTGTGATTAAAACTGCTTTATTTATATCCGTCTTCTTTTTTTGGCCACTTGGGGGCAGCACTAAAAACGCCGCTGACATATTATCACCCTCTAAAGATAACATGGCAAACGAGACCTTCATCCGACGTAGAGCACTGAGATTTGGAGCTCATGCTTCAGGCCACCTGATGAATGCAAGTTGAGTTATTCTCTGTCACTTTCACACACACAATAATTTGATCCGTTGTTTCTACACGTTTTATAGCAGCGCTCCTTCACGTTGGGGAAAAGAGGGTGAAGCAACAAGGTTGCAATCACCAACTACACCTAAATACTAAATATAAACTCTCTCAATAGATGCAATTTAAAATACAGATCCAGTCGTTCTCTCAGGACCGAGGCCACATCGCTGCATATTTAGCACAACACATACTAAATTATTATTATATCATAACTCACATGATTGATGGCTGCAAACTTTTAGGAAACTACGCAAAGAAGCAAAATGAATGAAGACAAAAAACCCTGAGGACAGAGAGTTCACACCTGTTGAGCGGCACGCGGTCCTCACAGCAGCTTCAATCACGATGATTGTTATGTCGGTCGCAGCAGTAATAGTGGTGCTTTTAGTTGTGACAATTAATCGCAGAAGCGAGCGCGGCAGAGAGCATTAAATGGTGTCATGGTTTAACAAGGGAGGGCAGGGCTGTCGCTCTGTTATCAACCGGCTGCTGTCTGTGGTTTGTCATTACCGCTCGGAGCTGACTGTCTCTGTGTTTATAATGGGGCCTGATGCCGGGAGCTGCTGGCCTGCACTTAGTGCCGTCGGTGATTAGAGCTTGGCCTTTAATTCCTGCTGCAGAGTCAGTGTCATCGTGTTGAAGGGCGAGGACAGTATGGAGAGCGAGGCGGCGGTGGTGGTGACAGGAAAGATGCCAAACCAAAAATGAGATGAAAATACGCTTCCAAGTTTGAGTGTGCAAAGAGGAAAAATCTCCATAAAGAGGATTAAAAAAAAGAAGAGGAGACAGAGAGTGAGTGATGACTGCAGGCAGGAGAGATGGCAGAATGATAAATGGCAGGAGACACCTGCTGGAAGACCGAGACGAAGCTCACGGTGGGACAAAACCAGAGCCGAGCTGATGCTGTTGCATTAACAACACACAGCGTCTTTCATTTATATCGCTGTCGTACATTTTCTGAACTTCTCTACCGTAAAATAACAGCTGTATTCTCATTGTGTCGCCATGCTGGTGTGTAATTTGGTGAAAGGTTGCAAAAAGAAGGGCATGTTTTGGAGAGACTGGATCATATTTGATTTGGAAAACAAATGCGTGTTTCCCTCAGCAGCTGCAAAATGTAGCTGCTGCTAGTTAGTTAGCTGAGGCAGCTGCTCGGAGTGCTGGCACAGGAGGTTTGGACCGCCGGGAAGACGGAGGTCCTGGAGAACATCGCCGGGGTCGTGCTTGAGCAAGAAATGTAAGCGAAGAGGCCTAAGAGGACAAGAGAAGAAGAAGAGGAAGAAGAGGAAGGTAAATCTGGGACTGACTTTTAGTCGTTGGCAAGAGTTTGGTGCCGGGCCGGGCCTGCTTGTAATATTAGCCGGCGCTTGCTTGGTGTTTGCCTATTAGCAAAGTTGTTGACTCGCTATAGGTTTCATAAATCATAAATAATGTAATCACAACAAATACGCTTGTACAGCTGTCTACATTTACACCAGCGGTGTCGCACTCTGGAACTGCAAAACAACACCAAAGAAAACTCTTTCTTCCTGATTCCTTCACGTCACATGACGTTTGTTTGTAACATTTGAAGTCAGAATTACTCTCGTAAAGTTAGAAGCGGTTCTTATTTTTGTGTAAATGTCGATGCACGTCGTGCACGAAGTGTTCCGGATGGTTCAGGCCTGCTTTGCATCATCACTGCCTGAGGTAGCTCACGTGTCCGGGTCAGGAACAGGAACGTCTGAGTGATGAACGGCGGTCAGGATGTGACACAAACAGGAGGAAGAGAAAGTAAGAGCAGCAGAAGAAGAGCTCTGAATGAAAGCGGTGCAGTGACTCTGCGTTTTCATTGTTTCTCTTTCCACTGACTCATCGCTTTCAATACGCACATTCACACACAGACACACAGCACTGCCTGTCTCTCTCTCTCTCTCTCTGTTTGTCTTCTTTCTGTCGTTCCTCCATCCTTCCACTTTTCTCCCTCCATCCTTTTGTCTTTGCTCCTCCTTTCCACCTTCCTGTCCCGTCTTTCCTTCCCTTCCTTCCTCCCTCCTTTCTCTCCAGATGAATCCTCGGAGTTGTTTTGTTTTGGCAGAACTTCCTTTCTTTCTTCTTCTTCTTCTTCTTCTTCTTCTTCTTCTTCTTCTCTCCTCCCTTCAGTGAACGAGCCGGTCTTGTGATGGGAAACAAGAACTTCACTATTTTAGTCTGCTCTGGGGAAAGAACACACGGATACACAAGCAGCATTAACACGCACACACACACACACACACACACACACACACACACACACACGCTACATAAACACACAGATTCAAGCAGCATGTTTGTACATACGCTGCTGCATTGAAGAGAGAGAGAGAGAGAGAGAGAGAGAGCTTGTCTTTGTATTTAATCTGGATCCTGTTTGTCAGTCAGGGGGGTCACTTCCACATCCCCAGGATGCACACACACACACACACACACACACACACACACACAAGAGAGAGAGTGAGTATGAGTTGCTCTGCAATCAACAATGCTACAAGCTGATTGTTGGAGGTCTTTTCATGGGATTTGTTGATAAAACTCAAAGTATAGAATATCGTTGGCCTCGTCCTTTAATTAAACTCTTGCATCATTTGTCTGTGTTTGATGTCTTCTGGGATCTACACTCGGGTTTGAAAAACCGTACAAAGCGACGCTCGCACCGAGGAGTCCGCCGTCGCTGAGAGAGCAGCGAGACGTTTCTGTTCGGCCCTTTGTAAGCCGAGCGGCTAATGGATGAGTGCTCCATACTGTGGCACTGTTTTCTTCAATGCTCCGGCGCTGTCAGGTGTCGCTTCGCCCGCTTCACTTTCCTCTGGCTCGGAGTCGACGTGAGAGCCGCGGAGTCAAAAGGAAAAGTCACGCAGGAAATGTTTCATATTCAAAGACAGAAGAGCTCGTCCATCCATCCTTTTCCTCAGTGACACAGACAAAGTCGGCGAGCTCTTGTCTCTCTGTAACGTTGAGAGCATTTCCATAAACCCCAGCATGCTAATCAACATATGGCCCCCAGGCAACCAAAGATCATCAACTGACTCATACATCACCCACTGAGAGCTATTTGAATATCTGACATGTGAAGTATGAGTTAGAAAAAACAGGTTGTTGTTTTCACAAACACTGAAACACTTTGTCGTCGTCGTGTGTGTGTGTGTGTGTGTGTGTGTGTGTCGATTCTAAAAATCAGAACGTGTTTTTAAAGTATTGTGACGCTCGCGTTGCTCCGATGCTAACGACCGAGCTCATTTGCATACATTAACAACAATACGCCCATTGTTTGAGTGAAGCCAGCCGGTGAGAGGACTCCATTTCATTTAGCTGGTCACAGGTGGAGGACTGCGTGAAGACTGCAGGGATGATGAACGATGATTGTATTCATTACGTTCAGCCACATGCATTCACTTTAATTGGACACTCTGCTAAATGCATCTTTTCCAGCGCCCACGTGGAGGAGATGTTTTCAGCCAAACATTAAGATTTTAGAGACTTTCTTATTATGCCTTTTATTTCACCAACCACTAAAAGTCAGTCCCAGATTTACTCTTGCTAGCATAGCTTCAACCATCGTTATGTCCACAGAGGCTGCTGAGCCTCCAGCTCCTGTTCTGGCACGACAGTGAGCGTCATTTGAATTCAGGCAAATTTGTGAATAAAATCTAATTAAAACGAGTTGGATACTTTCTAATCAGCGTTTCAGGGGCTTCATCTTTGCCTCTGGGTCAGAGACCTCGCAACAAAAGTTGAATTCATGTTCAGAGTTTTGCCCCGTCATGAGTTACACAGTCAGAAGTCTTTTTCTGGAATGAAGCACGGGTCATGAGACCAGCAACACATTTTAGGAAGTTTCCAGAAACACAAAATAGTTTTGACTCATTTCAAAAGTATGACCGTTCTGTACTTTTCAAATAATAACATACATTCAGTAAATGATCTAACCTTAGTGACATTTTATACAGCCTACCTACAAATGGAGGGAAAAGGCCGACATTCACTCACATCTGTGGCATGTGAAGCCATTAAAGGTCATTAGCCGCCTGTAGCTACAAGCAGGATGATTTCTGTCAGTGGCTTCATGTGTAACACCTGCAAACCTGCAAGGATGAAGTTTACAAGAGCAGCTGTGCAGCGACATGAGAGCGTTTTTGTCGGCCCTGTCAACGACAAGACGACTGTAACCTAAATGTTTTTTCTCATTATTCATTGATCTGATTAGTCGTGACAGAAAGATGCTTCATCCAATCAGCGGGCTTGAGTTTTCCAAAAAGTTTCCAAGGACGAATTCCGAGATAGTTCAGTTCAAACGGGTTTGTTTCCTGCTGTACCTCTTAGAAATCTGAGAGCTGATGGATGTTTTAACCTCGACAACACCCAGCAGTTCAGCTCCCGTTGGCTCGCTGTCACTTTTTAAAAGAATAGAGTTGGGTTGGGAGGGTGGAGGAGGAGGTGGAGGTGGTGGAGGTGGTGGTGTTTTGGATCGTGTTGTGATGGAGAAAAAGAAACAGGAGGAGGGATTTGCTGACCGGATAGCATGGTGACATCAGCTTTGAAAAATGTGTGTGTGTGTGTGTGTGTGTGTGTGTGTGTGTGTGTGTGTGTGTGTCAGTGTCTGAGAAAAAAGTGGAATCAGAAGTGTGGAGGACAGACAGAGCTCTCACTCTGTCGCTTTTCCTGAAGACCAAATGTCAAGAAAAAGTCTGCTCTCTCGTTGTTGATAAAATGTTTTTGTCAGCTGATCCGTGTGTTTATCACGTGTTATTGGACACGTGTATTTTAGTGATACATGTTTATCACATGCATGCCAGTACACCGTTAACCTGAGTATCCAGATATTGTCTGCAAGAGTACTTCTCTGCATGACTCACGTTTACTGACCATAAATTTGTCCCCTTTTCCCTTTTTTGGCACCTTCAGCAGCGGACGGGACTCAAACTTTAAACTATGATGACTTCAGTTTGTGCACTGCAGCAGTTTTATACTTAAACTTAAACTTAAGTTCGTCAAAACCAAAAAAATAATCCAATGAAGCCGTGCAAGCTCAAACTGTTTAATACTGATCAGTGAAGTTTGGCTGGTGGTGAAACGGAAATGAAAAACTACTAAATCCGGTGCAGCGTGGGAGATTCAGTGACATCTAGTGGTGAAGTCGCAGACCGCGCCCAACTGAATGCTCCTCGCCTCACCCTGCCAACAACTTGTTTTGGACACAAACAAACTCTATTCATACTGATGAACTTTTAAAGTGAACTTCTCATCTCAAACTAAAGACGGCAGCAGAGTTCTCCTCCTCTTATTATAATTATAAATTTACTCCTGTTTGTATTATTTTCTATTTCTAGAACATCTTAGATGATTCATTTTGTTTTATTTTGTAGATCTTGTTTGATCTTTCATTACTTATTAGTTCATTGATGGGTTCATTGGCTTCCTATTGGCGGAGAGTGACATGTTATGTCTCAATAGACGATCTGTGGACGAATCAGACAACGTGCTTAACCGTGACCGGAGAGAGAGAGAGAGAGAGAGAGAGAGAGAGAGAGAGAGAGAGAGAGAGAGAGAGAAAGGCGTTTCCACGTCTGAGCAGCAGCAGCCGGTGACCGAGCAGCTCACAGCCGAGCAGACAGCCACAGATCGCGGGATCACGGTCATCCTGAGCCCGGCACGCTGACAGTCCATCATCCCACCCCGTGTCTCCTTCACGGCCGCGTCTCCCACGCCACGCCACGCCACGCCGATGAAACACGCTCACATCCGCCGGTGAACGACTTGACACCGCAAAAGTGAACCGAACCCGAGCCGAGACCGACGGAGTGGACTTTTTTTTTATTATTTTTTACTCTTCTTCTTCCTTCCTTCCTGCAGCACCTTCTGTCCTGAATTTCAGCCCCGGCCCGCAGAGGAGATTATCTGTCCCGCACGCTCCCGCATCTCTCCCCGTCTGTAGCTGACTCATTTTTCGTTGCCGCTCTCGGGGTGAGTACATCTGTGCAACTCTCTCAGCTTCTCTCATGCAAACCAGTTTCCTGCCTGTGTGAGCTGTGTCATGTCTCCTCACCCCTCCTCACCCCCTCTCACCCTCTCCTGGGTGTACTTTCATGAGCTGGGAGTCAGTCAGCCTCCAGCCTCCAGCCTCCAGCCTCCATTCATGGATGTGGATCATTTCCTCGCATAGAGTTACATGATGCTGGCAGTGTGACAGGCTCGCCTCCTTCACAGGCGGCCTGTAAAATCTGATTTTCCGGCTTGTTTTGTGGCATTAAAAAAAAAGGTGGAGTGTTGAAGAGAAATGGGGCGTTCATGGACCTCATGTAAGCAGATCCCTTCATTTGGTGCACAGACATCTCTACTTCCTGTTTAGAAATAAAGAGCTGAAAGAATTCAACTTTTCATCTGTAAGCAGAGAACGTGGCGCGCTCGTTGAACTTCATGAACTCAGAGTTGCTGATTTTCCCATTCCCAAGAGGACATTTAACTCACCGTTGATTAAACTAATTGGATTTAGTGTAACTGTAGGACGTCGCTCCATCTTCTGTTCAGTGACTTCTTTAATTTGTGTTCAGCCTGTGAAGCAGTCAGAGGAAGGAGGCGATAATAAACCGCCGGCGACCACCTGTGACCGTCCCGGATGGGGCTGTCTGTGTGTGTGTGTGTGTGTGTGTGTGTGTGAGCGGATGGGGAAAGGGTGGGTCTTTTATGAATGGATGTGTCTGGCCTGCCAGCACTGTGTGTGTGTGTGTGTGTGTGAGCGAGGGGGAGAGGTGGGGGTGACTAGAACTCCTCTCCCTCGCCCAGAGCTGGTTTAACATCTCCGCGTTGTCCAGTTTTAATAACCTGATGGTGTCACTGAAGGATTCCTCTAATATTCTTGTTGTTTCCAAAGACTTCCACTTCCAAAGAAGTGTGGAGTCTCTTAAAGCCGGGACAAGTTTTTCTCTTTGCAAGCTGCTCATAAAACGTAAAGATTAAATAAAGGAGAGTAAAAGGAACTCATATTTGGACAATAAATCGAATAGCAGCAGTAAATTCAAAGCAGCGAAAGCGGTCGTGATTATTTCCACATGTACTTTGCGAATGCAGTATTATCTCAAGAAGGGCTACAACTCAGGATTATCTTTAGTATCGATTCAATCTTGTGTTTATTTTCTTGTCTGGGCTGTAAAATGTCAGGAAATAGCATCAAAAATCTGAATCTGAAGAAAATCACCAACTACTCCAACCTGAGAAGCATTCAGCCTCTGTTCTGTTCTTATTTTAAGCATTTTGTTCGCAGCGTGCGTTTTTGTATCGACGTCGTTGTCTTGCAGACGCGGTGCGTCCGTCCTCGTACTGTACACAACACCCTCACAGTGTGCGACACTTGTACAGCGTGACAGCTGTCAGTCCACTTCCTGTGAGGCTGCATTCCAGTCATATTCTCCCTCCACAGTCCCGGCAGCTAAACAATCCCGGCACTGCAGACGGGAGAAGACTCGGCTTGATGTGCTTGATGTGTGTTTTGCAGGTTTTCGAGGACACGTGGGGACATTTCCGGTCGCTGTCTGAAGGTCAGGATGCGGATTTAGGGGCCAGATAAGGTTTTTGTCCTATTAAGGCAAGAGGTCTTCGTTTGTAGGTGTGATAGCTACGGTCCTCAGAAGTTTGCAAGCACAAACGTGTGTGTGTGTGTACCTTGACTCAGCTTTTTGGGAGCCGGTCTCCTCTCTGCTCCGATACGTATCGATCTGTCTTCTCGGACGAGAGAGAGAGAGAAAAAAACTGGGCAGCGCAGCAGAAATGTGCTTCCTCTCTCGGGTTCACTTCCCCTGTGTGTGTGTGTGTGTGTGTGTGTGTGTCGGTGGTGTCGGTTGTCCCCTCGCCGCCGCCAGGGGAATGTTTGTGGTTGACTGTTTGCAGGCGCTGAGTCAAACACAGTTTTCGGGAAGATCAGCGTTAAACCGGTGGAACGTGAAACAACCACAACAAATGGAAAACATGCCAGTTTTTGTTGTTTTGGTGTGTTTTGGTTCACGACTCGCTCAGCAGCAAACTGTCCGCCGTCAATGAAGACGACTTCATCTCTTCACCGCAAACTGAGACCCAGAAATTGACTCGAGTTTACCCAGAATGAAAGTGTCGAGCTCGGCCACTTCTGCAACCGCGGAAAAATGAGGAATGGAAACTTTGCTCAGATGAAACTGGACATCTGATTTATTTCCTCCCCGTCTTGATCTCATGTGGTATGACCGGGGTAGTTTACAGCATGCGGTGTAAAGAAAATCATTTTATCGTCATATTACAGCTCAGCACCAAAACAGCTGCGATGCCGACAGACCTACATTGCCATCCCTAGAGCCACGCCGCTAGCACGGCTAAAAATACATGTCATTACATACAGTTATGAAGTATCACCTACGCTTCAACTAATTAGAGCGCGGGCATCCAATTTAATAATGAGTTTCTTCACTGACGAGTAGAAACTAATCCTGCTGCTCCTTGGCGTAGATAGTAATAGCATGGCTAAGCATGAACATGGACTTTTCACAAATTCCTCGAGGAGCAACAGTGAAGTTAACCGAAAGCTTGTTGGACCAGAAAGTAGAGCTGTCTCTGACTTTGCTGCAGAACTTCAGTGGTGGAAAGTCTTTATATCATCGCGCCGTGCATGCATCCGCCGCGGACGACGCTGACAGGCCCGAAAACTCAGCCCTGTATCAGCCTCATCCGAGAACAAAGCATGTCAACGCGGCAGCCTGGGTAATTAAAATCACATCATGTTGAAAACCAACACAACTGCGCGTGGTCTCGGATGTAGGGACTCGGATGTCACGAAAAACAACCCGTGTTTTTCAGCGGCACGGCCTCGCGGCCTCTCTCTCTCTGAAAGGATCGCTTCCTGCAGCGCTGGATCCGCTGACATGCCTCCCCCGGTACGCAGAGGGAACAGATATGTCACTGTCGGACCATCCCTGCCTTTTGTCCCCCCCCCCTGCTGCGCGTTTGTTTACTTTCACCATGTGTGGTTCTCAGGAAGCTATGAGTTACAGAGGGTCAGTGTCATTACGGCGAGTTACATCACTGCCTGTAATCTGCGGCCGCTCGCTTACATCGTCTTCTGCTGCCGTCCCCGGCTCTCCGGGCTGTTCTAGGTATCCATTTACAGATTAGACTGGGCAGATGACACTTTCTGACTCAACGGGAAACAAACAGGCATATTCCAGAGCGAGGCAGCTCGATGTAACCTCGTTGTGAGGCCTTTCTGCGCGGAGTTCTACCAGAACTCCTGCAGTCCAAAGACGCAGGCGACCCTAAATTGCTCGTATGTGCAAATGTGAGCATGAACGGTTGTCCAGGGTGTATCCCACCTTTTGCCCAACGTCAGCTGGATCTGGCTCTAGCACTCCGTAAAGCATAAGCCGATGGATGGATGGATGGATGACTTTGGTGTCCATTGACCCTGACTGCATTTAAAACAGGCTGCAACCTAAATTTCCCTGATACGAGAGAGATGATATATTGAGCAGCCCCGTGCAGCTGACGCTCATTTGTTAGTCAGTTTTTTTTGCTGTGTCATTGTACACTTTGAGCCATTGAGCCGTGGCAATCTTGCAAGTGCCAAAGTCTCCAAACGACTCGACTACAAAACTATGGAAACGGTGCGAGAGTGCAGGAGTGACGTGTTTCTGCTGAATGCTAGCAAAGTCAGCTAAATAACTTTTTGTGCGAGGCGCTGGTACAACCTCTGGCTGTCTGCTGTGATGGACTCTTCTGCTGACAGTGCTGTCAGGAGGCACGCTGGATCTCCTCGGGGGTTTGGGGATTTGATCACTGAACCATGACCAGGACTTTTCAGTGTGAATCTTGCAGGTCAAAACAGACACCATAATGTGTGTTTTTTCAGAAATGCTGTCCAATAAAAGGGTCTGGTGTTTGTCCTAAATTGGGAACTCGGAGCTGGATTGGAAAATTCAGATTCGGGTACATCCCCTAATACTCACAACTGTATATCAGGTGAAACGGCTGGAAACTTTAGCCTGATGTCTCTGTCATTGGGGGTCACAGGAAGTGATACCGCTAACAGGACAGAGTAGAACTGGGCCAAGAGTGAAACAGAGCTGAGGTTACCCCCACCCCCACGCTTTAAAAAATGTCTATAACAGTGTTTGTTGTGCCGTACTCAGCCGGAGCGCTGGATGCTGCAAACAGGAAGCTTGAAGGCCTTAAAGGGGAAGGCTGGATTTACACTTATACTCACGGACTGTGTGAAACGTGGACGTAGTCTCCGTAGATTGGCGGTCCGGCCTCTGCCGACTTCCGGCCGGTCTGAAAAATGGGCGAGTGCGGTGGAGCTGAAGGAAGCCCGGTTGCTTGAACGAGCCACCTGTAATGGCACCTTTTAACATGGGAACTTATGGAGTTTGACTTATTTTGTTGCCACCCTCAAGTGGCCGTTTGAGGAACTGCAGTTTTTGGCACTTGATTGTTGGAGCCTGCAGCTTAATGCAGATTTCTTATATTTCAGATGGTCCCATTTGGTTTGTTTAGTTGATGTTGAAGATGTTGAACTTTACTTGGACAATTACATTTATATGTTACTCAGAAGAGGAAATGAGCAACTAGTCACAACTGATCATGTTTTGAACCTGAAGGACAGATGTACCTTGATACAGTGTTTGTTTATCTGAAGCATGTGCAGTGATTTATTGTAAATTCCCCGCTGCCACAGAGGTTAAGCCTTTTCTCTCTCAGGCTGCAGCCACTGCCTGGTTGCGTGGATGGTCGGTTGCCGTGCTACAAGCGACGCCTACGCCAGCAAAAAGCTACTTTTTTTAATGTTTGCTTCCACTTTTGATGCCGTTTATATCTTCGCTCTGCGTTGTACTTGCAGCCGTGTAGATACGACGTGCTGCAGAGTTTGCATGTTTCCTCTTTTGGGTGGAGCAACGACACATCAGCGCGTTAGCGAGGACGTGAAATGCTGTTTGTTGATTTCATGGACGGAGGCAGAGACGAAAGGGTGTCGCCTGCCTTAGCGCAGCTGTGGACGTGTTTCATAAAGCCAGTCTGTCTGACTGGCAGCGTTACAGTGGCCCGGAAGGACGGATGAAAATTATGCACACACACATGCAGTACACCTAAGCCAACACAGACGGGCAGAGCCACACAAACAGCAACCGTGCAGATGGGCCGAAGCGCACACGTGCACAGACGCTCTGCACGCACACGCACTTCGATCCATTCCCCTCCGTCAGCGTGCATAATCTACTCTGCTGCTCGACTCCAAATGAAACGCCTCAGTGGGTCTGATTGGATTTGATAAGAGTTGATTCGATTGAAGCCGGGAGGGAAGGAGCGAGGGAGGTGAACACAGTTCTGCAGTGTGTGTGTGTGTGTGTGTGTTTCCCTGCATCCAGCTGTTGCCTTTCAGCGTGTCCACATGTGTGCTTTAATCACACCAAACTTCCTCGGCGTCGTCGCACTGTTTGATCAAAGTTGGGCGTCGGGCAGGAAGCGTCATGAGACCGAGCGCTCTGCAGTCAGCTGCTCAGCGAAAGGCCCTCGAGTCCTCCTGCTGATGCCTTTCACATGGCCTCCTCAGCGGCATGCGCACACAGAGACTCGAGTCATGAGCGCTTTAGCATGTCGGCCACTTTCCAGGGCCGACATTCACTGAGCGAAGAAAATAAACCTGCGTGCTGCATTCAGGTTCTTCTGGGAATCACCAGTATCTGTGCATTTTAAATCACGATTACTTGCCTTCTCGCAGAGAATCACATGACGAGAGGATCGGCACCAGTGTCATGGAACTAGGCCGAGGTTGTTAGCTTAGCTTAGCATTGAGAGAGGAGGTCAGATGGAAACAAAAACTGTGTGTGTGTGTGTGTGTGTGTGTGTGTGAGTGACGCATAGATAACTTTTTGGCCAGTCTTTGTTTTTGTCATCCGACAGACGAGGACTCAGCCTGTAGCGCCGCGGAGAAGCTGGCCGTGCCTGTCAGGGGGTCTGTGTGTGTTTGCGCTTCATCTTCATCTGTGTGTGTGTGTGTGTGTGTGTGTGTGTGTGTGTGTGTGTGTGTGTGGAAAGTACAGGTCTGTAACAGTTGTTCTGATGATCCATGAGTGCCTCGATGACACACTTTGTGTTGCTGAGGTGACTCAGTCGTCGTTTTTTCACCGTGAATCAAACCAAATGTTGTCCGTCTGTCCTCCATGACGCGTCTCAACATGTTTCAGAGGACGAACTTATTTTCTGACGTCTCCTGATGTTTGTTCGCGCGGCGGTCTCGACTCTGAGCATCCGTCCACGTCACCCGTGAGTTAAAGCTCAGAACGTGTGTCTGCCTGCCTTAACGCCATTACCTGCATCCCCTTCTGTGTGTGTGTGTGTGTGTGTGTGTGTGAGTATCAGGTTAACCTTCCTGCCACAGAGATGTAAAAATTCACAGAGTGTGTGCACACACACACGCGTGCTCCTTCTCTCCCCGCTCCGGCTCCGACTGATGAAACGCGATGCAGGCGTCAAACTCGCTGCGTGTGTGTTGTTTATGTAACGCTCCGGGGACCGGCGTACCCACGGAGCGCTCGCAGCTCGCACTAATGCACCGTACCCTCACACACACACACACACACACACACAGAAGCTTCATCGCGGGGCCTTTCTCCAGCTCACAGTTTCTTGTTGGGCAACGAGCAGCCCACATCTGCCCTCGTCGTCGTTGCTGCACATCTGCGGCGCTCTCGTCTCTGCAGACTCGTTCTTTTTTTTAGTGTGACGGAGGTTTTGAAAGGTGGAGACGCTTTACCTTGCTAGTGTTTTTTTCTTTGAAATAATGAGCTCTAATTTGTAGCAACCTTCAAACCGCGGCCCTGAGCTGTTTAATTACAGGTGTAACCATGGAAACGTCTTTCTAAAAACCTCGAGCAGTTGGTAAATGAGGATAATTAGCATAAAATATGGCTGCCATAACGATCACACTACTTATTGACTCTATTTTCAGTTATTTACCTTCAGTTTAAACACACACACGTATCTTCTTTTTCATGCCGTATGTTGTTGTTCGGTGTAAAATCCGTTTCTTGTTTGATTCTGCCGCACTTAGTGGCTTTAATTTAACTAAACATCACCAACACGAGTAAAGACCGGAGCTTGTGTGGTTCAGTTTTTCATGCAGCATATAAAAATGTATTAAAATCATCAATAAACCAGCACAGAAACAAATCAAATCTCCAGTTTTACTGTTTAAACTTCGCAGCTGACCTGGAAAACGCTCCGGTTGCCCCTGTTTTTGTTCTCTTGGGTTTGTAGCAGGAAAGCCAATTTCACTCCAGCGCTACGTTTTATGTTCCTGCGCTGCATCTCGTCTCGCGTTCGGGGGGCGACAAAGATGTTTAATAGAGCAGATTGATCTTTAATGTCTGCCTTACATAAGCAGTAATTGAATTCGAGCAATCCAAATGATGAAAGTTACATTTCCAGCGTTCCCGGCCTGATAACTGTGAGGAAGACGGAGCTGCGAGCTGTTTCGGTTGCCAAGGGAAGTGGTTTGGTAACCAAGGAGTCAATTAGCAATGTTTCATCACGACATCAACGGTTCAGCTCACACGTGACGGGCTGGAAAGTCCTCGAGGTCGTTCTTGTCCGCCTTTTAGTTTGCAACTCTCGCTGCTTCTCCTTCAACAAGTTTCCGAGCGCAACACGTCCGCAAAGATCTCCCCGGGAACGCTCCGTTTAACTCTGAGTTATTACTTCAATAACGCGGAGAAGAACTGCACGTTGAGTCCTGCAGTGAACTCATCTGCCGGTGTGTTATTATAGAAATCCATAATGGAGCCGTAATGTGCCGAGGCGATGAAGGCGAGCAGGTGAAGTGCACCAGTTGGATCGTCTAACGCCCCCCCCGATGCACGGTGATGCACGGTGATCGACTGAGTTTCATTTCCTCTAAATTGCACCCGTCTTCCTCCCCGGCACCGACGGGCTTAATCCACTAATGGAACAACAGAGGAGAGAGAGAGCGAGAGAGAGGCGGAGAGTAATCTGAAATTTTGAGTCACGCCTGAAGTCTGAGACTTAAACAACTTGTTTAATCTCTAATGGACTGTTTGTGTGAGTGTGTGTGTGTGTGTGTGTGTGTGTGTGTGTGTGTGTGTGTACACGTCATGGAGGGGTCAGTTGTGTTGATACAGACTCGTCCCCGTCAGTGGAGGAGAAGCCTGTGCTGCCTCTCCTCTCTCTCTGTGTGTCGGCTCAGATGATGGCTGTAACTGACGATGACTCAGACTACACCCCACCTCCTCCTCCTCCTCCTCTTCCTTTCCCCCATCCTGCCCTCCTTCCTCTCTTTTCTTTCCTCTCACCTCCTCTTCCTCCCTCCTCCTCCTCCTCCTCGCCGATGCTTTTTTCTCTCAGATTTATCGCAGCAGCAGCAGCTCTCGTGTTTCTCGTGGCAGTTGCTGTAGATTACGGCTCGGGGTGTGGATGCTCGCTCCACCCACGAGTTCCTTTATCTTCTTCTAAAAACGCTGACAAGTCGAGATCAAGAGGAATTCTTCAATTCAAACCTTTAAAAAACTTTATTCACCCTTTTTCTATTTTATTATTTAAAATCTGACAGATTATAAAACATTATAATCAACGTTATGATGATATTTCAGGACTTTTAGATGCTCTGAACCAAAAACCTTTTCTCTCTGTGCTCTCGTTTTGGCCGTCGTGCTTTTAAAATCCTAAAAAATTGAAACTTTAATAGAAAATATTTCATAATTATGTGTTTTTAGAAGTTTAAAGAGACTTCTTTCACAGTAAATTCATAAAAAGCGCTCGAAGAAAGACGAGAAGAAAATCTAAAACGAGAGAGAGATTCAGAATATCAGCACAGACTGATACTGCCATTAAAATCCTGTATATGTCTTTATTTCATAGCCGTACAACACATGAGCCAAGTGTTCATTGGCTGTGCAGCAGTGCGGCATCCTGTTAGATAAGAAAGTGCAGTGGATGGAGGCCGAATGCAAATAAGACGGTCTAAAAATATAAAATATGGCTCCACCTGCTCCTGCAGAAAACGAGACAAAGAGTTGTTTGTTATCTTCTTATCGTGCGTGCGTGCTTCGATTATGAGACAGTAAGAAGCCATCAGAGGACGCAGCGTCAAGTAAAGTTTAGAGTCATTAGTTACATTATCTGGCACTCGGATCAACTTAACCTTTCAGGTTAAGAGCTGACGCTGTGCTCCGGTAACGAGCAGCGAGTACAGTGTCATTACCTGAATCTTAATTATCTAATGAAGTGATGTGTTCGTCTCGCTACGGTGGCCCAGAACAGACAAACTAAATGCTAAACACACACACACACACACACACGTCGTGGCTCCTCTCCCTATAAGAGCTTGAAAATACAACAAAAGGCCGTTCCTCCTCCTCCACCACGTCCAGCGCCGCTGCCACCTTTACTTTCTGCTGCTGTCAGAGAGGAGCCGCGTGATTACAGCGTACAAGTGTGTGTTTCCGTAAATGTGTGTGTGTGTGTGTGTCGCAGCAGCCTCGGTGCATGTGAAACTGTGTTTCATGTTGAAAACATACAGTAGATGAGTTGAGTGCATCTGTTTTTCTGGAGATGGAAGCATTCATGTGGGTTGGTGCAGGCGTGGGTGCTTTGGCCTGTTTATTCTTCGTGTGTGTGTGTGTGTGTGTGTGTGTGTGTGTGTGTGTGTGTGTGTGTGTGTCTGCAGCTGTGGCTCTTGTCCACTGTGTGAAGCGAGGTTATGGCATCCTGTTCCTTTTCCTCGCTGCCTCTCCATCTGGAGCGGAGCCAGCCTCAGTGAACTGTGCATTACAGTGAGATACAGCCCCATTATCACTGTGGAGAATGCCGGCATCCGGACTGAGGCCTGCTGTGCAACTGTGTGTGTGTGTGTGTGTGTTGTCATGTTTGTGTGCAAGTTTCTAGCCGCTCTGCGAAATGATCTTTGAACTGATCTGAAAATACCAATCCCTCTGTGGTAAATACGTCCAGCTGTACTCGAGTATTTGTTCCGATTACATTACTTGTAGTGAGTCGACAGCTTTGCTAACAGCCAAACATCAACAAGGTCAACAACAGCAGACACAGCAGCAGCTAATGTTACCGACTAGTCCAGCAGCAGTCAGCCCAGCTCGGCGTCTGTCTTTCACCAACCACTAAAAGTCAGTCCCAGGTTTACTCTTGTCCGGCGGCTTCTTCTTAGCTTCCTCCATCAGCTGCCCAGTGGCCCAGCTCCTGTTCTGGCACGACACATGCATTCACCTGAAAGCTAAACAGTAACGTTTCTTCCCCAGCTGCTGCTCTGAGCTCACAGCCCGGCTAACAAACTGTGCTAACATTAGCTCATGTGAAAAATCACAGTCTGTAAAAAAGTAACTGAAGCTGTCAGACAGATTTACTGGAGGAAAAAGTATAACGTTCGTCTCTGAGACGTACTTTAGTCGAAGTGCGATATTTGGACGTCACATTCCACCGCAGATATTTTCCGTCTCCTCCCTGACGGGCCAAACAGCAGCTGCTGTCTGTGATAGGCAGACTGATCAACCCTGAAGTGAACTGCTTAACACTCCTGCATATGCTTCACACTAATAAACACCGCAGAGCAACAATAGGCTGCGGAAACGCGTTGCCAAGGCGTTGATAACAGTTTGGAGAAGGTGAGAATGTGTGTTGGTGCAGGTGTCTGTCAAACGCGCGCTACGAATACATACAAACACACCTACACGGCCCAACAATGCGCAGCGGGCGAAGTGAAGTGAAGGATTCTCTCTCCCGTCTTGTCCAAATGCTCCAGCAGCATTTTTCCATCAAGCCATTTCTCCATCTGGGATCAGGCAGGAGCCAAACAGGAACACGTTTTTCTTCTTCTTCTTCTTCTTTTTTGTTCAGTCAGCGGCTTGAAGTTATTTATGCAAAGGTGCTGTGTGCAAAGTGAGTGGGAAATGAACCCTGCACCATCAAAGCCGGAGTGGGCCTTTTATCAGCGCTGCTTTGCATGTCTGTCTAAGTGATTTTGACCCGGTGTGTGCGCCTCACTTGGCTCCTCTTCTTGTTTCTTTGCTCTTTGTTTGCATATTGCTGAGAGAAAGACAAAGAGTAAGAGGAGAGGGAGTGTACTGTGCTGTGTGGTAGTGGTGGAGGTGTTGGTGTTGTTTTCAGCCACGTCATGGCCCGGACTGCACCGAGTTTTACTGTTTTAAATGAATAAAGCTGGTGTTGATCTTCTAATCCAACTCCCTGCAAACACGTGAAGCAAGCAAGTGTGGAACTATTCCTTTAACTTTAAAGTTTGCATTGAATGCAGCTGCCATATTTACAGCACCGCCTGTGAACTCATGACTTAGCTCGGCTTAGCTTAGCATGAGGACTGATTGAAAAACCTGCCTATGACTACGTCTGAAACTCACAAAGTAATACGTTATTATATTATGTTAGCTTGTTGTTTGTCAGTCTCGGTGATGGAGTGCGGGTGGAGTCGCTGCCTGAGAGGTTTAAGTTGGGGAAGAAAAGTCCCCAGCGACTGATGGCAGGGAACAGGAAGTGAGTCTTTCCTGTAGAAAATAAATGTGGAGCTCTCATGGCAGTAAATATGCATTACAAAGATGAAATAATAAACATAAAGTTGCCTTAATTGCTACTCTGGTTAATTAAACGTCCACATTTAGGCCACAACAATGGTACGACCCATTATTTTGATTTGAAGGACGAAGGATGGAGGATAAGATGTTGGAAGAGTCTCGAAAAAAACCTGAATGTGTGAGATTATGTGAGCGGCGTGACGGGGTAAAAGAGAAATGTGATAATAGGAGTGAAGAGAAAGGAAGGGTGGAGGTGGTGGAGATGCTCAGGGCGGTGAATGGAGGAAGGAAAGCGACAAGATGTGGAGCTGAATGGTGAAGAAAAGGTGTTGGAGGCTGTGAGGATGTGAGAAAAGAAAATCAGACGTCTGACGTCACCTGAGGTGTTACATGTGTTTTTCTCATCCAAGAAGGACAGAAGACCGTCGAAATACTATCGCACGTTTTAATGGTTTCATTGGAACGTCTGTTTCTTGCGGAGAGTTTGCCAAGACGCTCACTAAATATGAAGCTACAGCAGCGCTGGTTTAGCATGAAGACTGGAAGCAGTTTAATGGCTAGCACCTTAAAATGTTGACAGATTAATCTCAGGTGTTTGATCTGCACTAAAATGAGGTGTAGAAGTGGAAAAATCTTGTTTTTATTGACCGTTATGTGTCAGACTATCTGGCCGATTTCCAACTTCTTAGAGTTGTGTCGTCAGCGTACGTGATGAGCCAGGCTGCCTGTTTCCCCTGTGATATTCTCATCTAACTGAAATCATTTAAAACTTTTGCTTTAAAGTAAGGAAGATGGTGTGAGTAGACAGACTGTAGGTCAAAGTCTGGTTTTCCTTCAAGTGCTGTTTCCTGTACCAGCTGTGGTTTCATCGGAAACACTTCAGGTCGACGTTAGACGAAACCCAAATCAGCGGCGACACTTTGACACTTTGACCTCCTCTCTCACTTTTAGCTGCGACTGATGAATGAACTTTGTAACCCGTATTAGCGTCCATATCCTTCATCAAACGCGAACCATTCTTTGAGCGGCAGAGCAACAGTCGTGCTGCCTTCACATGCTCGTAAAACTCTGTATTTACAGCTTCAGAAGTTGTAATTAGGCGAGCGTCGGCATGTTTCAGTCGGGACGTAAACAAGATGGAGTTGTTTTGTAGCTGATGCACTTTAAAAAGACACTTTCTGTTGTACGATGCATCATTAATGTGATTCTTGATGCATTTACTCACAGATTAAGGGTTTAGTGTACCTAATTCTGTTCACCTTGTCGACTTCTGCGTCGCTGAGGCCGCTCTGAGGACACGTAATCAGCGTTTTAGCTGAAAATTCATGTTCCTGCTCCGCTTCCTGTCCTCAGAGTATTGCCTCCTCTCACCTCTTCCCTCTTGAAATGATGAATTTGTCCTGTGAACTTTAACCCATCGAGGAAATGAGGTGCCATTAGAGTGACTGCTCTGCCATCTGGCTCTCATCTTCTCGCCAGGAGACGGGGTTGTAAAAGCGCCTTAAACACGAGTCAGAGCTCGCTGAGAGTGCGTCTCACAACAGGCTGCTCGAGTTTAACATCCGATCGACGCCTCGTTCCCTCCTTCACACCCTCATCATCCTCCTCTTTCTCGCTCCTCTCCCTCGGGCCTCCTCCTTCTCTCGGCTTGTCTTTTTAATTCTGCGCCCGCGTTCGCACACAAGCGCGTGCGTCATCAGCTGATCGGCAGAAATCTGCCAGACTTCTGGATGATTTTCTTGATTACGGGAGAACCAATCGAAGCGGCTGACTTTGTCTCCCCGCGGGCCGACTGTGTCTGAATGTTTTCGGCTCTTAATTAGTTTTCCCGCTTGACTACCTGGCCACCTGTCTGTCTGGCTCCTTCACTTATTTACACATTTAGAAGCGTCCTGATTATTTATCTGAATACTGATGATCATAATTTGAAGATGAATAAATGTTTTATTAAACAACCCGACTGGTGGTTTTGCAACGTTTTAGCCCTTCAGCTACAAGTCAGATGAGTCACGAGTAGAAAACAATGAATCTCCACATTTTGGTGAGAAAATCACGTTACTACTTAAACTGAATGAAACATTTAAAGAATGAATCATAAAAAAGAAACTGTTGCAGTTAAACATGAGAGTTGGTGAAATAAGAAGAAGAAGAGACGGAGAGGAAGATTGTTGTACATGTTTGGGGAGGTTCAGTAGTTGGTTCCAGGCGGTAACGATGAACAGAACCGGGTAAACGTTGTGTAGGAAGTGTAGGAATCACTGCAGAAGATCAAAATCCTGGTGGTTATGGTTGATCAAGGGGTTCAGATGTCAGCGCAACCCATCTCCAGGGGAAGAAGTGGTTAGGTTTAGGTGACAAGGGGTCCAAATGGTTCAGGTTAGGGTAGTTCATCTTGTGTTGGTATGTCCGTGGTCAGGTTTAACATGGTCCTGCCCCTAGTTGGTTCTGTCACCCTGGCCCCAGTTGCGGTTAATGCATGGATATTCTCCAACCTTCAACCTTCTGCCTCCGCCTGGTGTAACGCTGAGCTCAGGCCTGCATGCGAGCAGATTTACATCTGGTCCTTCGGGTATCCGGGGTGGGTTGAAACAGCTCAGCGTTTCGTTCCCCGCATTCAGCTTAACTGCCCATTTTACACATGACAGCTAGTTGTTAAAAACCTGTTACTACACCGTCATTTTCCAGCAGGTCGCAGCGAAACGAACGGATCTGAAACGAGTGCAATTTAGTGTAATGATGCTCAATTTAGCCTCTCGTTCGTCGTAAGAACAGGTCAGGGAAATGTGCTCGTCTTACAGTCTGGAGCTATTCGTGGGAAGAAGCTCAGTTTGCTTTGAGAGTCACAGTTGCTTCATATATTTTTGTTTGTTGTTCTTTCTCTGGTCTCGTGGTCGCAGACGGTTTTTTTTCGTGCACCGCTGCGGTGTAGTTTTGACGAAGGAGCCGGAGGAAGAAGAGCTGCAGAGCGAAGGAGGCAAGAGGAGATGAGGAGGAGAGATATTTTCGACTTCACAGCGGGGCGTCGGGAGAGGCTGACGTGCCGGCTCGTGATTTTGCACCTTTTGTCGCATCTCGCCTGGAAGTTTTTAGTCAAAGCGCCGTCGCCGTCGCCGTCTCGCTCGTGCACAAACACACAAAAGAAAGCAACTCTTGCATCTTCGCTCGGCGTTGCACACAGTCATGCACACTGCACAGGCGGCCCCTCCCGTCCTCGTCCTCTCTCCTCCCAGAGGCTCAGAGATATTTTTATCTTCCATAAAGCCCAAACGCTAATGAAGCATCGACGACACAAATACATTTCCATGATTTTTTCTGGGTGCTACCACCGCTGCTGTGACACACTGCCGCATCTCTCTGTTTACTGCTGTGGACACAAACCGTCACATTGGATGAGAGTCAAGCTCATATTGGTCGTGTCTGATGTTTTTATGAGAAGTGTACGTTTAAAAAGAGAAAAGGAAAACACTCATTAGGTGACAGACGCAGCGAGCTGAGATGATTCCACTTATTTCTAGTCCATTTACCTGTTTCAGGCATTTTGGTGAAACGGTCGACAGCGTCATAAAATAAGACTCACAGCTGATCCAACACAACATGATGCTTAATTTGCGTTGCAAGTGAGTGTAAGTCATCAACACGAATGCCAGATTTGGGAAAACAAGACCGGCTTTGTAAATCTGAGCGCTGTCCGTGTCATTAGCTGCAGACATAAAGGGTCCGATCACGCGCGAGGCATACAAGCACGGAGCTCGGAGATGCCCGTATCGTGTCCGCGTGATGCCACAGATCATCAGGCGTGACGCGCGGAGGCCGACTGCATCCCGGCAGCGAATGATATCATTCTTCTTAAGTGCTCAGGCGACGTGATACACCTGTTCTCTGAGGATTTATATCAGATGATCCCTCAGCAAAACATACAGTGTGTGTTTTGAGTCCAGCTCCTGTGAATCTGTGTCTGCCAATCAGTCGATGACTCCTCAGCGTTTGCTCAGTGCAGATGTGCTGCCAACACAAGAGATGCACCATCGTGTGTTTGATGGTGCCGTTATCGCTGACACCCAACAGAAGGTTCCTGCCTCGAACATCCACATCATCAAGACAAAAGCAAGTGAGAATACCGCCAACAACCCCGGCAGCTTAAGACTACCTCACAGCATTAACGGCTTGTAATGCCTGTTGACTGTGCCAACCTATCAGGTGCTGAAGGTTACTGGCTTACTCCGAATGGAAGCAGGGTTTTAATGGATTAGGGAATTAAACCTCGCGCGGTGGTTCAGCGTTGTGGGGGTGCGATGCGTGACTGCGCGCTTTGGGCCGACCTCTATCGCTGCGGGGGTCACGGGGTCGCGAGGCTTTGCGTCGGGATACAGAGGAGCGTGCGTCTCCGTGTGCGTGCTTGCACATCGGAGGGCTCAGTAACTGACTCCCGGTATCTCTGCACACGCTCTAACCCATCACCTCCTGGTCACTCCTCCTGCACCACATCTGGTCTCTCTCTCTCTCTCTCTGTGTGGTTTCACCCGTGACCATCTGGTCTTTTCCTGCAGTCACGATGAAGCGTTCGCCATTTAGAATTCAGATTAAGCAGAAGGCAGTGACGGGAGATCGTACTCGCCGCTTCCATGCAGCCATTCGTCTCCACGCAGCCGGACATGCATGCAGGTGAAAACTGTGAGCACGACGTAGAACTCAAAGTATCAGCGCCGATCCAAACGGCTCAATATTTTATGCACCGTAAATGCACGAGCGTCTCAGCAGTTCTTCTCAGCTCTACGTTTTGGCATCTTTCAGCTTATTGTTTTGGTTTCTCGGCGCTCTGGTTGACTACTCGCCCAACACCAAACATCTGGCAGACGAACTCAGCAACTAGTTAGCGAGCGTGGTGGAGGAGACCAAAAACGGAGCTAAAAGACGAGTTAGCATGTCGGCTGGTCAAAACCAACAACGTGAATGAATCTGCTGAACCTTTCCGTCTTCATTCCTGAAATAAAAACATAACATTGTCAATATTTCATCAGTCCTGTGCAGTAAAACTGGATAATAATGCCAACATGTTGTCATTTGTTTGCCGTCTCTTCCGTACGTATTGTTGAGAACACGGTTTGTCTGCTAAACGTCTCTCCGTAATGCCCCGAGGGAAGGAATTAGAGGAGAGGGTGGTGTTGAACAATGCGTGAGGGATTAGCTCCGGTTTTAATTCCGATGCAGAGTCCAGCTGCTGCTTCTCTTCCTCTCTCCATCCCCTCTCTCTCCTTTTTTCTGTCCGTCTCTCTCGTCCCCTTGGCGGCTGCTGTTTTTTCCGTTGCCCTAAACCCGAGGCCAGGAAGTGTGTCCATGGCGACGGCAGGAAGTAGAGAGCCTCGGCTGGTCAGTCGCAGCCAGGTCTCCATGGCACGAAAACACACCGTCTGCAGCAGCTCCTAAACGTTGCATCTCTGAGACGTTTTCAAGTTAGTTTTCTTGTTTTTCATGATTTCCACGACTTGAATTGTAAAGACGAGCTCCACGTCTCGCGTTTTGTTTGCTGTGTGTTCGTGTGCACACGCAGGCGTCTGCTTTTTACTAATGAATCAGTTCCCGTCTGCACAGAACAGCGCGTTTAGCTCCGTCTCTCCCACGGCGACACAACAAATCCAGGACTGCTTTCATTCTCCAGCACGCATTCAGATTTTTATTTATTCTGGCCTTCGCTCGATTCATCGATTTAGCTGCTGAAAGTCTCCCGTGGTGTTTCTCTCTCCCTCTCTCTCCTTCGGTGACCTTTACCCTCTGGCTTTTACGCAAACTTGTGCCAAAAAACATAAGAGGGGGGGGGCATCTGTATGCAGGACACATCCACACAGTGCCCACAGTGTGTGTGTGTGAGTGTGTGAGGATTGATTGTTGGTTCTGCCTACACAAACTCCTCATCGATGTTCTTCTATAGCTCAGAGAAAAATGAGAGGGTGGAAAGTACCAACATGCACGTGAACAGATAAACACGCTGCATGGACCTGAACATGTCGTCTTTATGTTAAGATTTGATTTCCAGGGCGGCCGTTGGATTTATAAAATTAGGGACTATTTCTGCAGTATGATGTAAAACGACAAGAAGCCACGTGAAGTTCTGGGATGATCCAGAAGAAACGGGCAAAAATTATTGCAGAGACTCGATTCGCTTTGTTGCCGACAATCGTTCAATCAGCGCCTCATTCAGCTTCTAATCACGTTTCATTCAGGTCGAACACGCGATTGAATGACGCTCTGATTGACTGAAGTCGGATGAAACGCACTTCCTTCGTCGCGTACGTTGGCTTCTACACGTTGCACGGTAACAGAATCTACTCGACATTTTGAGGCTGACGTTCCTCAGTCGCCGTTTTCATTCATATTAAAGGATCTTCCACAAAGCAGGCCGTGTTACAGCCAGTTGTCATGGCGACGTTCGAAGGTGTTTTTCTTAATGTCAACAAAAGAGTAAAAACCTACAAAGTGTCTGTCATTTCCCAGCGTTCACGTCTTCTGTAGTTTTTAGCAAACGTTACTCAGACAGGAGGAAACCGTGCGTTTGCTGAGGGGACTATTTTTAGCGGTGGATTGATACACATTTGATGTTTTTATTGACTTTTACTGCAGAGATGCAACTTGTTAGCAAGGTTATTGTTGTTTTTAAAGGTCCAACATTTGCATTAGTTTATATTACCTGAAAATAAGAGTCATGATGAGAGTTTTTACTGCCTTAAAATTGAGCTATGACTACAGAGGGAGCGGGTCCTCTCTTGTGGAGTCCGCCATCTTTCTACGGTAGCCCAGAACAGACAAACCAAACACTGATTCGAGACTGACTCTTTTCAGTTTGGCCGCTGTAGTTTATCTGTCATGCTTGGACTGGGAGGGAGAGACGGGCAGTGTTCAGTCGGTTGCAATCTAGCAACTTTACCACTAGATGCCACTAAATCGGTGACCCTCTGATCTTTCATCTAGAAGTCAAAGATTTAGTTTGTTTCTCTGTTTTAGCACCACTAAAAGTTTCTTCTTCTCTTCATCACCTCGGCAGCTATCGTCTTATCCCGCGATCAAAGCAGCAGCAAAGTACAGATGCAAACGAGAAAAGTTTTTGACGAACAGAAGAGCGAAAACTGATTTATTCATGTGAAAACGTCACCGACGATCGCTGAAATGAAAGGAAACGAAAGAAAGAAGAAGAAGTGGTTTGAAGAAACTCGAGACAATCTGACGTTGTTTAAAAAAAGATGAAGATATTTAAATAACCGGCACTATTTTTACACGCAGCAAATCTTCTTTTCTCCTCAATGAAAAATGGGCCAGTGGCCTATATTCTCCGGCGCTTCGCTGCTTCTCCCCAGATTAGCGCTTCCTCTCTCTCTCTCTCTCTCTCTCTCTCTCCTCTCTCTCTCTCTCTCTCTCTCTCTCTCTCTCTCTCTCATTCTCTCCTCTCTCTCTCTCTCTCTCTCTCTCTCTCTCTCTCTCTCCGCTCTGTCTCGCTCTGGGCTTTTGAACTGACAAGTGCTGGCAGTGCTCACCGCCTCATTGGACACGAGGTCGTCTGTAAGGAAAAGGGCCGGGCCTCCTTATTTCTCTCCCCCCGCTTCGTCATCTAACCTCCTCTCATCCCTCTTTTATCCCATAATCCCGTGCACAATATCACTCTCTCTCTCTCTCTCTCTCTCGGTCGGCTTCTTCCTCCATCCCTCTCTTTGCCGTCCGGGCCTCGTGGTGCGAACGTGGAACAGCGGGCCGACCGGACGAGGGTTAATCCCGCGGTAATGCTCTTCCAAAGCATGCAAAAACAAACATCCAAGACGTCCAAGAGAGACACACAGCAGGACTCAGAGAAAGAGGGAAGGACAGAACAAGTGAGCAAAAGAAGGGAAGAGACAGGAGAGATGTTGTTTCACAACCTGTTTTATTTGGCGACTGTACATACGCAATGTTCTCAGCAAGACAGAGAGACATCTAAGTAAGATTAATGGCCTGAAATCAATTCTAATGTTTCCCGGCAGCGAGATGTTCCCGCGATGACGACGGCTTCATAGTCTGAGAGCAACCGGAGGCTCGAAAGAGCCGTTAGGAAGAAGGAAAACACGGATAAATGGCCGAGCGGCGGCGACGAAGGGAGAAAGCGAGACGCAGAGAAGCGGCGTCGGCCGAGGTTTGAGGTTGAGGGTGCAGATGGCGCGACCTTTGGAGCGCTGCGTTCGACCTTTTCACGGCCCGGATTGTATTTTAATTTAAGATGTGTGTGTGTGCGTGTGTGTGTGTGTAGCAGATGGCAGCACCGAGTGTCGTCTTCGTTTAAAATCCACCTCGCACAAAATCGCGTTTCGCTAAATGGAACATCTGCTATTAATAGACAGACCGCAGCATTAGCGGACTAACTTAGCCGTTAGCTCGACGCTGATATGAATAAATCATAACACGTCCATTACTGAGTCCATTTCATACTTTGAGAGACGTGATTATTATAAATCACGTCAGCGAAATTTGAATATCCGCCGGCCTTGAAAGTGTGTTTGTGCTGAAGTTAAAGGTCCAGTGTGAAAGATTCAAAGTCGTCTATTTACAGAAAAAAACTGCCCCAAACGTCCACTTGAGGCTGGTTGCAGAAGTGAGTCAGTCTCCATAAGTCCCCATGTTAGACAGCAGAAATAAACATGTTTATAGCCTGGTACAAAAAACAGTTTTGGTCTCTGTAGCTAATTTCTCCGTTCATGACAACTGTACTGAGGGTGAATTTATATACAACTCACCTGTTCACATTATATTAAGGCTTAAAGTTATGCAGGATTAAGAGCGTGGACGCTTTGATTATCACTCGCAGTACTAACTCACTTCTACTTCGAGGTTTTTAATGCAGGACTCATAGTGGAGTATTTTTAGACTCACTTTGAGTCTCACTGACGGCTCAAAGACGCGACTTGAATATTTTAATTTTAAAAGTCTCATGGCCGACCTTGAAAGTGAAAACAAAGAAAGACTCTGTCTTGTCTTTGTATGTATGAGTGATGCGTCACGTTAATGGTCAGCGTCTGGGGACTCTTCTGGATTTCTAGTTCCTTTACCAGCTGATTGATGATCACGAGGTTTAGATGGCGCCTGAAAGAGTGAGCAGCTCTCTGCAAGGTGCCTGGACTCGTACTGACCGAGCTGAGGAGTTCAGAGAGGGAGCGCTCTGAGCGTTCTGCTGCTGCTTCATGCAGTTGCCGTTATTCGGGGCATCTGGGAACACCTCATCCTCCCAGACGAGCTGGAGGCTGGAAACGAGGACGTCTGGGTCAGTTAGGGGTTGTTTTTTTTTTTTAGCCCGCTCTCACGTCAACTTGGACTCAGATAAAACGCTCAGAAAGCTGCAAAAAGCGGTGGCAGGTTGTTGGTTTGAGACCGCTGCATGTACTTCCTAATGGCCTGCTCGTCGTCACACCTGCGCGCCTCATTAGCTGCTGGTTTTCTCACCAATTCTGCAACATACCAAGACGGCCGAGCGGATCGCAGCCGAGGTCAGACATGCATCTCAAAGCCAATCAGTGTGTGCAGCTGTCAAGAAATTAAAAAATGCTGCATCGAATCAGAGTTAACACGAAGAAAAGTTTACGCAGTCAACATGTGTGCTCACTGGAGCGCTCCGTGCATTTACTCAGCGTTGGCGGCGTTGATAATCCGGAGAGGCGGCCAACTGGCTCGACTGCCGGGAACCGAAACAGAAACCAAAATAAGCGCAGGCAGAGAATCAAGAACTCAAAACTGCCCCGATCCTCCACCACCACCTCCACCACCTCGGTACAAACACAGCTGCGTGTCATTCTGTAGCCCAGCAGGATGCCGTGGTGGAGAAAGCTGTTATCTGCCGATGTGCAGCGAGGGCTAGTTGATCCCTGCGGCGGCTGGACGGCGTTTCCACCTCCTCCTCGGTCAGCGTCTGAGCGGGGGGCGTCTGTTTGTTGTTTTGCTATTGGAAAAGAAACCCGCAGAGAGGCGGGTGGAGACGCTTTAGCTCATGCGGCATCGAGCGCTGATCAATGTCAGACTCGCTGCTGGCGAGTCGGTGCGGTTCTGCAGCGGTTTACAGCCACAGGTGTGCAGAGCACGTGAGATCAAGTCAAGATCGCTGACTTCATGCGTACGTTTCAGATGTTACACCTCATGAATCTGGCATGGATGAAATGTTTAGCAGGCTGCAGATTCCCCTACGAGAGGCGAGCATTGTTATGAATCAGGTTTGTGTAATATCTTGTTGAGCCAACCTCAAATATGAACGTGCATCTGTGCGAGAGGGAGACGAACACTTGGCAGCGGCTGTGATACCATCATGGAAAAAAGAGGAAACCGAAATATTTAACCAATTCGGTTTAATTATAGCTGCCAGCACGGCCAGCAACCACATCCAGCCCGGCACTGCTGTTAAAACAGAGCGGCTTCCGTGTTTGCACAGGGATAGCCTTTCATTACCTCATCTAGAATTACCCGACCGCCCCGGTATTCAAACCAAAACTCAATACTTCTGTTAGGTTTGCAGAGATAACCGCACAGCCCAGCACAGAGGAGCTCTCTGTGAGATCTGCACCAAGCCAAGGAGACGCACGAAATCACGATAACGAGACAGAGTTTCAGTACTTTGCCTCCTTTCAGCTCGACCAAAACAAGCAGAATCAAAACAAGGAGCTGAAAGACGCTAAAAAGGCTCCATGAAGACGAGGACGGCTGCAGAGCCGGATTGTCTCTGTGGGGTTAATTTACTGGAAAATAAGATAAAAATATTGATTATAGGAACTTTTGTTGTTGTTTTAATAATAAATGCAACAGTGGACAGAGTTTCAAACTTCCTGACAGCGTCTGACTGCATTTAAATCACCTGTAAACTAAAGTGAAGCCTGTGATCGTCCCGCTGCTGTAATGCACGCAGTCAGTTCGGATAAATAAAAATCTGCTGCATCAGGAAGGAGCTGAAAGAAAAGCTGCACGCTCCGGGACGCAGAACGTCACGTGTGGACGGGTGAAGACTTTCTGAGCGCAGAGGGAGACGTCTCGCTCTCCTGCCTCCGTCTCTTTAATCCATCACCTCCTCCTGCTGCTCCTGCAGGGCTGCAGAGACGCTTTATGGAGTTAGAAAGACGATTAGAAGAAGAACGCTGCCCAGATTACACACGAGGCAATTATGTAATGTTTTGTTGTTGTTTTTTTTGGACTTTTGAATAGAAAATCTGCAAACAGATTTTTTTTTCGAGGTGAGTTTCATGGGAGATTTGAAGATGGTGAGTGGGTGGGACTCCCACACTCTGCCTCTCAGAGCGAGAGAGAAAAACACACTGAGACACAGAGAAGGAGATGAAATGTCAGGGTGTGTTTAATGAAGGAGATGGAGACTAACTGCTTGTTGCGCTCCCGGAGTGAAAACACGAAGCGACGGGGCAGAACCGGCACGGAGAACACACACACACACACACACACACCTCATGTGACAGACTGTGTTTACACTTTGATGACACGTCAGCTGCTGAATAATCGACTGTAAGAACAGCCACGCTGCAGCACGACCGAGTCAGTCTGTCATTTATGATGAAACATTTGATTTGACATCGTCTTACCTCAGGAGCAGCAGAGGAAATCTGTTAGCTGATTAATGTCGAGCAGGAGAAAGATTCCTAGATTCTAGAAGTTTGAAGAACAGTTTTTCATGTTGTTTTTGGTATTTTACATAGTTGACCGCCATGATAGGAAGGCGTGCCGTTAACTGAAACCATCCGTCCATGAACTGATCAGTGAATTAACAGAGAACTATAATATTTCTAATATTTTCATCGTCAGTTTCAGCGTGCGTCTTTCTCAGGCTCCTGCAGACAAGCGGCAGTAACGACACCAACACGTGAGGTCGAGTTTAAAGAAACGAGACAGAAAACTGGAACAAACAGTAACAAACAAAGTCTCCTTATTCCTCCTTCCAGATCTCTGTCAGAGACATTTTTGAGCTGCTCTCCTGGCGGTTTGGTTGCCATGGTGAAATCTAAAGGCTTGTCTCCGTGCTGAAGTCCAGCACAGTTGGCGAGCTCGGTGTTTGTCTGTGTGTGTGTGTGTGTGTTTGAAGGACAGAGTGTTTCTGTTCATGCACAGGACCTGATATAAATAAAAGAAGCAGAGTGTACGAGCATACGACTGTCACGATGAGGCAGCTGTTGTCTTTTATCGTGTTTTTATTCTCTCGTTGTTATTATGAACCAAAAACAAACGTAAACAGATTTTTAAAGTCTGCAGAAGAAAATCTCAACACACAACTTTACTAACGTACGTCAGTCAGTCACCCTAATAGGGGTGCTTTTATTCTGAAAGGGGCGGTGGAGGTTGCGAGGTGAAGTGAGTGAGGGAGGGAGGGAGGGAGGGAGGATGGTCTCTGCCCTGTCGCTAGGTAACAGTCTTCAGGCCTTAAAGGCAAAGCCAGGCCTGGTCTCCATGGCAACGTCATTGGTGTGGATGTTGAATGGAGTTTTTTTTTTTTTTTGGTTGGTTGGTTGGTTGTGGTATACATGTATGTCTGCGTGTGTGTGTGTGTGTGTGTGTGTGTGTGTGTGCAGGTTGAGTATCGGAGCGTTCGATGAGGCGACAGGCTCGTGAAATACGAAGCGTGTGATGGGAAATAAAATAATAGATTTGCTCTCTGCAGATATCCACACTGCATGATCTTCATTAGCACACACACACACACACACACACACACACTGCACTAATGTACTCGATGGAATACATCGATCAGCTGCTGCTGTGTTTACTCTCAACACAAAGCCTCCATTCATGTGCTGTTGCATGTTCATGGACGCCGTCACGATCTGACGAGAGAAGATTCAAAATTCAAAATGAAGGAAAATCTGAAGATGATGTAAAGCAGACTGTGGAGGAGGAGGTGGAGGAGGAGGTGGTGGAGGAGGAGGTGGTGGAGGGGAGGAGGTGGAGGAGGGGGTTAACAGTTTAGTCACGGAGTGGAAGAAGACCGCTTGGCATCCATTTACACCATGAGGCCGTACGGAAGTCCGTTCACGACGAAACTAAAAATAATCAAACAAAATAAAAGTGTTTAAAATTCCACAATAACTGGAAGTTGAGGTTGAATCATTGTGTTTCTACGGTAGCCCAGAACGGACAAACTAAACACCGACTCTATATCGGGACTTTTACTTTATTCGCACATTTCATGGCCACCTGGTTTGCAACCAGCAAATGCACCTAAATGCTACTAAATTCGACACATTCTGGAGCCAGCCTCGAGTGGACGTTTGAGGAACTGCAGTTTTTGACACTCGGTTATCTGGATTTAGTTTGGTGTTATTTTAATTTAGCCTGTTGTTAGTTTAGAACAGTTGTCACGAACGGGGAAATCAGCTATAGAGACCAAAACCAGGCTGTAAACATGTTTATTTCTGCTTTAACATGGGGACTTATGGAGACTGACTCACTTCTGCAGCCAGCCTCCAGTGGACGTTTGAGGTATTGCGGGTTTTTAGCACTTTAGCATTGCCTTCAGCAAGTGTTGAAGCCAGCACATGCTGATAAACTGTGTTAATATTTTACAACTTGACTTCTGATGCAAACATTTTGTCACTAATAAACTTCCATACAGTTCTAATTGTGTGTATACGTGGAGCGAGGAGTTGTTTTAGTTTTGATTCTTCAGACTCTTTGATTGAACATGAATCTGAATTTTTTGAGTTCAGTGGCAACTCTTTCACTGTGTCTCATATTTAAAGACACACACACACACACACACACACACACACACACACACACACACACACACACACACACACACAGGCAGCAGAGACAGAGGAACGAGAAGACAAAAGCATGTTTGTGCTCATGAGAATGTGAAGCACAGTGGGTCTCTATGTATGGAGGCAGTGTCAGGCTCGTCCCAGAGAGACTGTGGAGGGGGGGGGAGTGTTATTTAGAGGGGATTTCACAAACTCTCTTACAGAGCGTGACCAAAAGATCGCACAGCAATCCTTAAAAAATGCATCTTTAGCTCTCTGATTCGGCCTCACGGAGCTCGATGCGCGGCTCACGCAGGTGCTTTCATTCATCCGTCTGTCAGGCAGCAGGAAACGTATCGATGTATCGATCTGAGTTTAATACGGCTGCTGTTCGACTTCGTTTGAGCGTTTATGAGCCGTGAACACTCGAACAGATTTAAGACTCCCTGAAGTTTGCCGCTTCAGATCCAACAGCAGAACAAAAACAGCACCTGTGCTGCATACGGAGGCTCGAGTGTGCCCTGAAAAATTCCCCTTATGATTCTGAGATATTAAGTCAGTTTTTTATTGATCTTCTAAAAACCCAAAAGAAAAGAAAAGTCATAAAAAGTGAGATTTAATCATTTTACATCCAACTAACATCAACAGAAAGAATATTTCTGGGTGTTTGAAGAGGTGATTTTTCAAGTTTTCAGTGTTAAATGTTCAAAAAAGGAACCTGCAGTTATGAAAATAATCATTAACTCCAACTCTGAGTCACTTTCTCTATCAAATATTGTAAAAGGAGCCCAAAGCGATCGAAGCGATGTGTTCAAACACCTTAAAACAGCAAATACAACGTAAAATAAATGAATGAAAAGATGCTGGAAGAAACTTAGAAATAAAACTAATGTTGTTACATTTCCAAGCATGACTAATACTGATTATTTAAATGTGTTTGGTGGCTGAGAAAGAGTTAAAGGCGACGGGGAGGCGGAGCGACGTGACGGAGGAACACTAAATGTAGCCACTCCACCCATTGTCGAGCTTTTTTTTGCCTCCTTTCTCCTCTAAAAGTACACAAAAGCAGCGGCGGTCCATTGTGGTGCAAAACAGAGAGCAGGCAGGGCGACCTGGGTCACACACACACACACACACACACACACACACACACAGTCATTCTTTCAGTCGGCCTCCCCTCCGTCACACACTCGATTTTCAAGCTTGTGAGTTGAAGCACTGAACACACACACACACACACACACCTCACAAACTTGCATTTCGAGGCAACACACACACACACACACACACACACACACACACACACACACACACACACACAGCATTCAGACTCTTGTTTTATTCACTGCAGTTAAGGTGCACGTCCCTGCTCTCTCCCACGCAGCGCTTTGTGTGGATGGAGTAAGTTGCTCTGGTTAGAGAGGAGATGAATGTGACATTTAAGACTGAAATCACACACACACACACACACACACACACACACACACACAGTAAAAACTGCTCCGTCATCATCGTGCTCTCGGCCTGAGGGCTGCGATCGTGGATCAGAGCGACCGAACCAAAAAGCAGCATTCTCCATTAGAGAGCAGACAGACAGGTCTGACCTCAGACCAGCCGTCGGGATGCTGCGGCGTCACGTGTGTCACTTTAAACTCTGTCAGCATGCAGACTCAGTCAGTCAGTCAGTCAGTCAGTCAGTCAGCAGCTGGAAGTTTAGTTTGATAAAGAGTCAGACCGCAGCGCGTTCGCTCGGCTCCAAAAAGCTTCAGCTCGTCTCTCTGAGCGTGCATGAGATGATTAAGTGAAGACAGTGGCGTCTTCGCACTGTGACATCCTTTAAGCACAGTGATGTCACGCTCCACGCCGAGCTGGGCGCCCTCTGGTGGTCACTGCGGGGGGCAGCAGCTCTGTCATATGTAGGTCACACTGCTCATCGCAGAGCTTTTCTGGGCTCTCCGCACGCCGCGTGGGGATCAGAGGCATGGATGCCAGGGAGTGATGGTGCTGCTGGTGCTGCTGGTGAGATGTTTCTGAGGAAGGTGGAGGTCCTGGAACTTCTCTGCACTGAAGTTGCCAGAGTTTCCTCGAGCAGTCAGCAGCTCTAGTTCTTCTTTCGAAATCCTGATGCAGACATGTGATTGGATGTGAGGTCGGAGACGCCGCCTCTTGATTGGTTCTTGGTTTGTTGTAGCATGACGTCATCGTCTGTCACGTCATTACTAATGAAATCTTAAAATCAGCTCCTCCAGTTTGAAGCCAGATCGTCTTAAAATTTCACGTCCGAGGACAAACTGCAGTTTCTGGATTCACTGATTTAAACTGACAGGAAAATAATCTGCAGTTTTTCCTACGATTAATAATAAAATGCTCAATATTCTGCAGTTGCAGCGTCTTTATTAAGAAGATTTGCTGCTTTCCTTTGTCATACGTGATATCAGGCTGATTGTCTTTGGTGTTGGACGGATGTTTGAGACATTTGAAGGAGATTTTTCACGTTTTCGGTATTAAATGTCCAAAAAACGAACCTGCAGATCGATCAGTGACACCAAAGTGATGAGTTCGAATACCTTATTTCGTCCGAGCTGCAGGGAAAACCTCAAAGTTTATTACCAGTTCATTTTGACTGTGTGTGTGTGTGTGTGTGTGTGTGTGTGTGTGTGTGTGTGTGTGTGTGTGAACTGTTTTCCTCTTGATTTATTTTCTTTGCTTCTTCTGAACAGACGCAGCTGAGCAGAGCAGACGGCCTCACAACACGTCTGAATCACTCGATCTGTTTTTCTGTCTCTCTTCTCTTTTTTTTTTTTTTGCTCTTTTGTTGTTGTTTTTTGTCCTGGCTGCCATTTTCTGAGAAACTCTCATGCCAACACACACACACACACACACACACACACACACACACACACACAGACACACTCATTCCTTCCGGCTACACTGATCTGTAACCACCGCATGCCCGTGTACCGAATCATTTAACCACTGCGCTCATTTTAGGTCCAAACCTGAAGAAAAAACAGCCAGTGAAAATAAATTTAATTTAAATGTAATCTCTGTTTCATGAAGTTTTCCTTCAAAGATCACAGCCAGACTTACAAGAAATGCTCTCGAGTCAAAAACTGAAGCAGGCCTTTGTGCAAAGTTGCAACGTCGACCCAGAACGAGCCCAGGAGAAAGCTTCACGCTCACTAAAGACTTGTGAGAAGATTTCAAACTCCCCTTTAAATGGACCGTACCATTTCTTAAACTGACGTCAGGTTAGCTGAACGTCTCGTCAGTCTTGCCTCATCCTCGTAATCGCAGCGTTTCTGTTGCAGGGTAGAAGAGATGGAGGTGACCGTGAGGTACAAAACTATGATCTGCATCAAAGATGAGCAGATTTTTCACTTGTTGGCAGAAGTTTAATGTGCTGGTCACATCTGAGGAGCTAAAGGTGTTCTTCTTCTATCGGTCCACTGGGAGGAGACAGAGAGCTGCAGGAGTTTACTTCAGAGTTGACGTGTTGATGATGCTGGAGGTCAGAATCCATCTTAAGGTTAATGCACGGGGAAGGTTCAGAGTTTAAAAGATGAGGCTGATGTTCTTCTTGTTGTTGTTGTCTCTCTGGTTCCTGTTGCATTGAACCGTCAGTCTTTGGATGCTCACAGTTCTGTTGCGTATCATCATCATGAATGGATAACCTTGTGATGGTCAGTGCAGACTGACGTCCTTCACTGATCCGTCCTTCGGGACGCCGTCAGCTCAGCTGCAGGACGGTGTTTCATCCCGTCGTGTCTTCTCAGTAGATCTCTCCTTTCGTCTGTTTGCTGAAAACAGAATCTGCCCACAGACTCTCCTACAAAAGAAGAAGACTGACCTGAACGACATATTCTGTCGTCTTGTTATTTTCCCATCCCACTCTGACAGGATGCTATTGTCATTAGCTCTGATGTCCTAACTGTTTTCCATTCTGGAGTCTGGGAAGTGTGTGGGCTGCTGAGAAATTTAACAACACTGGGATATTTTCAGTCACCTCTTCTTTTACTCTTCAGCATCATTTTAAAGGGCCGCTCCTCTTCTTTTTGTTCAGACCATGGCGGAGTACAGCTCTCTGCTCAGCGACCTGTCTGAAAACATCACCAACGAGGACTTGGAACAGCTCAAGTCGGCCTGCAAGGAGGACATCCCGGAGGACCAGAGCAACAACATCACCTCCTCCAAGGAGTGGTTCAGCTACCTGGAGAAGAACGACAAGCTGGCCCAAGGTGAGATCTCAGCCCGCCGTCCATCTGCTCGAGTGTGTCCACTCTTTTTTTTTTTAACAACGCTTTCCGTGCAGATAACCTGTCGTACATTGAGCACATCTTCGAGATTTCGCGGCGACCGGACCTTCTGACGAGGGTGATCGAGTACCGCACCACCGTGCTGAAGATCTCCGAGGATGACGAGATCGACACCAAGCTCACACGCATTCCCTCAGCCAAGAAATACAAAGGTAACATGCTGATCTGCAGATGGAGATACCAGGATCATTAGCCTCTTTCTAATCCAAGCTGTCCTGTGAGCTCTAGAATCAGATCAAGTCATATTCAGGCAGAAATCACCTTTCATTAACTGCGTTTGGCCTTCAATCAATTTATGGCAGAGACTTACAAGGGATCTTATAACTGTAAATGCAATTGGCTACAGCAACTTATTGCAATTGACTGGTATTGGTATGATTGGTATAAGTGGGAACACGAAGAGCCGTTTGGCAGCTGAAAGATTCGGCTCTTCTTGGTGAGCTCCCATCACTAATATTCATCATCAATATAAAATAATAATAAGTTAGATAATAAGAAGATAATTTTATATTTTAAAATGTTTAGTTTATTCGTTTATTTAGTATATATTTTAGTATTTTAGTTACAAGTTTTGAAATACCGGGCCCTGATGTGCCAAACATAGTCAAGCTCTGCCCTCTAGTGGCCGAACAGAGAACTGCGTTAACATCCTTGCAGGAAATAAAGAAAGTTCAGAGCGTCTGTAACTTTAAGTTGCACTGAAAATTGATTTTTTTAAGGAGACTGGGATGAAAAGATGCAAAAGGTGGTGCTCTCCTTCCCTGTTTTATGTGTTAAAGTGTGCGTTTCTTATGTTCTCTCTCTCTTTTCCAACCCCTCCACCCTCACAGACATCATCCGCCAGCCCTCTGAAGATGAGATCATCAAGTTGGCTCCTCCCCCTAAAAAAGTGTGAGGTCACGACCCCGAGCCCTGATCTTTGCACCTTGATTTCTTCAGTCCTGGCACTCCCAATCAACCGACCGACCGTTTCCAACAAACCCCATCACCCCTTTCACACACACACACACACACTTTGCACACACACACAAATCCAGCCACGCCACCCTCCTTGCACTAACACATGCTGTGACACAAGAAAAAGAAAAAAACCCACGCAGGCAGCCACCGACAAAGCAACCAATCAGATCGTAGCGATGCAACCTGTTCCCACAGCTGAGAGGGGAGAGACGGGAAGCTGCGGGGAGACGACAACAACAACAACAACAACAAACAGACATTAGAAGAAGAAATCCAAGGACGGAGCGACAGTGTACGTGTGTGAGGAGAGAGAGCCAAAGTTAAACGCTGAGTGGGTCAGTTCAGAATGAGTGTGATGATCTGTAAACACTGTTCAGTCTTGAGATGCTGTGTTTAAGTGTGTGTGTGTGAGTGTGAGTCAAATTTGTTATCGTTAAAACATCCACCCGAGACGAAAACTACAAACCCCGCCCTCAGAACGCGACGACGAAACGACGAGGCAAAGTTTCGTTTTCCAGAAACGCCGACGTAGGTAACCATAGAAACGAATTAGCCGCGTACGCGTTGTATGTACGACGATGACTAACATAACTCAGCAGCGCTTAGTTGTTGTTTTCATTCACCTTGAATATGCAAAGTAGCCAAAATGTCAAAACTAACAGACTGAAAACTATTATCTCCAGAAAAAGTGAAACTAAAACATGTAAACACGTAATTTACACGATCACAAAACTACTTAGCAAAGAGACGTTCAAGCTAATCTCAGCCTCGCACATGAGCGTGATTGTTTTAGGTGCGCTCGCTCGTGTTTTGTCATGTGACACAGAGAGTTTTAGACATTTTGGGAAAGCCGCTTTTCTTCTTTCTTTTTTTTTGCTGCGATGAGATGTCTTCTAAATGTGAAGCCAGCAGCGGCTTAGCCTAGCTTAGCTTAGCATAAAGACCAGAACCAGAAGGGAAACAGCTAGCCTTGTTTTTGTTTTTTTTTGTAGTTTTAGATTATGATAGTTCACTTTAGAGGCGCTGATAGGCCCGATTTTGTTACTACAGCCAGGCTAGCTAGTTCTCCCAATTTTTAGTCTTTGTGCTAACTAAGCTAAGCTAACTGGCTTGGCTAACCGCTTCATATTTAGCATCCAAACATCGAAATTCTCACCTCTCGCTGCAAAAAAGGCAAATGAAAGGATTTCCTAAATTGTCAGACTACTCCTTTAAAGCCCGTATAATTCATTACAGCTATCAAACCGACATCTTCTTGCCAATTTTGGCCACACTGTCACGAGGTCACTGTATTTTAAACAAGACTTTAAGTCCAACTTAAAGGACAGGAAAGTTCGAGGTTCTGTATGCATTCCCTTTACTCTTACGCAGATAATTATATCACGTTTAAAGAGCAAAAAAAAAAAAATTTAGAAGATATTTAAAGTTGATTTTAATAGGAAAAGCCAATATTTGCCTTTAGCTTATGAGTCATAGCAAGAGTTATTATTATTATTAGAGAAAATATTTAGATGGGAAAGTTATTTCTATTCATCGAGGGGGGACCAGTTAGCATGAAAGTCTGTTGTACGAGCTGGCTAGAGATGTAAATATACAAATAATATATTACAAGAAAATATAGCAGAAATAATATATTGACCCACAGTGTGTAAGTCCATAGAGGACACTGTGGCTCTAGCAGCAAATTTCCACTTTGCGTTCAGCTTCAACACGTCTGACTTTCACCCTAAAATTTCTCTAAATCTGAAACTACGCGACGAAAACGCTACATTAGAGTGTGCAGACGTATATTTTGAAAGAGAATATCAGATGTTACTGCGTGAAAATGTTGCACGATACACAAAGAGACACTAAACTTTCTTTCACCCCTCTTGTCGTCATTTTATTTGTTTGCACTGACAAAAAAAAAAGAAAACTGACCACGTGGTGATTTCTCACCGTTTGAAAGAAGCTAAAGGCGTCTGGGAATAAAATAAAAAATGATGGCAGTGAAAGACAGACGAGGAAAAACAAAAGGAGACATGGCATGTGATAATAAAACATGTCCGGCTCATAACCCGCTAACTATGCCATTCCCGCCATGCACCAACATAATAGCTAGAAAGACTGTTTAAACTTATAATAACTGCTCTTTTGAACACTGTGTCTCTTTTTTCCCCACGTTGAAGCCTTAGCAGACTTTGCGTTTACCCACGAAATTTTTTTCCAGAACTGTGAGAGAAACCGCGTGTCGGAGGCAGCACACGTATAAATCAAAGAAAAAACAAAAAAAACACGACTCTCACTTTTAAAGAGAGCGATGCTACTTTTATTCTGAAAAATTTGCTAAGGACTTCAGTGTTGGTGTGTACAGAATGTCTGTGGGTCTCTTTCTGCCCCCCTCCTCACCCGTCTTTGTTATTATCAAAAGCTGTAGGATCAAAAAAAAAAAAAAAAAAAAGATGAACCAACATCATAAAAAAATCTATCAGTGTATGACTAGTTAGCGCTCCCGCCGCCTTCCTCGACTCCACTCCAACCCTTTGTGCCAACGACCAAGACTTTTATTTGGATCACAGTTTGAGTGATCTGTTCTATTCTTTTCTTTTGTATTGCTCGCAGTATATTGTAGTGTTGGACTGATTTGTATCCTATGCATTTATGTCTGTAGGAAAACTCTGCACTGTAACATATCCTCCCAACAAATCACTTAATCTAAAGAACTGAACTCTTTAATTGTGACAAGTCACGGTTGATGAGAGGAAGTGAAAGCTGCGTGGTGGCAGGAAAGGTAATAAAATGCTTGTTACTCAACAAAACTGGGAAAAAAAATGGAACTCTTGTTAGACCAAATAAACTGTACAACTCTCATTTTGCAAGAAAAGTCTTAAGACGACTAAAATAATCAAAAGTCCTTTAATGCCTGCGAGGTTTGATTTGAGGTAATCAAATCCAGGCCTGATCAAGCCTTTTATAGTGTTGATGAAGGAACAGTCCACCCTGAAATACTTTAACACTGTTGGATTCTTTGAATTGAAGCGTTTTGCTCAACAGCTGTCGGATGACTGATTGACTTCAGCAAGTTTTCCACTAGGTGCCACGTAATCCAACACACTGGACCTTTAAATCTGGTCAATACATTCACGACTGACCGACTCTGTTCTTTGTGTGAAGCGCTGACTAACAAACATTATAGCATGTTCGCATTTTCATTGTGAGCAAGTTAGCATGCTGAAGTTATTAGCATTTAGCTTCAAAGCACCACTGTGCCTACAAGTGCAGCTTTGCAGAGCTGCTAGCTCGTTCTCGTTCATCTGTGAGGCCACATCAGTTTTTTTATATAACGTAGAATCAAAGAGGAAGAGATTTTTCTGGAGAAATTTATAGCTAAGACCCTTCAAAGGTAGACCAAATTCAGCCACAAGATATGTCCTGGTGTGCACAGTGCCAGAGTATTTCTGGGTGGATTTTCCCTTCAGACTTCAGACCACGACTAGCCCTCACCAGGCCCGACCCCTGAAGTGAAGCGGTAACTGCCCTCCGATAGCTTGAGCCCAGTGAACGCCAAGCGGGAACCACTGCATTTGTCACAAACCTGTCGGCAGTCGTACTTACTGCTATGACCTGCGGGTAACGGTCTATGAATGTTAGGTCGCCACTCACCGTTTTCAGTTTGGTCTTTTTTTTTTTCGGGTTCATCTCGCAGTGTTTTTGTACGAAATATAAGTAAGGGAGGATTCGGACCATTGCATTTTACTTTTCTTTACTTTTTCAGTATATATCGACTTGTGAATTTTAGATGTATGTGACCAAGTGACTTTAATTTCTTTTATTTCTTTTTTAATTTTTTTTCCTCAAAATTTCAGTGGACTCCATGTTAACAATAGTGTGGTAGTTTGTCAGTAAGTTGCTGTTGTGTGAAGCTCGAAACGCTCCCCGTCGAAGTCAGAAGTTTAAAACATTTAGATTGGTTCGCAGCGTCAGTGTCACCATGGTAACCGTTTAAAGCCCCCCCACTTTAAACTTCCGTCACCGGGCAGATTATATGTTTGGCATTGCTTAGCGCGTTCCTCCGTAGCCAGTCGGCACATAATATATCAACATATCAGTCACGAATGATGTCAGATTTGGATTTCCATGTACCAAGTACATATCAACTTATAGTAAATGCTGCAAAAGTATAAACCTACTAAAATATATATGTATTAATGGTGAATACCTGATTATAACCCAATACACGAGTATAGATGAAGTAGGAAACGAAGAGGCCGATATTGTGTGAAGGTATTCAGCATGTAATGCTAACAGTTAACTCAAATTAATTCAAACACGAGTATCATTTTCCCTTACGGATAAAACTGTATTATGTTTTTTTGTTTTTTTTCTTTTTATTAGGTTGTAAATATGTATTTTGAATATATATCACTGTGTTTGTTTTGAAATTGATTAATTTATTTAATGCCTATATATTGTTTTTACGTGTCCTGATTTTGTTTTACTAACTGGAAACAAATCAAGGGGGTGAAAACATGTCGCTTATCTAATGTTAAGCAGACCATGCATCAACACTTTTATAATTCATGTTATCTCTCTTCATTTACGTTTTTTGCTGTTTTTTCGGCTTTTTGGGTGATTTTACGACGACGAAGAAGAAGAAGAAGAAGAAGAAAAAAAGTGATATTCATTTCATTGTATTTACTGATATGTAACATATTATGTTTTACCGTGTCGTACTTGATCAGATGTGTCGTGGTCACTGCTTGTAAAATGATTTTATTCAGAGAGTTTCCAAATCATGACAAAAGACAAAAGCAGTCACAGAATCATAATCTGCCATTTTGTTCGTATGAGACATGTTGTCACTTTTGCGCCATCGCATCAAGATTACGAGTACGTGAGAGACAGGTGCACGCGGAACGTTCGAGAAATGTTGACGCCTGATGAGAATAACTGAAACAAATCGAATGACAACCCTCATCTGAACAATACGCAGTCACTCTCGTTTTGTACGGCACCCCAGAGTGTTCAATATTCAATAAATAAGTAATTATAAAATAAATAGTCACATGAATGAATTGTGTAAAATAATCAATTGAACATTTGTTCAAGCTCAACTGACTGCTACCAAATTTTTTTATTTAGCTTTCACGGGGCTGCAAACGCTACCTACCTCACCAGCTAACTAGCTAGCTAGCTAGCTAAAAGAGGAGCTGGCTAGCACTTCTAGTTAGTTAGCCAGCTAGGTAGGTAGCCTTTGCAGTCTTGTTAAACTAAATAAACGGAGAGGTCGGTTACTTCGTCTGCGCTGCGTTTATTAATAGCAACAGCTTCTAGTTGGTCTGTTTACACACTAGCTAACGCAAGCTAGCTAACTGGCTAACAGTGGTAGCATTTGTTGATGGTCTTGAACTCTGTGAAAATAGGTGATATCTTAAATTATTATTACTTCATTCGTATATTTTGCACAACGTATTCATGTTATTATTTATTTCCATAACGTGTTGTTTATGTATTCAGTATCTAACACTTGAGGCTCCATAGTTTAATTTGCTAAATTTCATTTTTGAAGTAAGGTGTCAGTGAGTGGTTAAAAGATGCAGGATGAAGGTAACTATATGAGTATCAGTGCTGGCTAGAGTAGTGTAAGTAATGAAGACTAGGTTTTGCGGGTTGTAGCTGTTGATGTAGATGTTTAAAAAAAAAAAAAAAGATATCACACCTCTGCATCTAGTTAGTATCGTTTTGAATGTGGCAGGTCTTGCACAAAAATGCTGTACAATGGTGAGATGTTTTTAACGGCGTTGAGTTATGTGTTCAGGAAATGCTGAACGTCCGGTGAGTCATATCAGGTGAAGTTGGGCGTTCCTGAATATTGTGCACAAGCTTTTTAACCGCAACTAATTACATTTCTCTAGAATTGCACAGCAGGAAAAAAAAAACTTTAAAAAAAAAAAAAAAGTTTTTCCAAGTTTACAAAAAGAGCGAGCTTTCATCGTAGGTAAAAGTGCCAACTTGATTCAGTTGCAAACTGCTGTGGTGGATGGACTTGAAATCGTAACATGCTAAACAGTTTTTCACCATATTAGTGAACAATCTTTATTTCAGATGGTCACATTAATGTTTGTGGCTTGAGGGTGTGCATTTTGCACTAGAGGACAATAGAAGATGTTTCGTGAAGTGTTGGCGGTTCTCAACACTAATCTGATCTTTGTAAACTGGAGGTGTCAACGTGAGGCTGAGAAACATTCCTGTGGTGTGCTTTTTTGATTTTATTGGCATCGGTTTGACTCGGCGTGAAGGTGATGTAGGTTAGTGGAAGGTTTTTTGTTTTTTTTTTGTAGACAGAAATGTCAGGGCTTGAAAAGTCTGATTATGTAATAGCATTATAAAAATGATCTCAGTAAACCTTTAAGGTGAACACATCTGTGATTTTTGAAATACTAACCTCCAAGAGTGGCAGAGATTTTCCCAAAAATGCATTTGCAGAGTTTTGAATTCTTCATTTTTCAACTTGACTTTTGACCGTTTGGTTCCATTAGTGCAGCTGGGCAGCATTCAGAACAAGCTTGAAGAACATCAGCGAACGTTTCGACTGCGCGTTCAAACATTCGGATTCACGTAACGTCCCTGAAGCTGCCCTGTGTGTCACTGCCTTGAGAGTGAGTCATTGGGATTGTTTTTGGCTCGTATTCTTATTTTGTAATGTGCTTCAATCTCAAATTGTGTAGCAAGTGACGCGTGTTCTTGCTGAGTCGATCCAGTCCATCCTGCTAAGCCAGACTTATTGGCTCTCAAACAAATGTGATCATTTACGGCTGTTGAAGTTGGTTTTGAGACAATGAGGAGATTCAGTTGTGTCTCAGTTGGAGGGTCGTGACACTGTGTTTATAACAAAGCAGAGGAGAGCGTCATTACATCCATTTTTACATAATCGCATACGGCTCATAACATAACCCTGTTGGATGCCATGGGCTCAATGCTGTTAGAAACTTTTGCTAAGGTTTTCCTCTCATGGGGCAAGAAGTACTTCAGGATTTATTTTGCAATGACTGCAACAAAATATGATATGAGGTATTATTCAAATAAATATAAAGGTGTGGCTTTTTGTCATGATTTAAATGAGACTGAACTGAAATTATGCCATTTTGTCATTGTGCTAAAATGAATATAAATATTATATATTAAAATATATTTGCTAACCTATACTGTGTTCCCTGGAGTTCTTCCAAGTATGCTGAACATGCGGTGAGTCACATCAGGTGAAGTTGGGCGTTCCTGAATATTGTGAACAAGCTTAATTACATTTCTCTATAATTACACAGCAGAAAAAAATAAACTTTAAAGAAAAATGTTTTTCCAAATTTAATACACAAAAAAAGAGAACAAGCTTTTCACATCACAGGTAAAGAGACCATCAAAGTCCAGTGCAACCGTTGTCATGATGCGTCATTGTCCACATATCAAGCAACGTTTGTCACTTGTGTTGTTAATTGTTTATTTAAAGCTCCGTGTCAATGGCATTACATGCCATGAATTGTTGGCATGGAGTAATGCATTGTTCGGCTTCGTTGTGAGATAAATGAAAACAGGTTTGTCTCCCTTCATGATACGGGACAGTTTATTTCAGATCGCCCCACCATTTACTGGAAATGGTTGTAAGCATTTCCAGTCAAACGCTACATCTGCAAGAAACAGAAAGTAGAGCGACGGGCAGCCATGTAGCATCAAGTTGGGGGCACTTAGGCCTTGCTCAAAGGCGGCAGTGTCCAGGAGGTGAACTGGCACCTCTTCAGCTACCATTGCACGCTCCATACCGTGATCTGTGCTGTTCTCCAAGCCAAGTCCCTACAGACTTCCCTTCCTATGGCATACAGCCTACTTTCTGTTGGCCAAACGATGTGCTGTAAAATATAGAAAAGGTTGAATTATTGCTCTTAAACAGATGTGATCATTTGCAGCTGCAGTTGAATTTGGTTTAAGAGAATGAGTTTTGTTTCCCCAGGTCTCCTTGTGAGGTTAACAGTACACTGAGAATGCATTGTGTTAGCATTTCAAGTAAATCAAAACTAATGCAAGACAATAACAAGAACTACACCCAGATACACCCACATACTTTGGGCGTGGCATGCAGCTATATTAACTCCAAGCACCGTTCAGGTTACATTATCTGACCAGGAGACTCCTGAGACTTCCGAGACTTCTGCATCAGACTGGAAGAGGTAAGAAAAATTACAGATTTGTTTCTCTCACACAAGAGACTCAGAAGGAGACTTATGGAAACAATATGTTCATCCCTCATTGTCTTAAACCAAATACAACTGTGTGTACATCTACATCTAACAGCTGTAAATGAAATGATAACATTTGTGTTTAGGAAATTAGACTCTTGTAGAAAAAAAATTGCTTAGTAAAATAAGTAAAATGCTTTGCTCCTGAGACTTTCGTTGGGGTGTACTCATTTTTTGCATCTTTAATATATCTTTATATCTTTAATATCTTTAATTACATTATCTTTCCATTGTTCACTTGTCTCTCCAGTTTTTTCAAAGTTGTTTTCTTAACTCAAAGTCTGAGATGGCAAATGGCCCAGCCCTTTCCACTGCTCGAAGAGGAGAAATTTGGGAAATGGGAAATGAATTCAGAGATTCCTTCTCCCTGCTGGGCGTTCTCTGTGCAAATCAGTTTGAAGGAGAGTCTTTCGATCCAAACCTTCCTGAGCAGATCGAAGAAAACTTTTATAGAGGTGCCCCGCCCAAATGGTTGAACTTTTACCTAAGTGAACAGGAACAGGAGTCAGGTGGCATTATTAAACGAGATGGATACGATAGATTAGTGGAACAGATTCAGGAAAAGAAAAAACTGCCTGGAATATCAACTGTTAAACTGTTCCACCAGCCAGGATGTGGGGGAACCACACTGGCCATGCAGGTGTTGTGGGACTTGAGGAAATCCTTCAGATGTGCAGAAGTTTTAACAAGCTCGCCCCCAGACATGACAAATGTTGCAAACGAAGTGATCAACCTTTACACGGCAGGCAGCAGAACAACAAGCCACCAAAACACTGTGCTGCTGTTAGTGAACAGTGAGCAGATTTTGAAAGATCTGGAAGACCGCATCATGAACACGATTGCTGAACAGGAGATAGTCACCCGTATGCCTGTGGTGATTTTTCTCAGCTGTATTAGAAAAGTATCCGTTGCGCAGAATGTCAAGAATGTCGTCCTTAAAGATGAACTTTCTGACACAGAGAAGCAAAAATTTGATGAGAAAAAGAAAGAACTTAGCCTGAAATACAAAGATAAATGTGAACAGTTCCATGGCTTTAACATAATGCAAACTAATTTCTCTGAAGATTATGTCGAACAAGCATGCGAAGTATTCAGTAGTGACAGAAGAACAAACAGGTCACGGAACACACAGCTTGTTGCCTGTCTATCCCTGTTGAACGATTATGTACCAGGTTCATATCTGACAGAGTCTCAGTGCCTGGACTTTCTCAAACATGAAGATGACAGTCATGGAGACCTGGAGGTCAAAATGGAGCCCTTTAGTCATCTCATCACCTTCCAACAAGATGAAAGATCTGGAAAAAAGGTTCGCATGGCTCACCGTATGATAGCACAGCAATGTACAGACCTGATGTCTGACGAAGGTGTGACCAGAAGTGACACAGCCATAAACTTCTTGACCTGTTTGTGCAGCAAAAGGGTTCCTCCATATTTGCTTGGATTTGTGAAAGACATGCTGACAAAAAGAGGAACAAAAAAAGAAGAGAACCCAATCTCTGGTACAACGACTGAAGAAGAATGGTTTTCTAGGCTGATCCTGGATATTAAAGAGAACGAGGGCAGTGCCAAGAGTGCGTCTGTTTTAGAGGAAGCATCAGAACAGTTTGATAAAAATCCATTTTTTCCACAAGCTCTTGCTCGTTTTTATTACATAGAACTAAACGATTACAATCTGGCAGAAATGTGGGCAGAGCAAGCAAAGGACAGAGATCCACAAAATTCATTTGTTGCTGACACACTGGGACAAGTGTATAAGAAACATTTAAAGAGTCTCAAGGAATCAAGTGAAATTCAGAAGATTGCCAAAGAGGCCATTAAAGCTTTCAAACATGCAGAACGACTTGCTGAAAATGAGATAAAGGAACATGGCACTACCAAAGTTTTTAACACTGCAGGGATGTTAGGCTGCCTGGAAATTTACAACCACTGCCAAATTAAAAACAACAATTTTTTAAATGATCTACTCAGCAGAGATGAGGTGGAGCAAAAATGTACATTTCTTGAGAAATATGTGATTTACTCAAAACCTGCCATGATGAAAAATTATGCCACAAAGATTTCAAAAGCTACAGAATGCTACAGATCGTACGTTGGAGGCTCCCAACCAAAACAGTTCAAACAAACGGACACTTCTTTCATCCAGAGGCTTAAACAAATCCTGGATGACACCTCCACTGTAGTACTCTCATGTCTTGACACTGAATCGAAGGTTAAGAAAATAACCACATGGTGGGAAGAAATCTTTCAACGTTCCTCTTCCAAGTCTGAACCCAAGATGCCCCTAGACCACAAAGACAAACCTGAGCTGCACCTGGTGTCCCTCCTGCTCTGCTGGCCTACAGATGGTGAAGTCAAATGTGAAATCCTTAGTCAAGTAATTCAGTGTATGCATGACTCTTATAAACATGCATACGAGGCATACTTTCGATCAAGGTACCTCCGCCCTCTGTTTTTCATTGGAAAAGGTCAAGGCCTGGACAGAATTGTTCATAGAAAGGTCCTTGAGGGATTGTTTCCTGAGGGAAATGAGGAAACAGAAGAAGATTGGAGCAATGATAAGATTTTTCATGATCCCATGGTCCAAGAACGCCTCCTCAAAGTTGAAGGGGTGGTACGAAAGCACAGAATCTATGCAACTATTGATGGCAAAGAGATTAAGGTGGAGGCAAACCTGAGAAAAAGCCTCTGGAGAGCACGCCAAGTCTCCTTTTACCTTGGATTTACCATCAGAGGTCCTGTAGCCTTTGGCATCCAGACGAGAAACAGAACGAATGGTAATATACTATAACTTAACAATAATTACTACCTGGCAGAAATTTAAAAAATAGTTACAGACTGTTTTAGGATTGTCGCTCTATGATTGATCTCTCCTGTTATGATCCTATGATCTGTTATCTTGTCATTGAGGTTCTGGGATTCACCATCCAAGTTTTTGGTAGATGGTTCAGTAACATTACAACATACCCCAATTACCTACAAGGCAGGCCTGTTCGGTGTCAACTTTTACTGGTATTGACTGACCAACTACCGAATTAGATCAAATTTTTTTCTATTTCTACTTCACTTGTCTATGTTATCTATTGACAGATACATATATTGACATATATAATAATATAATATAATATAATATAATATAATATAATATAATATAATATAATATAATATAATATAATATAATATAATATTGACAAGAGAAACTTGTTTAAATATTACTTTAGACTATTTACAAGTAAGTCAGTTCATAGAAAAGTCTGTAGACTATCCAGTGTAACTGAGATATTGTTTTTGGAGTCACATTGCAGCTGAATATTAGAAAAACTGAAATGTTTTTTTATTGTTTGAACACCACTAATGGAATTTCATTACATTTTATTGTGTACCAGAAGTCGTCTCAGAGATGGATATCTCAGATCCTGGACCAAGCACATCTGAACAGACTGATATCATGAGAGGTATGTACATAAGCAGAAATAAAAATTCACTTTGAGAGGGACTAATATGACTTCACATAGTTGGTTCAAACATTGCTACACATACATTTTTTCTGTTCCTTGTTATACAATTTCAAGGTTTTTTGGTTTTGCTTTTATCTTCCATAACATCTTCAGGGCAGCATTTTGTGGATCGCCATTGGACTGCTCTGATTAACGGAGTGAGCGATACAGAATCCATCCTGCGTAAGCTCAAAAATGAAAATTTGATCTCAAATGACTCGTACAATGCTGTGAGTGTTTTAGATACCTCAGTTGACCAGATGGAGGCCATTCTTCAGGATCTGACTTTGCCAAGAGCCAAAGATGCTCTCTTGGACATCCTTAAACGGATGAAGAGTATGAAAGCTCTCCTACGTGACCTTGAGGAGCCTGAATAAAAGACCAAAAAACATAAAGTAAAAATTAAGTGCTGCAACTTTGAACCCCAAAGGGACGTCGATCTCTGAAAGGACAAAAATCAATGTAAATTTGAGTACAAAGAATTCTGACAGAGCATTTTTGTTTACTATAACTTTATCATTGGATATAAGAAATACAATCAAAAGTTGACAGGGTAATATGATCATCACACTGACTGGACTGGAGGGTAAAGTCCTTGCATAGTAGTATCCAAGCTAGCAACTACAACAATTAACTGATTAAAAAGACGACTGTGGCCTGGGAACAACACCTACCTACATGGCCCCAACAGCTTTGATGCATTAAGAATTGTTTATTGTACTTTTTAATATATGACTTCATTAAGGATGTTAAGCTTCTACAACTTTGGTCATTTACATAGTTTCTATTTTAGCACATTGTTTATGGATTTAATAAAACATGTAAAAATATAAAACCTCTAAAGACTACGGAGGATACAAAGTGCAAAATGATTATATATTCTCTAAACATTACTGTCATTTCTGTCGTTTGATGTAAACGACACATTTAAATATTGTTTCAATTGTATTTTTTATTATTATTTGTTTTGTTTTTTGCTTTTTTGGAGCTTTTAAAAGTCGATCTGTCTTCATCCAGCTTTTGCTGTAATATTCTTGACTGGACGTCTTTGAACATGTAAGAATTGTATCACGAATTAAGACATTTAAGGTTTGTTTGTTTTCTGTTTGCAATCAAAGACCCAACAGGGTCTCTTAATGCATTTATCCAAGCACCGTTTTTAATAGTTTCATGAAGAGTTTTCATATAAAATGGATGAATTATTTGAATCCTGTCATTGATTTTCTTTCCTGTTACGTCTTTTTGTCATTTTTATCTTGTAACTACACTGACATGACAAAATACAAAGAAAAAGATTGTGTATATCTTGAGATCCATAAAATAATTAATCTGTACTGTGTTTCATTCACTATGTTTGTTTTTGTTTATTCACACAAAAGTAACTCCTTCTGGCAAATGTAACACGAAAAATAAAAGTTTGTAGAGTTCATCATCTTATTCTCTGAGACCATGATTTGTTCTTAGAATAAAAAAATGGGGTATCTTGTAATCTGGGGTCCTAAATATGCATTTGATTATTAGTACTGTTATTGTTATTATTATATTTTTATTATATTATATATATAAGTGTGTCTGTGTGTGTGTGTGTGTGATGATGATGATTTCCTGCCCGGAACGGTTTGTTCTGGCGCGTTCACACCACGGACAACAAAAGCTTGACGGACTAACTTCCTGTTAGCGCTTCCTGTAGTTGCAGCAGTGGATACATGTGTTGTTGATATTTTGTAGTTTTGTAGTTTCATGTAGCTGTCGAGCCGAATAACACCGCGAACACACGCGTGCGCGTGAACTACAGACGAAGATGAATCCCGCCGTTCGGAAGGTAACGTCTGTTTTTCTGTCCGTTAACGGTCGGTTTGTTCACAGAGGTCACACGGCAGCAGCTCCACCGACAGTCTGAGGCTCTGCTGCCACAGTTACTCTGTAAGATGTTATTATTGCTGCTTTGTTTGCGTTAGTTTGACACAGAGGCCGAATATTTAACATATTGATGAGTATAAAATGTCTAACTGCAGCAGCACAGAGACTTCAAAGTTAGTCAAAGGCAGGCTTGGCGTTGCCATGGTGCTGGTCAGAGTAATTAACTGCAGCTGTGCTCTGTCTGCGTGTGAGTGACTGTTGAGAGACACAGAAAGTCTCTAAATGAACCCCCTCAAACTAGTGGACACTGTTTCCAAACGGTAGGTGGTATCAAAAAGCCGAAGTGACTGTGAGCATCTCCATCTTGTCGACCATGTGAATGCCCAATTTCAGTGTGTAAAGTTAAAAAATGTGACCTGGGGAGAGAGAGAAAGAACAGGTGCCCTGTGCTGCTTTGGGAGGTTTCTCCTGTCCAGTTTACACAGGAGTAGCTGAGGCTGTGAGTGGGTGCTGTTGGCGCATCAGTGCTTTCCACACCCAAACAATAAGTCTGACAGCTTCAGCAGTGATATCGCTGCGTAGCCCGCGAATTTTCCTACGTTTCTATGTGTGAATTATTTCTGTAGAGTGACATTTGGGGCCTCACGAGCCGTTTACAAATTTATTTTTTGTCAGTTTTTTCTCTCTCCCTCTCCACTCTAGCGATGATGTCACCCACTCTAGCTCTTGAATATCCTACCAATACACATTGTAAATGTTGGCGTGGTTTTTGGTGATTTTTGGCAAAACCATTTGGCAAAACGATTAGAGTACTAGTCACAGCACACCATTCCCAGGCCGAGCCGGTCGTTTTGATACCTTTTTTGTGTATGTGCGACCAAAACTGTGGGAGGAGTAGCGCACCAAAATTCCTGGAATACATAAGAATAATAAGTATGGGGGATAGTGAATAATGTGCCTTGCAGGCACACTCAATAAGCATAGGCAGTAATAGATAGTGTGCCTTTCTCAGGCACACTCAACTAATATTATTGTATAGTGACTTTTGCTGTTTGTGTTGAAGCTGATGTTTTGTTTTCTGTTATGTTGCAGCTCTTAAATCAAGCTCTTACATCATGCCGGTAAGTCTCTGCATTGCTGTTTTAATTCCCACACCTCATGTTGGTTTAACTGGCTTCATCATAAAGGTGTGATCATTCATAACAACAGGTTAAAACGTGCAATCTTTTAAGGAAATTAGATACATATTTGCATATTTGTCATGAATAAATATGACTAATACTTTGTTGTTTTTAAAGGGCCACTTCGTCCATCCAGCATCCTGTTTGGGGTAAGAATTTAAAGATACTATAAATAAAACTGTTACATCTAAAATGTGTATTTAAATGGACTTTTTTCCTCTTCATTGACAGCTTCTGTGAGTGAGAGACAGCACAGATCTATGCCAACTCATGGAATTGGGAGGTGGAGACATCTTTTACCTAAAGCAGTGGTAAGAGTCCGAAACAAGTGAGATAAAACTCTGTGGCTGAGATCAGGTAGAATAGGCGTTTTAGAGAATTCAGTCGCTGAATTTCTAATAACTGATAGGACATACTCAACTGATGATTTAATAGCGCCATCTGTTGGTTTACATGGCAAACTACTTCAAATGATCTAAAGGACTCCAACATTTTGATTTATTATTTTTTTAGAGGTCAAATTTTTAATTCTTTCCCATGTCTGACTCTGAAAAAGTGGCAGCCATAAGCCCGCTGTGTGTGTGTTGTAAATAACTGTTGTGACGTGTCTCATGTTCTTTTGTCTGTAGCCAAAGAAAAAGAAAGACAGACAACAGATGAAATCGATCATGGCAGCGACAGAAACAGCGTACGGGACTCTGAATGTGAAAGTGTCGGGTTTTGACATGACCATGGTGGAGCACTACTCCCAGTACATCCACAACCTCTGCAACCGGTTTGGCATCAAAGTGGCAGAATGGTGAGGACGCAGCTGACAACTCGTCTTATAGGGAGATATGGGATGGAAATCGTGAGGTTTATTGGAAGACGTGTTTTGCTTTAGATATGATACGACAGATAATCTATCTATCTAAAATAAACTGCATGTGAATCTTGTTTTTGTCGCTGTGTGTAGCTACGCTTTGCCGACCAAGACCACAGAAGTGATGCTAATGCAAGAGCAAGGCACCAAGATGTATGTCGACTCCATCCTAAAGACTCACGAGCGAGTGGTGCAGGTAAAAGTCGTCTCCTCAGCACGATCACTGAGCGCTTTCTTGAAGACCCCGATCATTGAACCGCGTTGTTTATGTTTGTGTAGTTGAGCAGTCTGAATGCCGCGCTGTGTCCCGTGTTCATGGAAGTCGTTTTGAAGAATCAGCCAGAGGGAGTTCAGCTCTCTGTGAAGGAGGTGAGTTTGCGTCACGTGATCACATCCATCTCGAGTTGTTTCTCCTTTAACACAAATTGAGTTGAGTTCGTTTGCACTAATTGGCCACTAATCGTCTCTCTCTTCACCTCTCCTCCCTGTTTTTCCTCTCAGCACACCGAGGCTGATTTCCATTCTCGGTTCAAGGCCCGTCCAGAGCTGGAGGGGCTCATAGCTCAGATGGGAGACTAGTCAATAGGTGTGTGGACCACAGACATTGTTTAGTTTTGTATATTTATTCCCTGAATGCTGTTAAAGGTGATCGGGTGCATTGGAAACAACTGTACATGCTCGTATTTGACGTTCTGTTGTGAGCTCTGGAAAATAAAATCTGTCACGTTATTCTTTAATTATGGTTAAGATTCTTTTTTTCTTAACACATTTTATTAGAAAATATTTTTTCACATTTTTATTTATTTATTTTACACTTCATTAGAAACTTTTTTTTGACAATTTTTTAAAAACATTTTAACAGAAAATATATTTTTTATAATTTTTACCTTTTGTGTTGCATCAAACAATGTAGCTTTACAAGAAAAACAAATCTGACACAATCATTTTTATTTTGAAACTACAATCACAAAAAAATACATTTTCACATCTTAGAACAAAAAACTTTTGAACTTTCTTTCTTCAGTCTGGATGTGATGTGATTCATTTAGTAACTAGCACCCAGCAGTCATTCAGCCCGCCTCAGGTCCGCCGATGATCCACGTCTTTTAGATCAGCCGCAGGACTTACTTACCTTACAGAGAGCGCTTCACGTCTACAGGTACAGCAGGTCAGTCACAGGTTTCTACAGTAGCCCAGAATGGACAAACTAAACACAACTCATGGTTGTTCTTTCCTTGCATGAAGGAGCCAACTTTCACACTGGTCCTTTTAAAGTGGTTTATTATTTTATTTATTACGTCACTGCAGTGTAGATCATTTTATCTTATTGTAATCCTAAAATGTTGTAGACGTAGTCTGAGGTTAAATCAGACGGCTGTGGCTCGGACATAGAGCGGTCATCCACTAATCAGATGATCGTTATATTATATATATTTCTTGTATTAAATATTTACATGATTTAGGTGGCTGACAGTCTGCTCATGCTGTTCATACTGTATATACTGTGTGTGCATGATGATATCTACATGTTTAAAGAGCAAAAACTGAACTTAAACAAATATAAATAATTTACAGAGAACCTGAAGTTAGTCATATGTATTGATGGGACATGAATGTGCATGGATGGAAGAGTTCAGTGCATCATGGGAAGTCCCCAGGCAGTCCAGGCCTATAGCAGCATGACTAAGAGATGGTTCAGGACCCACCTAAGCCAGATCTAACTGCAAACTCTATCAAAACACGTTAAGACAACTCTTAAATGTGGAGAGGGTGTGAGCAAACCTGAATCTGTTACTCAGAAAACAAACAGCAAGATTAGATGTAAGTAAGAAGTAAATTAACTCAGACTTTTCCATCTAGAGGTCATAAAAAAGAACAACACAACACAACGTAAGAAAATTCATGGAGGATGACTTGTTCATAGAATAGAATTCCTAGAATAGATGCATATTAAACCGGTTAGGCGAGTTGGAAACAATAGTGAAAATAGACGGCACATCTATTTTTGTAACGTCCTGAATAAGACAGAAGAAGGCTCGATGGACATGCCCAGTAAATGAAATGAAAGCACGTTGGGTGACAGGACTTTGAAATACAGCAGTTCGATACAGCAGAGGCCAGAGATCTTTTCACCACTTTATTTGCATGTCGTACATTAATGGAAAAGTACAGGCAGATAACAGTGAGTGTGTTAAAACTTTAGAGGAAAGAGTAAACATCACGGGAGAAGGTACAAATGATACGTTTGTGTCCAAAAACTCAGGACTACATTAAAGTGTGCACACATTGCAGCACATAAAGTGCAGTACGTTCAGACAAAACAACTTGACACAGTGTCACAAATTTCAAACAACAAGGACAACAAGGAATTTCAGTTCAAGACCAATCAAGACCACAAAATAAGAACCAAGAATCAAGAACCCAAAATAACACACATCAGTCTATAAATACATCAAGATGAGGTGACTCAATGTAGCAACCACGCCTCACCCAAAAACGTTTTGTTCGTGAATATGAACTACCTACATAAGCTCTGTCTTGTCTTGGTCTTTGACTTGGTATTGCAATGGGCTTGGTCTCAATCCCTGCATCTTCGTCCTGTCTCGGTCTTGATACACTATGGTACTGGTCAAGACTTGGTCTTGGTTTAGTTGGTCTTGCGTACATCATTGGGGTGTATACATTAAAGAGAGATAACAGGTGCAAGTGTGCATGCAGACATGTGCAATGTGCAGATAGTTTTTATGTGTTAGTGTCTGACTGCCTGCAGGAAGAAACTGCTTCCCATCCTGGTAGTGTAGTGGTAGTGTTCATCACTGTGTTGTTGGAGGTCTTGTTCTGTAGTAACTACTGCATGCACACAAATATGTTACAATCACTTCAGTCAGTATTAGATGTGGGTACTTTGTTGTTGTGCTGATGCTGATGATGAAAACGCTCAACAACTTGTGAGAAAGATCTCAATCAATGATTTCTCCGATAAGAAACCACTAGAGGCGCTTTATTTGTCTTTGCACGCTACAATATCAGCGCTTTAATGGTCTCTAAGTTGTATGATGTCTTATCTAACTTAAGTTTCATTTTATCGTTGTAGAAGAAGTGAAAGTGCAAACCAACATTCGTGTATTCCTGTATATGTTTCACTCTTGGCTGTTTGTTTAGTTGCCCAATGTTTTTCTGTTTTTGTGTTAAAGAAGCTTTTGTTATCGCTGTGAGATAGTCAGTCCATCTAATCTGAAATATAAACAGCTAGCTTTGTGTATATGGGGAATTTGTCTTTGTCTGTGGTGCATTAACTATAAAAACATAGTAAGTCTGCTTCATGGCTGTAATGCTCAATTTAAATCTAAAAGTATACATTTCCCTTCAGCTCTAATACTACATGGTTTCCATCAGGCACTAAAACCTGTAGCTGCACCGTCTTTACAACAGTATGAGTGTGTCTGTGTTTGCTGATGTTGTAAAATTGGTTGTTTGCCAATATAGGGAAATATTACTACACCAATAAACATGTTTGATTTGAAAAAACAAATAAGACAGCAGGGTACACGGAGGAGAGAGCGATAAAGTGTCTCCAGTTCATGAAACTATTTATACAAGGTATGCTGGCTAGTTCACGCTCTTTGGTGAAACTGGTCATGTGGAAGAACTGGCAAGAGTATACAGTACGTTTGTCATAAAGTCAAGACATGTTTCCTCCATAGGACGTTTTCTGTTCCTCTATTTTGCATCTCTTTCATTTTAAGTGTAACTCATAACTTGTTGTTTGTTTGATTCAGCTGCTGTCAATACTGCTGGTATAACGTTAGCAGTTAACGTTAGCCTTGAATAAAGTTACTAATAATCAGATCAGCTCATTAGCTTGAACATACAAGCACCTCTCATCATGAAAAAAAAAAACTTTTATTAGTCACACAAGGCTTAAAACTTAACATCCTTTTTGTTGTGTATTTTCTAACTTTGTATGGCAATACTGCTGCCGGTATAACGTTAGCATTATGTTAACGTAACATTACGTTAGCCTACATTAAAGGCACTTTAATATTCAGATCAGCTTAAAAATAAAAGCATGGGATCACAAGGGACTGGAAATTACAACTTAACAACTTCTCTGTACTTCTGGTGATACTGCTGGTATAACGTTAGCATTACGTTAACGTTAGCCTGCATTAAAGGCACTTTTTTATTGTGTATTTCCAAACTTTGTACAGGGGTTGAGTTTGAGTTGTAGTACTTCAGTGTAGGAGTATTTTACAGTGTGGTATTAGTACTTTTACTCATGTAAAGTAACTGATTACTTCAGTCTAACCTTTGACCTCTCCATCTCTCTGCCTCTCTGTTTACCTCATCCTATTTGCATAGCTGGACCGCACGGCGCGAGTGCGCGCGCCTACCTGCGCACGCCTCCGCACTTCACTGTACCTGCCTCGCGCTCGAACCTCACACACACACACATTAACGCGGTGTCGTCTCGCGCGCGGAACCCAGACTGAGGCTCTCCAACGGCTGTTTTTTTAAAAAGAAAAACGTTTTTAACGGGTTGTTTTTACGTTTTTAAACGTTTTTTTACGGTTAAAAGTGTTTGTGAAGCAGCACGAAGGAGCCGAGCGATGAAAAACGAAGAGGGAAATTAAACTTGTCGTGTTTGTGTGAGCTGACGGACGTTAAAGGGAGCCACGAGAGAGAGAGGAGACGTTTGACAATGAGGTAAGAATGTTCGTTACAAACGTTAGACTAACATTAGAACAACCGTTTTTAAGCTTCGAACACAACCCGTAACAAAAACTTGTGTTTTTTCTGCCTGTCACACAATTTAAAGTCTCTTATTAATATTGTATAAGGTGATACTATAAAACATCTATTAAACTAACGTTAGCTGTTATTATATAATATACATTTAGGAACAAAAAAGGACGTTAAGTTGTAGCTAAAGTGGATATTAAAGGGATTTTAATGATGAGAGATGACTCATGCTTTTATTTTGAAGCTAATTAGCTGATATGATTATTAAAGTGACTTTTATGAAGGCTAATACAGCCAAAGTTGGGAAATATACAAAAAATGAAGTTAAGTTGTAGTTTTAAGTAACTAAAATGGCTATTTAAGTTTTTTTTTATGGCGATGAAAGATGCTGTCATGAGTCATGCTTTAACTTTGAAGTTCATTAGCTGGTCTCATTATTAAAGTGACTTTTTCTCATTTTAACAAACAAAAAAGGTTAAAAAAAGTAAAAACAGGCAGCGTTAAAGGAGAACACGTCCCCAATCAGAGCCAGTGTCAAAGCTTCGTACTTCACTATACACACTTTAACACAAATAAACTCACTGACCAACAAAAAAAGTCATTAAAAAGAAGAGAGGAATCAAAAATACTCTAATAAATTATACAGTAAAATGCAAATCCATAATAAACAACATCTACATCTGATATATCTGTACAACAGTAACTGTAGCCCACCAAACACACGGACCAAGTCTTTGCTTTGTGCCGCCCAGCCAGAATCAGAGGTCACAAAAGGATCTTTAAGGATACAAAGAAGTCTTTTTTAATGGTCAGGGTTAAATAACTTTATTAACCTTAAACTGAAGCCTGGAGAAACACATTTATCACCAGAATCACTGAAGAAAGTGGATCATGTATTTAACATTCAATACAAACAAATGAGAGGTGAATGAAGGAGTTGTCGTAGTAAACATAAAAATATGTTTAACATTAAAAAAACTTATTAAATAATAAATCTAAAAATGACAGAAAAGATGAATGCACCTCGATTTTAACTGGTTTTATATGATAATTTAAATTTTTTGGTGGCTTCAACATGTAAGTGGAACAAAACAAACAATAAAAGTTCAAAAAATATAAATATAAAAAATAGGATCAGTTTTACGGAATAATAGAGTAAATAATGAACAGAGTAATCAAGCGGTAACCTAGGAGATGCTGGAAATTATATAATAAACTAATTAGATAATAAATCATTAATTTAAAAATGACAGAAAAGAAGAATAAACCTCGATCTTAACTGAAGAAACTGGATCACGTAATATCCAAGTTGACAAATCTGCTGCTGCTTTTACACCTAAATGTCAGGTCGGACAAAAAAAGACTTTTTTACAGAAGATATGAGTGTAAAGGATTAAATGAGTAAATAATGGACAGAGTCATCGAGTTGCAGCCTGAGAGATATTTCCAACTAATTAGATAACAAATGACTCATCTAAAAATGACAAGCAGCTCGACCTTAACCGCACAAACGCTGAGTAAAGATGGATCATTTGAGTCAATATTCCATAAAAACAAACAAAAACACGACGTGTCTGGTCTGATTTTTGTCCCGAGAGGTCTGAGCCGGTTTGCGGAAAGCCCCTTCGTCTTTACAGGACGGGGAAAAAGGACACCGTCTGAACAGCGGCTCACACAAGTAAGAACAATAAACGCACTGTCATTACCACGCAGTGTCACAGAAGTGTGCTGGCCTTTAGAAAGGAAACACACACACACACACACACACAGCTTCACTTGAGTGTAAAAGGTGCAGAGCGTGAGGTCAGTCTGGGTGAATTCCTGTTTAATCTCCTCCGTGAGGTTTCTATTAAATCAGACATGTAGACAGGTTAGAGATTAAAGCAGATGAGCGCAGTCGTGATTTCTTTTTGTTGGATTGGGGACGCAGCAGCTGCTCCAAGTAAAACACTGAGTGTAGGTGGTGACTGGAAAAAAATGTCTTTAATGCACTGGGTGCGTCGCTGGCATGTTGTTCCAGCACACACCTGAACAGTGTGTTGCATCGAAATGTGTGTCACTGAGGAAGAGGCGGCAGCCAGACGAACAAGTTTTTTGCATAATGGGGAAATGACGAGAAGAAGTCATTATGTGGCTTTAAAAGCTCGCGCAGGTATGACTTCCTTACTGACATGATTAGGACTTTTACTAGAGGCACAGCTCAGCTGTGAGTTCACGTTTGTTCTTTGATATTTGCTGATTTTTTAATACTTTTTTTTGGCAGCGTGACTCTTCTTCAACCTTGCATGGATCAGCGCTCGTCAGGGGAGATTACGCCACCTCTGTGGGACCCAAATGGATCTATGTAACCTCTTCACCGTTCAGTGATATCCTCTTATGTCTAGGTGGAGCTTCGTTCATTGAACCTGACACGCAGACGCCGGAGGAAGTTCTCCCCGCTGCACAGACGCAAACAACTCCTGACAAGGAAGATACAAAGACGTGAACACTGTTGTGGTGTGTGCGTATCATGTAGACGAGCAGACGGACAGCCAGAAAAAAGCAAAGTGACAAGCTGGTAGACGGTGAGTTCTGTCAGGTCACGAGAGGAAAAGGGGAGGTCATCATGGTCGTCTCTGGTGACGTGAAAGACGAAAACGCCGACGTGGAGCTGGACGATTTCGGTCCAAAGAAATCCCAACAATCAGGACACGGTGAATCGCAGGTTTCCCAGGTGGAGGTGGGTGTCGCGAAAACATCGCAGGCGCCTGAACCTCTCACGATCGATTCTTTGACGAAGGGAACAGGTGTGACCCTGCAGGCGATGGATCGCGACCCCCCGGTCGACTCCGACTACAGCAGCACCAAATCCAGCACGGCTGTGGAGTCGCCTGGGCTCGACAGAAGCTGCTTTGAAAAGACGAACTCTATCCCTCCTGTCAACTTCTCTGAACCCACTTTAGAGTCTTCTAGTTCAAGCAGAAACGGCCCGGACGATGACCGCGACACCTCTTCTAAACCGAAAGAGGAGAACTCGTTCTACAGCAGCAGCGTGGACACTTTTTATGACGGGTCACAAACGAGGGACAGCATCGACGTCAGGTGGGACGAGGAGGACGGAGACGAGGACGGCCGAAGCAACCGCTCGAGGCGGACGGTGAAAGAGGGGATGTGTTGCTGCTACCAGGCGTTCCACCGGGCGTGTCTGCAGTGTGTTGAGGAGACACCGGCCATGCTGTCCGGTCTGGTGCTGTCTTTGGCCTTCTGCGTGGCCCTCATCGTCCTCATTCCCACCACAAAACGGGTGAGACGGTTATTTATTTATTTATGACGTAAAAGTCCCAAAACATTCACTGATTTGCTGCTTTTCTCTGTTTTATGTTATTATGTTGTTACTTCAGGTGTAATTTGAAGATTAAACAGGACGAGCGTTCAGGGCTGCAACTAACTATTGGTTTCATAACGTCCATCACGTCTTTAACATGGGGACTTATGGAGACTGACTCACTTCTGGAGCCAGGCTCAAGTAGACGTTTGAGGGACTGCAGTTCTTTAAAGCTCGATGCGATGACTTTACTATCTTAAAATACTTTAAATGTGTTTGCGCTGACTAACAGGACGTAGCGAGGCATTTAGCTTGACTTCAGAATCTTGTTTTTTGGTAACGGTGAACAGAAAACATAAAAACAACAATGTGCTTACGTTCCACTTCTGTGTCTCCGTCCATCAAAGGCTTCAAGCAGCACCAGCTGAAAACAAACTGCTGCTGCATGATGTTCCATCGCAAAAATAAAAAATACCTTTACTCCACCTGGCAGGAGCAGATTAAAAACACTGCACCAGCTGTTTGGAGCTCAGCCGGGCTTTAGTGCGTGATGAATAACTTTTTAATTTAAGCTCAGAGCGGACAGGAAGCGCTCCTTTCCTCCTCTGTCTGCTGATTAAATAATTACCTGAGATGAGACCTGAAGGCGTTTTCTACCATCTCCACACAGGATCTGGGCGTCCACGTGGGCGCTCTGGCGGTGCTGTGCGTGGTCCTCTGTCTGAGCACCATCCTGCTCGTCTGCCTTCCCTGGCTGGCCACGGTGAGGCGCTGTGGAGGAGCCCTGGCCCTCTTCGTGTGGGGGACGCTCTACATCACCGCCATAGTCTTCATCTTCACCGGAGGACCCGTCACCACGTGGGAACAGGTAAGACGGACGCAAACGGGTGAAGTTTGAATGATGAGTTTAGTTTTAGTCTGGACTCACTCTTTCCTTTCTCGCCCTCTCAGGTGGCGTTTTTCCTCTTCCTCTCTCTGAGCGTCTACACGGTGCTGCCTCTCTCCATGGCCTGGGCGCTCATGGTTGGGATCGGGACCAGCGTCTCGCACATCATCATCATCAGCGTCTACGTTCCCGTCACAAGACCAGAGACACCAGACCTGGCTGAGCAGGTCAGTAAACGTCTGAAAGCTCGCTAATTAATTTTAGTTTCGACTCCTCGCTTATTTCTAATCACGGCTAAGTTTGTCCACACTACTGCTGAGTGGAAAACAAATAGCCGCACGTCGTAAAGCTTCAGATGTAAATGTAGGCAAAAATGTGCAAATAAAAAAAAACCCTTCAGGTAGCGTGTTTGAAGGTCGGGTCGGCTCGCACAATGACACTGCTTTGTGGTCTGTTACCAGTTACAGTGGAAACATGCAAATGATCGGTCTGTATTGGTCAGCAGAGAGGCTCAGAACTGCTTTCACATAACCGGTTGTTTGTCTTAGCGTGCGGTCAGACACGATCAGGCGTTCCAGCGAATCGCATTCGAGAAACAGCTTTTCACTTTGCTAATTAACCGGCTGTGACGATGCCGGCGCTCTGGGAGTTTGATCAAGCATGAGTATGTCCTCATCAATAAGTAAGAGTTATCAACGATCTTCTTCCCTCTGTCCTCGCAGCTGGTGGCGAACGCTGTGCTGTTCGTGTGCGTGAACTGCGTCGGGATTTTCCACCTGTGGAAGACGGAGCACGATCTTCGGATATCCAATCAGAAGAGGGAAGAGTTCAGCATCATACGCTCCCGGAAGGAAATCAAGAAATACCAGCAGGTTGACACAGATTTTAAGATCTCAGACAATAAATTGACTTTGCGAGCTCTGAATTTAAAATCGTTACGTGTAATCGCTCTCGTTAACGGGCTCTTTACCTCAACAGCCTGGGTTTGGTCGCTGTGTGCTCTTCTGTCTGTCGGGTCAATAGATTAATCATTCACTTGTCTGAAGCCCGGCAGCAATAGAATAGGCAAACCCAAACGGACACTATTCACAGCAAGTACACAAACAGATGAAACGTGATCCACTGAGTAAACACGGCATCGCTTCAAAGAGGCTTTTTGATGGCGGGCCTGTTTCTTTTACAGCCAGCAGATCGTCACCTCTTGTAGGACAGAGAAGGTTTCAGAAACTCATCACTCCTCTGTGTCAACAGGAGCAGCTCCTCCTGTCGGTGCTGCCGCGGTACATCGCCATGGAGCTGAAGACGGAGGTGATAAAGAGGCTGTCCAAACCCAAAGAGCGACCAGGAGAACGAATCCAAACCCACAACTTCCACAGCCTCTACATACGGCAGCACAAAGACGTCAGGTGACGATCACACTGTCTTATGTTAGCAGAGTAACATAGACTAATATCAGCTGCTAGTGATAAACCTCAAACATAATAGTAATAGTAATATTTGTGTGTGTGTGTAGCATCCTGTATGCAGACATCGTGGGCTTCACAAAGCTGGCGAGTTCGTGCTCACCTGAAGAGCTGGTCGCCGTGCTCAACAAGCTCTTTGGCAGATTCGATGACATCGCCAAGGTGAAAACACGCGGCCACAGTCAAACTTTTATAACTTCATAGCTCGCTGACTCTGCGTCTGACCTGCCGCTCTGTTTATTTCCACCGTTAGAAGAACGGCTGTCTCCGCATCAAGATCTTGGGCGACTGTTACTACTGTGTGTCCGGCCTACCTGACCCCATCCCCACCCACGCCAAGAACTGTGTTCAGATGGGGCTGGACATGTGCACCGCCATCAGGTAAGCTTTTTACCCCACCTGCATGATCCGACGTCTGTGAAGAACAGTTTGAACACTTTTCTCTCCCGGTAGTAAACTGCGAGAGGCGACGGGGGTTGAGATCAGCATGCGGGTCGGCGTCCACACCGGCAACGTGCTCTCCTGGCGTGATCGGCTTGCAGAAGTGGCAGTACGACGTGTGGTCACATGACGTTACGTTGGCCAACCACATGGAGTCTGGAGGTCTTCCTGGGTGAGCAAATGAAACATTCAGGTTCGAGATAACGTAACAAACAACAAGGTTCTTAATAATTTCATCATGAACAGGCGAGTCCACATCACAGAGGACACACTGAAACACTTGGATGGAGCGTACAAAGTGGAGGAAGGAGACGGGGGGAGTCGGGATTCGCTTCTTACAGGTAGAAAAACCTACCTGGTGATTGACCCCCACAAGCAGAACATCAGGAGACCTAAGCAGGTAAGCGTGCACGTGGGATGCACGTTTTGTCGTCCGTCACTGAGTTTTTTAGTAATCTCCATCTCGGTTTCAGTCAAACACTCTAGCATCAGGTGAGTCGAGGCAGCGGGCGTCGGTCCGGATGTCTCAGTACCTGCAGTCCTGGCGGACCATCCACCCGTTCGCAGACCTCAGCAACCCCGACGCCGCCTCCTCCAAGAAGCCGATCATCCACACCAGTTCTGCCATGAGCCAGTCGCAGCTGTCTGCGGTATGTATCTGTGTCGTGAATCAAACAGAGAGCACACACACACAGATCGTTGTTTTGTTGTTTTAAGCGTGCACACGCGGTCGAGAGCGGTCTTTGTAATGGTTAGTCCTTCGGCAAATATTACACTCCACCTCTGGCCCTTTGTGTGTTTCACACCGAGTGTTTGATTAGAACATCTGTATTGTATATTTGAGAGGAGTTACATCAGGTCAGTCATTGTGTTAACAGTATGTGTGTGTGTGTGTGTGTGTGTGTGCTTCAGGATAGACCACCTTGCCAGAACAACCCCAACTGGTAAGTTCCTAATTAACTAATTAACACAACTAAGGTCCGAGTTGTTTCTAATGTGTTCTTGTCTTGTCCCAGTTTGGTTGTGGATAACGGCGTTCGTGGATCACTGGACACCATCGACTTAGCAGGGTGAGTTTTATAACGTGAAATACGTTCAGACGGGATCAGGTGCTCACAAAGCGGCTCGAGACAGACACATAAATCCATAAATATATTTTACGATGCAAAACAGAGACACAAGAGAAGTTTAATTTGGTGTGAGAGCGAGCAGGCGTTGAGTGACTTAGACAGTGAATGAGAGTGAGCGAGCGCCGGCATCAATAAAAACGGTTCATCTGTGAAATAAAAAGTTATTTCCTGATGAAGAGCAGCAGAGCCTGTCCTGTCTGAAGTTGTGACACATTCTTTGTTTCCTTCCTTTGATTGTTTTATTATGATTTTCTCATTAAGGAGGAGATTAAAGAAGCTCAACTGTCTGACTCTGATGTTCAACGACCTGAGCCTGGAGAGACAGGTAGCTCCATTGTTTAGGACGTCATACGTGCAGTAGTACGTTTGCATGAATCAGCAGAAACGAACACAATGTGCGTCTGTGTGTGAGCTTGCAAATTTCTTTTCTAGCGTGTCCGTCAAATATCTGTTTGTGTTCCAGTTCCGCTTTTCAGAGGTGAAAGGTTTACACCAGTCCATGACCTGCTTAGCTCTGATCTTCGTCACTCTGTTCGCCGTCCAGATGCTCGTCTCTACGAAGTGAGTAACTCGTGTGTGTGTGTGTGTGTGTGTTCTTATTACACTCGGTGCGTCTTCATCGTCTCACTGAGTGTGAATTGTTGTTTTCACCTTCCACCCTCACAGTAACTTCGAGATGGCTGTGTCGTACGGCGCCACCTTCCCTGTGATGGTGCTGCTTCTGTCCATCGCCTTCACCGGATACTTGGAGGTATGTTCGGATTAGTGGCGTCCAAACTCTGAATACTGTTCATGATCACATTGACTGTCTGTGTTTCTCTTTGTTTTCAGAAATGGCGTCCCAAGATGCCCGTGGGCGTTCAGTGGATCTCAGGCCTGTCCCGCGGCGTCTCCACCCGGGCGGCGCTGCGTCTCTTCGTGGTCACACTGTGTGTGCTCATCACGCTGCTCATGGCCATCCTCAACCTGGTGAGTTCTCCTCTGACTCTCACTCTTTGTGTTTCCTGTCAAGTCACAGAAACGTCTGTGTTCCATCGTCGTCGTTTTTGTCTTTCAGTTTTTCCTCCCTGGAAGAAACTGCACAGTGATTACCAACAACACTCAGCTGGAGGGTCTCAAACTCTACACCGTGCCCGTAAGTGACCTCCAACCCTCCACTAATCTGTGTAGTCATGTCACACATAACAGACATTTCTTCCCTCCTCTGTCCTCAAACATGCAGTACTACCTGTACTGCTGCCTGCTGGCCATGCTGGGAGTGATCGTGTTTGTCAGGACGTGCCTGTCCATGAAGGCGCTGCTGCTCACCTTGGCTGTGGTGGTTTACCTGGCGCTCTTCCTCCACGTTTACGCCCCGAGGTCGCACTGCCTCATCGAGCTACTTTACAACGACACCAAGTGAGTGAAGGGCGAGCTTTAACGTTCGTGCAGCGGAGCTGCGTTAGTAATCCTCTGCACTTTCCGCTCGTCCACATTCATTCGTGGCTATCTATAGTCACCACGCAGACGGAGGGGTTCAGTTCCCTCGCCCTTTTGTCCGACACTCGAAAGTCCAGATTGTGAATCCTTGTCAGGAGTTTCAGATCACCATCATTTATTTAAGAGCTTTCTATAGACAGAGACGTGCCTGGGGTGGACGGGGACAGGCCTCATTCACTGCGAGATACAAGACACTCTTGTCTCAGGAGAATTTAATGAAAGGGGGGAAAGGAGTGACGGTAGATTAGTAGTTAAGATGTGATGCGTGTTTTTCTGCAGGCCGGGAGTGCTGAAGGACCCTCAGATCATGTCCGGAGTCTGGCTGGTCATCTTTTACATCGTATGCCTCATACTGGCCAGACAGGTACCTGTGCGTGTGTGTGTGTCTTGTTAATGAAGGAACAGGAAGTGTGTGTGTGAGAGTCAAATTTGTTCATACATATCTGCACTGCCGTCAGGACGAGCTGAGCTGCCGCGTGGACTTCCTGCTGGAGCGTTGCTTCCACACGGAGCGAGAGGAGATGGAGACGATGGAGAACGTCAACAAGCTCCTCCTGCAGAACGTGCTGCCGCTGCACGTCGCCGCCTGCTTCATGGGCAAAACCATCCGCAACCAGGTGACCAAAACAAAGCGCGGCAGAGGTGTACAGTGGATATTTATACTTCACATCTTTCAAGAACATAGAGACGTTTTAAGACAGTAGAACACCAAAGTTGAACCATTAAACCTGCTTAAAATATAAAAGTTACAGATCCACCATTTTTTAGAAACTGACACCTACAGACGGATGTTTGGCATTGAGATGGACATTCAAGTACAGGAAGGTAGCCCAACAGGTTTGGACGTGTTATCCTGGAATGAAGTCCTTGACTTTTACAAACTGTGTTCCAGGACCTGTACAGCCAGTCATGTGACAGCGTGTGCGTGATGTTCGCCTCGGTGCCTCAGTTCAAAGAGTTTTACAGCGAGAGCAGCGCCAACAACGACGGCCTGGAGTGTTTGCGCTTCCTCAACGAGATCATATCAGACTTCGATGAGGTATGAGGAAGCAGGTGTTTATGTGCCGTCAGCAGCTGGAACATTGTGTCTGTGTCTCTAACCTCCTCGTCCCGTCACACAGATCCTCTCCAAGCCAAAGTTCTGCTCGGTGGAGAAGATTAAGACCATCGGCAGCACGTACATGGCGGCCGCGGGGCTCACACACTCGCCTGTGGAGGACGAAACAAAGGTGCGCTCAGTGTTTTCATTCATTTTTTTTGTTCACCTGTCCACACACACTCCAGGTGAGCTTAACGTGATCTCTGGCTCCCCCTGCAGAAAGTTGAGATGTCCTACAGTCACGTGCGCTCCATGGTGGAGTTTGCCATCACTCTCATGGGCAGACTGGAGTTAATCAACACACACTCCTTTAACAGCTTCAAACTCAGGATAGGTGAGTGTGTTGTACGTGGATACTGACTCAGATCTGAGATAAAAGATTAGAAAAAGAAAATTAAAGTATGTTTTGTGTTTCTAACATTCACTTCTGTCCTCGCAGGAATAAATCATGGTCCGGTGATAGCAGGCGTGATCGGAGCTAACAAACCTCAGTATGACATCTGGGGGAACTCCGTGAACGTGGCGAGCAGGATGGACAGCACGGGAGTGTTGGACAAGATACAGGTCAGAGGAGAAGAGTTAAAAGACGAGTAAAGGTGGAGGAGGTGGAGGAGGTGGTGCCCCGAAACCTAATCCCGACCCAAGCTGCATATATCTATCTATAAGTGACGACACTTTCTGCCCCCCACAGGTGACGGAGGAGACTGCCCAGATGGTCGAGAGTGTCGGATTCAGCGTCACTCTCAGAGGAGTCATCAACGTCAAGGGCAAAGGAGAGCTCACCACCTACTTCGTTAACACCGACCAATCGTCTCCTCAGTTCTGACCAACCTGGAGCAGACTTTCAAATTTAAACAATGGGTCGGCCACTTGAACTGAAACACGAGTTGCTCCCGTCGAGGATCAAGCACGTGCACTGACTTTAACGCTCACACATAGATGTATCATTTCCATCTCTGGAGGAGCTGCTGCCTTTGTCTTCAGGATGAGACGCTAAATAAAATCCTGACCGGTTAAATGAAGGCTGGAAGCAGAGAGCTGTCCGCTCACGGACCACGTTGCTTAGCGTGTCTGTACTGTATCTGGGTTATCATGTGAAACTGCACGGCACACTTTTCACCGTATTATTCTGAAAACACGTTAGCATGTTTGACATGATTAATTTATTGTTGTTTTATGAAGCAAAGAAGTAAAATAACTTCTTTTTTGTGGTTTATTTGAAGACATTTAGTTTTTTTATGCTATGCTACAAAACATTTAGCACCCTTTTGTCAGAGTACTGTATGTTGGTCTGTCTTTAAATTTGTGTATTTGAAACAAGAGTCTAATGGTTCCTAACATTTAAACGGCGACACGATAAATCTGATGGGGCGTGAGATGATTCATACTTAGCTACGCTCCCCGTTAGCATTTCCCCGTACTACAGGAGTCCTGTGGATGCCTGTGGTACAAACACTAACCCGTGTAATGACGTGTTGTTGTTGTTGTGCCATGAAAGTGAAGTTAATGCACATTATTTTGACATTGCACTATGTTTTTAAAGGAGGCGACACAGATTAGAAGTCTGTGAGAGACGAAATGAAGTGTGAATGTTTAAAAAAAATAAACGCCTGTGTATGTTTTTTCTATTCTATTTATAAACTAATTAAAATAAAGTGTGTGTGTGTAACATCTTCCTACTTGCACTAGTGATGTGTTGATTGTGAACGAGCCGGTATGAAGAGCCGGCTCCTGTCCGCGAGCCGTTAAGTGCTGTAAAATCAATGAAAACAATTGGCTACAGCAATTTATTGATATCAGTATTTTTTTTAAACTTTTGAATACTTCAGTACTAAGGATGTATTCAATAATTTAAGTGATACATGTGTACACATGCAAATCGTGAGTCAAAACTGTGCTAAATTTGGCTGAATTATAAGAGGTGTAAGTGGTAAAGTGAAGAGCCGAAAGAGCCGACTCTTCAAATGAGTCAAATGATCTGACTCCCTAAAAAGAGTCGAACTTCCCATCACTACAGCTTCCTACGTGCACCTTGCTCATCAAGAAGAAGTAGTGTGTGTGGAATTTCCCTGAGTCCCGGCAACGCCCACACTGAGCTCTTATTGGGCCAAACCCCCTCGCGCTGAACTTTTCTCGCTCCCTATTGGCTCCCGCCGGGGTCAGTCGCGGTGCCTTTCGCTAGACGGCGGTGTTTGTTATTAAAAGTGACTTTAAATGTGACGGTAAACGTTTGACGGGCGGCGGTCGGTGAAGTCGGTGAGTGTTTGTTATTTATTTATTTAAATTAACTTCCACGTTTGTTCGCGAAGTTTACTGCGTTGTTTTAAAGTCGACAAAATGGCGCTCGGGAAGACGCTTTGAACATTATAAAGTTATAAACGCTCACGAGCTGAACTGACGTTACCTGACGCAGCCGTTAAACGCTTGAAATAACGTTTCTTCTGACTTTACAGGTGAGACAAAAAATGAGTTTAACGTCTCCGTGAAGAAGCTCACGTTTAAAAGAGACGCGTAAGAAGATGTCAGGAGCCCATGAGTCGAACAGGAAGCGCCGCCCCCCCCAAAAAATGTTCTTGATCTCGACCGACCTGAAGGTCCAGGACCAGCTGGACGGAACCATTCGGCTGCAGCGGGGGTTCATCTGCCAGGAGCAGGACAAGAGCAGAGGGGACTACCTTTGGGTCAAGGTGTGAACATACCTGAACTTATTATATAATATAATAACTCAAGTTTAACTTCTATAAACGTATACTGTTAGTATTATTTAAATTATAAACTTAAATTAGCATTTTAAATATCAATATAAACTCAAACTTTATTTAATTATACAGCATCTTTAATGAAAACTAACTAAATAAATACATTTTTAAAAAGTAAGTAAGAAAAACTAGCAAAAAAAAACACAAGAAGTTTAAGTTTAAAATTTAAATATAAGGATTTTTAAAAACTACATTTTCAAACTGTACTAAACTATAGCAGCTTTCAAAACACAGTCACAGTGTTTTACAATCAAACAAACCACAATAACAAAAATTAAAAGCAATAAATCCATAAAAATAAAATGTGACAGAGGTTATTTAAGTTAATTTATTTTTATTAAGAAAAGTAAATTATACAAAATATTCAGCACCCCTTCCTCTTCTTACAAAATATATATGCATATAAACAGACAGAGATTACATTCAACAGATCTTCTGTATGCCTTTCTATATTTATCTGAGTGTACGTCTGCTTAAATCTTCCCCACATACAACCGCCTCGCAGTAATTTACATATTAACTTTGCTCATTATGTATTGTTCACCTCATGAAAAGAGAAGCGGCACTAAACCTCAGCGGAGTCGTACAAAGTCTGCTCGCTCGATCCAGTTTGTCCTTTTGAATCCTCAAAGCTTCGTGGAGTTAGTTTTAGTTTTAAACTGCAAATTTCCCCCCAAACCTCCTCAGAAATCCTCATTCCTGCTTCTTTTCCTTAATCTCCAGTGTGTGTCAGGTAATGAAACAAGGCTGACTTCAGGACTTCACAGAGCTGAGCTGTGGGCAGATTTTTTCAAATGCTCCACCACGTGTTGCTGAGTCACCCGTTACAAACTGTGAATAAAACAAAACGCGCTGATGTCTGCTCTCCCACGCGTCTTCCTCTCTGCTGCAGGTGTTGGACAATGGCATCATGTTAAAACTGGAGAAGAAGTTCCTGCACGAAGTCCCGGCCGAGCTGAGCGGCCTGCTGGAGCCCGTGTCCGACCCGGAGACCCGCATGAAACTCCTGAGTAATGCTTTAAGAGTTAGTCACAGATTGTAACGGCAAATATGGGGTTTGGACAAAGTCTTGAAAGTTTGGAAAGTGCCCTGAAGGTTTGGAATATGCTTAGATATCCTTGAAAAGATGAAGCCTGCTTTGTCATTTCTTCCCTCCGTGGTCGTGTCCAGGTGTTCATTGTTTCATTGTTCTGTATTTTTCAGACAATCCCGGGAAGTTGCAGCAGTTGGCGGCCTTGCCCATCGACACTCCGCTGTGGGTCCAAATCGGGCAGCAGGACGAGCTGGCAGAGGCCGAGCTCAAATACGTCGGGCCGCTGACCCGAGGGAGCAGCGCCGTGATCTTTGGGGTGCAGCTCAAGGTGAAGTTAACACTCGCATGACATGATACTAAAGTTCAAATCTGAAGATTTCAGATGCTGCTTATTGATCCGTTTGCAGCCAAACAAACTCTCATTGGTTCATTAAAGTAAACATTGAGGTACGTGGATGAAAAGTAGCTGCAGCAGCCGCTGTCCGCTTAAAAAAAGGCCGCTAAGATTATTGATTTATGATTTAAACATCACGTGATTGGTCAGACAGTTTACCTGTACACACCTGTGTCTCTGTGCAGGGTTCAGCAGCAGGTAAAGGAGTAAGTAACGGCTCCTATAAAGGCCAGCGACTCTTCAGCTGCCCTGAGGCCTGCGCCCTCTTTCTGCCGGTCAGCCACATCAGGGTCCGCCGCTGGTCCCGCAACAACGGCCCCGAAGCACAGGAGCGAGTACGCGAGCGAGACCGCGATCACCACCAACACCGCAGCAATAATCACCCCAGCAACGGGCACCATAACAACGACCGCCCAAATCATCATCACCAGCAGCAGCAGCCGCCCAGTCGTCACATCAGTTTCCACCAGCATCGTCCCGGCAGCCCTCCTGTGTCGCAGCCGTTCGGCATCCTCCCTCGAACGGCCGAGTCGGTGGCGCCCATCACAGTCCAAAACCAGATTCAGGTCCGAGGCCCGGCTTCGCCTCCGCCGCTCCAGATCGGCCAGCGGGTGTGTTTCCCCGTGGACGACAGCGTGCACGCCGGGGAGGTGCAATTCTGCGGCCTCCTGCCCGGGCGGTCGTCGTCAGGAGTTTACGTCGGAGTCCTGCTGGTCAGTACGACGTAAAAACTGTAACATCTTCAACGTTCACGTACTTTCTGACTTTTGAGTTTGACTTCTTGATTGACGTTACAGGACGCTCCTGTTGGGAACTGGGACGGGCTTTATAGAGGAGAGAAGCTCTGCCACATTCCTAACGCTCGCTACGGACAACTTCTGCCAATCAACAAGGTTTCTTTAGGTAGACACAGTGTGTGTGTGTGTGTGTGCTGCATATGTTCAGCTTTGGAAGCTCATGATGTCACAAATACTTCAAGTCAAGTTTTTAGAGTCGATGCCCAGATGCAGATACAACATATGTAATATAAATATTTTGTAACTTTCCTTTTTCAGATCTGAAATCGCACCGTCACAACCAACCGTCACAAATCCCCAAATCCATCCTGAAGCACGTCCCATCCGCCGTCACCAAACCAGCCCCCGTGTTACCTCCCGTCTCTGCCCCGAAGGTCGCCCTGATGCCCCCCAACAAGCCGACGGTCAGACCTCCTCCGCTCCCGCCGCCGAAACCCAACCTCAAACCTCTGCCTCCCCTGCCGCCGCCCAAACCGCACAGCCCGACCTCGCCGAGCGACGCCGAGCAGCTGCACACCAACGGCGTGCTCGGCCCCCCGTCGCCGCTGAGGTCTCCAGACTACGGCGGCGACGCTGGGGAGAACGGAGAAGCCGGGCTGGAGGGCGAGCTGGAGGTGGGGTCAATGGTGGAAGTGAACGACCCGCCGCTCTTCGGGGTTATCCGCTGGATCGGACGCATCAGTGGGATTTTGGAGAGCGTGGCGGGAATTGAGCTGGTGAGGCGACTTTAGTTTTTAATCAGGCTGATGCTGAGAAACAGTTTCTAAGTTTAATCCATAAAACACTGTGTGTGTGTCAGGATCAGGAGCTGTCTGCAGGAACAGACGGCAGTTACCTCGGCGAACGTCACTTCCGCTGCCCGGCCAACAAGGGGCTGTTTGTCAAGCTTCGCAACTGCAGACGGGACTCCAGGTTTCCCGCCCCCGAGACGCCCGTCAACCAAGTGGAGCGGTGCAACTCCATCGGTAAGGAAAGCTCGTAGCTCGTGTTCGAAATTCTAAAATCTAAGGCTGCTGTTGGAGCCAGAAAACGAAGGAAACACATCCGAGGACGACTCTAAACTCTCTCCTGCCTCTCTGTGTCTTCTCCAGCCTTTGCAGAGTGGGGCAGCGAGCGCGTGGAGGACCACACGCCTCCTCCCTGCGGACGGGGAAGAAGCCTGTGAGATCTACCAGGGCTGGAAGAGAGGCATCCAGGGTCACCTCAACTCCTGCTACCTGGACGCCACGCTGTTCAGGTGAGCCCGTGTGAGCGTGCGTGGTGAATCCCTCCTGACCTCCAGGAACAAATCTAAAGTCGCCTCTGTCTGTCCACAGTCTGTTCTCCTGCTGCAGCTCGGCTGACTGGGTTTTGTTTTGGCCGTCTGGCACTGACAAAGACCAAACCGCTCAGGACCTGCTGCGATGCGAGATAGTCAACCCGCTGAGAAGGTGTGTAAACGTGTTGCTGATGAAGCTTTTAGTTACGTTTAAACTTTGACTACACGTGTTTGTGTGTTTCTAAGGTACGGATACGTGTGTGCCAGTAAGACCATGGCGCTGAGGCGACTGCTGGAGGCTGCTAACAGCGACACAGGCTTCACCAACCAGGAGAAAGGTGTGTGTAGATTCCTGTGTGTGTGTGTGTGTGTGTGTGTGTGTGTGTGTGTGTGTTCAGGAATGCTGTCAATGCTGTTGTTGTTTTCCGTCCATCAGATCCTGAAGAGTTCCTCAACAAGCTTTTCCAGCTTCTCCGAGTCGAGCCGCTCCTAAAGATCAGGTAACCTCGCTGCTGCTGCCGTGTTTGTGTTCAGGCGCTCACGCGGTGTCACGCTGCGTCTCACGGGGCACAACACACACACACACACACACCCTGATTCACTATCACACACACATGCTGATGTTCTTCTTCGATATGCCGGAGGGTAAAAAAAGGCTGCAAGTTAAAGTCAGTTCACGACGACTGTCTCTGTGTCGTCTTCCAGGTCGATGACTCAGCAGCCTCAGGAGTGTCACCTCTACCAGCTCTTCCCGCCCACCCTTCCTCCCTCCTCCCCCATGTCGCCCTCCTTACCCCTCTCCCCGGTCGACTCCCCCATCCCTCTCTTCTCGCCGTCGTCCATCCGGATGCGGGTTCGCCAGCGTCCAGGCGCTGCTGGAGTCCTCGTTCCTCCACGCCGGCCTCAAGTTTGTCGAGGTGACGGAGACGCTTGTTGAGTTTTGTTTCATTTGAAGTTTGTTCTGAAGCTTAAAAACTCATCATCACGTGTCGACCGCCCCTCCAGGCTCCCTCCTGCCTCTTGCTGCTCATGCCTCGGTTCGGGAAGGACTTCAAAATGTTTGACGCCATCCTGCCCACGCTCAGCATCGACATCACAGACCTGCTGGACGACAGTGAGCACAGCAGTCTGTTTCTGTTTCTAGTTTGAAGTTGAAGTTTAAAGTGTGTAACGTGAACTCTTGGCCTCTGCAGCTCTGAGGCAGTGCAGCATCTGTCAGGCAGTAGCTGAGTGGGAGTGTCTGCAGTGTTACGACGACGTGGACATCACGCCGGGTCACCTGAAGCAGTACTGCGAGACCTGCAACACACAGGTAAGATAAGAGTTCAGGAATCTCTGTGGTTGCATGGACTGGAGTCAGATTGGTGGTGGAGGTTTGTGGTTGGTTAACTGGCTCCACTCTGTTGGTCTTCTCAGGTCCACAGTCACAGGAAGCGGCTGTCCCACAGCCCGGTGAAGGTGGTCGTCCCCGAGGGGCCGTGGACCGGCCCTCTGCACTGCACCCGCCAGAGAATGTCTCTCTTCGCCGTGACGTGCATCGAGACGAGCCACTACGTGAGCTTCGTCAAGCACGGGCCGCTCGCCACCGATTGGCTGTTCTTCGACAGCATGGCAGACCGCACAGGTGAGAGTGCTCTCTCTTTTTTTTTAACCAATCACAAAGAGACAAAGAAAGCTCTCTAAAATCTGTGCACGCTCTCACACAGGCGGCGAGAACGGCTTCAACATCCCTCAGGTGAAGGCGTGTCCGGAGGTGGGACGCTACCTCAGCGTGTCAGAGGAGGAGCTGAGCAGAGTGGACCCCGCCTCCTTACAGGAGCCCGCCCGCCGCCTGCTCTGCGACTCCTACATGTGTCTGTACCACAGCCCGGAGCTCAGCCTGTACAAGTGACGGACACGAGACGAGCCGAGCGTCGAACACGCATACCGTCCAGACCACGAGAACAAATCGCCCTCATGTTCTTAGACTGATGAAACCTCGCACACCCGGAATAATGAAACAAAGTCCCACTGAGATGATGATGCAGTTTGAAGGTTTCAACATGCAGTATATCCTGTTATATCACTGAAAAAAGAAGTACAAGTCATTGTTATGAGTTTATATTGGCTGATATATTATAATAATATCAGCCTCAGATATTTAAACTGGAAACAGCTCAGACGAGCTCAGAACACTGTTTACTTTCTCAGCTGTTTTCTCCACAGAGGTAAAATCTGATCGCCGTCGAGACGTTATCTGAACAGTCGTGCTGCAGTTTGATCGTTGATTCAGGTTATATGTGGTTAAACTGTGAGCCGTTAAGTGAACAAAGAGAACTTCATGAAATGTGACAATCAGCCACACGTGATGATTTGAAGAGCTCCGTACGCTCGTGAACTCAGTGATTATTCTGATGCCTATAACTCATGTACACTGTACACTTTGCACTGCTTCCTTTACATGTCAGGATGTCTGTATATATATAATATATATTATCATTGCCTTAAACTGACTGTAAAGACTGCACACAGATGTTTAAAATATGTTTTTTGTGTCACTTACGGGTTGTTTAATATATTACAGCCGCTCACACAAATAAATGCTTTGATACTCTTCTAGTTTGTTTTGTTATTCATGTTTTTCCTGAACTGTTGAAACAGCTTCACTCCAAATACTATAGTAATAATATAAATATGAAACATTAACTAAAAACAGTAAAGTAAAACCAGCTGTTTTTCAGCAGTCGTAATGAATCTAAAAATATAAACAAAAATATTAGTATTAAAGTAAAAGTGAACAATACACTGCCCAAACAATACACCTTGTCAGTGATGTGACATAAGGAACAAAATTATATAATTATAATTATATTGATAAAAATGATGGATGTGAACGAAATAAGACAGAGGCAGAGTGAAGCAATAAGAAATAAAAATAATATAAAATTTAATTATAATACAATAAAAATATTTAGGATGTATATGATTTCAAATCTAGTTTATTTTATCTAATAAAGATAAAATAACATCTAATTAAATAAACTTAAATACAATACAGACTCAAACAATAATAATAAAAATAATCTAAAATAAATAAAATCTAATTAAATTAAATACAATACTTGGGGCGGACGAGATTTAACAAGAAAAATAATATAAAATATAAAATAAATAAAACATCGTCAAACCAGATTAAATTCAATACCCAGGCCGGACGTGACGTAACATGCGCATCGGCAGCGTAACTGCGTCATCATCACGTAGTTACGTGACCCCTCCGCACGCTCCGGGGTCGGTTGTCGTTTCAGAAATCTTCACAGTTGATCAGGAAACAGCAGAAAGCAGACAGACGGCGGCCGCGTGGATGCTACTATAAGGTCAGAGTAACGTTTGAGTAACGTTAGGCTAACGTCTGATTAACGTTTAACGGCCGGGCAGTTAGTCCAGCGACGTCAGGCGGCTGTAACGTCCGGGCTGTGCGTCGCGTCGAAGCGCTTTAAATTTAGCTGCTCTAACGTTAAAAACATCGAGTTTATGACGAATTTATTAATATAGGAGAAACTGTGAGACGTTACTGCTTCGTAACAAGCAAGAAAATGAGTTCATATCGTCAGAATTTTGTCTTTTCACGTCGTTTAGCTGCACGGGATGCAAACAAACCGTTAACGTTACAGATGGCGTCCACAAGGAGCCATATACATATTATTACTGTAGTTAATGATGATTTTAGAAGGTCTGCGCTGATTTTATGTGTTTATAAAGGATGAAATCAGTATTTAATACTGTCAGACTGACTGCAGGTGTCAAATAATTAAAGTATTTAATAAAATATGATATTCGGTGCTCTTCGTGGTACTGTCACTTTAAATAATAGGTGTATCATTGAGGTTTACGTTAATATGTTCACGTTTTATTGGCTGCTGGCAGAACAAAAAGGAATAACTTGTTCTTTACTTTCTTACCTGTGCAGGTGCTTTCTGTCTCAGCAGTGCAGCCGGTTGTCATGGCGTCTCCAGGGAGACAGGGAGGAGGTGGAAGTGGAGGCGGAGGCGGAGGCGGTGGAGGAGGAGGAGGTGGCGCTCTGTCGACGAGAGGAGGCGGCAGTGCCAGGAGGATGAAGTGGGCTCTGGAGCTGAGCTTGGGTAACACCAGGTAAACAAACCCATGTGACCACTTTTCTGCTGGACCTGAACACCTGAGCACACAGGTCCACCTCTGTAGAGCGCTCCAGTGAGTCCTCTGCATGTTTTAAGAGCGTTTCATCTCTTTGCAGGAGTCGCAGCGACCGTCAGGGCGGTCAGGGAGACGTCGTCTACCCCATCGGCTACTCCGAGAAACCCGTCCCGGACACCAGCATCCAGGAGAACGACAAGAACCTGGTGGAGAAGGTCAGAACAAAAAAGTTAAATGATCATTTCCACCCCGGTGTCTTTGTTGTGTACCGGTCCGAGATCCAAACACGGTGCGAGCCAGAGTACTGCCAAACGTGGCCCGGGCAGATCCTGCTCACGTTCCCACTGGTTGTGGAAAGTCTGCGAATAAAGAACCTTGAAAGGACGCAGTGTTTGTTTTAACAGTAATTAAGTTTGATTCGTCGACTCAAACTATGCTGCGTTAGATCCTTGAATTTATGGAAACTATGCCTGGATAGTCCTTGCCCTCGCATCACGGTGCATTTAAACCTTTCATCGACATGTGTTGTTCCCCGTTTGGATACAGATCACATTTAATACCTGGTAACTTTACAGATTTTGGGTTAAATCCGTGTGCTTCCTTTCTTTGTCGTGCAGCGTTGTTGGGACGTGGCCCTCGGGCCTCTGAAACAGATCCCCATGAACCTGTTCATCATGTACATGTCGGGCAACACCATCTCCATCTTCCCCATCATGATGGTCTGCATGATGGCCTGGAGGCCCATACAGGCGCTCATGTCCATGTCAGCCAGTGAGTATCCGACGTTCACGTGATTTGTGTCACACTCTGTGCCTCTCGACTGTTCCAGGATCAGTTTCATAGTTTATTTCTCGTGTCTTCAGCCTTCAAGCTGTTGGAGAGCTCCAGTCAGCAGTGGCTTCAGGGCCTCGTCTACCTGATCGGTAACCTGCTCGGCTCGGCGTTGGCCATCTACAAGTGTCAGTCGATGGGACTGCTGCCGACACACTCGTCCGATTGGCTGGCATTCATAGAACCGCCTCAGGTAAATATACAAGATTGTGGTCTATCTTTTAAATCACTTTTATTGGGACCTTTTTAAGTGAATCACACTGAGTTTCTGTTTTGACGCACGTCTGTTCATCCTGACAATATCTCAGGTTGTGTTCACGCAATTTTGGGCCAGTAGAGGGCAGAATATATCCATATTTTCTATCATGTAATGTCATTTTATAGTTCATTTAGAGTTTTAACAGTATTCAATTTAAAGAAGCACAGTGTCCGGTTATTTTGTAAAAGTTACCTGGGGTAATTTTGTTTTTGTTTCTTCTCGACAGAGGATGGAGATCATGGGTGGAGGGATGGTGTTGTGAAGAGGATGGAGTGTGAACGTACCAGATTCAAATATTTACAGAGGTTATATACTGTACATTCTGCAGCCCGGCTAAAAGCTGCTGTCTGCGACGCATTCAGCTTTCTACACTCACACACTCGTTTTGTTTGTCTGTCATCACCTATGTTGTCCTCATTCATCTATTTTTTTTATTATTATTTTAATAAAGATTTAGAATTCAGCAGAGCATCGTGTTGACCACTGTTGAACTATTTTTCTTTCCAGCTGAAATTTTAGTTCATTTCTGACTTTATGTTACAGCATACAACGTTTTCAGGGAGGGCAGCATCATTAACACAACTGTATCTCTCTATAACTCTTCAAACAGTTAGTTAGGGGGTTTAATTTTGTAGGAAATCGTCTCTTACTAGGTTATTAGTTTCTTTTTTCTTCTTTGAAGTGAAACATGAGTTCAGCACGCTAAGTCAGCAACATTTACTAACCTGTTTAATTTATAGGTCTGTTTAATTTATACTGATTATGCTCTGTGAAAATGGTCTATAAAAATGAATCCTTATTGGCCGAATTCAAATGTTTTTTCAAGTGTGTCAATAAACGTGTCGGATGAAAACAGAGTTGTGTTGTGCTTGTTAAATAATTAATGTTAGATGGCCTTCACAGTCTGACTGACAGTGTGATCAGTGAACAAACTAAAAGTGCCTTTTTTATTATGCTGACAAGCAAAATTAATGTATTTAAAGGTGTGTCACCCTCTTCTTCCTAGTGTGAAGGAGAAACTACAGGTGGACCTTAAAAGTAAATTGTGATCCACTAATTTGTAGTTGTCTGCATTCTTCTGCAACATCCATGGAGCGGTCACGTTGGACTCCTGAAGATAAATCACGAATTGTTGTTTGCTCAAGATAATATTTCAACCCCAAGAAAAACAGGTTTGATATCAAGATAATAATTAAACAGGTCAAGTACAGTTGTGCAATAAGACAAAGTCATCAAGGACATTTTCAATCCTTACAATTTTTGCTGTGTGTTTGATAAGTCTTGTTGTTTTATGGAAAGATGTTAAATAATTAAATGTGGAGTTAAGTTGATTCATTTTATCCATATATATTCTAATTTCATGATAACTCTAAAGTTATTATGGGAGGACGATGAAATGTAATGTATTTCTTCAAAAAATAAGATCATTTGGACATTAAAGATAATTTAAAAAAACAAATCAGATAAAATAGTTAACCACAGCACCTCTGGGCTTCCGTACATAGTCCTGCTCCTGTTGCCAAAACAAAAGGTCCATTTGGTCAAAACAACTAAAATGTGACATCATGGCGACCTCTGAATGGTTATATTAATTTATTTGTTTAACAACAACATCTGACCAGACTTGCTGTCAGTCTCTCTCGTGTTGTGGGTGTGTGTTTGGTATTGGTATCAGCACCACCCTGGAGGGAGAACAATGGCAGTCAGGTAGGGCAGTGGGAAAACTTGAGAGGTGAGTAGCAGAAAGTTTGTCCAGCTTTTGTTACAGCCGCGGTGTGAAATGTGGACATTTAATTTCACCCATCCACCTCCATACCAACATTTCCTTTATCCAAAGAGTGACACCCCCAAATCACAAACACTGAGGGGTAAAATATTAAGTGAAAAGTCAAAATTGTCAGATACTAAGTCAAAAATTTGATGTTGAAAGACAAAAATTTGGGATCAAAACAACCAAACAAACAAAAAATAAAAAAAACATATAAATCAACTTAGAAACGATGATGATATTTATATAACCCTTTATCAATTACTAATGACAGTCCAGTCTTTATTTAAAATAATGGGTACTTTAAGTATACCTTTAATGATATGTAAAGTAAAACATCGAAAAACTTCTTCCACGACTGGTATATCACAATTTTTTTGTCAAAGTTGTGTTATATTTAAGAGAGATTTGTCATAATATTGACTTGGTACATCACACTGTCTCCCAGTCTGGCTTGAGGGACCGGTTTGACTCGCCTGACCGACCCGCCCTCTCTCGGTTCCCGGTGGGCCGGGCCGTGTGACTGTGGAGTGGGCGGGACAGGTAAGAAGGAGTCGGGAGGAGGAGAAGAAAAGAAGGATGGGCAGGTTAAAAACTTCAGTGTTTGTTTCGCCATGTGGACGGAGAGAAGAGGAGTTAGCCTTTGACGTTAGCTCGTTTTTATCGTCGTTTGTTTGTTTTTTTAGCCGTTAACTTGAACCGCCATTTCTAACGGTCTTTTTTAAACTTACTGCGCGAGACGTTAACGGTTATTCCATAAAAGGGCAAAAAAAAGAAGAGAGCTGTCAACACACAAACCATATTTTTTATTCCACCGATTAAGGAGCTTAATTTCTACTTTTTTAAACAAATATATTATATATTATATTACTTTTTTTGTTTGTTGAACTTACCTGTCAGCGTCTTTGCTTCCCGCCGCCGTCGCCATGGAGAGTTACGACTGTCACCCAGCAACGCACGAGTATCCACATCCCTTCATTCACGAAGGTGAAGATGACCCGAGCGCAGAGGACCAGGGTAACGTCCAAAAAACTACTAAATCAACGGCTCCTTGTTGGCTTACGTGTCTAAATATGGAGCTTACACTATAGTATTTAACGATTAAACTTTAAATGAATTAGAGGTTAGAGTTGTTAGCCTTGAAGGCTCCCACACCTGAAATTAATGAGGCACTAATTAATCTGGCGTCAACTAGCTGGCTAACTCCCAGTGTGGAAGGAGATTAGACTGCTTCATATTCTTAAAGTTAAACAGTTTTTTCTTGCTCCAACGTGAAGTTTTACCTCTCCATGAGAGCACAAAGAGGCTTTCACAGCTCTCCTCTGACTTTGGTCTAAGCAAAACAACCAAGTCCTAAATTTCAGGTGTAGAAAGGTATGACACATCATGACTACATACCACAGGGTTACATAACTCTGACCAACCATCAGTTGCAGGGCTGGGCAGCTAAAATTGGCATCATAATGTGGTGTAATTTTCACGCTGAATGCTAAAAATCAGGATCCAGACAACATGTCAGAGTTCTAACATCCATCATGGTTGTTTCTTTTGGTGTCCAGGGCATCATCCTTGGCAGCATCCTCTTCCCCATCCGCGTAACCCTGGCAGGCCCTCCTCTTCCTCATCTCGTGGCCCATCGCCAGGCTACGGTTGGCCGGCCTGTCCGAGGAGGAATGCTCCAAGCCCGTCAAGGGCTGGCGCCGCTGGCTCTACCACCCGATCATCTTGTTGCTGAGCCGGGCCGTCTTCTTCACACTGGGCTTCTTCTGGGTGAAGGTGAAAGGTCGCATGGCGGACTTGAAGGAGGCGCCGGTGCTGGTGGTGGCTCCGCACAGCAGCTTTCTGGACATGCTGGTACTGTGTCGGACCCAGCTGGCGACGGTGGTGTCGCGGTCGGAAAACAACAGCCTGCCAGTCATAGGAGGTGAGGGGACATCTAATCTGAATATCTGCTCACTATCATCATTTCATTGAGTGTTTGTTGGACCAAAACAATATGAAGGCATCAGCTTGGGCTCTGGGTAACTTATGTGACACACATTATTTATATTTTATTAACTCAATTGACTCAAAATAGACTTGAAATGACGATTATTAGTCAACTGTTTGGATTTCAAAGGCTAAACGGTGCCAGCTCCCCAACTGTGCAACTTCCAGATTGCCATGGTGACGCAACAGATTCTGTGGTTAATCTCAACGGGACAAACTTTAACCGCCAGGCACAGTACAGTGTGCTGCCGTCCTATTACGAGTGATATCTGGAATAGACGGGGGTCGATGGAATATATAAAAGTATGCGAGGAAGTCCAAAGATAAACAAGTGACTCAGCCCTCTGGCTTCTAATCGTGCTCCGCCTGCTTTGGCACTTCCCGTCTTGCTCTCTTGGCCGCCATGCTCCGGACCCCTCCCCCCTCCCCCCCAGGTTCTGGTTCTGATTTTCCTTCTTGTGTTTTTGTTTCTAGCCCTGCTCGAGTTCAACCAGGCCGTGCTCGTGAGCAGAAAGGACCCCGAGTCGAGGAAGAAGGCGGTCACCCAGGTCACGGAGAGGCTCACCTCCGACGGCCACTGGCCTCAGGTGAGACGTCTGCTGCTGCTGCAACAATGTGGCGAATTCTGGTGACACAAAAACAACAACAACATGGGAAAGCTTTTTATAGAAGGAGTGAAGTGTGCTTATGATGGCTTCATAGATTTGGGCTTCACATAAACAAACAGCTGATCAAGATTAGATAAGTCTCAGTCTGCTCTATTGGAGACGACAGAATAACACACCGCTGCCTCCAGGGGGAAACATTAGTGATTGTGTCCTCAAGTACACTTTGGAAACCTCAGGTCAGGGTTCATGCACACGACCACGAGACGCATTCAGACCTGTGAATTCACCTGCTTCTCAACTCCTCGCCTAGATGCTGATGTTTCCAGAGGGAACCACGACTAACGGCAGCGCTCTCATCAAGTTCAAACCTGGTGAGTATCGGAACGCCGAGTCCCCGTCTGGTTTTTCTTGATGCTTCCGGAACACGCGTCCACACAAACAGCTCAGGAATGAGCAACACGGGTTGAAGGGTGTAGCAGCAGGTTTCTCTTTCTCATACCAGCCTCTGTCCTCTCACTGTCATGTAGGTGCCTTCCTCGCCGGAGTCCCGGTCCAACCTGTTCTGTTACGTTACCCCAACAAGCTGGTGAGTGAAGTCAGGTTGATCTACCAGTCTGAGTGAACTTCATAACTTTACGTTAAAGGTGACGGCACACTTGGAGATCGCAGCCAATTCACAAGGACTAATTGGCTAATTATGCCACAGACGCCAGTGTTACAATCGACCTATTTACATGTCAACAAGATCAGAAGCATCATGAGAGAGATCATAATTATCAGGAGTATCAGGAAAATAAACAAACGAAAAATAACTTCTCTGACAGGTAAAAAAAACACACCTGTGTGCACCTGCTCAACAGTCTTTGCTTCTTCCTGCTCTAAACTTCCATATAAAGCTCGTTGCACTACCTGTCCTCCTCTGGATAAACCAACAGATGCTGTGCTTCAAATCAAACATTCACCTGGAGAAACAAACAAACCAGTACAGTTAATCGGAAGCCGCCAAGTCATCAAACAAACTGCTGGTGTAAGAAGACAAAGACTGTTGGAAATCTAGACAATCTTAGCCGCACCACTGCCCCGAGCTTTAAACTAGAAAAACAACATATCTAGACTTCTATGTGGAGCTTATCTAAGCAGGACAGGTAGATTTAATAACAAATCTGTTAAACAGTTATTAAAGGTCCGGTATCTGGTTTCTTGTAGGTGTAAAGTAGAAACTATGGTGGCCATGAAATGCGATATTATATTCTTTAAATGGAGCGTCCTAAATCTAAACACACTAGACAAGACTGAAAGTGTTTTTATATTTTACAGCGAAGGGTTAAAAGTGCATGCAGAAGGTCAAAGGTCAACAGAAATCTAAATTTAAAGATGTTGTAACGTGTCCTCTTGTTGCTCAATGATACACCTGCTTTGTTCTGTGTTTTGACACGCCGCTCTAACTCATTTGTATCTCACATGTCTTCCGTGTCACTTCCCTGCCCAAAGATCAGTGTGTACACAACACCATCCTACATTTTATCAGCCTGTGCTTATGAACATACTGCGATATTTGTTCAGGCCTGTATGTTTGCATACTGGTTCATGTCGGGGTGTGTTTGATAGGTGACGGATCACCACGGTTGTTATTTTTATCCACTTGTTTGATTTGTTCTTTTTATGACTTGTCATCAGGATACTGTCCGTTGGACGTACAAAGGAACAACCTGGTGAGTTTCTACACCTGTCCTCTCCAATCTGTCTGCTGGCAGGAAAACTTCCAGAAACTTTGATCTTATTAAACTCCAACTCTTCTCTGTAACTTGATTTTCCTCCTGAGAAGAGGAGCATACTGCTCCTGCTGTTAGTGTCAATGAGAACTCTGTGTACTATCAAGCAACAGCCCCCAAAATGGTCATGAAGTTGTCACGTCAGTTGTCATATACTGATAAGACAGTATATCAAACATGCTGCTGCAAGCAGTTATGGAAATGAACAGTCAGGACTTCGTCTTCAAACTTTTCGTCTTCGAACTTTTCGTCTTCGTTTCACATTCACCATCTTTGAATGTATCTTCTACTTTGTTTTTTTCCTTCATCTTCTTCATGACATATTTTCGTCTCTCTGTCCGCATCAGGATCGAGGCACTGTGGCACACAACTTCACAGTTCTACACCAACATGACCATTGAGGTAAGACAGATCACCACATCCTCCACCTCTAAATGAAGTCATAATAATAATAATAAAAGGTCTTGTGACACGTTTTGTCCCAGCCTGTCTTTTTAATAAATCACTGAGCACCTATTTTTCCATTTTGACCTTTAGTGATGTCAGAGTGTACTCATGGTGTGATTGGTACACTCTGTGGTAACAGGTGGCATAAAGCACCACATGGAGGGTGGGTGTGGCCAGACAAACAGGAGAGATTAGTATGTTACAGCTTGGTGTGTGTCATTGTTCTGCAGTTCCTGCCAGTTTACAATCCATCCCAGGAGGAGAAGAATGACCCCAACCTGTACGCCGACAATGTTCAGAAACTCATGGCCAAGTAAGTCACAGAACCACTCCGTCACGTCCAGTCGGTCAGTTTGAGTGACGTCAGCTGCTGGACTTTCTAAAGAGTTAATCTCTCGAACTGGAATGAAGAAAAACAACGTTTGACGTTCATGAGGACAGTTTGTTGTTGTAGTTTCTCACAGCTGCCACTAGATGTTACAAACGAGTCATACTTATTATTTAGTCTCTTTCTGGGTTTACTGAGGAGTATTTGTGCTGTTTAGAATTCAGACCTAGACTTAATTAGTATCACTGGTAACAGCTGTGTTGACGCTAATAGTTCATGGTTCAGTTTTGTGTGTGTGTGTGTGTGTGTGTGTGTGTGTGTGTGTGTGTGTGTGTGTGTGTGTGTGTGTGTGTGTGTGTGTGTGTGTGTGTGTGTGTGTGTGTGTGTGTGTGTGTGTGTGTGTGTGTGTGTGTGTGTGTGTGTGTGTGTGTGTGTGTGTGTGTGTGTGTGTGTGTGTGTGTGTGTGTGTGATGTGTCTTATAATGAACTTGTTGTGCTTCAGGGCCCTCGGAGTCCCAGCTACAGATTACGTGATGGAGGGCCGAGTTCCCGTCAGTAAACTGGGTGGTCTCTCCATCCCGCTGGATTCACCCGCCAGGGAAACTCTCTCACTGCTGCACAGAAACGGGTAAGAGTTCGTGTTTATTTTCCTCTTCTTACACTCCTACTTGTTTTTTTGTTTTTTTTCTCACCGTCATCGCCGTCGTCTCTTGTCTTTCAGTCTCGGAGCGCACAAAGTGGAAGCGGCGCTGCACAGAATGATGGACAGGTGTCAGTCGGCAGCTCAGGCGTCGGCCCGAGCGAGTGCGGATGAGCTCGCCTCGATTCTTGGGCTGACGGACAGACAGACGGCCGTCACTATCTGTGGCCTCTACTCTAAGGTAGAAGCACGTCTTTGTGTGATGTTATTGCTCATTCTGCTGCATCCAGATACGAAATAACCAAAAACTGTCCAAAATCATGTGATACCATTTGTGTGTTTGTGTTTTCAGGATGACACTGTGGACCTCAGACAGATCTATTTGAGCGTTGCTGCTGTGTCGGGCTTCGTCAGCTTCAAGTCACTGCTTTACGCCGGCTTTACTGTGAGTCCTGTTGGTGTGTTTAGTTGTGTGACACTGACACTGACTCCTTGGTATGTCACTCACTCAATGTTTGTCTCTGTTTTCTAGCTGTTTGACAAAGAAGGCCGAGGCACTCTGAGTGCAGAGGAGCTGTCTGGACTCATGGGGGCGCTGCTGGGCATTCCTCAGCACAACACTGCAGAGCTTTACGCTCAGGCCTCCAAGCAAGGCCGGCTGACTGAAGGTGAGTGATGAGTTTAATACAAGCACAATGACAAGCAGCTCGCGTGCCGCGTTGTTTAGTTGATAGCGCCCAATCACATTAAATCACATCTGCCCCGTTTCTCCACAGAACGTCTGCTGGAAGCGCTGACGACCCACCCGACCTATCAGAGGGTGGTGAACGAGCACATGCAGCCTGACGAGGTGTGCGCTCAGATGACCAACGGGAAGGCCGTGAACAACAACGGGAGCGTAAGGCAACGGCTCAGTAAAGAGCTCCACTGACGATGTTATTTTTCAGGCTGTAAAGTGTGTTGATGTGAAAAGGTTTTGCTGAATAACTGTTGACGAAGGATTGTACTTTTTAAAAATTGGTGCCTGTGTGTGTGTGTGTGTTTTGGACGTATAGATGTATTTTTACTGTGTATTACTGTAACTTTTTACCACTGTGCCAACATTAGAAAACCAAAGTGTGTGTGTGTGTGTGTGTGTGTGTGTGTGTGTGTGTGTGTGTGTGTGTGTGTGTGTGTGTGTGTGTGTGTGTGTGTGTGTGTGTGTGTAAGATCAAATCCTGTTTGAGGACTTGAAGTCGTGTTTATGTTTACCATTATGTTTTTAGGATTCCCATTTATGTGTATTGAATTTTTTTGTTTTTTAAAAGGTGACATGGGTATGTGCAAAAAGAACCGAAACACTCAGTTTATTACATTTTTCTATGAATTTTATTTAAAAGTAACAATTAAACTGTGAATTTTAAGAAGTTTTGCCACCTCTTGTTAGTTTTCTTTTGTGTCCGTTTGTTTTGAATAGGATAAAGTCTTTATACTTTGTGGGTAACCTTTTTCCATGGCTCGACGGTCCACGCGATGTTGCTCTCGTGTTGCGTTTGCCACCGCCATGAGCTGATAGAGTCGCGAGAAAGTCCTTCACCTTTCTTTGACTCCGTGTTGAGGGTGGGCTCGGCTTGCGGAAAGCTGTTTCCACTTCGTCTCTCTTTGAGTTTACCTCCGCTCTCCTCTTCCACCTTCCTCTTTTCGTTGGACTCAAGCTGATCATTTCATTTACCTTTGCCTCCTCCGAAGCTCCACATTCATGCCGGGATCTTTTCGTCGGACTCGATGCGAGAACTGGGCTTCTTCCGCCTTCAGCTGTATCACCTGCTGTCTGCTCTGGACTTGGTTGAGCTCTGGACTTGGACATGACTCCACCTTCACTTGATGCGACTGTCTTGCTTTGTTGCCGGGTCTCTGCAGGGGTTCCATGTAGATCTTTCTCACAGCTTTTCACAGAAGGAGACTTATTTATCTCACTCTGCAGTCCTTCTGGGGGTTCTCGTCTACTTTGATCACCCTTTAATGAGTCTTTTCGTGAACGGGTATTTATCCGAACTCTTGGGCCCTGCAGAGAACATTTGGTTAGAGGGGCAGGACTACAGTCTGCAGAAACCTTGTCCTTGGTGGAAACCGGTAGAGTCTGCAGTTTAGTTGCATTCTTCTGTTTGTCTTGTATGTCTGCCTTGGGTGAGGACTTCATTGTGCTTCTATTCATCTCTGAGTGTTTCACCTTCCCTTGACTTCTGGCAACAGAACGAGTAGTCTGTCGAACACTTTCCTCAGTTATGAGGTTCAGGCTCTGGCTCCTAGTTATTCTCACAAAACTGGCTGCTTGAACCTCCTCTTCACTTTTCAGCGTCTCCACTTTGTCCTCTTGTGTCATTTTGGTTAAAAGAGCATTTTCTGCCCCAGTTTGAGTGCCCAGATTGGAGTTGTTGGCCTCTGGCTTTTCACCTCCATCCACAATGAGTGCCTGCACCTGGCCTGCAAGATTTTGATGTTGTTCCACCTCTCCAATCTGTGAAAATTGCTCAGCTGTATTTGCTGTTTTTGTTGCCTGGCGCCGCTCTTTAAAATGACTCTCCTCTCTTTGAAATAACTGCCTTCCCCTGTAAGAGCGTCGCTTCTGTTTTTTATATATGACCCCATCACTCTGTGGGGTGAGTTTTGCTGTTTTCTTAGCACTCTTTTCACTTGGTTTCTTCTCCTCTGCTCTTTCTATTATGGATTCATCAGTCAGTCTTGCTTTCTCTTGTTGAGTTTGATCTGTCGGACTCTGATTGCACCTGGTTTGGACTTTGTTTGTCGTCCTCTTGACTTCACTCTCAGGAGAAGCTTGCAATTCTCTTGGTGGCTCAACTGATTGATCAACTGATACTGAATCTGATAAATTGGCCTCAATTGGAGGATCACAAGACTCTGCAGGGGAATCTGCCACTAAAGATGGATTAGTTGTCACAGGGGGTGGATAGTCTTCCAGACAAGGCGACTCTAGGTTTATATTCTTGGGGCTTTGTTGTTCCTCAGGCTCCCCTATCTGAGTTGGTGGTGAAGCATGGTCACTTTGAGCTGGAGGACTGGTTGGCAGTGTTGGGGTGACGGTCAACAAATCAGCTCTGAAACTGGGCACAGGCTCGTCCACAGCAATGGCATGAGGATCGTTGTTGGCCCCTGAAACACTGGTGGTTGAGGGGGATTCAGAGGCAAGAGGATCCGCAGGTTGAGGTCCTTCCTCAAGCTTTTGGGACGTCTGAGGTGACTGTGTGCCTGCAAGGTTTGACAAGGACATTGAGGTTTCTTCTGACACATCACCTGTGGGAATTATGGCTGCAGGTTCCTCTACCAATCCATCATTGCCTCTTGCCTCCAAAGCAGGTGTCGGACTGTCATCTGAGAATATATTCTCAAGAAATTGGAAAGATTGATTATAGTCCTTGAAAATGGAGCCATCATAATAAAGAGGAGACATGGCATCAAGAGAGTTGTAGTATTTTGTAAGGGCGTCGGTTGCCAGCGGTTCTGTTCTGCTCATGCTCAGAGGTGAATTTTGTCCATCGTGGTTTGGCTCTGTGTCAGTCTTTGTGTCTGGAGGATCAAAAATGAGCGATTGAGCTCTTTGGAGAGGTGCAGTTTCTTTGACATGTGAAGTTGCTGTAGATGCAGCGTCAGTTACGGGATTACTGTTGGAGTCGGCAGAAGATAGCTGTGAATACTGCTCCGGGATCAAATCCAAAGCCTGTTGACCAAGAGAAAAATATTTGAAAAACATTGTGGATACCCTCAATTGCCAGTTTATTGGATAAACATGACTATCATGTTACCTTTTGTTCTTGATTTTCCAGTGAAACTTGAGCGGGCTCTGGGTCACCAAAAAGAACTGAATTCAGGAACTCCACATCCAGTGCTGTCTCCACCTGAGAGACGGCACAAATGAAACAAGGCCACAATGTATGCTGTTTCCCCAAACTTATCAGTCCTTGCCATCCAGGATGAACTTTAATGGAATAAAGAGCTAAACGTTTATTTTTTAAATCCTTGTCAGTGTCATGGTTTACATATCATATGAACACCACTGATAACTCACATTTCTGAGTTCTGAGTCCTCACTGCACAGTTTCTCTAGGTACTCCAGAAGTGAGCCGTGTTCTCGCTCCACTTTCTCCATCTCTTCATCCTTGGAGACAGAAACACCAGAAGATTTAGAGGATAGTTTCACAGTATGCACAGTTTTCTTCCAAAACGAACCAACTAACATTTTGTTTATTGTGCAATTGGTGAGATTTCCTCAATCTTATATGATAACACAGTAGAGGACCTTTGGACTGAGGGAGTCCATGATCGTCATGTATTCCTCAAAGGCTTGTCCAGCCAACTCTTCTTCTTCGTCCAAAAACGTTTGAGATCCAGGAGGAAACTCTGACTTTGTTTCGTCGTCTGAGAGAGCTGAGAAAACAAAGGCTCAAACATCTCTTCACTTCGAACCATTTTCATTTCTTCTAAGGTTACTCACGTCCTCAAGTAAAAATATTAAACATGAAATTGCTCCACTGTGAGTGAAATACGTGTAAGTCAGTAGGGTTCATCTTCTGGGGAGCATAGATGACAATTCTAGTTGAACCAAAGTGGTAGACTAATCAATTGATAAACCGACATTGCCATCCCTAGTTAGCATGGGTAAATCCTTTCCCTTTAATGTAAACCAACTCAACCACTGACCTTCTGATTTGGGCTTCTCTTCCATCTGCTCTTGTCCTGACAACACTGGCGTTCCATTAAGCTGCTCGCTGACCTGCTGAGCCGCACTTCCCAAGACCCTGAAGTTGGATACAGTGCCACACTCAGAACTTTCTCTATAAAGCCAATATTATGCTGTCTGCTGTGTTGTATTATCTCTTACAGTTGTGGATTGCCGGGTTGATGACCGTGCACCGGACAGTAGTTAGGGAGCTGCTGCACCTCAGGCAGGAGGACCAAAGAGGTAGGAACTGAACATGGGTTGAACCAGAGGTCTGCAGTGCCGTTGACAGGGACCAAGACAAGAGGACTAAAAGAAAAGCTGGGTATCTGCAGACTCGGCTGGTGGGAGTGTTCAGGGTAGCAGGGTACATATAAGGAAGTATGCGCAAGCTGTGGTTGAAGTGTCTCTTCGCTGTTATTTTGGATGATTTCATTGGCTGGATCCATTGTTGGTCGCTTGAAACTGTCAGAGAAAAGTGTGAATTTGAAGGTGGTTACACATTTTTACCTGTATAATTAAATTACTTTGATAAAATAATGTGAATAAGCTATTAAAACAGAGCAAACCCATTCATTTGTGTGTCCCCAACAAGTACAGCAACATGAATTCATAATTGGGTAAACCTTTGCTCCTTATTCAGTCATGCAGTTTCAGAAGTAACACTCATTTCAACATGTCTGTTAATCTCCAAGGCTAAATCACAGCTGAAACTTTAAACTACAAACTATCAGTAAAAAATGGAGGTGATAAATAATATACGTTGTATAATTTGTTAAAATAAGACTTACCTTTCCTGTGAGAGATGCTGAGTTTGTATCTGCTGTTTTGATTTTTGAAAGTAAACTTCATTCAGGTTGGTTTGTTTTTCCTGCAGCTGAATGTTCTATTCATAAAAACATTCCAAACTTCATGAAAGCTCATTAAGACTGTTTTCAAAGCATAGCTACTGTATATTTATTTCATATTCATGTGTGTGCTCGTGTATATTTACTTTTTCTTGATCTTATTTGTATTGTACAACAAAATAATAAAATATAAGTCTAAAGACTACAACTACATTTTTTGATATTTTATTAATATTCACATTATATATTATTACTTTAGATAAAAAGCTCCACACTTGCTTCAAACGCATTAAAATGTTGCCATATATGACTTAAAATCGATCTCTCAGAAAACTTCATTTCCCAGGATGCCGAGCGCGCTGACTTCTGAACCGGATATCCGCTCCGCTCTGCTTGCTAACGTGAACAGCCGTGGCCGCACGTGGAGTCCAGCAGAGAAAAGTCCCGCGTGAGCCTCACCTGTTTAAAAACAAACTTTGAAAACTTGTTTTGAAGCTTTTTGAAGCTTTAAAACGAACTTCCGTCGACATGTTTCTGCAGTTTTACCTGAACGAGAACGGAGACAGAGTGTACACTCTGAAGGTAACATGTTTACATCCTTCATATCGACTTTAAACCGCACAAACATGATTTATTTTCACGTTACGGCTGTTTAATTTTAGTTTATGTGCTCCGATGATTATTTTAAAGAAGCTAAACACACTCTTGAGGCGTTACTTTAACGTTCATACACGTTATTTTAACGTTAGCCAGCAGCTAAGGGCCTAAAACAGTGATTACACATGAAACAACTTCAGTGAGTCAGAAAACTTTGACTGAAGCTAAAATATACAATAATAATAATAAATATGAGTCCATATAAGCTTCAATTCACTCATAGTACCTGTAAAAGTTAACCCAGCTTCACTGACACAATATAAACAGACATTATGTTGATATTTCTAATGAATAAACACTTATTAATGTATATTTAATGTGTAGTGATGGTGGTGATGTACTGCTTTGCTTTGCTTTTTGATTTGTGGCTGAAACATAAACAGCTCTGACATTAGATCATTGAGTCTTCCTTAAAATCAATATTTAATTGGTTATCGATGGATAGATCAATCAAGTTTAAATATGACGCTTTGCTGATGTTGTGATCTGTTATCATCTTTATTTATGTTCTTAATGTTTCTCTTTCCTCCTTCGTCACCAACAGAAGATCTCTCCTGACGGGCTGCCCACCAGCTCGGCTCACCCGGCCCGCTTCTCCCCGGACGACAAGTTCTCCAGACACCGAGTGACGGTGAAGAAACGCTTCGGCCTTCTGATCACCCAGCAGCCCCGGCCTGTACTGTGAGAGAGCGGCGGAGGAAGAGACGGATGGACGGATGGAGATCGACGATGTTGAAGATGGAACTGTAAAGAAAAAATACAGCTGGACTTCTGTTTCACCCAAAGCTCCTGGCTCACGTTTAGAGGAATTTTCATGTGTTGTCAGCTGTCGTTGATGTTATAGATCTTTTTTTTAATTCATTATTCATTTAACGTACATTTTTAAAATTTTGTTTCCATGGTGAATAAATGTTTGGTTGATGGTTTGTAGTCGGTCGTCTCTGTGTGCATAAAATCCAAACAAATTAACCCGTGTGGGAGATTTTCCATCATAGCACTGAATGAAGGAGGATCTTTAGGAAGAATGGGCACATTTTTATAAGATAAGACAGACTTTAATGACCACAATACACAAGGTAGGTAAGAAATTACTCATAAGTCAAGCAGATGACAGGCTGTAACTGACGTCTTTGAAATCCTCAACTCAAATAATGTAATGAAACGAGCCATTAGGTTTGAGGACGCTGTTTTCACACTTGGCTGTTCCTGCAGAAAATCTTGTCTGACCACAAAACAGATTTACGGCTTACACTATATTTTCTGTGTCATCCTCTCACACCTGAATACAGAAAGTATTAGCTAATGTGCAACGGATTGTACTTATTAATGCGCTTTAACTTAATATTTCTTTCCAAATAATTATTTTTATATTATGATCAGAACATATTTTTAATCTATTTCAAGATTTCAAGTGATAAAATCACGCAGGTAGCGTTAAAAAGCTGTTTCGACAGAGCTAACCGCTGTTGGACTACAATTCCCAGTTTAGCGTTCTCCGCTTTCTCCTTATCGCGCATGCGCCAACCGTTGGAACGACGGCAAGGCAGCTAGGACTTACATAGGTGTCTCGCGCGCGTTTCGTGTTTCGCGTGTGTGTGTGTGTGTGTTGGGTCGGTTGAACAAAAAAAAAAAAAAAAAAAAGTACCGAGAGAACCGGGAGACGGGCCAACATCTTCACCAGATGCAACTGAGAAACAGCCATACGGGTGGAGACGTTTTTTATTTAACGGAAACTTGAGCCAGGTAAACGCGCTTTATGTGACTTTAACGGTTTTTAATGACGGCGGAACGCTCGGTTTGTCAGGCGGCGTGTGGCTAGCCGTCCGCGGCTAACGTTCGGCTGTAGCCGCACCGTACCTCACCCACAGCGGCTACAGCGAGCGGCGGCACCCCGTGTAGCTCGCAGCAGCGGCGGTTCTCTGCTGTTTTGTTATATTAAGGCTGAATAATTCAAACCTCACGGCTCGTCTGTGACTCCATTTTAAATGAACTGCGCGGCTTTTTTCTCATTTTAGCCGGTTTGAACCGAAAAAAAATGCCGCATTCCCACCTTTGTTTGTCTTAGAAATACTCCTTAACCTCCAACCACCATATAATTTACATTTTAACACCACCTCCATCTGTCTGTGTGTGTGTGTGTGTGTGTGTATGTATTAATATGGTGACCGGTTCAAGCCAGAATTATTATGGCTAGCTTAATTGGCTTACCGAGCAAGCAAGCGAGCATCACCATCAGCTGAGCTCTGCTTTAAAGTTGCAGTTTGGGGCTAATTAGACGACGTTTATCTTAATTAATGAACGCATATTTGTCTGTTTATTCGTGTTAATTACAGCTGCATGAATGTTAGTCCTCTGTTAGACAGCAGGGCCACGCTAGCTCTTTATTTTGGCCGCATACTGTCACTGACTTTGTGATATTTCAGCTGCAAGCCCGAGCTGACACAACTTAAAGGTCCAGTGTGTAGGACAGGGGTCTTCAACTGGGGGTCCGTGGCCCTTAAGGGGCTCGCCGAGGTGCTGCAGGGGGTCCGCCAGTTTTTGTCAAAATAATTTGTGAGAATTATGAAATATAGCATGAATGAAATGCGATACTAACGTAGCAGAAAGCAGTTCATAAATCAGTAATTTAACACTCGCTATGGGTTGATGACGTGAAGCAGGATGGATAAATTTGCTAAAAGTTATTATAGGCCAGGCTTAAAATGTGTCACGTTTAAGAAATAAATGGCATATGAGGCCTTTAAGGTGCAATGAGAGACAAACAGGTGATATTACAGCTGTTTTCTGAACATTAACCTCATAAAAACTTCCTTAAAATACAGATAATGACACATGATACATATTTGGATAGCCAAAGTTGTGATATTACAGCCATTTACTGATTATTAAACTTAAAATAGCCTTTAAGACATGGAAAGATACATATTTGGATAACCAATGTTGATTTTACATCAGCTAAAGGTGTGAACAGGTGAGCGTGTCACCATTTAGGACTGAAAATGAACAGTGACATGCTGATTCACTGCCCTGCAATTAATCTAGGGGCACAGATGAGCGACGCAGCGTGATGTTTGTGTAACCGGAGCAAAAATAACAGCTTAAAAAGGCAAAAAAAATCTGAGCCATGTCGCCACAAAGGAGACCAAATGTCCTGCAGCCTTGTTGTGCTCTCATGTTCCAGCTGTTGTACAGTAACCGAATCTGCTTTAATGGCATATCAGTGACGCGGGAAAGGAGAGACAGCATACGATGTTCAACTGTGTCGATGTTTGTCCAGCATCTTTCTTCCTCAAATCAAAGAGTTGGACTGGACGTTTCTTATTGCCCCGTAGGTGCGAACGTGTTTGTCTAGACTGAACTATCCCCAGGGGTGTTCCCCAGCCCCTGTTTTCTTTTTGTCTTTCACACAATGCATGCTGGGAAAGGCCACGGCTCTCCCGGCAGAGTCAAAAAATGTGTCCGTAAGTTTGTAAAGAAGGAAACTCAACCCCCCCTCGTCTTTTCTAGTCTGAGACGAGTAACCACCATCCACCCGGCTGTGGAAACGTGCCGTGTCTCTGCATGTAAAGTGAGGAAAGAAAAAAAAAAGCAGCCAGCAGTTACTGGCATAACCGGTTGAAACCGCTCTCCTTTTAATAATTAAATTATGAACCGAGCTAAAAACAACAATTCAGCTGTTTCACCTGTCATCGGAGAAAATCGACTTTGCCCCTGCAGGGCGACCTCGCTCATTTAGAGGGATGTCGGGTTGGCGTCGAAGCGTAACACCCCCTGTCAGAGTGTTCCTACTGTTAGCTCCAAAAAGAAGGGATGAATATTTTAAAAAAGAGGAGTAATGTTCAGAGAAGGAACCTTAAGCGTGTAGACAGGATACTTTCAGAGCATATAGACGGTTCAAAGCTTCCTTCATTAAAATTCAACTTGGATCCTTTTTGTTCCCGTCATTGTTAACGATTTATAAAGTTTGTGTGGTTGGGGGACGTGACCCTAACCACACACACGCAGCTTACTTTACAGTTTAAGACTGAACATTTTATCTTGCTTTCTCTCTCTCTTCTCTATCATTTCCCTCCCATCCCGTTCCTTTTCTTCCCACTCAGATATTTTTATCTCCAAAGTGCACGTCAGACGAATTTGAGTTGCTTTAACTCGAGAGGAGTTTAACGCGCCATCCCGAGCCATAGCCCTCAACCTTTAGGAATCAAGACATAGCGTAGGCAGCGTGCTTTCAGTGCAGTTTGATGGGAAGATTGGGCTTGAACTCACAGGGACAGACCTCTTTGTGTGTTTGAACTCCACTACATTTCAAACAGTCACATGCCTGGTGGCGCTCGGCGGCTTTGCTTCAATGGAGAATCACAGCAGCAAAAGAACAAGTTGTAGAGGCCGCCGTTACCTCAGCATCACCTGGGAGATAGCCTAGCTCAGCTCAGCTTAGGTCAGCACAGCCACACTAGCTAGTCCTTGACCAACCCCGTCCTTCCTTCTCCTCCTGCATCCTCCCGACCTCCTCTTCTTCCTCCTCCTCCGCATCAGCTTCTTCCAAGCGAGTCACCATGGCATCGGTGCGCTTCACGGTGACCCCCACCAAGGCCGAAGACCTCCCGGGGCTGTCCGACGTGTCGCCCGACATCAGCTCCCGTTCAGGGGCCCGAGTGCGCTTCGGCTCCAGGGAGAGCGTTAACCGGAGCGACCCGCTCAGCGAGGCATCGGGAGGCATCACGACGGTCGGAGGGGCCGACACGCCGGATCACAGCAGTGTGGATCAAGGTAAACAACACACCCACACACACACTGATGTTTTACTGTAGTTCAAGGGTATACTTGGCAAGATCTTCCATGTTTAAGATGCGTCTCATAAAGAGCGCTCATGCTTCTAATGGCCAACAAAAGGAGCGTCACACACGCCTAGTCCGCCGCATACCGAGCTGTCACTCTGATTTATGTAATCCCACGACTTCTACTGGTTAATCCATATGTTTGAACGAAGTGAGCCAGCCACTCCTCTGTCTTGATACACTGGCTTAGAGAACGGCGAGTGAAGTCACTTCATCCTGAACCTGTTGTACATTTCCTCTGTCTGGATCTTTTGGGAGTCAGATAAACATTTATATTATCATATAAAGGTGGAGATATTCAAGCTTATTTAAGACTAAGATTAAATCTGGTGTGCACTTCACTTCTTTATCTCAGTGTAAACTCACATACATCTGCTTTGTAAACACTCGCTTGCAAACGGGAAGTGCTCATATCTGGTTTTGCGTAGTTTTTAACGATTCAGTTCAGGTGTAAACAAACAAATACCTGCCTTAATAAAACAGGTTGTAACTCAGTGGTTGACTGACATAAACGGTGAATGAGAGTGAGTGAGCTCTGGCATCGATAAGCCGGTTAATCAGCGAGGTAAAAAGTTACTTACTGATTGTTTCACTGTGGTTACATTCAACACAAATAGACAGACCACCGGACAGCTGAATGTACCCAGAGGAGAGTACTACAGTCTCTCCTATGCAGGTGAACATCAGCAGCTTCCTGATGTTACGTCACGTTTTCATGGTTTTCCTGAATTTCAAACATTAGGCCTCTTGTTGTTATTCGAGCTTTCGGTTTTACAGCGTCACTGGCTCTGCTCGCTCGCTCTTGGTTTTTCACTGACATACAAAGACATGCAGACATCTCTGTCCGGTTTTGTGGGAAGTAAAACGAGAAGTCGCGCGTGTGTTTTTCAACAAGTCCTGAGCATTTGACTCGACTCCCTGCCTGCACGGCGAAACGAGCAGCGAGCAGACTGCGAGAACAATACGAGGACTGTAACGTGATCGTGGTGTAGGTTTCACTTCCCACATACAGAGTGCATACAGTGCTTCACTTCTTTACTTAATGGGCATCGACAGCAGAAACCTTTGTGTCGATGTTTGCTCAGTCGTTTCGCCTCTAACTGCTGTGACGGTGCAGTTGTGCAGTGATTCACCGGATCAACACGAGGGGGGTTATAACTGACTGCATTAGCTCTGCTGATCCACTTAAGCAGTCTGCATAGTAGCGAGGATGCCCCGCGTTGTTTAATAAGCTTCCATAAATAGAAATCGAGCCGTTTGAATCCTGTTGAGCTTCGATCGGGGCCCTCGTGCTGCCGATACGATCGCACGGCGAGCGGCAAACAAGAAAAACGTTGATGGTAGTCGACGTGACGAGGCCGGAGAAAGGTCAAACGCTCTCTGTGCTCCATTATCTTTTGACACTAATAAAGTTAGCTGCTGAGTGATTACAGCTCACACACACCAGTCCAGTTGTTTCCTGCTTCACCACACACACACACAGAAGGCTTCATATCTGGATCTCAGGTGCGTTCGGCTGCAGTTCAGAGGACAGAATGAAATTTAGCACACGGCGCTTTGTTGCAGCGTCACATCCGGCGGTCCGGTCAGACAGGCTGAGCCATCACAAAGTGTCGACGTGCTTAAGATCCTGTTGTTGTCTTTGTGATTCCTGACTGTCCTGATCAACAGGTTAGACCTCGAACACACCAGGGGGAAATCCCGTGTGTGTGTGGTTGTAGACATGCTTTACTCGTGTCAGCGTGCGCGCGTGTATCTTCCTTCCTTTTTAAGCTCATTAGCTCATCGATTAATCTTCTGCTTCAGCAGCTGAATATCAAACAGGCGAGTTAGTGCCGAGTCACACTTTCACACTCGCTATCTTTGTCCAAGCAGGATGGGAAGTTGCCGCCCACCAGCCAAATGCTGGTTGTTTTTTTTCCTCACGTGGACGTTGACTTTTTCTCTGCCTGTCACCAGATAGTGAAACTTCGTGTGTGTGTCATGCAGCGTATTCCACCGTGGTTACAGTCTGAAGCAGAACATCTGGTGACCGCTCACACGCTTCAGAGTCACAGCTGTCGCTCCATGACACAATACAGTTTGATTATTGAGGTATTATTATACATTTTTAAGCAATAGCATGTGATTTGTTTACACAGACTGTGTTACAGTAGATCTATTGCACAGACTCGGATTGTTCTATGTAGTTAGATCTATGACAAACATGTGTTACTGCCTTGGTTGCTCCTGTTACCGGGGGAAGAGTCTGAGTCCCGTCGCGTGGAATGACCGTCAGGCTTATTGTTCTATTTTGTAAGAAAACTATAAGTATTACCTGTCTGGGATTAAACGCTGCGAAGTCTGCGAGCCACAAATCTGACACGTCGCCTCCACCACGGCCACTCGCATCTTCTGCAGAGGTTTTGTGGCGTCTCGGCGCCGTTGCCAAGCACCACTCTCTCCGTTCAATTGAAGAAAATCTGAGAAATGTTTCCTGATTCAGAAACGGCAAAAACAAAACTGGTTACGTGATACAGTTTGGACTGGTGCCATTTTTTAAGAAGGAGCTTGTTGACCGGAGTGACGGTAAGAAGATATATAGGTATAAAGAAAGGAAGCCTCCATCTTTGGATATCAATTATTATTTTTAACAATGAATCAAGATCAAGAATGTTCCACCAAACAGCAACCTGTGTATTTTTTCTTGACATATTCCCGTATTTTTAACAAATGGACGCGTGCTTGACGTGAGTCTGAAGTCGTCTCATGTGGACGTGTCCCTCTGTCCTTGCTTCTGTCCACTTGTGGCCGTTAGCTCGCTGTTAGCGTGACGGAGCGGGAGGGAAGTGATGTTGCTGACTCAGGCTCTGCTGATGCAGCGGTCTGTGCTGACTGAAGCAGAACTGAACCGGCGACATGGTGGCTATCGCATCAAACCGTGGTGTGTGTGTGCGTGTGTGTCTTAAAACAACAGTCAGCACTTCACACAGGTATCATGGCTTCATAAAATTACTCAGCGATTCGTGTTTTCTATTTTTTTATTAACATAACATGGGTGTTCCCATGACAACACAAACAGGTTAATTAAATCTGGTATCGACAGCTCGGGTTCCTTCCTCGGACCAGTCTGCGGAACATTAACAATATTTCCCTCTTTCTATTGACCTACCATCAACCTTTAAGTTGCAACGTCTGAGTCTGGAGTGTGTTTGGTAGACAGGAAGACATCACATGTTACACATAACATACACGCGTGTACCGGCTCGGCAAAGGACAGTCAAACGTTTTATCACCCAAACCACGTCCACGCGGCAGAAGTGTCTCCTCTTTTATCCCGTTCAGACCTCCGTGTTTGTTTGTGTGTTGCCTTCATGCCTTCACAGTTTGCTGCCTGCATCCAAAAGCGACGTCCAACAATGAAAGAAAATTGACATAAAAAGTGGCACATTTCATAGAAATCACAACATGAGTGACAGAATAGCGTCATAATGGCCGCATTGTCGTGCGGCACAGACACTCTGACCCACAAATAATCTTCTCCAGATGTTTGTTTGGTACAGACTCCATCACCCTGAATCATCGTTTTTTGTGTGTCTAGGTGATGGAAACTCCAAAATCTCCAGCGTGTACATCAACAACACGCACGGCATGGACGACGACGACTTCTACGACCGAAACCTGGCCTTATTCGAGGTTCGAACTACAACATGTATTGAAATTGAGCCGCTGTGCATCACGGTCACGTCATAAATGTTGGCCGTGTTTGCTGCTTTTGTTGTATTATACAGTGTATGGGTAAACAAGTGGAGGCTGAACTGGTCTGCTAAACTAGAGCTGAAAATAAAGCAGCGTGTGGCTGGTGGGTGCAGATAATTTTATTTATCTCCCCCTCCTTTTTTCTCTCCTCAATTTCCTCCTTCTACGTCTTATCTGTCGCCTTCCTTTGTGCTTTCTTTGCTCCACTTATTCTCCTTTTTTACTCCCTCGTTATTTCCTCGCTCTTCCATCCCCTGGCTATCTCGCTCCTCGCCTGCTTTGCTTTGCCTGCCGCTCACCTCTATGCCTTATCTCTTTCCACCCCTCCGCTACCCTTAACCCCGCTTCCCCAACTTCTTTTCTCCTCGCAGGAGGAGATGGACACCCGGCCGAAGGTGTCGTCTCTGCTCAATCGCCTGGCCAACTACACCAACCTGACGCAGGGCGCCAAGGAGCACGAGGAGGCCGAGAGCATCGGAGAGAAGAAGAAAACCAGCAAGGTACACCGGACTCTGTGATGAGTGATAATAGATTGGCATGCAGTAAAAACACCTTGTAAAAGGACAGTAAGCAGAAGTATGCCAACTCCCAGCACCCAGCACTCATACATGGTGCAGTATATGATCCCAGATGTACTTTGTCTTGCTGTACAATGTTCTTATACCACAGCAATCATAACCCGGGTCATGATTATGGGTACAGTCGTGGCGTAATCGGTTCGCAGTCGATGGGATCATGATCACAGGAAGAAGAGCAGCTTGTACATCGTCACCTGTGCTGCCTGAAGTCATCTGAATCCATCTTTTTTCTTAAAACAAACTCTGTCGTAGCCAAGCGACAGCGACCCTTGACTCTGCGTCTGAAAGTGAAAGTTCAGTCGGACGTGACCCTGATCTGCACTACAATCCTCGCTGATAAGGAAGCAGGCTGGCCTAGATAAGACAGTCTGCTGCCGTGGTTGAGAGTGATTTACGAGACGTCCAGTGGCGCAAACTTGAGGACGGTTGTGTAAAAAGGTAGTTCTCTACCGGTTAGCTAAAACTCGTCTGGCCACACGGCGTCTTTTGTAGAAGCATTAATGTAAATCTGATGCCTCACTGGCAGTGATTCACAACTAGTGCACCCCCAGAGTTATCTCAGGTGCATTAAAAATGATTTTAAATGGATGAAATGTCAGTTTTTAGTAGATTAATTTTGTTTGTTTTGAGCGCTCTGCTGTACTTCTGATTCTTGCGTCAGCGCTGTTTGAATCTGTTGTGGGAACCGGTAAAGCCAGCCAATTAATAATTGCATTAGGTTGTAATTTAGTCTTCCAACCGTGGCACTTTTCATTTCGCAATGATGCCCTCACCTTGCATCAAGTGTCTTACCTTGGTGCACTTTCGACTGTCCCTAAACAGTCGACCAGGGTGCGGCATGTTTACTTCAGCTCAGAAAGAGAGTCTTAGACCAACAACAAAGATATTGGTTTCATCTCTCTAACAGGAAGGTGTCTCATGGCACTTGGGTGTGCACAGGAAGCACACATACACATTCACACATTTGTTGCTGATATTTGAACTTTTCTTCACCCCCCCCTCAGTCGCCACAGATGGGGACGTTCATGGGCGTTTACCTGCCTTGCCTCCAGAATATCTTCGGCGTCATCCTATTCCTGAGGTTGACGTGGGTGGTGGGATCAGCCGGGGTGCTGCAGGGCCTCTGCATCGTCTTCATATGCTGCTGCTGCGTGAGTATTTGAGTGTTCAGCCACGTTAGCAGACGGACACGATGAGACAAAAGGCAAAACTCTATGCGTCTTTCTTTTCTTTGCAGACGATGTTGACCGCTATATCGATGAGTGCAATCGCCACGAATGGAGTTGTACCAGGTATCGTTCATCTTTCTCTACCATCTTTTCCATGCATGCAACACTTCGTACCTCGGCTGTTGAAGGAGTTTAGGCTACAAATATTTTTTTTAAAAGTCAACAAGAAACATTTGCAGGTTGCCTTTCTTTGCTGTTTTGTAATTATTTCATATTTTATACTATTTTTGTCTTTGTACGGACCAAAGAATTAATCAAATAATCCAGACAGGATGAATCAGTCAGATATTTTATAATTGTTAACTGTGCAGCTACACAGATGAATTGGTGGCCGTTACAGCAGCAGGTCTTATTTTATCTCTGATATATCTTGGTGTTGGCCTTTATGTCATCCAACAGATAAAAAAGACGGGAGTTCAGATGTTCATCGGTCGGGTTCTGCAGTAATTAACTGCTCCCAGAAGTGGAAAATCCAGTTTAGAGAGTTTGTAGATACAATAAGCGCAGAGTAATGTGTGTTTTTGGTTAATCCAGTCAAATAAATACTTGACAGATCACATACATCATCACATTGATGTGTAATAATCCTGTTAAACCAAAACTGGGAGTTGTACTGCTGCAGATGGAGTCTCTGCACTATTGTTTATAAATTACGATCACACCCGTAAGCCCCGTTTGGACAGGATTAACATTACAGGTGTAGGTGGGCAATAACATATTCACTGTGCCCCGGGGTGACTCATTAACACATCGGTACAGATGGCGCTTTAACCATCGCTTAATTAAAAGCCTGTCTGTAATAGACACGGACATTGCTCTTATTATTATTATTATTACGGCTGCAGGGGTGAAATATTACCCACATATGAAGTCTGGACGAGATTAAAATCAGTGCATGACATCCTGTAGAGGCATAAATCCAGTCTGAACGGGGCTTCAGCCATGTTTAATCGTTTCATAACTGTCCTCTTACATGCTGACATTCACATCGTTTGTGTCAGCCGGCACTAATCGCGTGCTTTACTGCAAATGAGCTTCAGCCAACCCGATAGTTCAGCAGTAAAACGCAACTCGAGAGTACAGAGGTGAGGAGATGCACATGTAGCCAACGTCCGGATGATAAAGAGATGATGAGGGATGAGACAGAATCAGGTGCTGCGGAGAAAACACAGGTTTTTCCGTCCATTTGAGCGGAGGCGGCACATTTTCTGGATCTAACTTTTGCAAAAACTCAGCCCGATGTCACTGTGGCAATTTACACTGCAAAATAGAGACATGAAGAAGTTTAATATGGTTTGAGAGGGAGCAAGCAAGCGGTGGTTGAGTGACATGAGAGTGAATGAGAGTGAGCGAGCCCCGGCCCAATCAGAGCCGTCTCAGCCGTTCAACACAACCCTGCTGTGATTGGCTGCAGCACCTGATCCTGTCTGAAGGTATCCTCACGTAAATCTCTCACAGCTAGCTGATAATAATAATAACTCACTCCGTAGATGCTCATATGGATTTTCCAGGTGTTCGTCTTCCAGCTGCCACATCACTGATAAAATACACGTTTTTTAATTTTTTTTTCTAATGAGTGTTATTTCTGTTTGTCCTGTCTCTCCTTCTGTCTACCTCTCCCTGTCTGTCTGCACACACATTTAAAAACAAACAAACAGGATATTTACCCGCCATCGACTTTGCCTTTCACTAGAACGCTCTCTCTCGACGATTATCCCAAATGTCAAAGTAGTGTGATATTTCCACTGGCATGCGACATTTTCGATAACAGACCGTAGAAGGAAACCCCCTCGGTAACATAGAGAATCGATCTAACATGTCTTTGTTTGGCATCATTTCATTCCATGCTGTCTTTTTTTCCCCTCACCCGAGCAGCTCTCGTGCTTTCTCACCATCTAGTTTTCAGATGGTAGTTTAATACTGTATGTATGTAGTTTACTGTGGTTAATGTAAAGTAATCTAAAGTGTTTGGCTTTCCAAATACAGCTCAGCACAGAGACGTTCGTTCAGTTTACCTGTACACATGTTTAAACCCACAACACCATTTACTACATTTCAATAGTCTTAATGTGTATTTGTGTGTTTTGTGAAGTTTGGAAACCAAACACTGAATTCTGAGCTCACAGTCGGTAGTGAATTTGTAGTTTCTCTCCTCATGTGCTCTGTTTTACAACTGGTTCAAATCGTATCAGCAAATGATGTTTACTGTTTGTTTGAGCTCGCGTGGCACGGCGATGCCGCATGCAACCGGAAGTTCCAGCAAGTTTCAGGGCTGGATTTTCTTTAAAATGTTCCTATAGGTTTTGGTACCAGAAAATTAAACTTAGTCTGATGTTTTGCTCCTTGATTCAGTTGAAGAGTTGATCAATCTGAGCTTATTTAGCTGGATTAAAGACGGGTACGTCCTAGAACGACAGCAAGCTTTGATGAGATTGCTCTTAGTCGACGCTTATCTGGGTCTGGTGGTTGGGTCAGGGTTTAGCAGGGTGTTCCACCCTTAGCTGGTCCAACCTGTTGGTCCATCTCACGCTCCACTTTCCCAAAGGAACAAGACCCGAAGATATTTTGCTTGGGGCAGCGACTTGTTTCGAGTCACTAAGAAGATGTTCGGGTCTGATACACAGCCCTAAAAACAAACAGATGCAGTACTTGTACTTCGAGTGAGGCCAAAAAACAGTAAAGAATCCTTTGCAGATACTGTTTGACCAAAGATCTGCTCTGTCTTCTGACTCCAAAGTGTCATGTAGAACATTATGCTTATTTCTTCAAGCATAGGATGACTTCTCTCATCAGCTGTCCTCTTCTCTCTCTCTCTTCACCTCCTAACATCATAATGTTACTAACATCCATCCCTCTCTCTCTTTATGTCCCATCTCCTCTTCTTGTCCAACATCTCTCTCTCCATCGTTTACAATCTATCTATATTCCCCTCGTTCCTCAACCATCTTCTCCATTCACACTTCTTCCAACCCTGATGTACAACCTGCCCCGCTCTCTCTCTCTCTCCTCCTCTCTCCTCCCCCTCCAGCGGGAGGTGCCTACTTCATGATCAGTCGCTCTTTGGGTCCGGAGTTTGGGGGGGCGGTGGGCCTGTGTTTCTACTTGGGAACCACCTTCGCCGGAGCCATGTACATCCTGGGAGCCATCGAGATCCTGCTGGTAGGTTCATCTTCAGATTGGTGACAGATTTCTGTGTTAATGTAGTTAAAGACGTCTTACTGACACACAAATTTGCCTAATCAAACGTGAAATTCCTGGAAGATCAAGACGTCTAATCATCTCGTCTCCCTCCAGATGTACATCGCACCTAAAGCAGCCATATTTGAGTCGAAGCAACCCGAAGGCGAAGGGGCGGCCATGTTGAACAACATGCGCGTCTACGGCTCCATCTGTCTCCTCCTGATGTCCTTGCTGGTCTTCGTCGGCGTGAAGTACGTGAACAAACTGGCCTCCATCTTCTTGGCCTGCGTCATCGTCTCCATCGTCTCCATCTACATCGGCGCTCTGGTCTCCGCCTTCAAGCCGCCACATTTCCCGTAAGCGCCGATTTTAACGCATCAAGATTTTTTTTGTTTGTTTTTTTATTTTTTTTATACTGACTCGGTTTCCGTCCGCAGCGTGTGCATGCTGGGAAACAGAACCATCAGCGGCCATGAAATAAATGGCCACTGTGCCAAGACCATGCTGCAGATCAGAGACCCGGCAGAAGGAGTCGATGCCAACTTCACCTTTATTCACGGTACGAGTGTGTCCTGCTCACACTCCTTCTCGTCTGTACCCGTTCATTCTTTATTGACATGTTTCATGCCTCCTACTAGAAAATGGCACTGTGGGCCCGACCTTTGACCCCAGCCCTTCTGCCGTCCCCGTGGAGACCACATATCTTTGGAAGCATTTCTGCCAGGGCCCTGAACTCAACGCCTCCTGCGACAATTACTTCAAGTCCAACAATTTCTCCGAGATTGAAGGGATTCCCGGCCTGGCCAGTGGGATCATATCAGGTACAGTGTGTGTGTGTGTGTGTTCGTGTGACAATACTAAACGTTTTTTAGAAGACACACACTGAGTCTGTCTCCTCCTCGCAGAGAACCTGTGGAGCTCCTACCTCAGCAAAGGCGACGTGGTGGAGAAAGGTTCCCTGAAATCGTCTCACGACCTAAACCCGGCGTCCAATCATCAGCCGTACGTGTTCGCCGACATCACCACCTCCTTCACGCTGCTGGTGGGCATCTTCTTCCCCTCCGTCACAGGTACGGACCGTGTTTGCTTTTCCTCCTCCTCCTCAGCAAATCAGCTGTGTTACGTTGACTTATAAATAGAAACACCATGTTGAACTTCACCTGCATCACTGGCAGGAAGAACAGAGTAGGTGTGATATTGATTCTTGCAGCTCTTTTTACTCACTTAATGAAGTACGATGGATTCGTGAAGTAATCCTGTAATAATCTAAATGTTTTGCTTCCTCAGGAATCATGGCTGGTTCAAACCGGTCGGGCGATCTGAAAGACGCCCAGCGCTCCATCCCCATCGGCACCATCCTCGCCATCCTCACCACCTCCATCGTCTGTATCCTTTCATGATGTACGGCGGGTTCAGCGCTCGCCTCCGTCTGCGCCTCAGCAGCAGGCCGTGGGGTTATCTATCTCAGTTCTTTAGTCATCGCTTAATGAGCTAAATTGATTGCTCGTTTGTGGTGCTGTTGTGTCTAAAAGGCTCTCAGGATTCATTTGATTAGCTCTGAGTGGCTGCTGAGTGTTGTTTTCCTGAGCGGTGGCCATCCAGACCTGAGCAGCGTTGTTTTGTTTGGCGCCTGCATCGACGGGGTCGTCCTCAGAGACAAGTCAGTGCATCCGCTCTGTCCGACTACATGCATGTAGGTAAATACACAGTGTTTGTGACGCGCGTACCTTTGCCTCGTGCAGGTTTGGAGACTCCGTCAAAGGGAACCTGGTGGTGGGCACTCTGGCTTGGCCGACTCCCTGGGTCATCGTGATTGGCTCTTTCTTCTCGACGTGCGGCGCTGGCCTCCAGTCGCTGACCGGCGCTCCCCGACTCCTGCAGGCCATCGCCAAGGACAACATCATCCCCTTCCTCAGGGTGAGAGCTGCACGTTCACACAGTGATTGTCAACCAGCGGCCTCTTTAGCCTCGGCGACAACCCACAACTATATCGCTTATGTGTGTGTGTGTTTGTTCAGGTGTTTGGCCATGGGAAGGCTAATGGAGAGCCCACCTGGGCCCTGCTGCTAACTGCCCTGATAGCCGAGCTGGGAATCCTCATCGCCTCTCTGGACATGGTGGCTCCCATCCTCACAATGTAAGACACAGCTGTGTGTGTGTGTGTGTGTCTGTGTGTGTGCGCGTGTGTGTGTGTGTGTGTCTCAGTCGTGTATCTGACTATTTAATGTTCATTTTTAGGTTTTTCCTGATGTGTTATCTGTTCGTGAACCTGGCTTGCGGCCTGCAGACGCTCCTGAGGACGCCCAACTGGAGGCCGCGCTTTTCCTATTACCACTGGTACTACACACACACACACACCACACACACACACACACACACACACACACACACACACACACACGCACACACACACACGTGTAACACACACTGATCTGTGCTCTGGTGTGTGCAGGACTTTGTCATTTTTGGGGATGACTATCTGCCTGGCGCTCATGTTCATATCCTCTTGGTACTACGCAATTGTTGCCATGGTGATCGCCGGCATGATCTACAAGTACATTGAGTACCACGGGTATGTTGCCATGGAGATGTGCCCCCCCTCCCCACCCTACATGATAGTGCATGTGCAGCATGGTCAAGACTGGTGTGTGTGTGTCTGTGTGAATCGTCTTGGTGTGTGTGTGTGTGTTAGGTGAGGTATACAGTATGCACAGCACATACCACAGTGTGTATCTTAATGTGGTGTGTGTGTGTTCGTGTGTGTGTGTATCAGAGCAGAGAAAGAGTGGGGGGATGGGATCCGCGGTCTCTCGCTCAGCGCTGCCCGCTACGCCCTCCTGAGGTTGGAGGAGGGACCGCCGCACACCAAAAACTGGAGGTACAGAACCGAAGACATCTTCGTGTCGTGTTGTGATCTAGCTTCATTTTTAAACGCTCCCTCGTCCGTCCCTCTCCAGGCCTCAGGTGCTGGTCTTACTAAAGCTGGACGAAGACGCCCACGTCAAGTCTCCTCGCCTGCTGACGTTCGCCAGCCAGCTGAAGGCGGGAAAGGGGCTGACCATCGTCGGCACGGTCGTCTCCGGCAACTTCCTGCAAAGCTACGGGGAGGCGCTCGCTGCCGAGCAGGTCTGTGGGAAGAGTCTGATGGATGAAATGAGTGATGAGGGAACGTGGTGCTTTCATGTTTCTCCTGTTTCAGACTCTGAAGCACCTGATGGATAAGGAGCGAGTGAAGGGCTTCTGTCAGTGCATCGTGGCTCAGAAACCACGGGAAGGTATCAGCCACATGATCCAGTCCAGCGGCCTGGGAGGAATGAAGCCCAACACGGTGGTGATGGGCTGGCCTCATGCCTGGAGGCAGAGCGAGGACCCTCAGGCCTGGAAGACCTTCATCAGTGAGCCACTAAATATGATTCAGAACAAATCAGAGAGTTCACGGTCGTTTTCAGGCTAACAGCGCCCCCTCTCTTCCTTCCAGACACAGTGCGGGTGACCACAGCGGCCCACCTGGCTCTGCTGGTGCCCAAAAACATCTCTCTGTTCCCCAGCAACAGCGAGCCGTGCACGGAGGGCTACATCGACGTCTGGTGGATCGTCCACGACGGAGGGATGCTGATGCTGCTGCCCTTCCTGCTGCGCCAACACAAAGTAGGAGCAACGTTTCTCCGTCTGTTGGCACATGTTTCTTTTTAAAGCTAACCGCTTTGTCTGAACGCTCCGTGCTCCTCAGGTGTGGCGTAAATGCGGGATGCGGATCTTCACCGTGGCCCAGATGGAGGACAATTCAATCCAGATGAAGAAGGACCTGGCAACCTTCCTGTATCACCTCCGCATCGAGGCCGAGGTGGAAGTAGTTGAGATGGTACGGTTCGCACGGCGACGGTTGCTTCATCAGGACAATTTGTTTTGGTTGTGTGAATGTGATAATGTAAACGACGAAGACGAAAGTCTGTCGATGCTCATCTCTGTCATCGCTTTCAGCACGACAGCGATATCAGCGCATACACCTACGAGAGGACCCTGATGATGGAGCAGAGGTCTCAGATGCTCAGACAGATGCGACTGTCTAAGTCCGACCGGGAGAGAGAGGTAAGCTTCAGGTCAGACCTGGTCAGACATGCGGTGTAAAGAAAACGGGCGTAGAGTTTTTGGGGTTTTTTTGCGTATGCGACAGTCATGAAAGATTACCGAGCTGCCTCCACCTGTAATCACTTTGAACTTCCTGCTCGATGTTTTATGGATTTTTTAAAGTTTCATCAAATGATTCGTCAGCTGTGTGAACGATTAGCCATGACTCGTCTGATTTGTCTGTGATTGTCGTGCATCATTTTATCAGGGAAACCCTGGTAGCAGCAGCAGTAGGCCAGAGGCAGGTGGAGCTACAAGGTCTCAGGTGAGGTCAGTGGTTATGGCCAGCTGTGAGTTCATTCAGTTTTTATTATTAAACTGATAGATGAAGAAGAAGATTCAATATTTCTCATCACTCACTACCTTCTTGTGAAATTTACTATATTAAATCTTGTTACTGTCTCAGATTTAATGTGTTTAGTCACTGAAAATCAAAAGAGAAGCTTCAGGTGTGAGCAATCCTGCTGCCCCGCCAGGCATGATGGGAAATTATGTTTCCTTTTTTTCCTATTTATTTTTTTCAAATTTTTCTTTTTTCTTTTTTTTTTAAAGGTCCAGTGTGTAAAATTTGAGTGACATCACACCGGACCTCTAAAAAAAAAAACTTTACGTCCGGCTTTCTTTGTGCTTCTTGTCCGTAATATTTATTTTAACCCCGCCTACATCGACCTGTGCTCTGTGATGTCATCACGTCATCATCACTGTTATTATTAATATTTTCTTCTGAAGCAGCCGTCTGATCGTGTCGTTTGTCTGTGTGCGTGTTTGAGTGTGTTGGTCATCTGTGTGTGTTGCCACGTAAAATTAGAATCATAATTAAAAGTTTGTTTGACGCCCTAAAGCTGATTTTTATTGTTTTAATCAACGATTTAGACGATTTAGAGTCTGTGACAGTTCACTGCAGCGCCTGATCCTGTTTGAATTCAGTTCAGGTGCTTTACAAGAGATTTATTTAATAATAAGTGGTAAAACCAGGATGCCCCGTTCAGCGTTATTGTTAAAAGTCCTGCTATCTGTTTTTGTCACTGGTGTCCTCAGCGCGTTCGCTGGAGTTTTGATGACGTAAGTTTACAGCTACTATTACACAGTAATAGTAGTAATGGCATCAGCTGTCCCATGTAGAGCGATTTAAAACGTGTAGCTGCCGTAGACTAGTGAATCCTTCAGAAAAGGACAAAAGTCTGGATGTTTGTTTGAAAATCAGTTTACCAGTTTTTCTTTGTAGCGTATAAATATAGTGAGTAGGCTGAGAGGCTTTTCTAGTCATAGCTGCCCTGACCTTTGACCCTTCAAGTAAAAAGAGCTTCTTTATCTGAAGGATTCAAATAAGACTTTGTCCAATAACAACGCAGATCTGTGTCGTTTCACCTCCGTTCACTCTTTCCTCCCTCGCTTCTTCTAAATTTCAGTTTTCTCATTTGACTCGGGTCCTTGTTTGTGCCCCCATCAGCTCACCTCCACTGCTGCTGCTAGAGTAGACGCAGTTTCGTATTAGCGAGTTAGGTGACTTTGTGTTTGTGTGTAGGTGTATCTTTTCCCCAGGTACAGGAGTACTGGAATCCACACCTCAAACACCTGCAAAGGAAACAGACAGGTACAAAGAGAAAGAGAGACAGGGAGAGAGAGAGAGAGAGAGACATGAGTAAGGAGTAGACGAGGGAGGCATCCATTAAGGTGGAAAACAAAACTTTGAGATGAGACCGATGAGAAATGTTTGTCTTTTTTTTTTTTACCAAACCAGGCCCAGCTGGTGAAAGATCGTAACTCCATGCTGCGGCTGACGAGCATCGGATCGGACGATGACGACGACACAGACGGCGGAGAGCGAGACAGGCCGACGAGCAGCGGCGGTGGCGGAGGCAGCTCCGAGCATCACCGACGGGTTCAGATGACCTGGACCAAAGAGAGGACGTCGCAGTACAGATCCACGCACTCCGGCTGCTCCACGCCTGAAGGCTTCAGAGACATGCTCAGCATCAGGCCGTGAGTAGAAATGAATTCACACAACGGGAGGCGATGGTTTGTTCTATCGCTGTTCTTTTTAAAATCTTGTTTTCCTTCAGGGATCACTCCAACGTCAGGAGGATGCACACCGCCGTCAAACTCAACGAGGTCATCGTCAACAAATCCCACGATGCCCGGCTCGTCCTGCTCAACATGCCGGGACCCCCGAGGAACACAGAGGGAGACGAGAACTGTATCCTTAACACTGAAACTTTTCACTTGATTCACCAAATTATGAACTCTCCTTCACGTCTTTTCCTTGACCTCATGATGTCGTCCATCGAGGTCAAGGAAAAGTGTTTCAGAAAAGAGAGGAGGTCATTTTTTGACTATTTTACTGGACCTGCCTTCTAACTGGTTTGCTGACATTGCCACCTACTGGTGAGTGTCAAGCATGGCACCATCACACCACACCCTCCTGCTTCATGGTGGGAACCACACATGTAGACTCCATCCGTTCACCTTCTCTCTGGTGGTCGTCTACAATGACCAAAATCAGAAAAACACAAAACATTCTTGTCATTTCTGGTTATTGTACAAGAGCTCACATATACGGGGCAACAAACGGAGACAGACAATCACACTCATGACAAGAAATATTTCAGCAAACAGCAGAAACTCTCCTTAACTTCCTGTCCAGACATGGAGTTCCTCGAGGTTCTAACAGAAGGATTGGAGCGCGTCCTGTTGGTCCGAGGAGGAGGAAGCGAAGTCATCACCATCTACTCCTGATCGGACGAGCGGAGGAAGCCAGCGAGCAAAAAAGGCAACCGATCACGCAGAAGTGAAGCGAAGGGAGGCGGCGGCGGTGGCGGTGGTGGTGGTGGTGGTGGTGGTGGGGCCTGTGAGCTCCACAGAGGGGGGAGGGGGACATGGGCCCCAAAAATAAAATAAAGGAAGAAGGAGAGAGACTGTCATTGGCTGCAGCGTCAGTCGTCACGCCCAACAACCCCTCTTCACGTCCCGCCTTTTTCCTTTAATCTTTACACTTTGCCGTCATGACGAAGGTTTCCATTCCACTTATGTGAAGCTACACTGTATGTGTGTGTGTGTGTGTGTGTGTGTGTGTGAAAGCCATCCACCTGAAGGAGGTTTGGTTTGTTGGAGAAAGGGACCAGTGGTTGTGTGAGGTGAATTTGGGGGGCGGTGGACCAGCGAACGAGTAGAGCGTCCCAGAAACCGAGCAGTCGTAGACTCAGGGTTGCTTTTTGTACAGAATGTATTTTGGAAGTGTTTTTAGAGAGTACGCTGAATGTCTGAATTGTTTTGTTGTTTTTCTCTCCTTGAAGACGGTAAAGTTTATTTTAATGCTACATAAGAAGGAAGAGGACGTTTTTTTCCTGCTCAGTGGTTAATTTAAAGGAAAATCAGTGTGTGTTTGAGCTGTTTCCTTACTTGAAAGTGAAAATTCACGGTTATTTAACTGCATTTGGGTCCATTTGGACAGAATCCGGCGCAGTGACATTTGTGCTGAACGCAACCACCAATTAACCGGCTTCATTGACATCAGCGCTCCCTCACTCTCATTCACCGTCTATGTCGCTCAACCACCGCTCACAGACTTGCAGTTTAGACGGTGGGTACATGAAATAAACAAAGCCAGAACACAACAAGTAGAGCGTTGGACTTCTCTGCCGGATTCTGTCCGAATTCGTCCCGTTGTTTCCTTTTTCTTACCTCAGAATTTGTTTGATCACACGGTCAAAGTTCAAAGTCGAGTGACACTGAATTATTTTCTGATTTTCGTGTGTTTGTCTGAACTTGCTGCTATTTCTCAGAATCGTATATCTCTTGTACGGAGGCCCATTTTTGCCAGGCAGTATAAATTTTTTAAAAACTTTAAGGTTGTATTAAAACTACTGCTGCTCTTAATTTTGACTGTAAATTTGGTTTCCAACGTCAAAGTTATTTGATTAGATTTCTAAATTTGGAAGTCAAACTTGTAGATCTAAATTATCAGACAAAAAAACACTGACTTAATGTTTCGACTTATAAAAAAAGTCCAAAGTTTGACTGACTGACGTAGAATTAGAAGACAGATTTATAACTTTAAGTTTATTAAGTAAAATTATGAGATATTAAAGGACCAGTGTGCACGATTTCGTGGCGCCTGGCGGTGTAGTTGCTGATTGCAACCCTGTCGCCTCACCCTCCTCTTCCTAGTGTGAAGGAGAACATACAATGGCTGTAAAATACGCCCTGAGAAAAGGTCCTATCAAGAGCCCGTGTTAAGTTTGTCCAGTAACATGTCATGATACACTAAAAAAACAGTTATACTTGATATATTTTGTCATATTCTGTAAATAGAGCACCTCAAATCTGACACTGGACCTTTTTAAGTGTAACTTTTAATCTCATATTTTTACTTTATTTTTATCTCGTTATTAAAAAATGGGCTTCTGTACACGCGCCACTCCACAATCTGATCAAAACCAATCACACAGCTGATTTACGGTTACCAAGTGACACACATCTTCATCTGTAAGACAGTGGAACACCAGCAGTGCGCTCTTATCTTGTACGTGTGTGTGTGTGTGTGTGTGTGTGATGGGAGTAACTCCTTCGATCACGCATGTTGGGAAAACCAAAATAAAGAAACTTAACCGTACCGTGCCATAAACTGGCCCCGCGTTGGACTGCATGTGTTAGAGTCGACGACGGCAGTGTTAGAGTGTGTGAGAGTTTGAAAATCAGTATTGTTAACACACTGGACCATCGTGGAGACGACCACTGCACTGCATGCTGTCACTTGGAAAGGTGTGTGTGTGTGTGTGTGATTCAGTATGTCGTCTTTTCCATTCCCTCTAATGAGAATATTGGCTGCGCTGTGTAGTGTGAGCTTGTGTCCTGAAACACTCCCACCTCACTGTACACTTAAACCTGCTGACATCCTGCTTTATGTGTCTGTGTGTGTGTGTGTGTGAGAGAATAAGAGCTAGTGAGCTTGTTGCTAAAGTAAGGAGGTGTTTGATTCCACTCTACTGCTTTTATTTTGTTTTTCTTTTCTTGTTTTTTACAGTGTTATCGTGCAGGGATTCTTTTATGTTCACTGTTATTTCTTAAACATGTTGTTTTTTTTTCTTGCTTGTACATAAAGACAGAAAAAAGATCCCAAGTTTTATCTTTTTTTAATTACATTAATATAAAAAAAGAAACTTCGCTTGAAAAATTTAAAAAATACGGGAATAAATAAAGCAATTTTGAAGGAAAAGTTCCAACACTTGTGATCCTTTTTGATTTATTATTGTAGATTGAAGATCTGTATTCACGTCACCTTTGGAATGTGATGTTTTACTTTTTTGACACTTTTTACACCTGAAGAATCTTTAATTTGCAGGTTAATACAGGGTCAACAATGATACAGTGAAATGTGTCATGTGACGAGATGAACCGCTCAGCTCAGCATTAAGGGCACTAATCATGTGACCGCACAGCGCATGAAGAATAAAAAGAAGCTAAAGACATAAAATAGACATAAAAATGTGTGTTCGATACACTGTACAAGTGTGACATGGTTGTGTGAAGTACATTCAAGTACTGACAAGTATATCTATCTATCTATCTATCTATCTATCTATCTATCTATCTATCTATCTATCTATCTATCTATCTATCTATCTATCTATCTATCTATCTATCTATCTATCTATCTATCTATCTATCTATCTATCTATCTAAACTGCATATTCTGCTTTATTTAGAGTTCTGGCATCAGGTTGGCACAGACACAATTATACTTTTATTTTTTTTAAATCTACTCCAAAGTCAAAATGAACTTGCCTTTTATTGTGAAATTCTTAACCCCTTCCCTCTTTTCTGCGTGATGACGTCACTTCCACTTGTACGTACAATCGGGAAGCCGGTGCCTTCTTGTGATATTTGAGGAAATCAATTCTGGGCGAAGTTCACGTCATAAAAAAAGTGGAATTAAAAAACCAAAACATTAAATCAGGTTTCGGTGGGTGAGCATGGAGGTAAGAGTGGTTAAGAGTGTTGGAAACTGTGTTACTTAATAAAAAAGAATCACTTTTATCTTCAAACACACAAACAAACAGCTGATGGCCTCGTCACGAGCGCGTCTCTGGTTACAATCCAGATTACTTTAACTTCACTTCTTATTTTCACTTTGCATTCGTTTAATCACATTCATTTGTTTGTTTATTTATTTATTTGGGCCAAATTAATCGCTTATAATGTTAATCTAATGATCACACGCCCAGTGTAACATGTTTAAAGCGAACAGCCGGCACTGAAAAGGCTCAAACGGACGTTAAATAAATGCTCTCATCTTTTAAATGTTAGTTTTATCTTTAAAAATATGTTTCTTCTTAAGGCGGAAGGATTTCACTGGACCGAACCGGAAAAGTAAGATAAGCTACCCGGCGGCCGTTAAAACTACATTTGTATCCGTTAAAATATTATAAAATAATCTTTTTTTTTTTTTAATGAAGTAATCTTGAGTCTTTCAAAGCTGCACGCGATATTTTCTGTTAAAGGTGCAATTATTAAATATATAAAATGTCCTTTGTCGAAAATATATAAATGACAGGCAGCTTCCTGTTCATAACCTTCAAAATAAAACCAGGTCAGTATAAAATCTGTATGTGGGCAGTTTTGTACGGATTTTTGAGATATTAGTACTGACAGAAATCTATAATCAAACCACAAAATATTTAATTTATACAACAAACTAGATGGAACTATGTTTTTGTTTGTTTTGTTGCTTTATTGCATTATAACTTTGTTTTGTTCAATCAACATATTTTACTAGGAGACCAGGATTAATTGTATTTGAAGCCACTTTCTACATATTATTATTATTATATAACAATAAAATACTTTACAAGGTTAGTTAAAGCCAAGAATACTGGCATCGGGTTGGCACAGACACAATTATACTTTGTCAAGCCTTTTATTCTGAAACTCTTTTTTGCGTGATGAGGTCACTTCCACTTGTACATACAAACATAAAACATACTAATTAATATTGTATTCCATTCCTGCTGTTAAATCTTACACACTGGACCTAATGTGTTTTTTCCCCCCCATCTGAACTAGATCTGATTTTATTTTGAAGTCGCTTTCGGTCAACATCCGGTGTTGCAGTCGTGTAAACTTGACCCCCCCCCCCGGGTTTATCCCATCGATGATCCGTGTCTCCGGATCAATTGAGCAGCCTGGCCCGGGCCAACACGAAGCCAGCCTGGACTCGGTCTGCCTTCCTTTCGCTGTCAGACACCTTGAAAACGGCCCACCACCGCCACAGACAGCTCGTTTACCGTGTACCGGAGCTCTCGAGCCCTCCGTCCGTTAACGGCACGTAGCGGCGCGCGCGTACTTGACCAACGGCCGTTGGTTCTGTGTCGCGTTTGAGGTCCGACAGACAAACGGGCGCCAGGCTGAAGAGCACTGCAGCAGCCTTGCGTCAAAGCCAGCTAACGCTAAACCGTGTTAGGACAGGTCAGCGTTAAAAAGACAGAGAGAGACCGGTACCGGCCACGTTACCTCGGTGGCTAGACAGCCAGGCTATTTTTGGCACGGGTTTGTTGGCTACGTGCGTGTTAAAGCTGTCACGGTTGGCGGTTATTAAAATAAATAACCGTTAGCTATCTGAAGCTTACTTCAAATAACATTTTAAAAATCGGACATTTCGGTTATTCGGCGTAACGTTTTGAATTAAACAACACGGGAGAGAGAGGGGAGGAGGAGGGGGGCCTCATAAAGCTAACATAACATATGAGGCCCAGCTGAAAAGGAAGAAAGACAGAAAAGATGGACCTGAATTTTTATTCGGATTTAACGGACGGTACCGGGCAGCACGACGGTGATCCAGAGTTCTTGGATCCGCAGTCGTTCAATGGATTTGACTCTGACAACAAGGTGACTCCAAACTCATGACGAAAAGGACACAGTGTCATGTGTTTGCATGGGTTTTTACACGTTTAGACTAGCTGCCATTGAACGCACCAGTTTACCTGTTTACTCATTTGTGAGTGTTTTATTGTGAAAAACTTGTTCACCTTCATGTTTCAGTTCCCCGGAGGCAGCGACAACTACCTGACCATTTCTGGCTCCAGCCACCCGTTCCTCTCCTCCTCAGAGGTAGGTCAGGCCTCTTTAAACATCTGGATCTTAACGTGGCGTTCAGTTTTCTCCCTGACAGGGTTTGCTTGGTGCCGTGGAGCCTCCCTCCACCTCCTCCTCCATCCTCCACGTCCACCTCCACCTCCTCTTCGTCCTGTGGACAGATGTTTTGTCTTACAAATCACGTCCGAGCGTACGCCGCAGTCACAGAGCTGAGCGTTCCCGAGTCCGAAGTCGTGGTTACGACTGGGATTTCTCTGGACTTGTCTCCTCTGTAGGAAACTGAAACTGAAACTTAAACATCTGGCCATCTTTTGTGGAGATGTTCAAACCTTCTGGATGAAAATATATCACATCTGCTGCCTGGTTTAAAGTATTTTTACATCTAGTCTATAAGTACTGTGTCAGCTGTGGAGGGGGGGCAGATCCGTCATGTCCAGGTGTTGGTAGTGTTGCAGAGGAGGTCGTCCTGATCTGGTAAGAAGAAGGTAGGAGGCATCGTGACGAGAGAAGTTCAGTTGACCTTTTATAGTCTTTTTCGGCTACCTGTGTTTGGAAATTGCGACTTGTGGTTGCCGCGCAGCAGAATGAATATTTTTGATCCAGATGGTTGTGTTGTCCGGTTATTTTATGACGGACGCTTAGCTCTGTGACTCCAAAGTAATGGTGAGGCTAATCAGATGCACCGCCATCACTTTATTAACATCACAACTGTGCCTAAACTCAGTTACCTCTAACTCAACACTTAACAGCTGGAAAATTATATATATTTTTTACATTTAACCATGTTAATATTTGATTTTCTTTCAGCGTTCATGAATATAAATGATGTGTGAGTGCCATGAGTACATATAAAGCCAGTTTTGTTGCCACGAATATGAACCCATGACATTTGTAATCTACTTCAACGTGCACTTACTGACATACTCACATTTTTTAGTGTGCCACTAAACCCATTGACCTCTTCAACCTCGCTGGATCTGCTGGTGGAGTATGAATTATTTATAAATATTTTATATTTCACACCCCTCCTACTTGAATTCAGGCACTTTTTTTTTTTTTAATCTGTCCTTTACAGTCAGAAACAAGCATCCCGTCAAGCGAGTCCTCAAACATCGTGTCAGAATATGAATCGATAAAAACAAGAGTTTGACAAATAACGGGATGACGGAAGCTGTCGTCACATCACCTTCCAATGTCTTTAATAACTAGAGTCGTTGTTTCAAAAGTGTAAATCTCTAGTCGTGGTTTGTGCACAAACTTTAAAGGTCCAGTGAAAGGAATGGGACAGCGTGTCCGTGAAGAGAATATGCGCTCTGGCCGTGTCGGCTTCTGCCTCCTCACTAATCTAAAACTTGTCAGACGTGGATCAGAACCAGAATGACGCCTGACTGCTTAAACAAGCCACCTGTCGAGACACCTACCTGTCAAAGTGTCCGCGCTCTTAATTCTGCATAACTTTAAGCCTTAGTAGGCTTACAGAGGCGTCGATTATGGCGTTGGTATCAATGAAATGTTGTCAATTCCCATCCCTATTCAGGAGGTAAGCCCAAAGATTGGCTGCTAAGCCGCTAATCTTGCTGTGTAACACAGGCCTTGAACACTGAAAGTCATTTTTCGACACCTCAGTTAAATTCTCCTGAATAATTTAAAGATATTTTAGAATCTACTAAAACTTTCCAAAAGCTGTGATGTTCTATCTTTCTTCTGGCTCTCCTACCTTTCTTTCCAAATTCTTATCTCCACCCCAATTTCTTACAAACTTGTTTTTTCTTGTCCTTTCTTTCCGTCCGTCTTTCACTCCCATCGTCTTGTCTTTCCACTTCCGTCCTCCTCTGGTTCCATCTCCTCTTCAGACCTTCCACACTCCCAGCCTCGGCGATGAGGAGTTCGAGATACCTCCCATCTCTTTGGACCCGGACTCGGCCCTCTCCGTGTCTGGCGTTGTGTCCCATTTTGGGGAGCTGTCGGACACCGGCCCCTCCGACAGCGTGGTGGTACCCGGGAACGCTGTGGTCGAAGGGGACGACCCCTCGTTCGCCTCCACTTTTGTCAACGCTCCCTCGCAGGGACTGGAGCACCTGAGTCTGGGAGTCATCAACCAGTCTGGAGGAAGCGCTTTGTTGGGATCGTCACTGGGAATGGTGAGTCCAGGACGTCTGAACTTATCCTGGCGTCAAAAACACCGACTTCATTCACGTTTTCTGTCGTCTTTCCATCTCCAGGATCTCGGTCATCCCATCGGCTCTCAGTTCAGCAGCTCGTCCCCGGTGACCATCGATGTCCCACTCGGTGACATGAGCCAGGGTCTGCTGGGCTCCAACCAGCTGACCACAATTGACCAGTCGGAGCTCAGCGCTCAACTTGGGCTCGGCTTGGGAGGCGGAAACATACTGCAACGCCCGCAGTCGCCCGATCACTCTCTGTCGGCCACGGCGTCGCCCACCAGCTCACTCCAGGATGACGACATGGAAGACTTTAGAAGGGTGAGTCTTACGTCCATGAACACACCATTAGTTTTCAGAAAATTTGTAGACTTAAACTTTCCAAAGATACCAAATTCTGTTTAAAAAATTCTACTCAGTCTATACTGAAACGGTTCGTGTGCTCTCTGCAACAACCTCAACTAAAAATTGGACCTCTTCATCCTTCTCCTCCCATCAGAGCGTCCTTGTTGAGTCTCCGGTCTCTCTCTCCGTCTCTCCCGGTGTAATCTCCCTCGATTCCGGCCTGTGCGAGTCCCCGCTCTCCACCCCGTCCTCCAGCGTATCCCTGGCCATCGGACAGAAAGTAGGAGCAGGAGGAGTGAAAACGGGGAGGAAGCCGAAGCCTGCGAAAGACCCCAACGAGCCTCAGAAACCTTTGTCGGCCTACGCGTTGTTCTTCAGGGACACGCAGGCGGCCATCAAAGGACAAAATCCCAACGCCACATTCGGAGAGGTTTCCAAGATCGTGGCCTCCATGTGGGACAGCCTGGGGGAGGAGCAGAAACAGGTGAGAGGGAATGTGTCAGTTGTAGTTTGTAGAGAGTAGACTGGTCAGTACACACACATCCTATGGGCTCAATCACGTGTTGAGATTTAAACACAGTCCTGCTGTCTTTTTTCAGGTTTACAAGAGGAAAAACGAAGCGGCGAAGAAGGATTATTTAAAGGCGCTGGCAGAGTACAGAGCCGGCCAAGTTTCTCAGGTGAGAGTCTCTGATGGTCGATATCGACACATCATGAATAAGTCATTACATCTGTTAAAATAAAGATTAAACAGCTTCAAATTGATTAAACTGCAGATTTAAGTACTGACATTAAAGCCTCACTTCAGAGCTTCATCAGTGTGTTCATGTTTTAAGTGACAGCAGACCTCGATGTTCTAACATGTTCTCGTCTTTGTTGTGTCCCATCATCTTCTCTTCAGGCCCCTATCGAAGTCATGGACACCGCCCCATCGCCCCCACCTCCAGCCCCGGCTCCCATCATCACAGCCGCACCTGTCCGCCCCCCTAGCTGCTCGCTCCACCAGGTCCCAGCATTACAACCCTGAAGAGAACACCATCACCAACATCTGTACCTCCAACATCATCCTGGACCTGCCCCAGGTCACCACACGCTCCAAAACCGGCGCCATCAAACCCCAACTCAACCCTCCAAACCCGCCCACCGTCACCAAGATCATCATCAAGCAGACGCCGCTGCCCTCCGGCGGGATGTCCGTCACGGCGACTGGCCGCCTCCTCGCCGCGCCAGCCTCCGCCACTGCAGCAGATGCAGAGCACCCCGCCTCCGCCTCGGCTTCAGCAGATGGTGCACGCCCAGGCTCCTCCACCCCTGCAGGCCAAACCACGAGGCGCCGCCACCGCCCCACCTCCGCTGCAGATTAAGATTGTCCCGTCGGCACGGCAGTCAGATTCGAGCGCTCCGATCATTGTGACGTCAGGCGGCGAGACGCCCACGTCGCCCTCTGCGGGTCTGACAGTGGAGGTGGGACAGCCGGCAGGAGACGAAGTGGCGGAGGCAGAAGAAGGGGTGAGCTCAGCAACACGGACTCCACACTGCATATTCTGAAGCAGACGATTGGATACAAACCTGTCTCTTTGTCTTGTTTTGTCTCTCAGATGGAGGTGGAGGTGAACGTCGCGCCGCTTCCGAGCGTGACGCCAACATCCCGGAACATTTGCGTACGCGCCGGCTGCACCAACCCGGCCGTGGAGAGCAAAGACTGGGACAAGGAGTACTGCAGCAACGAGTGTGTCGCCACACACTGCAGGTGTGTACCAAAACCACCAAATCTGAGTTGTAGAAGTTTATTAGTAATTTACAGCAGCCATTTTGACATGAAATAGTAAACACAGGTCTTACCAATGATACTGATAAAGGTTCCTACAATAAATAAACCTGCCTCTGAATAGGATCAGCCCACACTGCTGTATATTAACGTGTGTTATGATGATGATGGTATGAAGTTTTTTTTTTTCTTTCCTGTTTCCTCCTTGGCAGAGACGTGTTCATGGCGTGGTGTGCCATCCGAGGGCAGAACTCCACCACGGTCACATAGGAAGAGGAGGAGCGCTGCACGGAGAGAGAGAAAGGATCAATGAACAGAGGAACGATAGACTCGGGTATTACGGACATCATGGTTGGTTTAGACGGACGCGGAGACGTATTAAAGTCACTACAGTGTACTTCTCTGTGAATGACGGCACAAATGGAACTCGAGAATGACGGACGGATTAATGATACAGAAGAAGAAACTAAAGACTTTGACGTTGATCATCTGTTGTGAATCTGAATTAAGGACTTGATGAAAACGGAACATTTTATATGAATTTATGGTGATTTTAATTGTTTTGAAAAGAAACAAAGTGCAGGAATGAAATCATGATCTTGCAGACGAGTTCAGTTCATTTCACTTTATGTGTGTGTGCTCTTCCCTTTACCGTTACATGGAGGATCGAGTCACGTAAACGGAAAGTACTTCTTCTAGAGACTTAACGGACACACGAGTGACAACCGGACAAAGCACAAACGGGTAGTTTAAAGACATACGAAGAAGAAGAAGAAGAAGCCATTTCGGGACGAGGTGGCCACCAGCCAAATGCCGTTTGTCAGCTTTACAAGCCACTATTGGAGGAAGAACGGGGGGAAAAACTACCATAAAGTTTCACAGGTGCTAAAATTCAGGAAAGAAATCGCTTGAGCATTTTTGTGTTCTCCTCTCCTGCTGAAATAACCCCGCGACGTATGAGCTTTTTTTGTTTTTTAAATACGTGGTGCATAATTTGTTTGAGGTTGAAATGTGGTGTTTAAAAATGGATGGAAATAAACACACCAGCTCTGACAAACACTACTGTAAAACGGGAGGGAGGGAACACAGTGTAACAGCTTTACTTTTTACCGTTAACGTGTTTAATTTAACAAGTTGATTTCAGGTCTGAATAATCATGAACGGTGACGTTTGCTTCCAAAAAAAAAAAAAAAGTGGAGATGAAATGATGCAGTGATCGGTCTGGTTTATTGTAGATATCTTGGAAATGTTTTTAATGGTGAAATAAAAAAAATATTTTATGTTTTAATATACATTATGGCCTTTATAGCTGCAGCTGGAGTCAAGATTGATTTGATTTAAAGGTCCAGTGTGTAAAATTTAACAGGATCTATTGGCAGAAATATTCATAACTATGTTTTTGGTTGTGTATATTAACCTGAAAATAAGTGATTATGTTTTTGTTACCTATCAATGAGACTTTTATATCTACTGAGGCAGCGGGTCCTCTTCCCGCTGTCCACCATGTTTCTACAAACTGACCTCCTGACCTTTTCTGGATGCTGTAGTTTATCCGGGAGGGTGAGGCGAGCAGTCTTCAGTTGGTTAACTTTTTTAATTTTTCATTTGAGAACAGGAACAGAACACGGCATATATTTTGTTATTTTTAATGATGAACTTTTACGAGTGTCAGATTTTTTCCCCCACTTTTATTTATTGATTAATGACAAAAGGCAGATTCCAGTTTTTTTAAAAAGCACTGCATACACCGAACAGAAGAAGCAGCAACTTTAAGCCACGTGCAGACTAAAAGATTTTTTTACATCCCTTATTAAGAGAAATGTAAAAAAAAAGTTTTATCTGTAAAGCATTTAATATAAAAATGTAATATATATAATGTTATTATCTGAGATGCCAAACAGTGCACAGATAATTGCAAAAAATATATAATAAAATATATATACATACACAAACATTGTTTTTTCTGACACCATTTGGCATCTCAATAACATTTAAATTCTTACATATTCCATATTATAATATAATATTTTTATACACATTATTTGACAATACATTTTGTTTTTGTCTACATACACAATAAGTAAATGTAAGATTCTTTTAGTTTCAACGGGGCTTAAAGTTCTTCTGTATGCTGCATAAAGTGATTTTTCTTTATTGTAATTTGTCCTTTTGTCATTTATCTCAATAAAGAAGGAAAACATCGTGAACTTTTATCATAGATAATGACAAAATATGTCAAATATATCTATATAAAATATATATTTTATGTATATATGTTCACAGAGAAGAACACAGGAGATCACGTCACATCATTCTATCGCGAGATTACCGCCATAGAAGCGTTTGATGACGATGGCGGGAAAACCCACCATGGCGGGAAAAAAAGAGGGCACACACACACACACACACACACAGCGTGGTCAACATGAGACAGGGGGCGCTGTTTCCCGCGTACAAATTCATTAAAATGCGCCACAAATGCAAAACCGTCAAATAAAAAATCAACAAAGTGACGCAAAAAACAAAAAGACACGACATTTTTTTTAACATTTTGTTTCATTTTAGCGCCTTTTTCGGCGAATACCGTCACTAAACAAATCGAGGAAGGAGCCGCTGTGGTTTTTAAAATACCGTTTTTGTTTATTATAAAAGATAATATGTGAAGGAGGGGGGAGGGAAGAGGAGAGGAAAGGAACTGTAGGTAGGTAAGGAGGAAGGAGGGAAGGAAGGAGGGGGGAGATAATTATAACAGACTGGTGTGTGTGTGCGCGCGCGGTTGAGTGTGTCGATATTACATTCATATTTTTAATTATTCAGGCTGTTTTAATCGCTTCTCGCGGTCGCTGCGTGGCGTGTTTGTTCACATGGGGGAAGGCCTCCGTGGCGGCAGCAGCAGCAGCTCGTAGTCGGTTTGTGGCTCCCAGCAGCGGCGGCAGGAGGAGCAGGCGTGGAAAGAAAGTGCGTTATTGTTAGTTGACTCTCCTCCTCATCATCATCACCATCATCATCATCCTCTTCTTCTTCTTCCGGCCCTGCTGTGCAGCGAAGCCGGGAGCTGGAGTTTGCAACACACGGCGGGACTCACCATGGCGGTAAACCTGGACAAGGAAGCGTACTACCGCCGGATCAAGAGACTGTACAGCAACTGGAAGGTAAACACGTCAAAATAATGCACGTTTTTAACGCGTTGAGGTGTTTTAATGTGTGGAAACACGCACAGTTACCCGCGTTTCCCCCCCACATCACACACCGAGAGGCTCGACTCTGTTGTCGGCGTGAGTGGTGATGTTTCCCCGGCCCCGCATCCAACGCCGACACCCAGGCGGCGAACAAGGCCTCGACCCCCGGCTTCAACTACCCTATTTCCCCGGCAGTGAAGCTCCTCTCCCCGGAGGGTGTTTCACCTGTTCTCACTTTTATATGTCAGACAAACGAGCTAGCTACCTTCCATTCACCACCACCACGTTAGCTAGCCTAGCCTAGCCTAGCCCAGCTAGGTAACTTTGCCACCGAGCTAACTTAGTTAGCCCCCCCCCCCAAAAAAAATATAAGAAACGTGAGCTAACTTGACGAAATAAATCGCGTCTGAAGTGACGTGAGGGGTGTTCAAAACGCGTGCCCGGCTGCTCAAACTGTCAGGCATGCACTTGTAACGTAACGTTACATGCTAATTTCTTAGCTGGCTAATTAGCATGAGAATAACGCCAGCAGCATCATGTGAAGAAGCATGTGGAGAGCACTCTCTTTAAAGTCGTTCAAAGTACTTCAGCGTCAACCTGCGCCGACTTTTAAAGCTTTAAACTTATTTTCAGGAGTTTTACTTTGATGCTACTTGAGTTTGTTTGTGCTGTTGTAGCTCAGAGACGCTAAATTTAAGCATGAAGGGGAGCTAACGGGCGTTTAGAGACTTTAAAGCAGCTTGGCTTGTGTGTGCTGCAGCATCAGGTGCTGATGAAACCATGAGTGTTACAAATCAACTTTCAATGTCAGTATATGAGGTACACACACGCCTGTATTAAGGAGGTACACACACGCCTGTATTAATGAGGTACACAGGCTTTTGTTAAGGAGATACACGCTTGAATTAATGAGGTACACACACTTGCCTGTGTTAAGGAGGTACACACGCCTGTGTTAAGGAGGTACACACGTCTGTGTTAAGGAGGTACACACGCCTGTGTTAAGGAGGTACACAGGCCTGTGTTAAGGAGGGTACACACCGCCTGTGTTAAGGAGGGTACACACACGCCTGTGTTAATGAGGTACACACACGCTTCTATTAAGGAGGTACACACACGCCTGTATTAATGAGGTACACAGGCTTTTGTTAAGGAGGTACACACGCCTGTATTAATGAGGTACACACACGCTTCTATTAAAGAGGTACACACACGCCTGTATTAATGAGGTACACAGGCTTTTGTTAAGGAGGTACACACGCCTGTATTAATGAGGTACACACACGCTTCTATTAAAGAGGTACACACACGCCTGTGTTAAGGAGGTACACACGCTTCTATTAAGGAGATACACACACGCCTGTGTTAAGGAGGTACACACACGCCTGTGTTAAGGAGGTACACACACGCCTGTGTTAAGGAGGTACACACACGCCTGTGTTAAGGAGGTACACATGCTTCTATTAAAGAGGTACACACATGTCTGTGTTAAGAAGGTACACACGGTTGTATTAAGGAGGTACACACACGCCTGTGTTAAGGAGGTGCACGCATGCAGCTCAGACACTAAATTTAAAAACTAGCTCCGTGTTGTTTCTAACAGTCATTTAGAGACTTTAAAGTGGCTTTTTGAGGCCTGTGTGCTGCAGCATCAGGTGCTGATGTAGCTGTGAGAGTTACAAATCAACTTTTTCCAGTGGTGCTAACAAAGCTTGCAACCTGTCCATGCACATTCATTCATCTAACAGCAGCAGAGCTCTCTGGTTACCAGAAGTTTCCTATACAGATAGAGTGTGTGTGTGTGTGTAGCTTTCATGACATTAAATCATTTCTCTTTTTTTCCAGAAAGGAGAAGATGAGTTTGGCAAAGTCGATGCCATCGTGGTGTCCGTGGGAGTTGACGAGGAGATCGTGTACGCCAAATCTACAGCCATACAGGTGAGGTCGAGTCCCGGCCTTTAATACCGACAGAGACACGGTCAGTGCCGATACTGACTCTTATTTTTTGTTTCCTCAGACGTGGCTGTTTGGCTACGAGCTGACAGACACCATCATGGTGTTTTGCGACACCAAAATCATCTTCCTCGCCAGCAAGAAGAAGGTGGATTTCCTCAAACAGGTGGCCGTGACAAAAGGCAACGAGAACGCCAACGGCGTCCCGCCCATCACGCTGCTCACCAGAGAAAAGGTAACCTGTGTAAAGACACGTAGAGGTACACACACTGCCTCAGCGTTGTTCTGCAATACTGTAAATACAAAAGCATGTAAAGGTTTGAACTTGTTCTCTGATTGTGTGTGCTTGGTGTCACAGAATGAAAGCAACAAGGCCAACTTCGACAAGATGATCGAGGCGATTCGAGGCAGCAAAGAAGGCAAGACGGTCGGCATCTTCAGCAAGGACAAATTTCCTGGAGAGTACATGAAGAGCTGGAACGACACGATCACGGCCGAGGGGCTGGAGAAGGTGAGACGCGATCCAAGCTGTCACATTGAAAAAACTCTCTGTTGGCGACACCTTCTTAATCTTTTGCGTCGCGACCCGTCCTTGCAGGTTGACATCAGCGCCGTGGTCGCTTACACGATGGCGGTGAAAGAAGACGGAGAGCTGGGCCTGATGAAGAAGGCGGCGGCCATCACCAGCGAGGTTTACTCCAAGTTCTTCAAGGAGCGCGTCATGGAGATCGTCGACGCAGATGAGGTAACGTCAAACTGACAATTTAACGGACGGACTGAAATTATAGCAGATTTTTTTTTTTTTTGGCTCATTTTCCAGCCCGTGTTTGGTCACTCTTGTCTTGCGTGTACGTCATATTGATTGGACCAAGTTGGAAAAAAACGACAATGTCAGCTTCCCTGTTGGAAATATTGGACATCTCTTACTACAACTTGTTGTCCAACAGCTGTGCTGCAGCAAACATCCCATGTTTCAAAGAAATGGAAGTACTTTCTCCAGCAGAAGAGTTTGTGTTACCGGTGTCGAATGTCTTCCCGTCTCGTTCCAAAACAGAAAGTGCGTCACAGCAAGCTGGCGGAGTCGGTGGAGAAGGCCATCGAGGAGAAGAAATACCTGGGCGGTGCAGATCCGTCCACGGTGGAGATGTGTTATCCTCCCATCATCCAGAGCGGAGGAAACTACAGCCTCAAGTTCAGCGTCGTCAGGTAGAAAATGTGGAAAAGTTTTGTCACGTCCTGTTGATGTTGAAGAAATACTTTGACGTCATTTAATGATTCACTTCGGACCTTTTTCCCTCTTCCAGCGATAAGAACCACATGCACTTCGGTGCCATCACGTGTGCCATGGGCATCCGCTACAAGTCGTACTGCTCCAACCTGGTGCGCACGCTCATGGTGGACCCGCCGCAGGAGATGCAGGACAACTACAACTTCCTGCTGCTGGTGGAGGAGGAGCTGCTCAAACAGCTCAAGCACGGTGAGTCGCGTTGGGAGCTTTGGGTTCTCGTTGGTTAAAGCCGCCAAGCGTGACGCCTGTTGTCTCCTCCTCAGGTGTAAAAATCAGCGACGCCTACAACACCGTACTGGAGTACGTGAAGAAGGAGAAGGCGGATCTCGTATCGAAGCTGACCAAAAATCTTGGGTAAATACACACGAATAACATGTTTTAATGTTCAAACACACACATACACACTTCTCATGTCTTAATTTTCTGTCTTTCTTCGTAGCTTTGCGATGGGAATCGAGTTCAGAGAAGGCTCGTTGGTTTTGAACGCGAAAAATCAGTACAAACTGAAAAAAGGTGAGTTTGGCTTCACTTTTAAATATGTGATTTTCAAAATAAGAGCTGTTGACCGAAGCTCGCGTGCGTCTCCTCCAGGCATGGTGTTGAGCATCAGTTTGGGTTTTGCTGACCTCGTGAATAAAGAAGCCAAGAAAGAGGAGCAGAAGAAGTACGCTTTGTTTATCGGCGACACAATACAGATCAACGAGGTGAGACGAGTCTTTGTCTGAGTTTGCGTTCTCTGTTACAACAACACAACTTATTTATTACAACCCAAAATGTTTCTCTAACAGGAAGAGGCTGCTACGATACTCACACCGGTCAAGAAAAAGATCAAAAACGTGGGAATCTTCTTGAAGGTACGCGTCTCTGCTCGTAACCTTGATCTTTGTCTCAAACTCGGCAGAGTTGGGCCCTTGAATTTGACGTGATTGTGCCTGGAAATGCCTTGATTGATTTTTAGATGCTCTGATTTTAGATCTCTCAGATTTTGTTCAGGCGTAACGTCCCCGTCTGTTAACCTGTCGCATTTTTCTCCCTCTAGAATGACGACGAGGAGGACGAGGAGGAGGAAGGCGACGACGCCGAGGAGCTGCTGGGGAAAGGAGCTCGCAGCGCCGCCCTGCTCGCAGACAGAACCAGAGTGAGTGTGGATGGATATGGTGTGTGTGTGTGTGGTTTAAATATGTGACTGGTGATCTGTGTGTTAATTTGCCACCTTGACAGTGTGTTAATAACTAAGAGTGTGAATGTCTTTGTACTCTACCAGCTACTTGGGAAGGTAAGTATTCATTGTTTCTTCCAAAATATCATCGGCAGTTGTAAAAATCCACGTGCTGATGAGAAACAGTCGTCCTTTTTATTTAATTTGAGTTTGTTTTATTTGTCTTTTTTTTCCCTTTCCAACCATCTAAATCCATGTAACACACGTCCGTGTTCTGCATGTATATTTTAATTTTTCTTTCTCATTCTTTTTGTTTTAACAAAACAAAAAAAAGAAAGAAGACTCATCCTCTGGTGTCTCTGTGTGATCACTCAGTTGTGTCTGTTGTCGAACTGTAGAACGAGATGACGGCGGAGGAGAAGAGGCGAGCCCATCAGAAGGAGTTGGCGAATCATTTGAACGAAGAAGCCAAGCGTCGTCTGACGGAGCAGAAAGGAGAGCAGCAGATCCAGAAGTGAGTGCGGAAACGTAGAAATCAGACCTTTCGTGCAACGGCTGATTGTCCAGTTCCAAGAGAAGAAAGCGACGCATTTCTGTTTATAACAGAACTCTAGATTTGGACTTGTCCCTTTGCAAGATATACTCTTCTTCTCTGTCATCATACCCAAAACAAAGCTAGCTAGAATCAAACCGGAGGTTGATCCCAGTCCGAATGTTCTGTCTTCAAAAACCTTATAATGAAGCTCTGACTGCGGTCTTTGGTGTTGACCGGACAAGGTCTGCACAGCAACCTGCAGCAGAGAAGTTGAGCCAGATCCAACTTTTGGAGACCGGTCAAACACCTCCACAGTCGGCCTGAAATGTCTCTGAAACATCTTGAGTTGTCATCCTCCTCCTGACCACTTGGTGTCACTGTTTTGATTTGAAGGTTCATGTGTTTCAAGAGACATTTTTCCTGTTGCGTCAATGGTGGAACTCAAAGTTTCTGGTCATTAATTGAGTCCAATCTTCTTTTTTTGTCTTCCTCTCTCAGGGCCAGAAAATCTAACGTGTCCTACAAGAACGTCTCTCAGATGCCCAGAGAAAAAGACATCAGAGAAATGAAGATCTTCATCGACAAGAAATACGAGACCGTCGTCATGCCCGTTTTTGGTATCGCCACACCGTTTCACATCGCCACCATCAAGGTACGCTGTGGACGATGGCAGATTAAAGCATATTTGTTTGTGTATTTCAGGTTAACTTTTATTTTCTTGCCTTTCCCCCTCTAGAACATCAGTATGTCTGTAGAAGGAGACTACACCTACCTGAGGATCAACTTCTACGTCCCCGGAAGCTCCCTAGGACGACAGGAGGGAAACATCTTCCCCAACCCAGACGCCACATTTGTTAAAGAGATGTGAGTCTTGCCATAAAATGGATGTTTTCCAATTCTCATGGTTGTTCTTCTGATCTGAAGTCTTTATCCTGACTTTCCTTGAACCTTTCCCGTCAGCACGTACCGAGCGTCCAACCTGAAAGCCCCCGGCGACACGTCGGTTCCCTCCACCAACCTCCAGAACGCTTTCCGCATCATCAAGGAGGTACAGAAGCGCTACAAGACGCGAGAGGCCGAAGAGAAGGAGAAGGAAGGCATCGTCAAGCAAGACTCGCTGGTTATCAACCTCAACCGCAGCAACCCCAAGCTCAAAGACCTCTACATCAGACCCAACATCGCACAGAAGAGGATGCAGGGCTCGCTGGAGGCGCATACTAACGGTGAGGAGGCAGCGGTTGGATTCTTACTGGGATAAAATTGAGAACTTCTAACGGTGACGCCTAAACTTCTTATCCGCCCTCAGGTTTCCGCTTCACGTCAGTCCGTGGCGACAAAGTGGACATTCTTTACAACAACATCAAACACGCCATCTTCCAGCCGTGCGACGGGGAGATGATCATCGTACTGCACTTCCACCTCAAGGTACGTTTATTCACTCGAGCGTCTGTCTCTTTTTACACGCTATAACTTAAAGATCGCTGACTTTCACGTCTTCCCTCCCCAGAACGCCATCATGTTCGGTAAGCGCCGTCACACAGACGTCCAGTTCTACACGGAGGTCGGCGAGATCACCACAGACTTGGGCAAACACCAACACATGCACGACAGGGACGACCTGTACGCCGAGCAGATGGAGCGGGAGATGAGGCACAAGCTCAAGTCGGCCTTCAAGAACTTCATCGAGAAGGTGGAGACGCTGACTAAAGAGGAGCTGGAGTTCGAGGTGCCGTTCAGAGACCTCGGGTGAGTAAACCAGACGATGCTTTGACATGAAGAGGTGTAGAAAGCTCGATGAGCAGGTGGACTGATTGTTTTTGGCTGCCTTGTAGGTTCCAGGGCGCCCCCTACAGGAGCACCTGCCTCCTACAACCCACGTCCAGTTCCCTTGTCAATGTTACTGAATGGGTGAGTGAACACGCTGAGTCAGTTCGTCAATAATCTTTATTAAATTACACCATTCACCTGACTCATTTTTGTCGTACCCAGCCGCCGTTTGTTGTGACCCTGGACGAGGTGGAGTTGGTCCACTTTGAGCGCGTGCAGTTCCACCTGAAGAACTTCGACGTGGTCATCGTCTACAAGGACTACAACAAGAAGGTCACCATGATCAACGCCGTGCCTGTCAACTCCCTCGATCCCATCAAGGAGTGGCTCAAGTACGGGACCAACGTGACCTGAAACGTCTTCAGAATCAGGAGGTTCGCTCCGGTTCACGTTAATAAAAAATCTTCCCTTTGTTGCTTTCCTCAGCTCGTGTGACATCAAGTACACGGAGGGAGTCCAGTCTCTGAACTGGACCAAGATCATGAAGACGATCGTCGATGATCCCGAGGGCTTCTTCGAGCAGGGAGGCTGGTCGTTCTTGGACCCAGAGAGCGAGGTACGTTCATCACGGTGGACCAAAAACTTTTTGCTGTGGAAACTTTCTGTTAATTATCAATGAACCAGTTTTTCTCTCGATGGTCAAATGGTTTAAAAGAACACCACAGATTTCTTTGCAATCATAGCTTCACATCTGCGGTCTTTTGTTTTTCGTCTCAGGGAAGCGGCGCAGAGGAGGACTCGGAGTCAGAAATGGAGGATGAGACGTTCAACCCGTCTGCAGATGAAGAGGAGGAGGAGGAGGAAGACAGCGACGAAGACTACGACTCAGAGACCGAGGAATCTGGTTCGAGTAAGCAAAAATTCTCTTTATTTTATTTATTTATTTACACCTTTTTGTTGGACTAGATCAACACACAGCACTCACTGTGCTTTGTTTCTTAGATTACAGCGCGTCCGTCGGCAGTGAGGAGGAGAGCGGTAAAGACTGGGACGAGCTGGAGGAGGAAGCCAGAAAAGGTTTGTATCATGTTGAATTCAACATGAATTATTAATGTCAAAAACAAGAAATTAATCAGCAGTGTAGCGTAGACACTTTGCATCAACAACAGCCGACGCAGCAGCAGCTAATATTACTGACCAGTCCAGCAGCAGACAGCCCAGCTCGGCGTCTGTCTTTCAGCCTTTTATTTCACCAACTACTAAAAGTCAGTCCCAGATTTACTCTTGTCGACGTCCTCTTCGCTCTTTTCGCCTCTGCCATTATGTTCCGTTGAATTCTTGCCAAGCTCAGGTTCTGGCACGACACCAGCTCTGCTCCGCGTTACGCTAACACTCCCGTGGCGCTTTGAGCTCGCAGCCCGGCTAACAAACTGGGTTAACTTTACCTAACAGCAGCTACGTAGTGTAGGCAGACATCAGTCACCTGATTGCAGCGTCAACATGAGTCGCTTTAACTTCTTTAAACTGCTTTTTGTTGCCCTCCAGCTGACAGAGAGAGCCACTACGAGGACGAGGACACGTCCACCAACAAGAAGAGAAAGGGCCGGTCAGTGGCTCCGCCCAGCAAGAAGAAGCGACGGTCCTAAATATGACACACACACACACACACACACACACACACACACACACACACACACACACACACACACACTGCCAAACCTAGTTGACCCCTTTCCTTCTACCCCAACTGGCTCTTTTGACTCGTACACTTACACACACACACACACACACACACCGTGTATATAGACGTAGAAGCCCCTTATTTCCGTGTTGGTCGGTGAAGTGTCATGTTGAAATGGTAAAGAACGAACCAGCAGGACAGTCACACACACTTCATCCATTAGCTTTTGTTTTTTTACCCCCTCTTCATTCCTTCTTAGTTTCCTCGATCCAGCCATCAGGGTTTTATGTTTGTGTGTGTGTGTGTGCGTGCATGTTGGTTTAAATGGGTTTTTATTGCGAGCATTGTTTATTTTCTGTTAAAATAAAAAAAAAAAAATGAGTTTCTTAATAGGATTAATAAAAGAAAAGACTTGACATCCTCTGCCAAGTGTTTTATATAAAATCTTCTGATCGCCCCGACCTGTCCTCTCCTCTCCTCGTCTGTCTTCTTTCCCCTCGTTCTTTTCTTCAGTGTTTGTTAAATTCTGCTAATAAGATGATTTCATTTGTTGTTTTTTTTGAGGGGGGGCATTTTCTGATTCTTTTTTTTTAAAAATGGGGTTTGTAAATGCACACACACACACACACACACACACTTGTCATCCTCTTCCTTTTTTTTTCTTTTTTTTTGTTCATTCTGAGTAGATGCGTTGTTGTATTGTTAATTACGAATCTGTTTTTGTAATAAAATTAAAAGGAACTGTAGTTTTTGTTTCCAATGGTCTGTTTGCTCTTTCAAACATCAGACGTCTGTCTTGCGTTCGAAACGCTCGGGAGTCGCGATGAAGAGGGGGAAAAAACGTTTACAGGCCAGAATCCACCGGGTAGAGAGCTAATCGCGTCAGTTCTAGTCGAGTGCAATGGTCCAGTTCAGAAGCCGTGAGCAGCCACCATCAAACTTACATATTTAGTATATCCGGTTGAAGTTGAACGGACCAAAACAGCATCACAGCCAGGACGTGGCGGAGACGTGCCCGGCGGGGTATCGCCTTAACGCCTAACTTTCCTCCTGTAGTGTCTCAGACTTGAACTGGGTTTTAAAGAAATTTCGAGTTTGATGTTTGTGGTTAATCTGTGGTCAGACTTTTAAGCGTTCATCGCTGATGTAAAGACTTGGTTGAGAAGCTAAAAGCCGTGAACTCGTTATCCACTTGTCAGCAAATATCTGTGAAGAGCTGTTCTGCTTTGGAAAGTCGCATCATGTCACTTAAGTGAGCATGTGAAGAGAGGATGTTTGGGCCCAGCAACTTGTCTGGTGAGAATGTTTCTCCGCACTTTAGCAAAGAATTTGTCCTGTGCACAGCACAGTAACAAAGAAGCAGCTACGGGTAAGTGACCTTTTTTACGTTTACGTGTAATATAATGTCTTTAAATCATCGTTTAGACGCGAGTTACGCCACAGACTCATTCCTAGTGTCTTTCTTTAAATGATTGAATCTATCCATGCAGGTTTTGACAGACTGCGTGACTCTTTTCTTGTAAATTCTAAGACGATAGTGGTGAAAGAACTCCTTTTACTCAAAGTAGAAATACTCCATTACAAGTGAAAGATCTGAATTCAAAACTACTTCAGTAACAGTACATAAGTATGACCACTATCAAAGGTAACTTATGCAGACTGGCTCCTTTAACAATGTATATCATTTTTATCATTTTGCGTACTACTGGGATTTGTGAGTGTAGTAGAGTAAAAACTTTGATATTTCCCTCTGAACTATCGTGAAGATATGTAGTTAATGAGAAGTGTAAAGTAGAAGTAACATTCTTGTATAAAGTACCTTAAATTGTGCTTAATTACAGTACTTAAGTGGATCCACATTCCACCAGTACCTGCAGCCTTGTACACCACCTGTTGAATCTTTGCCTAACCCTTAGCATACTCCTGCTTTGTTTCTTGGAAAAGGTAAATGTTAATCTGTGTGTTGCAGGGAAACAGGAAAAGCAGGCATGAAGCGGAGGCTGTCTGTCCTCCTGTTCCTCACAGGTAAATGTTACTCAGCGTTCTTGCAAAAGACTCACAACAACTCACAATGTGATTTCAGTAGGACTTCTTGTACTTTTAACCCTCTTGCGAAACCCTGAAGCTTTTCTTGGGAATCTTCTGAGCCCATGTCATGAACCACAGGCATTGACCGTTCTCTCTCAAATGGAAGTGCGTACTCATCTGCACAGCAATAGCATGTTAACGGTGCGACAACACAAGAAGAAGCATATCCAATGAGGAAGCGAGATCCGATCTCAAGTAGTCACCTTGTAATCAGGTCACCCAAGATGTTAATGCCAGATGTGAGATGAAGAGTGAGTGACTGATCCTGTTCTCCATTGACAGGACTGTCTTCTCTTGCCTCCTGCCTTCCTCAGTACCGTGTTGTCAATACTACCCGGACATGGGCGAAGGCCCAGGCATACTGCAGAGAGCAGAACGCTGACCTCGCCACCATCTTCAACATGGAAGACATGAAACGGCTGGTGGCTCCACTGGAGGCTTTACGGGAGAAGGCCTGGATTGGGCTGCGTGATAACCTCACCAGCTGGAGGTGGTCATTTTCAAGCAGCAGTTACTACAGAGACCAAGAGGGCAACTACAGGAACTGGTACTATGGTCAGCCCGACAACTTCCTCGGGAACCAGATGTGCACGATGATGTGGAGTGGAGGGGTGTGGCAGGACACGCAGTGTTTCCTGAGAAATCCGTTCATCTGCTACGATGGTAGATTCAGATTATATCTAGATTCAAAGGTGGACACATAAATGGCTTGATGTATCGTGTTATCAAAGCTCTGATCTCTCTTTCTTGTCTTCCTCAGGGTCCAAGATTCCCGATCTGCCTTTCATTTTTGTTGAACGGGAGCTGAGCTGGTCTGACGCTCAGCTATATTGCAGGAAGTACCACACAGACTTGGCAAGTGTCAGAAATGAGAGAGAGAACAAGGAAATACAACTCTTGGCCAACAACAAGAGCGTCTGGATTGGCCTCTATAGGTCTGCAGAGTGTTGCATATGTCACTTTGTTTTACGGATGGTTGTTTACTTGGCCCCATGAGAGAGCCACCAGAGCTGCTAGCATTTTGTTTGAGAGCTTCTTGAAGGGATTAAGTTTGAATGAGAAACTGTCTTGCACGGCAAAATAATTGAATGTCTCCCAAAAGGACCTCCAGAATGTTGAATGACAGACTTTTCTCTGTGCAGGACGCGGGAATGGTCAGATAAAAGTAACTCCAGCTACCGCTACTGGCAGCAAGGACAGCCTGATAACGTTGGAGAGAAGCAGGAGTGTGTTGCTACTGATCTGGGCAATGGAGGCCTGTGGTCGGATGAAGAGTGCAACAGGGAACTCATATTTATTTGCTATATAAACAGTGGTGAGTGGGTCTATCTCAGTTTTGGTGAAAGCCTTGGCGGCAACCACTGCTTGTGCTAAGTAGTTCATTTTGTCTCTCAAGAAGTAGTTCCAGTGAAGAGTGTTCACAGCAAGGTCTGCTTTTTTCCCCAAAACTCCAGAGGAGCCAGTTTTGTCCACCACGACTACTACCACAGAGACGGCAAACAAAGTAACCACCGCTGAGGGAGCCTCGGCCACTACAAAGACTACCTCCAGTATGAAATTAGTCACGAGGAAACAATCACATTTTAGTTTTGTCGATGGTGGTGACGTCGCAGCTTGTGAAAACCGCTCTCCACTTTGCAGATGAAATTCCAAACCAGCCAAATTTGGCCACCACAGAGAGTCCAAACAAAATAACGACCATCGAGGGACACTCATCCAGTCCAGAGATGACTTCTTCTGAACAGCCATCAACCTTACTGGTTGATCAAACAACATCCATTCCTGGTGAGGCAATGGAGAACAGAGTTGCTTTCGTTGACGATATCTTGACTGTAAATTCTTATCACGTCTTCATTTTGGTGCCAAAACTGTCCACAACATGTATCATTCCACCATCACCACAGTGACCCCAAGTGAAAGAACCACCACTGAGACGGAATCAACGACTAGTCATCTCAGTACAGAGGTCACCTCATCTGAGCAGCCTTCAACCCCAGAGGAAGACCAAACAAGACCTGTTACAGGTGAGTGAAGTTAATGTTAGTTCTGTTGGTGGTAGCATTGTTACATCCTGTGAACATCATGTCTCCATCTCGCAGATGAAACTCCAACAGAGCCAGTTTTGTTCACCACCACTACCATCACCTCTTCAACCTCCAGCAAAATAACAACCATCGAGGGAGACTTACCCAGCACAGAGATTACCTCTAGTACGTATCAGAGTTAAAAGAGATCTGTTCAGTCAACAGTATTCTCAAATCTCAAACCTTTTGATTAACTTCATGTTACTGTGAATGCCTGGATTCTGCAGAAGCAGCTCCAAACTTCTCACTGTTGTCCACCACCACAGTGATCCCAGATCAAAGAACCACCTTTGAGACAAACTCAACAACCAGTCATCTCAGTACAGAGGTCACCTCATCTGAGCAGCCTTCAACCCCAGAGGAAGACCAGACAAGACCCGTTACAGGTGAGTGAAGTTAATGTTAGTTTTGTTGGTGGTTGCATTGTTACATCCTGTGAACATCATGTCTCCATCTCGCAGATGAAACTCCAACAGAGCCAGTTTTGTTCACCACCACTACCATCACCTCTTCAACCTCCAGCAAAATAACAACCATGGAGGGAGACTTACGTAGGACAGAGATGACTTCTTCTGAGCCGCCTTCAACCACACTGGTGGATCAAACAACGTCCACTCCTGGTGAGAATCATCAGTTAAATCGATGAAGACAAGCCAGTTAAAAATAGGTCAGAGTAAGGGACCCTTATCAAAGACCATATGTGAATGGAACCAAGGTAGAGGGCCTGTTGCTTTTATTTACTATCTCTCAATTGGTCTTGGATTAGTGACAATGTCCAACCCTGTAAATTTCTATCATGTCTCCATTTTGCAGACCAAACTTCCCATGAAATGTATCATTCCACCATCACCACAATGACCCCAAGTGAAAGAACCACATCTGAGACGGAATCAACGACTAGTCATCTCAGTACAGAGGTCACCTCATCTGAACAGCCTTCAACCCCAGAGGAAGACCAAACAAGACCTGTTACAGGTGAGTGAAGTTAATGTTAGTTCTGTTGATGGTAGCATTGTTACATCCTGTGAACATCATGTCTCCATCTCGCAGATGAAACTCCAACAGAGCCGGTTTTGTTCACCACCACTACCATCACCTCTTCAACCTCAAACAAAATAACAACCATCCGAGGGAGACTTACGTAGGACAGAGATGACTTCTTCTGAGCCGCCTTCAACCACACTGGTGGATCAAACAACAGTCCACTCCTGGTGAGAATCATCAGTTAAATCGATCAGACATGCTATTTAAAAATCAGCTAACATTGCTATTGTTTAATTTACTATATCTTGACTTGCTGAACAGAAACTTCCTCCCAAACACAAGTAGGCAATTTTTGATTCCATTATTTGAGCAGTTATAGTGTCTGTAATACATCATTTCCAATTTGTCTCCACCTTGCAGAGGTTTCATCGCAACAGTATTCAACTCCAGAGGGGGGTCAAACAAGAAGTAAAGGTGAGGGAAACAGCCTGTAGGATTTAGTGGCATGGTGTAGTTGCTGTTAGAAATCCCCTTCACCTCACCTGTCCTTCTTAGCAGGAAGGACAAAATAAGGTAGCTGCGTGTGTCCAGTTTTTAGTTTGTCTGTTCTGGGCTACACCATCCGCGACTACTTCTTTTTCTTGGATTTGTCTCAGTGACGGCTGTTAATGTTTTCTTTCTCTGCAGAACATGTGATTAACATGCGAGTGAAATTCACCTCTAAGGTGCAACTGAGTGAAGATGACATGGAGAATTTGGTGAGATACATGTCTAAAACACTTAATATATATTTACATTCAAATGGTGTAATGCTGGGGGATTAGGATTAGTTACCAAACGGCACCTGGATGACACCAAAACTGCTAAATTAAATTCTTTGTGTTTCGTCAGTTTCACGATCTGCTGATAGAAATGGGACTTCCTAAGAGCATCAAGGTGGGCTTGAAGAGATCAACGAAAAAATAAGAAACCAACAGACTCAGACAGAAGTGAGGAAATCTTTCTCGATGTTTGTCTCGATTATTAATTCAGCATTTGATCAAGTTTAACAACAAAATAAGGCGGATATTTTCAGGTAGAAACAGCTAGCCTGGCTGTTGATACTGATCATACCAGTAAAGTGTGTGTAACATCACTATCACAGCGATCATCCCCTTTTATTTCACATGTATTATTTTGATATAATCTCAATAAACATTGAACACGTCTGATTTTTATGACTTTCCTTTCTGTGACACGGTAAATGCCATCAGTTCCTTCTGTCAACGGAAACCATAAAAAACATATACATACTTTAATTTACAAAAAAGTCTAAAGACTTTCAGGCTGAGCCGAGTAAATAGTGCTGCAGAGTAACGCACATTTGATGCACGTTGGCTGGATGGTGAAGGTGGGATAGACAGTAAAGACGCGAATCGCCGGATCATCACCAAAAACTAGAGTCCCTACAAACTTAGCCCAAACCAAATACTCTAAACTTCTCTGTTGTCCAAGTGCACTTCCGACTCATTTGCTTCAAATTTATTTGACATTCATTTGTGAGTTTAGCTAATCAAATGTATGAACCAAATGTAAGCCTCCAAGCAGAAAAGCGTGAAGGAGATCCGGCTGAGAAAGTCCGTCACGTAGGCTGACAACCAAATCAGTGACACATTTTAATATACTGGCAGACCAATATGCACACACACACATTTAGACATAATAAATCACATAAAATATATATACAATATAATATTTTTAATTTTTGATCGCACAAAGTTTACAGTCAAAATAATTCTTCCTTATCTGAGAGGAAAAACAGTCCTGCTGTGTTTTTACAGGCAATATACGGAGACCGTTACCGTTAGATTAACACTATAAACACACTAACACTTATAATAACACAGTTACTAAACAAGAAATCATACAGCATAAACATGCTTTATCATTTTATTCTAATTTTAAATGGTGGTGTACTACAGCTGTGCAAAGGCAAACTTTGAATAAATATTATTTGTGTTCTGAAATTTTCCTGAAGCTGTCTCACAATTAGCAACAGTGATGACATGCTCCATTTCTTTTGCTTTTCCCTGTGGGAGAACAGAACATTGTGTCACACGTGCACATGCATATTGTAATATGCGTATAGTTTGCATTCATTTGTATACAGCTTCCACGTCACAGGAAGGAACTCTTTGATAAGGACACATGTTGTGTTCCACCCAACGTCAAATTAAAATACTCACTGCAGATCATGGACCGGAGCTGGAAATTCATTTTTATTTGGGGTAAGTCTTATGACGTCTTCAACAAGTGCCACTCTGTGTAATTATATCTTGAATGATTTTTATATCAACTTTTATTTGCAGCGTCTGTCCTTCTCTGTTTGAAAACTGCTGACCAGTCAGGTGATGAAAATACAAAAGTGTAATGAACGTGCTTAAAGTATCAAAAGTAAAAGCTCTGTCACACATTACTGGATTACTACTGTACTATTTGTTAAACCCAGTTTTCAAGCTCAGGCTCAAACATCAGTATCAAAAAAAGACAGTTGTGGGTTTCAAAATAAAAAGGTCATTATTCAAAAATACATTTGACCTCAAATGTTCCTACATGTAACTGTGGGGATACATTATACATATATAGGCTTAAAGTATAAACATATCTGCAGCATAGTGTTTGGTACGGTAACAAGGCATTTTGTTAATTAGCTTGTTTCTGTCACTGGATTTTAATAAATAATTTAAACAATCTTTTATTAAGCTGTTAATAAGCTGTGTACTATATATTTGGTCTTTTTGCTGTAAAATATATTTTCTCCTCATGTGACTTGTAATATTTTACAAACATGTACTCAGGTATCGATTCTTTAATCTTTTCTCTGTGCTAATTCCAGCTCCTGTTAACGTGGCTCGGGGCGGAGTGGCTAGTCAGTCTTCATTTTATAGTGCCGCAATACCAGCAAGCCTAGCAATTGATGGAAACGCTAATCCATCTTTTTGGGCAGGGAGCTGCATTTCTACTGTGTTCCAACAAGACCCTTGGTGGATGTTGGACCTGCGTGCTCCGTACGCCATCTCAGCAATCGAAGTCACGCGAAGAACAGATTGCTGCATTCATGATCTAGCGTTGACTGAGATCCGTGTAGGTAACTCCCCGGAGAACAACGGAAACAACAATCCCAGGTGATGAAATGGGTTAAACTAAATTATTCACACTGACCTTGCGTTCATGTTGGGTGGTTCAGTTTGTGTAATGCAATACAACCTACTGTGACTTTCACTGATACAGAATATAATTCTTAATATTACGCTGGGCTTTTGATTCAGATGGACCTCATTATCCATGATATTTCTTCCTGTATTATGTCTCTTTACCACTCAGATGTGCAGTCATCACTATCACCGTTGATTATATCATGACCTTTGACTGCAACCAAATGGAAGGACGCTACGTCAGCTTTAACAACCCTGGATCACGCAGGATAGTTCAGTTTTGTGAGGTCAAGGTTTTCCCCACCCTAACCTACGGTGTAAAAGGTAATGCGACACTGAGCAATGACGTCTTTAGTGGTTCCTGTGTGAATGTAATGAAGCAGGAATTCATGACTGTTGGTTGTAACAACAATGACACAACAAAGTTGTAGTTGAATTTTCTTTTTCTTCTACCAACAGCTTTCTGCCCCGACGCTTCCTGCAGCCGTGACTACATTCTCATTCAGAATGAACCTAAAACATGGATGGAAGCCCAGGCCTACTGCAGAAAGAGGTTCACTGACCTCTCCACCATCAGCAGTGTTCCGGACATGAACACGGCCATTGAGCAAATAAATTCCAAGCGACTCAAAGTTGAGTTGACAGAAGTCGACGACAAACATGATGAAGAACACTTTTGGATTGGGATGTATGAAGGTTCTCTAACCTGGAGGTGGTCTCTGTCAGACGATGGTTACTATGGAGATGGTGAAGCTGAGTTCAGGAACTGGGACGTTGATCAACCCAACGAAAACCCTGTCATCCAGCACTGTGTTGGCATAGATCATACGGGTGTATGGAAAGACCTGGACTGCAACTTAACTCACTACTTCTTATGCTATGATGGTAATAAGATATAAAATATGAATCACATACAGTCTTTGTTAAAGTGTCGGTTGATAAGCTCCAGGTACTAACCGAGAGACGTACTTTTAGGACTTTTTAAAAGATGCATTTCTCTATGTGTTGGTGTATAATGATTGTTTCTTTGGTCACAGCCAGAGACCGTTCACCAGCAACAAAGATTCTTGTAGAAACACCAATGAACTGGACCGGTGCTCAGCTATACTGCAGGGAGCACCACACTGACCTGCTCAGTGTGAGGAACTTGGCTGAGAACCAGGAAATCCAGAGCATGGTGCCATCGGGAATGCTGGCCTGGATCGGCCTGTCTGGAGACCCCTGGAACTGGTCTGATGGGACTAAGTCCTCGTTCAGATATGAGTGGCAGACTCCGTTAGGAGAAGGTCCGAACTGTGTTTATATTCACAATGGGAAATGGAGCGTAAAATCCTGTGACACCGAATCTATGTTTCTTTGCTACTGTAAGTATTTTACATGTAAGTTCATGTAAGCTTTACATTAGTGCTGAAGCAATAAACTAATTAGGTGATTATTAGTGAATTGTTAGATTTGCAGATGTTATAAAAATGATTTAGTTGCACAAATTAAAGATTTAAAACAACAAACTTTTTTTTTTTTTGGATAAATACGAGTAAATCGTCAGCATAATTTTGACACAAACAATGTTTAATTGAGATGGAATACGTCTCTCAGGCAAACTTAATTAAAGCATTGAAAAGCTGTCAGTGATGATGCTGTTTGTATGTAGCTCCACATCTTAGTAAAGTGGCTAAAACTGTGACTAAATAAATGTTTGTTCTTTAAATAACATTTCGTAACACCGCCAACCACCATTTTTCATTTTTCAGACTTTAAGAAGAGATCTGTGTTTAAGATCAGCACCAACTTTGACATGAGCGACTCACTGATCCAACAACAGATGCTGAGTCAGGTGAGAAGTTTTACTCAATATATAATATCCAGATTGCTTGTGTGTTATAATAAATGTAAAGACACATTTTTGCCTCCTAGCTGGAAGCGAAGATGAAAAGCAAGAACATCGGTGATTTCAAGATCAGCTGGAGGACGAAGTACACAGAAAAATAAACTTTTTCCATGCAAGGAGCTTTTATTAAATCTTGTTGAACAGCATTTAACTTATATTTTCTTTGGTAAAGTGTAGTTCACAACAAGTCACAAGTCCAAAAGGGCAGATGTACTCTAAAATGAATTTGACTTTTAGTTTTCTTTCTGTTTGTGCTTTGTTTTAAAATGTTTCGTCATATCTGGCCCCGGTCAGACATTGTATGGCCAAATTGTATTGATGAATTTATCTTGCTAAATTCTTTTGATCGTTGTCTATTTCTGTTTGTATTCATCTTCAGCTCTGTGAATGTGCTATATGAATAAAAAGGTTTGACTAACGGGTGAGCTTCTTTGTCTTTATGTTCACTAACTCTAAACTCGAAATCACCCGTAGATCTGAACGTAGGCATGAATGGTGGTTTGTCTCTGCGTGAGACTTGAACAACTTGTTTTACATAAAAAGACGGGTCTTTAAGAACTTAACAAACTGTACACAGAGAAAGTCTCGAGCAGCGAGAAAGTCTCGAGCAGCGAGAAAGTCTCGAGCAGCGAGAAAGTCTCGAGCAGCAACAAAGCCATACAGAATCACCGACTTTGAGTATTTGCAGTGTGACTTGTCTCTGGTGTTTACTGGAAAAACACAAATACCAAAAAGGTGGGCAACCAAACAAGCTCGCTCACCCACGTGAGGTTAAAGGACCACTGGTAACCAAATCTGCTCATGTGTCTTCTCACTGCCTGTCGAGTTTTGCATGGAACGACATGAAAAATGACAAACCTGTCCAGAAATGCACAAAACAACGCGACAACCTGAACTCCTCAGTAGAGCTGAACTCCTCAGTAGAGCTGAACTCCTCGGTAGAGCTGAACTCCTCGGTAGAGCTGAACTCCTCAGTAGAGAGGTGAGTCTGTTGAAATGATTGATGAGGAACATGTAATGTGTCGGGCTCATGTAATCTAATTTTTCTTATTCTGGCTCACAGACTAATGATGTGGTTACAAAGCATTATCTCCTTCATTGGTAAGCAGGATTAATATCTCATGGAGCTGCAGGTTTTCCCACTGTTGACTTTGTTGGTTGTTGAAGGTTGAAAATAACACGGTGTCCTTTTGACTCAGGGATTCTCCTTTTGATTCAGACGGACGCTGCTCAGCTGAGTAAGTACGTCTTCAGTCTTGGCCTGTGAGAGACTCTTTGTTTTATGATTAATAATGTCTGAGAGCTGCTTTCCAGAAGTAGAAGTAATAGCTTTTGATGCTAAGTGACTCAGCTTGTGTCTTTTGAGTTGACCAGAGTCAATGCTACCCTGAACATTTAATTTAGATGGCTTCTCAAGCAGAAGTATGGCAGATCCACCAGTAGGCGGCGTTGTTTCTAAATCTTAATATGAAATTACAATTAAAATGTCTTGTCTTGCAGTTTGTATGCATTTTCTAAATGTCTAAACTTCTGTCCAAAGCACCTCTGCAGTTCCACCTCATCAACAGCCTCGCTGACCTGGTACGAGGCTCAGAGCTTCTGCAGAGTAAAGTACACCGACCTGGCTGTCGTTAACGACAGGCACGGAGAGAACGAGCTGATCAACGCGCTGGGCAGTCACGTGACAAACACCTGGATCGGGCTTCAGGAGGGAGCGACTCATAGGTGGATGTGGTCAGATGGAAGCGGCGGGAGCGCGCCTCACCATGTGGAACAATGAAGAACCGAATAACCTCTCGGGCGATGAGCGGTGTGCAGAGCTGTCTGAGACGGGCCTGTGGAACGACATACCATGTGGAGAGGGAAAAGAGTTTGTGTGTTATGAACGTGAGTAAATGTTAATAACAGATTTTGGTCATTGGTCACAACCCAAAGAGGTTGGACTTCCATCACAACATGAACATGGGGACATAGAACCAGTGAATGATCTCCAGATGTAGAGACACATGAGCAACAGTACTTGTACCGTCTTCTACATTAGGTAACCTTTAGGTAAATGTTGATTCATTCTATGGGACGCCAGACAGAAGGGATGTTTTCTGTTGGCCATCTTGTTTGCATGCACGTCCCTCTATACGAACAGCATGTAAAGCAATCCTCTATGTAAATTCTCTGTTTCTTTCTCACTCCGTTTGTTTAGGTCATCAGGATGGCACAGAAACATATGTGTACTACTCACATGCAATGAGCTGGGTGAACAGTCAAGAGCTGTGCAGAAGTAAGCACACCGACTTGGCCTACGTGCACACAGAGCAGGACAATTCAGACATTTTCGATTTAGCCAAAACAGCGGCGGGCTCTGAGGGGCAGCTCCATAAAGTATGGATCGGCCTGTTCAGGGATGCCTGGGTGTGGTCGGATGGAAGAGAAAGCTCCTTCAGGTACTGGCTGAGCGGCGCAGAGAATCTCGGACACTGTGCTGCCGTGTCAGTCTCCCAGGAGGGCCGCTGGGTCGGAGCTAATTGCAACGACAAGGCCTCGTTTGTCTGCCACGGTGGTGAGTTACTGAAATCCCCATTGAAGGAATAACTTCCTCGACATCTTGAGCATCACCTTTTTAAAAAAGTATATCCAGAGAAATAAATCATGGGAGCAATATTAAAGCATTAAAGCAATTATCATGCCACTCTGATGCAGTCAGGACTACAAATAAATACTCATGAGTTCAACACGAGAAGTTGAGTTTTACAGCTGGTTCCACTGCCCCCATGTGGCCAAACAAATCAGTTGCAGGTTTAAAATGATGTTAGACCTGATGTTTTACGGTTGATAATGCATTATTTTCATATTAAGAACATGGAGATAAGGTGACGGTACCTGCAGTATCTAAAGATCCTTCTCGCAGGCTGCATAAGTTGCTGAGCTGGACATGATCCTTGCTGCACTGCATTGTTTTCCACTAAATGCTGTTGCTGAGCTGTCGGGTCGAGCTGCATTACAGTGACGTACGAGTCTGTGTTGGGATGCTGCAGGTCTCAAAGTGAAGAAGACGATAATAAGGATGACTTTCAGCAGTGACGCGGACCTCGCTGACTCCACAGTCAGCGATGCGCTCCTGACAAAGGTAAAGGAGACAGGTGTACCGCAGGTTTGACCCACAGCCAACGAACGTACCGTGTTCTTTGTAACGCTGGTGCTGTTTTCCTTCAGTTGGAGACGCTGATGAAACACCACCGGATAACTGATTTCAGGGTCAGCTGGCGAACCTTCCAGCGTCGTGAGCAGCTGTAGGTCAGACAGGTGAGTGTAGGTCAGACAGGTGAGTGTAGGTCAGACAGGTGAGTGTAGGTCAGACAGGTGAGTGTAGCTTTGAAAGTATACAGTATTTGTACACTGTGTTACTGCTATAAAAGGATCTTCTTCCACCAGTGTGGCGCACTGATTAACATGTTAAATCTCATTTGTTTAATTTATGCAATCCTGGTTGCCTGGCAACTGCTCAGAGCCAGAAAATGGTTGTTTTTTCTTTGTTTGTTTGTTTGTTTTGGAGGATAAACGACACCAGACGGAGTTATACTGGATATTTATTCTATTTATTAGATGGGAAATCTATTTTTTTGTATGTTCATTGTGTTAAATAATGAATCATTCAAATAATTAAAGAAACCCTGTTTGTTTTTCTCGTTACAGGATGCTAATTGTCGAGCAGAGGTGCCCATGTTGTGTTGGAGTTGAATTGTACTCGTACAGAACTGAGAGTTATCATTTTAAACCCATATCAAACTTCTGTCTACTTGCATGTGTTGCATGGAAACTCGTGAATAAAATGACGTGTCTGTTATGTTTATGGATTTTTGCCTCTGCATTAAACTGGAGGTGAATGGACCACCTTGACTAAACGCTGAGTCAGAGAAAAAATATAAAAACAAGAGCATTTATGCTTTTATGATTTTAATGTGCTTCTACGGTTGTTTAAGCTTTTGAGCCTAGAATCGAATTCCACCGTGCGCTGAATCTAAAAAAGCACTTACACTAACATTTTCTTAAACTCTGAAGTGGTTTATTTGACTACAGATTCGAGGGCTTAACCTGTCCATGCGGGATTTAAACTTATAGTCAAATACATGTTGATTACGTCACATGTCTTCGTAGGTTTGCATACAGTATAGATTAGTAAAGCTGTACATCCAGAGTACAAGTACAAGAGCGAGCGCGGACGCAGCACATCAGATCAGATCAGGGACATTTATAACTTTAAATATTTTAATTATAATAACATAAATAATGTTTGTTACTGGTGGGTGGAATACTAAAATTAACTTTTAACTTCTGGATGAACGTTCCCAGCCATGGATCTGAACAGAATCTTCTTTACAGGTAAGACGAAATCTCTACAAATAAAACTACTTCTACTTTTAATCACTGAATGAATTTACTTGCTACTTAATGAGAAACATTGAGATGTCTAAACTAATAATTAAAGGAATTGACAATTAATTTATTTTATTTTTATTTTATGGCTAATACTCTTAAACTAAAGGCCTTTAGTTTCAGACATTGCTGTCTGATAGTTATGACTATCCTAAATTCACTCAAATACGGACCTATGCAACAACAATGAAACTTATTTAACCTGACTGTACTGAAGAAAGAGAGAGAAGAATATTCTGTTCTGCAGAACATCTACTAGATCATGAAATCCTGCATGTGGTGTTGGATGGATTAAATACACTGTGATGTACTTGAATTGCAGGTATTCTCCTGATGGTTTTGCAGCAGGATGACTCATCTACCACAGGTAGATAAGCAAGCACTCCAACAGTCAAACAAAGGAAACAATTCATTTTGATTCATGAAAACATAAAAATATACATTTTCTTTCGTAACGCTACAAAACTCAAAGTATTCAACTGTACAATTAAATCTGAGAAATGATGTTTTGCTCCACAGCTCAGCGGCTGTACCACTTTATAAACACCCCCAGAACATGGAGCGAAGCTCAGAGCTTCTGCAAAGAGAACTATGTAGACCTGGCGACCGTTGACAACATGGAGGAGAACATGCAACTGATAGAGACCGTTGGCAGTGCTGATGTGAGCGGCATCTGGATCGGCCTGGAGAGGTCAGAGACTAAGTGGTGGGTGTGGTCGGATGGAATTGGGGAGATTACAGTCTACGCGTGGGGTCCACCTGAATTCCATGGCTTCTGTGTGGTGGTGAAACCAGACACGTATTGGTTCGCCAGACAATGTACCGAGTTGTTGCCATTCATGTGCGCTGCATGTAAGTTACACCACTTCCTTTTTAATACACACATTTGTGAACTGAAATAGTTGTCCAAAAGAGATTTTGGTTTATCCTCTTGGGAGCATCAATGAGTTCAGTGAATACCATTTTAATCCGCCCATTACAGGGTGTAAGGTTAGATATAGAGGTGCTATAGGACAAGTCATGGGTCACCGATGACATCTTCTTAGGACCATGAATAGTTCAGCCAATCTGGAAGTTAGTTGTTGGGTTATTTTTGATGGATATTTGGACCCAACTGACTGAAAATATTATCATCTTTGTTCAACTACCAGTAATGTAGCCAGCCAGAAAGTCAATTTCCATTGGTAGTCAGTATGTTCACAGAGTGAGTGCCGGATGAATTTTATGGATATCATTCAAATCTTTTCTTACAGCTGACGATGAGTTGGTCGCGGGCAAGTACATCTTTTATAACACACCGCTGTCATGGCGAGATGCAGAGAGCTTCTGCAGGCAGCATCACAAGGACTTGGTCAGTGTGCAAATTCCTGCAGAGAATGCTGAAATCTTTGCACTAGGCCAAGGCACCAACTTCTGGATCGGGCTGTTTAAAGAGGACTGGAAGTGGTCCGACAGAAGCACTACGTCTTTCAGATACTGGGAGAGAAATAACCCCGATAATAACGGAAGTGTTGAGAACTGCGCCGCCATCAGGACGTCCCTCCAGCATCAGTGGGATGACAGAGTTTGCGATCTCAGCTACCCATTTGTCTGTCACGGCAGTGAGTTATTCAGTCCTGAATTTATCTCAGACTCCATCGATGTACTCACACCTGTTATAAGGGGTAGTCTAAATGCATTCTGGGATATGTAGGAAATCTCTAACTGAGGTAAAAAAGGCAGACTAATGGGAATTTCTAAGTAAGGGCTCCAACATAGGTAGGGATCTGTAAAAGTTATATTTTATCTGTCATTCTGATCATTTGTGTTATTACCGTTATAACAAACTACTTCTGTTGGCTGAGAAAATAATCCGACAGACTACAGACACATCCGCAGAGATCAGATTCACGTTTGTTACAAACATTGCTTGTGCAAATCAAGTCTCAGCGCTGGAGTAACTGAGACTCGGTACTTTTTTTGCATGTACTTTGATTGTGCCTTACCAGTAAAGTCTTATTTGGTTAAATCTGACTATGACAGTGTAGGTTACCAAGGGACCAGAGTTATGGCTCTCCACTCTTATTTATTACTATATGTACTGTAGTTACTGCAGCAGTTTGGGAACAACAGGTATTCCCAGGTAGTTAAATGATAAGTGAGTCTAGCAGTGTAGCAAACTCCAGAATGAGAATCTAGACACAGTTTTTAGTTTTTCTGTTCCTGTTACTGTAAATAGAAACCTGCTAAATGTTAATTCATATTTTCTGTTTTAGAACCGAACTTCAGGAGACTCGTGGTGAGCGTGCGACTAAGCTCTGAGGTAGATCTGAATCTTCTCACAGACAGCCATCTTCTGCTGGCGCAGGTGAGACAGGATGAGAGACAAACGCGCACAGAACATGAGATCAAGTCGAGGAAAATGAGTCTGTAGTTTGAAACTTTTCTGCGCTCAGTTCCAGGCTCGTCTGGAGGAGCACAGTCGGACTGACGTCAAAGTGCGCTGGCTAGCTCAAGAAAATGGCCAAATCTATCGCAAACAACATGAGGACGAAGTAGAAACAGGTGCTTACCTGACTGCTGTCTTATCTTAAACCACACCTGTGAAACCAGTTTTTCCACGTCTTTCATTGCACTCATTAACTTTTGAATTATTCTTTCTCGCAGGCTGCTTGTAGCACCGACGTCAGTCAAACTCTCCTGCGTGGTGAAGTTGTGGAGAAGATAAATACAGTCATGCCTTGTTACATAATGAATAATATTGGTTTGCTTTGTGTTGTGTTGATGTTTCATTTGGTCGATCATGGGTTCTTTCACACTTGTAGTTTGGTTCATGTTCATACTGACTTTACTAACAAACCAAGAGGCGTGAACGTAAATTTAGACGGACACAGTAATGCTTGTTGATTAGCCAATCAGCTTTCAGGGTTCATCATAGCTGAACCAAACATGCATGTAAAGCAACGTGAACTCAAATATTTCTGTGTAAGTCTACTCTTAACTCAAGGTCCACTTTTTTCTGGGTTCTTCAGTGGAGGAGATGGAGTGTCTGTAGTTGTCATGAAGTTGTAGAAATATCCTGTGCCAATATGAAACTGCCTGTGTGACTTCCATTCACCGAGGAAGACCATGAGATGTGGTTGAGAGCTTAAGAAAAAAAAGCTAGAAATACACCCTTAACTAAGATTTTCCTTCATTCATATCTACTCCTGAGTGAAGTCTCTTTAACTGCCAAATGTGTCAATACTTCCCCATCTCGTCTCTTGATTTGTCTGTCTGTTGTTTGGTGGTAGGGAACATTTCACATAGTGATTTAATCATGAAAGAAATCTGTGTTTGGGATTTAAATGGCTTACAATAAACTCTGCAGCTTACGGGTGAAGTCGTTTCATTTTCATTTGAAGGTTAAACGCGTGAAACGCAAAGACGGTTTACAGGAAAGCAGAACATAAGTAGTGCAACTACTGAGTCCTGTTTATTTCTGTGTAAATGAAACCAAAGCATCTCGTCTGTCAAGCATGAGCTCATCAAGGTGTTGGTTCTGCCATAAACAATAGTGCACTTATTGTCATTAACGAGCTTGATCACAAAAGAGGAATGACACTTGACACAAAGTACAAGAATGTACAGTATGCAGGTGGTGTGGCTTCAAGCTCTTTATAAAGGACGTCCTCTTTGGTCACCCACACTCCTGCTGGGACCCAAACAGGTAAGATATTATAATATTTGTTGTTCATTGATTCTTATAAAATAATGTTTTATTTATTACAGTTATCAGTACAAAGATTATTTGAGTAATATTGAATGAGAATGGAGCTCATCTTATTCTTAATCATATTTAGTTTTATTTTATTTATTTATTTTATAGTTAACGATGAATCACACGTTGACATTAACTTTAAAAATGTTAATTAAATAATCTAATAATGCTTATCTGTATCAGTTGCGTGCTGGAAAGCCATGCAGGCTGCCGCTTGTTGTTAACATCTCTTTATATGAAGGTCACAATGTTAACTCTATGTCAGTGTTGGCCTTGAAATTTTTATATATTTGGTAAGAATATCAACATTGACACTAGAGCAATGCTTTGAGAGGCTGTACATAGGAACAATGGTGCTTTGAACTACACGCACAATGACCTTCAGCCTTAGTGAGGCCAATAAACCCGTTATTATAAAGTCATGAAACAAAATTATTAACATGGGTTCTGTTGTTCTCATCTTTTCAGGTGTTTCAAGCCGTATCATCATGGAACAAAACTCAACGGAAACTGTAGTCTCTGACAGCAGAGATGAAATTGTTCTGCTTAAACAGTACGTACAACAAAACAAAGATGCCACCAACACGCAACTCTTCTCCTTTTTGGCACTGATGAATGCGTACATTCCTGAGTCCTACCTCCTGATGTCAGAATGTCAGAAGATCCTTGGGCCACCTGATCCCATCCACGGAGGCCCCCCCTTTGAAGAAAGAATGGAGCCATTCACTGTCTTTATCAAAACTGATGGTTCAAACCGGGAGCACATCGTTATGATCGACCCAGTGTTCGCACAGACAGCTGTGGAACTGCTTGCCGACTTGGGGATTTCCAGGAGTGCTACAGTGAAGAAACTTCTCCTCTCACCTTGTGTAGATCAGTCCCAACCACATATAATCCAGTTCATCAAAGATTTGCTGACAAAGAGAAAACTGGGAGAAAATGGTAGAGAGAAGTTCTCACAATTGATAGAAGATATAAGGCAATTAGAGAATTTTTACAACGCTGTCTCTGTCTTGAAAACTGCATCAAACAAATTCAAAATGAACCCAATTTTCCCTCAAACCCTTTCCCGTCTCTATTACACCAGAAGAGGCAGCATTGGCTATAACAAAGCTGAGGAATGGGCAAGGACAGCCATTAAAAGAGCTCCAAACAACTCTTATGTGGCTGAGACTCTTGGGCAGGTTTCTAAGAACCGTTTGATGAGGGAACCCTGGCCACTGGAGAATATCGTCACCAGGGCAAGAGAGGCCTTCGAAGTATTTAAAGAAGTGGAGGAGAAAGCTGAAAGAGAAGAGGGCCCAGGAGTGCCACAGGACACAGCAAGTGTTGTAAGCATTTCAAATAGCTTCAACAACAGAGGCCTATTTGGATTCATTCAAGTGGCAAACCTAGCCTTTGAGAAACTCAACCAGAGTAAGAATCAGGACCACAGGAGTTTCATCCAAAACTTACAAATGGAAGTTGAAGCGAAGTTTACATTTTTTGAACGGTATCGAACCTACTCCAAGCCTGACAAGACAAGCTTAGAACCACCTTATTTCTGGAAGGATGTTGTACTTTGTTACGAACAGTACACAAATAATTCAGTGGCAGAATCCACAAGCTTTCCGGGCCTTCTAGATCGTCTGAATCGCGGCCGTTTCACATCAAGGGGAAGACATGCTGGGTTTGTCGAGTATGAGGAAACAGTGCCTGATTTAGAGGAAATCAGAGATGATTTGAAAACCACCTACGAAGCAAATGTTGACGATGTCACAGTAGCTGAGAGGTACATCCTGTCCAACATCATCTTGAGCAACAAGATGCCTAACTCTCTCCAGCTCACACCAGTGAGAGAACTACAAGCAATTATACACAGATTCCTGGGCACTGAAGTTGGGCGTAGAAGCCCTGAGTTTTACCTGTTGGCTCTGCTGTTGTTTTGGCCCGAGGAACAGCCTCGCGTGGTGCAAGAAGACGATGATGAAGAAGTGGAAGAACAGGCCTCAGAGGATGACGGAACAGAAGACCGAACCTGGGAGGATGAGGACAGTGATGAGGAAGAAGACACAAGCGCACAGACTGCACAATCATCTCTTGAGTCCATGGTTGACCTTGACCTACAGCAGCACATCACATTCATGGAGAGTGCATTTGGGAGAGCTGGGTACGCCAAGTACCTTCGAGGTCGGTACCTTTTGCCACTGTTTTTCCTAGGAAAGGGCACTGGACTGAGAAAATGGATCCACAAATCAAGGTTGGATGCAATCGTGGAAAAAGAGGTTGATGCTGAGCTAGCTAATAGACAAGAAACAGGAAAGAGGGAGAAATGGAGGCGGATCAATGAAATGTGGGTCACTGGGAAAGTTTGGCATGTCCCAGAAATCCAAGATATCCTTCTCCCGGTCCAGGTATCCTACCATCCCATGATACCAGAGGAGCATCAAAAACTGTCTGTTCATGCTGGAGGGAGGGAAATAATGGCTACACAAGAGGTTGAATCTGAGACTTCAGTGCTGGAGCCAATGCTTTTCTATCTTGGCTTCACCATTCAGGGTCCTGTCGTCTTTAAAGTGGGATTTCCTGACAGTTCTGAGGAGTGATTGACAATGGACGACTTACAACAGCATTAGCTAGGCAACATTCTAGACTTAATATCTAATTAGAAAATTGACTTAAGCTAATGATGATATAAGTCAGTAGGATTCATCATGAATGTCTGTTCAAAATTTCTTGGCAACCCATTTGATAGTTATTTTAGTCTGGATGAAAGTGTTGGGGAAATTTACAGAAACTCAACTGTATTGTAATTTTTCAGTTTCCATTAGATGGTGTGGTGGTGGTATCTTCAACCTTATGACCCACAAGTTATATTCATTTAACCATTTTGATTATCATTTTTTGCATTAACATGAACAGTTAAAATTCTTATGTTGGTCTGGGGTTTTGCAGAGTTTTGTGATATTTTATGTTTTTTTTCTTTCAAAGAAATATGTTATGAAAATATAATTGAACACATTGTATGCATATTATGGTTGTTTGTGGAAATAAAATCAAACTTTGGGATCATTTGCTGTCCATGTGTATTTTTGAAAAGGTTAAGGATAGCTGAAGTGCACTAAAATATATACTGATGTTCGCTGCCATCATGTGACTATTGTATATTAAATTTAGAGCATACTGTACCTGAAGTTACTATTAGTATGCTAAGTTGGTAAATTATATAGGCCTGTGTCTATGCACCATAATAACAATATTAACATGCAGTATTTATTATGATTTGAGTAGTTATGTTATGCTATAAGAAAACCAAACATTTTTTTAAAAAGTGCTCACTACAATGATGCACAAAAACCTACTGAATATCTGGACCTTTATGGCATTCTGTGAATATATTGTGAACTTGTATATATATTTATGTTGTTTATATTTTAATACTTGTTTTTTTTATCTTCCTATATTTTTCATATCTTTTACTTAAATATTTACTCAAACAAAACACAAACAAATTAAAGTTTTCTTCAGTGTTTTTTTTTTGTTTTTTTTTTGGTTTGTTTGTTTTGTATCTTTGGGCCACCGTATTGGATCGTGATGCGTTTGCGAACCACCTTATTTAAATCGGAAACCGTTCTACCACAGCGCTCTCAGCGGTTTAAACCGCATACAGTTAAACATAGCGTGACATCTGGAATTTCCGAGCAGCCCTTGAAGGCGGCATTTTCCCCGCATCAACCTGCCCGGTGTCGGTTCAGTTGGCCGCCAGTCCGTCTGCCGCACACACACACACACACTCACACACACACTCAGGTGAGCGACTCCTCCCTTTGTGTTAAATACAGAAAACTCCAGGTGACAAACTAAACGGAAGTGTTGAGAACTGCGCCGCCATCAGGACGTCCCTCCAGCATCAGTGGGATGACAGAGCTTGTGATCTCAGCTACCCATTTGTCTGTCACGGCAGTGAGTTATTCAGTCCTGAATTTATCTCATTCTGATCATTTATGTTATTAACATTATAACAAACTACTTCTGTCGGCTTTTGTTACAAACATTGCGTGTGCAAATAAAGTCTCAGCACTGGAGTAACTGGATTGTGCCTTACCAGTGAAGTCTTATTTGGTTAAATCTGACTATGACAGTGTAGGTTACCAAGGGACCAGAGTTATGGCTCTCCACTCTTATTTATTACTATATGTACTGTAGTTACTGCAGCAGTTTGGGAACAACAGGTATTCCCAGGTAGTTAAATGATAAGTGAGTCTAGCAGTGTAGCAAACTCCAGAATGAGAATCTAGACACAGTTTTTAGTTTTTCTGTTCCTGTTACTGTAAATAGAAACCTGCTAAATGTTAATTCATATTTTCTGTTTTAGAACCGAACTTCAGGAGACTCGTGGTGAGCGTGCGACTAAGCTCTGAGGTAGATCTGAATCTTCTCACAGACAGCCATCTTCTGCTGGCGCAGGTGAGACAGGATGAGAGACAAACGCGCACAGAACATGAGATCAAGTCGAGGAAAATGAGTCTGTAGTTTGAAACTTTTCTGCGCTCAGTTCCAGGCTCGTCTGGAGGAGCACAGTCGGACTGAAGTCAAAGTGCGCTGGCTAGCTCAAGAAAATGGCCAAATCTATCGCAAACAACATGAGGACGAAGTAGAAACAGGTGCTTACCTGACTGCTGTCTTATCTTAAACCACACCTGTGAAACCAGTTTTTCCACGTCTTTCATTGCACTCATTAACTTTTGAATTATTCTTTCTCGCAGGCTGCTTGTAGCACCGACGTCAGTCAAACTCTCCTGCGTGGTGAAGTTGTGGAGAAGATAAATACAGTCATGCCTTGTTACATAATGAATAATATTGGTTTGCTTTGTGTTGTGTTGATGTTTCATTTGGTCGATCATGGGTTCTTTCACACTTGTAGTTTGGTTCATGTTCATACTGACTTTACTAACAAACCAAGAGGCGTGAACGTAAATTTAGACGGACACAGTAATGCTTGTTGATTAGCCAATCAGCTTTCAGGGTTCATCATAGCTGAACCAAACATGCATGTAAAGCAACGTGAACTCAAATATTTCTGTGTAAGTCTACTCTTAACTCAAGGTCCACTTTTTTCTGGGTTCCTCAGTGGAGGAGATGGAGTGTCTGTAGTTGTCATGAAGTTGTAGAAATATCCTGTGCCAATATGAAACTGCCTGTGTGACTTCCATTCACCGAGGAAGACCATGAGATGTGGTTGAGAGCTTAAGAAAAAAAAGCTAGAAATACACCCTTAACTAAGATTTTCCTTCATTCATATCTACTCCTGAGTGAAGTCTCTTTAACTGCCAATGTGTCAATACTTCCCCATCTCGTCTCTTGATTTGTCTGTCTGTTGTTTGGTGGTAGGGAACATTTCACATAGTGATTTAATCATGAAAGAAATCTGTGTTTGGGATTTAAATGGCTTACAATAAACTCTGCAGCTTACGGGTGAAGTCGTTTCATTTTCATTTGAAGGTTAAACGCGTGAAACGCAAAGACGGTTTACAGGAAAGCAGAACATAAGTAGTGCAACTACTGAGTCCTGTTTATTTCTGAGTAAATGAAACCAAAGCATCTCGTCTGTCAAGCATGAGCTCATCAAGGTGTTGGTTCTGCCATAAACAATAGTGCATTTATTGTCATTAACGAGCTTGATCACAAAAGAGGAATGACACTTGACACAAAGTACAAGAATGTACAGTATGCAGGTGGTGTGGCTTCAAGCTCTTTATAAAGGACGTCCTCTTTGGTCACCCACACTCCTGCTGGGACCCAAACAGGTAAGATATTATAATATTTGTTGTTCATTGATTCTTATAAAATAATGTTTTATTTATTACAGTTATCAGTACAAAGATTATTTGAGTAATATTGAATGAGAATGGAGCTCATCTTATTCTTAATCATATTTAGTTTTATTTTATTTATTATTTTATAGTTAACGATGAATCACACGTTGACATTAACTTTAAAAATGTTAATTAAATAATCTAATAATGCTTATCTGTATCAGTTGCGTGCTGGAAAGCCATGCAGGCTGCCGCTTGTTGTTAACATCTCTTTATCTATGTCAGTGTTGGCCTTGAAATTTTTATATATTTGGTAAGAATATCAACATTGACACTAGAGCAATGCTTTGAGAGGCTGTACATAGGAACAATGGTGCTTTGAACTACATGCACAATGACCTTCAGCCTTAATGAGGCCAATAAACCCGTTATTATAAAGTCATGAAAGTCAAAATTCAAAATTATTAACATGGGTTCTGTTGTTCTCATCTTTTCAGGTGTTTCAAGCCGTATCATCATGGAACAAAACTCAACGGAAACTGTAGTCTCTGACAGCAGAGATGAAATTGTTCTGCTTAAACAGTACGTACAACAAAACAGAGATGCCACCAACACGCAACTCTTCTCCTTTTTGGCACTGATGAATGCGTACATTCCTGAGTCCTACCTCCTGATGTCAGAATGTCAGAAGATCCTTGGACCACCTGATCCCATCCACGGAGGCCCCCCCTTTGAAGAAAGAATGGAGCCATTCACTGTCTTTATCAATACTGATGGTTCAAACCGTGAGCACATCGGTATGATCGACCCAGTGTTCGCACAGAGAGCTGTGGAACTGCTTGCCGAGTTGGGGATTTCCAGGAGTGCTACAGTGAAGAAACTTCTCCTCTCACCTTGTGTAGATCAGCCCCAACCACATATAATCCAGTTCATTAAAGATTTGCTGACAAAGAGAAAACTGGGAGAAAAGGGTAGAGAGAAGTTCTCACAATTGATAGAAGATATAAGGCAATTAGAGAATTTTTACAACGCTGTCTCTGTCTTGAAAACTGCATCAAACAAATTCAAAATGAACCCAATTTTCCCTCAAACCCTTTCCCGTCTCTATTACACCAGAAGAGGAATCATCGACTATAACAAAGCTGAGGAATGGGCAAGGACAGCCATTAAAAGAGCTCCAAACAACTCTTATGTGGCTGAGACTCTTGGGCAGGTTTCTAAGAACCGTTTGATGAGGGAACCCAGGCCACTGGAGAATATCGTCACCAGGGCAAGAGAGGCCTTCGAAGTATTTAAAGAAGTGGAGGAGAAAGCTGAAAGAGAAGAGGGCCCAGGAGTGCCACAGGACACAGCAAGTGTTTGTAAGCATTTCAAATAGCTTCAACAACAGAGGCCTATTTGGATTCATTCAAGTGGCAAACCTAGCCTTTGAGAAACTCAACCAGAGTAAGAATCAGGACCACAGGAGTTTCATCCAAAACTTACAAATGGAAGTTGAAGCGAAGTTTACATTTTTTGAACGGTATCTAACCTACTCCAAGCCTGACAAGACAAGCTTAGAACCATCTTTTTTCTGGAAGGATGTTGTACTTTGTTACGAACAGTACACAAATAATTCAGTGGCAGAATCCACAAGCTTTCCGGGCCTTCTAGATCGTCTGAATCGCGGCCGTTTCACATCAAGGGGAAGACATGCTGGGTTTGTCGAGTATGAGGAAACAGTGCCTGATTTAGAGGAAATCAGAGATGATTTGAAAACCACCTACGAAGCAAATGTTGACGATGTCACAGTAGCTGAGAGGTACATCCTGTCCAACATCATCTTGAGCAACAAGATGCCTAACTCTCTCCATCTCACACCAGTGAGAGAACTACAAGCAATTATACACAGATTCCTGGGCACTGAAGTTGGGCGTAGAAGCCCTGAGTTTTACCTGTTGGCTCTGCTGTTGTTTTGGCCCGAGGAACAGCCTCGCGTGGTGCAAGAAGAGGATGATGAAGAAGTGGAAGAACAGGCCTCAGAGGATGACGGAACAGAAGACCGAACCTGGGAGGATGAGGACAGTGATGAGGAAGAAGACACAAGCGCACAGACTGCACAATCATCTCTTGAGTCCATGGTTGACCTTGACCTACAGCAGCACATCACATTCATGGAGAGTGCATTTGGGAGAGCTGGGTACGCCAAGTACCTTCGAGGTCGGTACCTTTTGCCACTGTTTTTCCTAGGAAAGGGCACTAGACTGAGAAAATGGATCCACAAATCAAGGTTGGATGCAATCGTGGAAAAAGAGGTTGATGCTGAGCTAGCTAATAGACAAGAAACAGGAACGAGGGAGAAATGGAGGCGGATCAATGAAATGTGGGTCACTGGGAAAGTTTGGCATGTCCCAGAAATCCAAGATATCCTTCTCCCGGTCCAGGTATCCTACCATCCCATGATACCAGAGGAGCATCAAAAACTGTCTGTTCATGCTGGAGGGAGGGAAATAATGGCTACACAAGAGGTTGAATCTGAGACTTCAGTGCTGGAGCCAATGCTTTTCTATCTTGGCTTCACCATTCAGGGTCCTGTCGTCTTTAAAGTGGGATTTCCTGACAGTTCTGAGGAGTGATTGACAATGGACGACTTACAACAGCATTAGCTAGGCAACATTCTAGACTTAATATCTAATTAGAAAATTGACTTAAGCTAATGATGATATAAGTCAGTAGGATTCATCATGAATGTCTGTTCAAAATTTCTTGGCAACCCATTTGATAGTTATTTTAGTCTGGATGAAAGTGTTGGGGAAATTTACAGAAACTCAACTGTATTGTAATTTTTCAGTTTCCATTAGATGGTGTGGTGGTGGTATCTTCAACCTTATGACCCACAAGTTATATTCATTTAACCATTTTGATTATCATTTTTTGCATTAACATGAACAGTTAAAATTCTTATGTTGGTCTGGGGTTTTGCAGAGTTTTGTGATATTTTATGTTTTTTTTCTTTCAAAGAAATATGTTATGAAAATATAATTGAACACATTGTATGCATATTATGGTTGTTTGTGGAAATAAAATCAAACTTTGGGATCATTTGCTGTCCATGTGTATTTTTGAAAAGGTTAAGGATAGCTGAAGTGCACTAAAATATATACTGATGTTCGCTACCATCATGTGACTATTGTATATTAAATTTAGAGCATACTGTACCTGAAGTTACTATTAGTATGCTAAGTTGGTAAATTATATAGGCCTGTGTCTATGCACCATAATAACAATATTAACATGCAGTATTTATTATGATTTGAGTAGTTATGTTATGCTATAAGAAAACCAAACATTTTTTTAAAAAGTGCTCACTACAATGATGCACAAAAACCTACTGAATATCTGGACCTTTATGGCATTCTGTGAATATATTGTGAACTTGTATATATATTTATGTTGTTTATATTTTAATACTTGTTTTTTTTATCTTCCTATATTTTTCATATCTTTTACTTAAATATTTACTCAAACAAAACACAAACAAATTAAAGTTTTCTTCAGTGTTTTTTTTTTGTTTTTTTTTTGGTTTGTTTTGTTTTGTATCTTTGGGCCACCGTATTGGATCGTGATGCGTTTGCGAACCACCTTATTTAAATCGGAAACCGTTCTACCACAGCGCTCTCAGCGGTTTAAACCGCATACAGTTAAACATAGCGTGACATCTGGAATTTCCGAGCAGCCCTTGAAGGCGGCATTTTCTCCGCATCAACCTGCCCGGTGTCGGTTCAGTTGGCCGCCAGTCCGTCTGCCGCACACACACACACACACTCACACACACACTCAGGTGAGCGACTCCTCCCTTTGTGTTAAATACAGAAAACTCCAGGTGACAAACTAAACGGAAGTGTTGAGAACTGCGCCGCCATCAGGACGTCCCTCCAGCATCAGTGGGATGACAGAGCTTGTGATCTCAGCTACCCATTTGTCTGTCACGGCAGTGAGTTATTCAGTCCTGAATTTATCTCATTCTGATCATTTATGTTATTAACATTATAACAAACTACTTCTGTCGGCTTTTGTTACAAACATTGCGTGTGCAAATAAAGTCTCAGCACTGGAGTAACTGGATTGTGCCTTACCAGTGAAGTCTTATTTGGTTAAATCTGACTATGACAGTGTAGGTTACCAAGGGACCAGAGTTATGGCTCTCCACTCTTATTTATTACTATATGTACTGTAGTTACTGCAGCAGTTTGGGAACAACAGGTATTCCCAGGTAGTTAAATGATAAGTGAGTCTAGCAGTGTAGCAAACTCCAGAATGAGAATCTAGACACAGTTTTTAGTTTTTCTGTTCCTGTTACTGTAAATAGAAACCTGCTAAATGTTAATTCATATTTTCTGTTTTAGAACCGAACTTCAGGAGACTCGTGGTGAGCGTGCGACTAAGCTCTGAGGTAGATCTGAATCTTCTCACAGACAGCCATCTTCTGCTGGCGCAGGTGAGACAGGATGAGAGACAAACGCGCACAGAACATGAGATCAAGTCGAGGAAAATGAGTCTGTAGTTTGAAACTTTTCTGCACTCAGTTCCAGGCTCGTCTGGAGGAGCACAGTCGGACTGACGTCAAAGTGCGCTGGCTAGCTCAAGAAAATGGCCAAATCTATCGCAAACAACATGAGGACGAAGTAGAAACAGGTGCTTACCTGACTGCTGTCTTATCTTAAACCACACCTGTGAAACCAGTTTTTCCACGTCTTTCATTGCACTCATTAACTTTTGAATTATTCTTTCTCGCAGGCTGCTTGTAGCACCGACGTCAGTCAAACTCTCCTGCGTGGTGAAGTTGCGGAGAAGATAAATACAGTCATGCCTTGTTACATAATGAATAATATTGGTTTGCTTTGTGTTGTGTTGATGTTTCATTTGGTCGATCATGGGTTCTTTCACACTCGTAGTTTGGTTCATGTTCATACTGACTTTACTAACAAACCAAGAGGCGTGAACGTAAATTTAGACGGACACGGTAATGCTTGTTGATTAGCCAATCAGCTTTAAGGGTTCATCATAGCTGAACCAAACAGGCATGTAAAGCAACGTGAACTCAAATATTTCTGTGTAAGTCTACTCTTAACTCAAGGTCCACTTTTTTCTGGGTTCCTCAGTGGAGGTGATGGAGTGTCTGTAGTTGTCATGAAGTTGTAGAAATATCCTGTGCCAATATGAAACTGCCTGTGTGACTTCCATTCACCGAGGAAGACCATGAGATGTGGTTGAGAGCTTAAGAAAAAAAAGCTAGAAATACACCCTTAACTAAGATTTTCCTTCATTCATATCTACTCCTGAGTGAAGTCTCTTTAACTGCCAAATGTGTCAATACTTCCCCATCTCGTCTCTTGATTTGTCTGTCTGTTGTTTGGTGGTAGGGAACATTTCACATAGTGATTTAATCATGAAAGAAATCTGTGTTTGGGATTTAAATGGCTTACAATAAACTCTGCAGCTTACGGGTGAAGTCGTTTCATTTTCATTTGAAGGTTAAACGCGTGAAACGCAAAGACGGTTTACAGGAAAGCAGAACATAAGTAGTGCAACTACTGAGTCCTGTTTATTTCTGAGTAAATGAAACCAAAGCATCTCGTCTGTCAAGCATGAGCTCATCAAGGTGTTGGTTCTGCCATAAACAATAGTGCACTTATTGTCATTAACGAGCTTGATCACAAAAGAGGAATGACACTCGACACAATGAGACATGGCTCATGTCCAAAGTACAAGAATGTACAGTATGCAGGTGGTGTGGCTTCAAGCTCTTTATAAAGGACGTCCTCTTTGGTCACCCACACTCCTGCTGGGACCCAAACAGGTAAGATATTATAATATTTGTTGTTCATTGATTCTTATAAAATAATGTTTTATTTATTACAGTTATCAGTACAAAGATTATTTGAGTAATATTGAATGAGAATGGAGCTCATCTTATTCTTAATCATATTTAGTTTTATTTTATTTATTTATTTTATAGTTAACGATGAATCACACGTTGACATTAACTTTAAAAATGTTAATTAAATAATCTAATAATGCTTATCTGTATCAGTTGCGTGCTGGAAAGCCATGCAGGCTGCCGCTTGTTGTTAACATCTCTTTATCTATGTCAGTGTTGGCCTTGAAATTTTTATATATTTGGTAAGAATATCAACATTGACACTAGAGCAATGCTTTGAGAGGCTGTACATAGGAACAATGGTGCTTTGAACTACATGCACAATGACCTTCAGCCTTAATGAGACCAATAAACCCGTTATTATAAAGTCATGAAACAAAATTATTAACATGGGTTCTGTTGTTCTCATCTTTTCAGGTGTTTCAAGCCGTATCATCATGGAACAAAACTCAACGGAAACTGTAGTCTCTGACAGCAGAGATGAAATTGTTCTGCTTAAACAGTACGTACAACAAAACAAAGATGCCACCAACACGCAACTCTTCTCCTTTTTGGCACTGATGAATGCGTACATTCCTGAGTCCTACCTCCTGATGTCAGAATGTCAGAAGATCCTTGGGCCACCTGATCCCATCCACGGAGGCCCCCCCTTTGAAGAAAGAATGGAGCCATTCACTGTCTTTATCAATACTGATGGTTCAAACCGTGAGCACATCGGTATGATCGACCCAGTGTTCGCACAGACAGCTGTGGAACTGCTTGCCGACTTGGGGATTTCCAGGAGTGCTACAGTGAAGAAACTTCTCCTCTCACCTTGTGTAGATCAGTCCCAACCACATATAATCCAGTTCATCAAAGATTTGCTGACAAAGAGAAAACTGGGAGAAAATGGTAGAGAGAAGTTCTCACAATTGATAGAAGATATAAGGCAATTAGAGAATTTTTACAACGCTGTCTCTGTCTTGAAAACTGCATCAAACAAATTCGAAATGAACCCAATTTTCCCTCAAACGATTTCCCGTCTCTATTACTTAACATTAAAAGACTTCGACTATAACAAAGCTGAGGAATGGGCAAGGACAGCCATTAAAAGAGCTCCAAACAACTCTTATATGGCTGACACTCTTGGGCAGATTTATAAGAACCGTTTGATGAGGGAAACCGGGCCACTGGAGAATATCGTCACCAGGGCAAGAGAGGCCTTCGAAGTATTTAAAGAAGTGGAGGAGAAAGCTGAAAGAGAAGAGGGCCCAGGAGTGCCACAGGACACAGCAAGTGTTGTAAGCATTTCAAATAGCTTCAACAACAGAGGCCTATTTGGATTCATTCAAGTGGCAAACCTAGCCTTTGAGAAACTCAACCAGAGTAAGAATCAGGACCACAGGAGTTTCATCCAAAACTTACAAATGGAAGTTGAAGCGAAGTTTACATTTTTTGAACGGTATCTAACCTACTCCAAGCCTGACAAGACAAGCTTAGAACCACCTTATTTCTGGAATGATGTTGTACTTTGTTACGAACAGTACACAAATAATTCAGTGGCAGAATCCACAAGCTTTCCGGCCTTCTAGATCGTCTGAATCGCGGCCGTTTCACATCAAGGGAAGACATGCTGGGTTTGTCGAGTATGAGGAAACAGTGCCTGATTTAGAGGAAATCAGAGATGATTTGAAAACCACCTACGAAGCAAATGTTGACGATGTCACAGTAGCTGAGAAGGTACATCCTGTCCAACATCATCTTGAGCAACAAGATGCCTAACTCTCTCCAGCTCACACCAGTGAGAGAACTACAAGCAATTATACACAGATTCCTGGGCACTGAAGTTGGGCGTAGAAGCCCTGAGTTTTACCTGTTGGCTCTGCTGTTGTTTTGGCCCGAGGAACAGCCTCGCGTGGTGCAAGAAGAGGATGATGAAGAAGTGGAAGAACAGGCCTCAGAGGATGACGGAACAGAAGACCGAACCTGGGAGGATGAGGACAGTGATGAGGAAGAAGACACAAGCGCACAGACTGCACAATCATCTCTTGAGTCCATGGTTGACCTTGACCTACAGCAGCACATCACATTCATGGAGAGTGCATTTGGGAGAGCTGGGTACGCCAAGTACCTTCGAGGTCGGTACCTTTTGCCACTGTTTTTCCTAGGAAAGGGCACTAGACTGAGAAAATGGATCCACAAATCAAGGTTGGATGCAATCGTGGAAAAAGAGGTTGATGCTGAGCTAGCTAATACACAAGAAACAGGAACGAAGAAGAAATGGAGGCGGATCAATGAAATGTGGGTCACTGGGAAAGTTTGGCATGTCCCAGAAATCCAAGATATCCTTCTCCCGGTCCAGGTATCCTACCATTCCATGATACCAGAGGAGCATCAAAAACTGTCTGTTCATGCTGGAGGGAGGGAAATAATGGCTACACAAGAGGTTGAATCTGAGACTTCAGTGCTGGAGCCAATGCTTTTCTATCTTGGCTTCACCATTCAGGGTCCTGTCGTCTTTAAAGTGGGATTTCCTGACAGTTCTGAGGAGTGATTGACAATGGACGACTTACAACAGCATTAGCTAGGCAACATTCTAGACTTAATATCTAATTAGAAAATTGACTTAAGCTAATGATGATATAAGTCAGTAGGATTCATCATGAATGTCTGTTCAAAATTTCTTGGCAACCCATTTGATAGTTATTTTAGTCTGGATGAAAGTGTTGGGGAAATTTACAGAAACTCAACTGTATTGTAATTTTCAGTTTCCATTAGATGGTGTGGTGGTGGTATCTTCAACCTTATGACCCACAAGTTATATTCATTTAACCATTTTGATTATCATTTTTTGCATTAACATGAACAGTTAAAATTCTTATGTTGGTCTGGGGTTTTGCAGAGTTTTGTGATATTTTATGTTTTTTTTCTTTCAAAGAAATATGTTATGAAAATATAATTGAACACATTGTATGCATATTATGGTTGTTTGTGGAAATAAAATCAAACTTTGGGATCATTTGCTGTCCATGTGTATTTTTGAAAAGGTTAAGGATAGCTGAAGTGCACTAAAATATATACTGATGTTCGCTGCCATCATGTGACTATTGTATATTAAATTTAGAGCATACTGTACCTGAAGTTACTATTAGTATGCTAAGTTGGTAAATTATATAGGCCTGTGTCTATGCACCATAATAACAATATTAACATGCAGTATTTATTATGATTTGAGTAGTTATGTTATGCTATAAGAAAACCAAACATTTTTTTAAAAAGTGCTCACTACAATGATGCACAAAAACCTACTGAATATCTGGACCTTTATGGCATTCTGTGAATATATTGTGAACTTGTATATATATTTATGTTGTTTATATTTTAATACTTGTTTTTTTTATCTTCCTATATTTTTCATATCTTTTACTTAAATATTTACTCAAACAAAACACAAATTAAAGTTTTCTTCAGTGTTTTTTTTTTTGGTTTGTTTTGTTTTGTATCTTTGGGCCACCGTATTGGATCGTGATGCGTTTGCGAACCACCTTATTTAAATCGGAAACCGTTCTACCACAGCGCTCTCAGCGGTTTAAACCGCATACAGTTAAACATAGCGTGACATCTGGAATTTCCGAGCAGCCCTTGAAGGCGGCATTTTCCCCGCATCAACCTGCCCGGTGTCGGTTCAGTTGGCCGCCAGTCCGTCTGCCGCACACACGCACACACACTCACACACACACTCAGGTGAGCGACTCCTCCCTTTGTGTTAAATACAGAAAACTCCAGGTGACAAACTAAACGGAAGTGTTGAGAACTGCGCCGCCATCAGGACGTCCCTCCAGCATCAGTGGGATGACAGAGCTTGTGATCTCAGCTACCCATTTGTCTGTCACGGCAGTGAGTTATTCAGTCCTGAATTTATCTCATTCTGATCATTTATGTTATTAACATTATAACAAACTACTTCTGTCGGCTTTTGTTACAAACATTGCGTGTGCAAATAAAGTCTCAGCACTGGAGTAACTGGATTGTGCCTTACCAGTGAAGTCTTATTTGGTTAAATCTGACTATGACAGTGTAGGTTACCAAGGGACCAGAGTTATGGCTCTCCACTCTTATTTATTACTATATGTACTGTAGTTACTGCAGCAGTTTGGGAACAACAGGTATTCCCAGGTAGTTAAATGATAAGTGAGTCTAGCAGTGTAGCAAACTCCAGAATGAGAATCTAGACACAGTTTTTAGTTTTTCTGTTCCTGTTACTGTAAATAGAAACCTGCTAAATGTTAATTCATATTTTCTGTTTTAGAACCGAACTTCAGGAGACTCGTGGTGAGCGTGCGACTAAGCTCTGAGGTAGATCTGAATCTTCTCACAGACAGCCATCTTCTGCTGGCGCAGGTGAGACAGGATGAGAGACAAACGCGCACAGAACATGAGATCAAGTCGAGGAAAATGAGTCTGTAGTTTGAAACTTTTCTGCACTCAGTTCCAGGCTCGTCTGGAGGAGCACAGTCGGACTGACGTCAAAGTGCGCTGGCTAGCTCAAGAAAATGGCCAAATCTATCGCAAACAACATGAGGACGAAGTAGAAACAGGTGCTTACCTGACTGCTGTCTTATCTTAAACCACACCTGTGAAACCAGTTTTTCCACGTCTTTCATTGCACTCATTAACTTTTGAATTATTCTTTCTCGCAGGCTGCTTGTAGCACCGACGTCAGTCAAACTCTCCTGCGTGGTGAAGTTGCGGAGAAGATAAATACAGTCATGCCTTGTTACATAATGAATAATATTGGTTTGCTTTGTGTTGTATTTGTGTTGTGTTGATGTTTCATTTGGTCGATCATGGGTTCTTTCACACTCGTAGTTTGGTTCATGTTCATACTGACTTTACTAACAAACCAAGAGGCGTGAACGTAAATTTAGACGGACACGGTAATGCTTGTTGATTAGCCAATCAGCTTTAAGGGTTCATCATAGCTGAACCAAACATGCATGTAAAGCAACGTGAACTCAAATATTTCTGTGTAAGTCTACTCCTAACTCAAGGTCCACTTTTTTCTGGGTTCCTCAGTGGAGGAGATGGAGTGTCTTTAGTTGTCATGAAGTTGTAGAAATATCCTGTGCCAATATGAAACTGCCTGTGTGACTTCCATTCACCGAGGAAGACCATGAGATGTGGTTGAGAGCTTAAGAAAAAAAAGCTAGAAATACACCCTTAACTAAGATTTTCCTTCATTCATATCTACTCCTGAGTGAAGTCTCTTTAACTGCCAAATGTGTCAATACTTCCCCATCTCGTCTCTTGATTTGTCTGTCTGTTGTTTGGTGGTAGGGAACATTTCACATAGTGATTTAATCATGAAAGAAATCTGTGTTTGGGATTTAAATGGCTTACAATAAACTCTGCAGCTTACGGGTGAAGTCGTTTCATTTTCATTTGAAGGTTAAACGCGTGAAACGCAAAGACGGTTTACAGGAAAGCAGAACATAAGTAGTGCAACTACTGAGTCCTGTTTATTTCTGAGTAAATGAAACCAAAGCATCTCGTCTGTCAAGCATGAGCTCATCAAGGTGTTGGTTCTGCCATAAACAATAGTGCATTTATTGTCATTAACGAGCTTGATCACAAAAGAGGAATGACACTTGACACAAAGTACAAGAATGTACAGTATGCAGGTGGTGTGGCTTCAAGCTCTTTATAAAGGACGTCCTCTTTGGTCACCCACACTCCTGCTGGGACCCAAACAGGTAAGATATTATAATATTTGTTGTTCATTGATTTTCATTGATGTACTGACAGTTATCAGTACAAAGATTATTTGAGTAATATTGAATGAGAATGGAGCTCATCTTATTCTTAATCATATTTAGTTTTATTTTATTTATTTATTTTATAGTAACGATGAATCACACGTTGACATTAACTTTAAAAATGTTAATTAAATAATCTAATAATGCTTATCTGTATCAGTTGCCGTGCTGGAAAGCCATGCAGGCTGCCGCTTGTTGTTAACATCTCTTTATCTATGTCAGTGTTGGCCTTGAAATTTTTATATATTTGGTAAGAATATCAACATTGACACTAGAGCAATGCTTTGAGAGGCTGTACATAGGAACAATGGTGCTTTGAACTACATGCACATGACCTTCAGCCTTAATGAGACCAATAAACCCGTTATTATAAAGTCATGAAACAAAATTATTACATGGGTTCTGTTGTTCTCATCTTTTCAGTGTTTCAAGCCGGATCATCATGGAAACAAAACTCAACGGAAACTGTAGTCTCTGACAGCAGAGATGAAAATTGTTCTGCTTATTAAACAGTACGTACAACAAAACAAATATGCCACCAACACGCAACTCTTCTCCTTTTTGGCACTGATGAATGCGTACATTCCTGAGTCCTACCTCCTGATGTCAGAATGTCAGAAGATCCTTGGGCCACCTGATCCCATCCACGGAGGCCCCCCCTTTGAAGAAAGAATGGAGCCATTCACTGTCTTTATCAAAACTGATGGTTCAAACCGGGAGCACATCGTTATGATCGACCCAGTGTTCGCACAGACAGCTGTGGAACTGCTTGCCGAGTTGGGGATTTCCAGGAGTGCTACAGTGAAGAAACTTCTCCTCTCACCTTGTGTAGATCAGCTCCCAACCACATATAATCCAGTTCATCAAAGATTTGCTGACAAAGAGAAAACTGGGAGAAAATGGTAGAGAGAAGTTCTCACAATTGATAGAAGATATAAGGCAATTAGAGAATTTTTACAACGCTGTCTCTGTCTTGAAAACTGCATCAAACAAATTCAAAATGAACCCAATTTTCCCTCAAACCCTTTCCCGTCTCTATTACACCAGAAGAGGAATCATCGACTATAACAAAGCTGAGGAATGGGCAAGGACAGCCATTAAAAGAGCTCCAAACAACTCTTATGTGGCTGAGACTCTTGGGCAGGTTTCTAAGAACCGTTTGATGAGGGAACCCTGGCCACTGGAGAATATCGTCACCAGGGCAAGAGAGGCCTTCGAAGTATTTAAAGAAGTGGAGGAGAAAGCTGAAAGAGAAGAGGGCCCAGGAGTGCCACAGGACACAGCAAGTGTTGTAAGCATTTCAAATAGCTTCAACAACAGAGGCCTATTTGGATTCATTCAAGTGGCAAACCTAGCCTTTGAGAAACTCAACCAGAGTAAGAATCAGGACCACAGGAGTTTCATCCAAAACTTACAAATGGAAGTTGAAGCGAAGTTTACATTTTTTGAACGGTATCTAACCTACTCCAAGCCTGACAAGACAAGCTTAGAACCACCTTATTTCTGGAAGGATGTTGTACTTTGTTACGAACAGTACACAAATAATTCAGTGGCAGAATCCACAAGCTTTCCGGGCCTTCTAGATCGTCTGAATCGCGGCCGTTTTCACATCAAGGGGAAGACATGCTGGGTTTGTCGAGTATGAGGAAACAGTGCCTGATTTAGAGGAAATCAGAGATGATTTGAAAACCACCTACGAAGCAAATGTTGACGATGTCACAGTAGCTGAGAGGGTACATCCTGTCCAACATCATCTTGAGCAACAAGATGCCTAACTCTCTCCAGCTCACACCAGTGAGAGAACTACAAGCAATTATACACAAGATTCCTGGGCACTGAAGTTGGGCGTAGAAAGCCCTGAGTTTTACCTGTTGGCTCTGCTGTTGTTTTGGCCCGAGGGAACAGCCTCGCGTGGTGCAAGAAGACGATGATGAAGAAGTGGAAGAACAGGCCTCAGAGGATGACGGAACAGAAGACCGAACCTGGGAGGATGAGGACAGTGATGAGGAAGAAGACACAAGCGCACAGACTGCACAATCATCTCTTGAGTCCATGGTTGACCTTGACCTACAGCAGCACATCACATTCATGGAGAGTGCATTTGGGAGAGCTGGGTACGCCAAGTACCTTCGAGGTCGGTACCTTTTGCCACTGTTTTTCCTAGGAAAGGGCACTGGACTGAGAAAATGGATCCACAAATCAAGGTTGGATGCAATCGTGGAAAAAGAGGTTGATGCTGAGCTAGCTAATAGACAAGAAACAGGAACGAGGGAGAAATGGAGGCGGATCAATGAAATGTGGGTCACTGGGAAAGTTTGGCATGTCCCAGAAATCCAAGATATCCTTCTCCCGGTCCAGGTATCCTACCATCCCATGATACCAGAGGTATCAGAGGTAAAACTGTCTGTTCATGCTGGAGGGAGTAAAATAATGGCTACACAAGAGGTTGAATCTGAGACTTCAGTGCTGGAGCCAATGCTTTTCTATCTTGGCTTCACCATTCAGGGTCCTGTCGTCTTTAAAGTGGGATTTCCTGACAGTTCTGAGGAGTGATTGACAATGGACGACTTACAACAGCATTAGCTAGGCAACATTCTAGACTTAATATCTAATTAGAAAATTGACTAAGCTAATGATGATAATAAGTCAGTAGGATTCATCATGAATGTCTGTTCAAAATTTCTTGGCAACCCATTTGATAGTTATTTTAGTCTGGATGAAAGTGTTGGGGGAAATTTACAGAAACTCAACTGTATTGTAATTTTTCAGTTTTCCATTAGATGGTGTGGTGGTGGTATCTTCAACCTTATGACCCACAAGTTATATTCATTTAACCATTTTGATTATCATTTTTTGCATTAACATGAACAGTTAAAATTCTTATGTTGGTCTGGGGTTTTGCAGAGTTTTGTGATATTTTATGTTTTTTTTCTTTCAAAGAAATATGTTATGAAAATATAATTGAACACATTGTATGCATATTATGGTTGTTTGTGGAAATAAAATCAAACTTTGGGATCATTTGCTGTCCATGTGTATTTTTGAAAAGGTTAAGGATAGCTGAAGTGCACTAAAATATATACTGATGTTCGCTGCCATCATGTGACTATTGTATATTAAATTTAGAGCATACTGTACCTGAAGTTACTATTAGGATGCTAAGTTGGTAAATTATATAGGCTTGTGTCTATGCACAATAATAACAATATTAATATGCAGTATTTATTATGATTTGAGTAGTTATGTTATGCTATAAGAAAACCAAAAAAAAATGTAAAAAGAAACTAATTGTTCGTAATTTAAGCAAAAACCTACTGAATATCTGGACATTTATGGCATTCTGTGAATATATTGTGAACTTGTGTATAAATATTTATGTTGTTTATATTTTAATACTTGTTTTTTTAATCTTCCTATTTTTTATTTAAATGTTTACTCAAACAAAACAGTAAACAGTAAAGTTTTCTTCAGTGTTTTTTTTTTTTTTGTTTTGTATCTTTGGGCCACCGTATTGGATCGTGATGCGTTTGCGAACCACCTTATTTAAATCGGAAACCGTTCCACAACAGCGCTCTCGGCGGTTTAAACCGCATACAGTTAAACATAGCGTGACGTCTGGAATTTCCGAGCAGCCCCTGAAGGCAGCATTTTCCCCGCATCAACCTGCCCGGTGTCGGTTCAGTTAGCCGCCAGTCCGTCTGCCGCACACACACACACACACACACGCTCACACACACACTCAGGTGAGCGACTCATCCCTTTGTGTCGAGTACAGAAAACTCCAGGTGACAAACTAAACGGAATATTTCCCGGCGGGCTCCTGAATCACCGTGACAGCGTGAAGAGCGCGGAGCTAACGGTCGGACCGTTGACATGTTAGCCCGCCGGGACGACGACAGGTGCGTCGCCTCATCCTGAGCGACCCAGGCGGCTCCGGAGAACCGTGTGTCCGCCTCCCTACGACCTCCTACCGGCCTGCTTCATCACAGGTAAGCGCTGCGGACAGCTCCGTCCCTTTACCGGCCACGTTACCGCATCACCGTCCCGGCCAGGAGCGGAGATTAGGCGAGCTAACCAGCTAACTGACCCCTTAACCTACCTGTTAGTGCGGTTACCGTGCTAACTAACCCGCGCTAGACCCGAGCAGAGGGTTAACCGTGCGCGGAGCTGCCTCACAGGCCTCTGTTGCGTGGCAGGTGGAGGCACTGGAAACCACTGCTGACTAACGCCACCTTTGTCACATGTAAACAACACAGCACCTGGCATGTGTTCAAGGTTTTCCAGGTTTTCCAGGCTGTCGTGAGGTCGTAGACCTTTGAGCAGAGTGGAGGCTGCTCGGCAGGACACCTGACCTCTGTTATCAGCAGGCCTGGAGTCACAGTGTGAGTTACTTTCGTTTTTATGGGGGCAGATATGAAGAAGCAGGAAGTGAAGGTGTAGTCACGTTGAGTAATTTATCCAGGTTAGTTAAGCCTAAATGAGGCAGGACTGAAAAAACAACCAGCAGGTTACTTAAAAATGAAAGCAGTCATTTGTTTGCTCCATCTCCGTCAGTGACGCCTTCCACTTTCTTGTTTTCTCCAACCAGGACTCGAGAAAAGCTCCAGCTCACCGGTCTGACCTCACAGCCCGTGTACCGACATGGCCTCGGCCCAGTCGGAGCGGTCCAGCGTCCTGCAGGAGGAGCTCACCTGCCCGGTGTGCCTGGACCTGTACCGCGACCCCTTCTTGCTTCCTTGCGGCCACAACTTCTGCAAAACCTGCCTGGACCGCCTGAAGCGCCAAGCGGACCGAGGCCGCTTCCGCTGCCCGGAGTGCCGCGACAGCCACCGATGTAGCACCAACTTCCAGAAGAACTTCAAACTTGCCAATATTTCCGATGACTACCGTCAGCGGCGCAGAGCCACCGCCGCATCTGCCACAACTTTGAAATCCAGAGAGCTGCTGTCGACTTCGCTGGCGGCGCAGCAAGCCAAGACCTTTTCCGTGCCGTGCGACTACTGCCCCTCAGTTGCCGCCGAGGCGCCGTGCAGCAGCAGCAGCGCCGCCGCCGGGTACGAAACCTGTGCTGCTTCTGTTTCTCAGGAAGACGGCGACAACGCGCGGGAAGCTCCTCCTGCCGCCGCCGCCGCCACCACTGCATCGACGTTTGCAGTGAAGACGTGCCTGAAGTGTGAGGTGTCCATGTGCCAGGAGCACGTAAAGCCACACCTGGAACTGCCGGCGTTTCGCGAGCATCCGCTGACGGAACCGATGAACGACTTCTGGAAGAGGAAGTGCCCGGATCATGATGAGATATACAGGTAGGAGGCGTGCGCGCAAGATCGAGAGTAACCGTGATTCATCGCACAGACAGAATCAATATTCTGAGTGACGCAGCAGACCGATTTCACACCGTAACACTATTAATTGTCTAAAACTTCTACAAATGCCCTGAACGTTTATTAGGATCATATATGACACAGAAAGAGCAGCAGCCTCACCGCTGAATGTCTTTTCCAGCTTTTATTCGTTTTCTTTGTCGTGCACCTCCAGATATTACTGCATGGATGACAAAGTGTGCGTGTGCAACGCCTGCACCATCGAGGGAGGACACCTGGGACACAAAATCAAGACCCTGAAAAACACGATGAAAGACCTCAAGGTGCGTCTCTCTCTTCGGACAGAACGTTCTGTGCTTTGTTTGGCCTGTGACGAGTCTGGAATCTTTATGAATGAACATTGTCAGCCGGTTTTGTTGCTGTTGCTTGTGTGTGTGTGTGTGTGTGTGTGTAAATGAATGAATGAATGGGAGTCACATGACTTCGGCCTTTCTGCAGCAGGGTTAGATCCACTTCCTGTGCTTTCATTGCTCCTGAACAGAGTGTGAAGCTGAGATGCTTCCAGCTCATTTCTATGGAAACCTGTTGAGTTCGACATGTTGAATGAGTGACCTCAGGCTGAACCGACCAATGAGAAGCTTATTGTGTCAGCAAAGCAAAGTTGACAAACCACAGACCAGATTTAATAAAGATTTAGTCTTTGATTACTTGTTTATTTGTTCTAGTTACACACGTTTTAACTCTACGAGCTCTTTACGATGCTTGACCGTGACGAGCTTTGTAGGACATTACAGCCTCCCCGAGAGGAGATCTCTCAAAGTGCCGGGAGTGTTTATCGTCTTAAAACTGACGTCAGCATCGCTGTTCACGCTGTTCACCAGGGCTCGCTGGACAAGCAGCTGTACCGGGTGGAGAGGAAGTACAGCATGGCCGAGAGGAAACTGCAGGAGCAGAAGGAGAAGGAGCGGCAGAACAAGGTAAGACGGCACACGTTGAGCGTTTATGATATTTTCTGTCCGTCGACTGATCACGCCTCGTCACTTCCCCCATCCAGAAGTTTCTGGACGACTCCGAGCAGGGCTTGACCAGGCTTGGCGAGGACATGAAGGCCAAAGTTCTCCGCTTCGTCGGCAGACTGCGCGAGTGCACGCGCACTCACTGCGACACCAACGGGCCGGCCATCCAGAAGAACATCTCCAGGATCTGCCAGGACCAGGCCCGTCTGCAGGAGGTCCGCTGCGGCCTGGAGAGCCTCATGCAGGAGAACGACCCTTTCCGCTTCATCGAGGTGAGACGCACGCTGACCGCTGCCGGGCGTCAAGCACGAATCACATTCGTTTACATCTCATCCTGTTTTAAGTGTTGGGACTTCTTTTATATGCATAAACTGTAAATTTCAATATAACCTGAAGCTGACGTGTTACAGCAATAAAATCCTGAAGTTATCTTTCTGGAAATTTACTTAACTTGAGTTCAAACGTCTCTTTTTGTTTCTTTTCCAGGCGTACAGGACAACAGGAAAACAGTAAGTGACCCTAACCCAGAAACTTTGATGTTAAACTTCAGGATTTTGGAATTATTCCAAACTGGAAACTCAATGGGAATTTACTGGAAACTGGGGGTTAAACAAACTGCTTCATATCCAAACAAATATAAACAGGTAAATTACCAGTTTATTCCTGTTAAATTTGAATTCCTATAAATTCCCAGGGAAAGTTTCTAGCCTGAAAAATTCCTGAAATTTTGCAACCCTACTTAAAAATAAATCTGTTGAAATGTTTTTTTTTTTTTTTGCATGTCTGCTTATGACTTAAATTACCCACGTGTGTGTGTGTGTGTGTGTGTGTGTGTGTGTGTGTGTGTGTGTGTGCGTGTGCGTGTGCGTGTGTGTGTGTGTTTTAGGTGCCGCAGGCAGCTCAGGAAAAACATGTTCTACCCGGAGTACGTGGACATGGAGACGGAGGTTCTCGGAGTGATGATGGAGGGAGAGATGAGGAAATTCCTGGATGAGGAGCTGCCCTGTCACGTTGTTGCTGCCATCAGCAGTCTGTGTAAGAAGCTTTCATTCATTAAATCAGCTCTGTCGTTTACTCGTTTTTACTGAGCAAACGATTCTTTATTGAGTTCAGCTTAAACTTGACATGTTTGGAGTGTTTGGGCATCTTATTTTCAAGCAGCGTACCAAAAACAACGAGCTGAAAGACGCTAAAACGCTTCGTAAAGCTCATAATTCTAATTTAAAAAGAGACTTTTATCTTCTCCACCCATCAGGTCATCTTTCAGATCTGGAGGAGGAGGAGGAGGAGGAACAGGAGATCGAGGAAGAGGTGGCGGACGACGATGACTACGACGACGACAGCAGCTTGGAGGAAATGAGGAGCGAGGGGGAAGAGGAAGAAGACGAGGAGGAAGACGACGACGACGACGACGTGCCCGACCAGAGCGAGCTGGCCGACGATCTTTACACCCCCGAGGAGGAAGAGGAGGAGGAGGAGGAGGGCGACGACGAAGACGACGACGACGACGAAGAAGACGACGAGGAGGAAGAGAGAGGGGTTTAACGGAGGACTGGATGTGCACACATCTGTTCTTACATTATTAAAGCACTTTGGATTTGAACAGCGAGCGAGTGCAACACGTGTGTTTGTGCTGCGACTCGAGGAGTTACCACATTCTGCCTCAACCCGCCTCCCACAACACTCTGGGCTGACGCACCGGCTCAGCTTTGATTGAGAACTTAACTAATGTGAATCGTCTGCATTAAGGTGCATTACACGACGACTGACTGCTGTACACGCACACGAAGGTGAATGTATCGCGATGTGGCTGGAAGGACTCGAACGCAGCAAACTGAACGCGGATTTTTTTATTTCAAATCCTCTGCATGTCTGCGATGCCATTTTTCCTAACGATTTTACAAAACATGTAAACGACGAATTTGACGTAACTCCACCTGAACTTTTGATACAACAGGTGCTAAACTTCCTTAAATGTTCCGACAGATGAAAACACACCATAGAAAGCCTTCTGGTCAGCGTCTTCATAGTCCAACATATTCCGACCTGACAGAGCGAACGCACACAGGCTGGTTAACGATCCCCGCGTGGGCCGATTGTCCTGATTGTTTCTTTTATGCTCGAGTTTAAAACATTGCAAGCCAAAGAAGTGAGGATGTGCGCGTGCATGGGAACTTCCACAGTCTGTCTGCTTGGCATGCGATGTGTTTAATGATTTAACAGTTTACACAGGCTACAGGATGACTTTGCTTTTTCGTAGCTGCGCTTTAAAAAGTAGTTAATGCATTGTTTTAAAAAAAGAAATGTCATGTTCCTATGCACAGTTCAGATATTATTCTCAAGATATGAATTTCAGGTGACGAGGAATTTTGCACTTTACTACTATTAATTGGAGTTTACTGCATGATAGTGACGCTCTCGCACATGTTCATGTATATATTAGTGAAGTCTGACCTCTGCTGGAAAGTGTCATGAACAACATTTACAGTATCTGCTGAGTGTGTTTGTAATATTTGTCAAATATTTGTAAATACTGAAACGTAACAGTTTATATTTACAGGCAAAAGCAGATATAATGACTATTCTTAGCAGATACATCTGTCTAATTCTGATTCAAACACAGTGAAACGATTTAGAAAAACAAGTGTAAATACATTTTTTTTAATCCTTTGAATTAAGAAATACTTTAATACAGAAACATGGGCAAAAATCAGCATCAAAGTCTTGAAATGTACATAAATAAACAATACAAATAAGATTATTCTGTCCCACAACTGGTGCTCTATGATAAAAATTGACTTTGAGTGGCTGGACTGAAAGAGATATGCTCAGTCTCCTCATCCTGACACACTCTCAATGATCTTAGGCACAAAAGTAGAGTCACAACGACGTCAGACCTGATTAAAATAAGTTAAAAAATACAGATTTGAGTGTACAGAATATTGTAAAGATTGGTTTAGTATTATTCTCACATGGCAAAATGACATCCACCCCCACAGCTGAAGGTGCTAATGTAGAAAAGTTACCCAAACAATCTCATATAACTCTCCATGGGCCTCGCACCACTTTTCTTTAGTTTAGCAGGTTACAAAAAACTTCAAATGTGTGTTTTTAATCATTTTAATCAATAAACAGGCATCCAACGAGTCTGAAAGGTCTACAGCCGTACTCCATCATCCAAATATTTGACACATTTTGACCTGATGGTGGTCAGGATAGGATCAAATATATTAGGAATCCCTTTAGAAGCAACGACTGATTCAATCATGTCCGATAGGGTGATCCTGTGTTTCTCCATCTTCCCTTGGTTTCAGTGACCATGGCTAGCACCTGTTAGCATCTCTGTCCTTTTGAGCTGAATTTGTATTCTAAATTTCATCTTTTAACCTGAACAGGATCAACGAAGGATGGTAAAACGGGAAGGGAGGATGATGGAGGTGAAGTAGCTGGAGGAGGAATCATGGCCATTGGAGGATGAGAAGTTGTTGCTAGTGGTCTCCAACAACAAGTAAGCAGAAGTGAACAGTTCACATTTGGTACAGTATCTAGACTAAAATGGAAAACTAGTCTGACGCTGCTTGATAGGTCTAATGAGACAGAACTTACTTGGTTCATCACTTTGGATCTAAAACAGGGAATATGTTCAAAAAGTTTTTAAAAAATTACCTTTAAAAGGAAGGAAGGAAGGAAACAGCAATACATGAGTTGAACATAGTTAAATTATGTGTGTGTTAATGCAGGTAAATGATTAGCCAGTGTGATTTGTTGTAGTCGTTCGGGGGAAATACTTAAATCAGGGCATCAAAAGTCTGAATTAACCCAGAGAAGACATCATGATTAAAACATGTCTTAGTCCTTCTGCTGCTCCAGGATCAAATCAGACAGCACGTTGATGTCCATCTCTGCCGGGTGGCACTGCAGCACCAGCGCCACCATGTTGTCCTGACCCGCGAAAACCTGACAGAGCTTCTCCCTCAAGTTGGCGGTCTCCTCTGGACTCCTGTCTGCACCTAAAGCTCCAAACTGCCTGTGCTGGTGTCCCGCGTCCCACCCCGCTCCATGTCCTCTCCCTTTACCCCGACTCCCTCCACGTGTTGCGTCCAGAGTCCGGTCGCGGTAGTTCAGGACCTCTGTTTGAGAGCGAGGAGGTTTGGAGGAAGGGAAATTGGTGGCTACTCCAGCAAAAGAGTGGTTTCCTGGGTCAGGGGTCCTGAGAGGGAATGAACACAAGATTATATAGAGTGACTTTCTTGACATATACCAAAGCCAAACAATAATTTCCTTGTCTTGGACCACTGGGAAGAGGACATACTTTGTTGATGTTTGGCTGCAAAGTCTTGCTAGTTTTTGATCATAAGTAATGTAATCAGACACCAAATCACAAAAAATACCAATTTCTACCTTGAAGAAAAGTGAGTGATCATACCTGTGCTCTGAGCGTAGGAAGTCATCCAGGTGAGGCCCTCCCCTGCCCAGAGGGTCGTCCGGCACCATGAAGTGATCCCCAACAAACGTGTACTGAAGAAGTCTGGGGAGATCACACACAATGTAATTAATGGACTAGTCCTCAGAAGCGCAGACTGCTGTATACTTCTTACATTTTTCTGAGAACATTACTCAATCCTAAACACACCAAGTCAAAAGGAAAATGATATTTTGCAACTCTGTCTTCCTGGTTAATAGGACTCAATTCTGCCGTCTTTTTATACCTCTTTTTGATGATGTCCCTCCACACAGGGGACTCGTCTGAAAGGTCTCTCAGGTTGTCGTTCGTCACGATCACTCCGTCCGTCTTCTGTGCAAGCTGCAGCATAAATCTGTGGAAACAGGAGAAATGTGAGATTAAGGCAACCGGGAAAAGAAGCTATTCCACACTACATACCGATTGCAGCGGAAGACAAAGCATTTGGGCTCACTTACTTACGCAAATGTGTCAGGAACAGGAAGCACAAAGACTGACAGACACAGACAACGTGACTCAAGGAACACTGGGACTAAATACATGAGAACTAATTAACTAATTAAAAACAGGTAACACAGGAAACAGACGGGAACTAAAGTAACACAAGACACGCAAGGACAAAACAGGAAATACACAGAAACAAGCAGAGTGTATGTACCTGTCATCGTACGAGCTGATCCTCTTGCCCTGGACCTCTCTGGACGGGGTGTAGGAGACCAGGCCCAGCTTCTGCAGCTCACCTAGATAGTGCTGCTCTGAGAGGCAGGAACAAACAGACAATGTGTTTAGTCTGTGGTAAACAGGGGAAAGCATACACGCACTCACGTGTTTGCCAAATTCTGATTTGTTTTCCTGTTACATGTGACTCAGAATCAAATACAAGCCACACGGGCACGGAGGCTCGGAGGACTTTGTCATTTTAAAACCACACACTGCAAATATACATCAGGATGTGTGAGGAGATAACCAGCGGTTAAGTAAATGCACCATTGGATGCGATACATGGGATAAAACAAGGAAGTGTTACCTTTGATCTTGGGGTCAAACTTCTGTCTCCACTGTGGCAGGAGAGCGCTGATGTGTCGATGGCCTCGGTCCCAAAAGTGCTGGACGGCCAGAGCGATCCCTCGACAGGAGAAAAAATGACCCAACCCGTGACTGCGGAAGACATTGAACAAAGGTTTGTAATAAACTCAGCATAGGTGGAACCTACTTTTATAAAATTAAGAGGAACTGTTGTGAAGTTTAATTTGAATTATAACGGTTAAATCTTTAAAACTCGTTACTCTCATTGTTGTACCTTTTCAACGAACAACCAAAGTCCACAACTGACAGTACAGACTGTATGGTGATAACTGGACATGCAGAACCAGCCAGTAATGAGCACTTAGTTGCTGAGGGTCCATAGAATTGGACTGACCTTTACTATCCTGTATAACGTCATTAGTATCCACATAATGTGTAAAGAAAAGTTTCTGACCACTCCTGAGCCAAACTGGAGTTCCTCAAAGGTCAACTTGACAACCACCATGGCGGCAGCGTGAGCTACCACACTCTAAGTTCTGAGTAATTCCCACCTCATGGCCACGTTGCTCCCATCAATGATGATCGTCCTCAGCTTTGGGTCCCCAGGTTGGTCTGTTAGCTGAAGGTCAAAGGGCATCTGCAGGCCTTCCAGGAACCGCTGCTCGCCTGTCACAACCACTGAAGAGGTGTTGAAGCCCCGTCTTTCCTTCGCTCTGGTTGGAGACGAGTGTTTCCCCGTGAAAATGGGCTGCTGAGGGGTTTGGAGCGTCCGTTTTGAGGAGTTAGAGGCCTGGGGCTTTGGATTTAAGACGTTGTCTTGGGTGGATGGATTAGGCCAGTAGCTGGTTTGGTCATACTGTTTGCTAGACTGGAAATTGGTGTGTGGAGAATTTAAGGATGAGGAATAAATAGGCATGGGTGGCCCTTTGACTTCATGGTGCTGGGTTTGACTTTGGTGCTGGGTTTGTGACTTGGGAGGCTGGTGCCGCTTTGGCTGGGAGGTGTGTTGATTTGTCCGAGGCTGCTGGGGTTTATTAATCCAAGTAAACAAATCTGGTTCAGAAACAGGTGCAGTTAGGTTTGGTACTAATACCCATCCTTTATCGTCAGTTTCTCTCTTTTCTGCAGGTATGAAAAGCTCAGTTTCTCCTCTTGCTTCGTCCTCTGTTGGTCCACCTTTTGGTGCTCCTTTCTCCAGCACCACATCATCCATCTCTCTCGGCTCTTCCCGAAAGGCGTCCGTCTCTTTGCTCTCCCCTCTCTGCAACTCCAGGAGCAGCTGGTGGGTGGATAGATCAGGCAACATGTTGTAAACTTTGGCCACGTTCTGCTCCATGTAGCCACAGCTGGCTGCAGCTTTCTTCACCACTCCCAAGACAAAGTCATCCTCCTTTTCTTCAGTACGACCTTCGCCCTCAAAGTGTCTTGTGCTTCCTGACCCTACTTCCCCTTCTCCCTCACAAACGTCTCCCACCTCTCCATTTTTACTTATCTTATCTCCTCCTGCTGTCACTTCTTCATCTTCTCTGTGCTCCGTCTCACAAGGCCGGTTCCTCTCACTTTCATTCAAGGCGATGCCTTCATGATTTTTCAGATCTTGGCCACTCTGAATCATCTGCTCCTGGTCACTGCGTTCCTGCTCCTGTTGAACTAAGTCCAGTATCTGCGATGCCTCTTTGGGTCCTGTTTGGGCGAGGACTCGTTTCACGACATCCTCCGTGTACCCCATGGCTGTGAAGAACTTTAAAAGAAGCAAAAACTGCAGCTTCTCTTCATCCTCCTCCCCTACTACCCCAGCCACCTTGGGACCTAATGCCCCTTGCTCCAGTTGCCCCTCTTCTCCCACCTCCTGTGGAGAATGCACAAGTCTTTCCTCAGCACCCTCTGCGCTCCCTCGAGCTCCTGCAGACGTGGAGACAGACTTGAAGGAGTCTTTGCTTGCTGAACCTCCAGGCATCCCCTCAACCCAACGATCAGTAGTGCTGTTCCATCTACCCTCCGAATCCCCCGATCTTGCATCTATCAGTGCTGGGCTGGGGCTTGATCCAAGTCCTGATTCTTTGACCAAATCCAAAAGGATTTCCTTCACCGACCCTGGTAACACCAGTAGATCCAGGATGTGCCTGTCCTCCCATTTCTCCACCAAAGCTTTGAAGGCCCGGCGTGACTCCAGAGACTCCCCTGGGCCTCTGTCTCCAAGCTCAGAGCGTCTGGACTGTGTGCCCTCATACCTCTCCACCAGGTCTGTAATAAGGGAGTAGGCTCGCACCACCGGCTCTGCGAGACCTGATATGAGCAGGAATCCTGTGGAGCCGACCTGGTTTGGTGAGAGGAAAACAGAATTAGATTGAGTAACGAAACAACCCTAGAAGTCCAGTTTGAGGGACAGATCCATGAGTTTGAAGTCCTAACAGACTCCACAACAATCGTACAAAGTGCTTTGGCACTAAGTAGTGGAATACTTTGATGTAATAAAAGTAATCTCTTAGGAATGTGGACTTGCATGTATTTGATGGCCATCTGAGGCCAATGCAGCGCCTTGCACGCTGCTGCTGACGGACTGGCCTTAGTGATTTTTCATGCTGGGCTGAAGACAAAATTTCTAAAATATTCACACATATTAAGATTGTTACCTCAGTCACAATCAGCTGTACACAGCTTCTACACAATGTTGCTTTAAAACTAGCTTCACCGTTATACCTATAAAGGGGGGAAGACCCATTAAAAAGGTCAAACAGTGATCGAACAAGTGATACCAAAAGAGTAAATGAAATTTCCATAGTTGTATATTTGCATTTTGACGAAGCTTTTTATTAATAGGTTAAAAATTCCCAGTTACGACACCACAGTGTTCCATTAAGGTGTTACTTCATCAGGCGTACGGAACAGCTTTAAGACATAATAGTGATATTGACTAATAATGTAATTTATAATACCAAGAAAAAGAAGAAGGGAATCCCAGGATGTCATGCTGTTAGTCAATATCGTTATTGCATAGTCAAGAAATGGCAGACTGAGCATGAAGTAACAGGCTGATTGTGTTGGTGGGGGATTTGTACAATGATGGAAGTGAGTAATGTCGATGTGACTGGTTAGAAATTATTATCACGGCTCGTTCCAAGGTTCACAGTTTGTGACGATTATGTTTTACGATGAGGACTTTATACTGTCACATGATGCAAATCGATACCAGGAGACTTGTGATCTGAACTCTAGCTGGTGTCTTGTTTTATTTAATCCTTAACATCTGTCTGTTTTCACCTCAATGGTCTGGTTCGGTGGGTAAGATTCTATTGGTTAAATATGGAATACACTAGTCATAAAAATGTTTTTATCTGTTCCCTGCATGGGAAGGGGGTCCTCTTCAAAGCAGTCCGCCATGTTGTACCACCATGTTTCTACAGTAGCCCTGAATGGACAAACCAAATATTAGCTCTAGATAGGGCCTTTCACGTTTTTTCCTACTAGCTTGGAAGGGGATGGTGAGCTAAGGGTTGTTCAGTTGTTTATCCAAGTTCACCACTAAATCCTACACACTGGACCTTTAGACAACTCCTTTTAGTCATAACTCAACACATCTTTAGGCTACGCATATTTTTGGATCCAATATCCAAAAATCTGCTCAGAGAACATAAGATAAAAGGCATATGACTCGAAGAAAATCATCATGCTTCTAAGTTTTCTTCAATATCAAAGTAACCCAGTGATAGTTGTCTGTATAACCAAGGACACACTCCAAACAGGAACGTCTAGAAGATAATTTCGGATACTTTTAATGGTTCCAATTAGCCAAATTCTTAATATAGGCAAAAAAGGGGGTCAAACTCTAGTGTCAGACTTTAAATAAACCCTGATTTAGATGTGTGTTTCAGCACATCTCCTGCGAATACTGTCAATTGTTAATTTAAGATAAGTCATTATATTGTGCGTTTCCCCTTCCTCTCTCTCTCTCTCTCTCTAGCCTAACCTGCCAACCGACCGACCGACCGACCAACGCTGCATAAAACCCTGACTCATCCTTCTGGATTCTGCCAGATCATCTTCTGACAACGTTCTGACTAAGCGTGAGTTACACTGCACATCAGGAAAACCCCGTTTGACGTCCACCTGCCACATCCAGCTTTGTTTGTCTACACGTCTGCCCTCCACCACCCCGGACACTCCTCATCCGAACTCCACCTTCCCTTTGTGTTGTAAATACACTGCTTAACTGCTCACGCGTTATATAATATAACAGAATACATTTGTGAACATATTCTGGCCAACTAAAGAGCCAAAACACTCACCACAATATGTGCTGAGGTGCTTCTTATCAGGCAGTCCATGAACAGTCCTCTGGCTCCACAGAAGACACAGTGAAGAACATCGGGATAGGAAACCTCCTGCTGCTCCTCCTGGTTCACGACTCCCCTCACAAATAACTGCAAGAAAGAAACATTTGTATCATCATTGGAGTGCTGTGTTATTACTGTAGCAGTGGTGAAAATACTATAGCAGCAGACGATCGAAATATCGTCTATATCGTAATCTTCAGAGAACAGCTCAGTCTTTGTTTAGGGCTGAATTCATTTTGCATTTCATGTGTCAGAGAGTTGACCACATATCTGGACCGAAACTCAACTGGGACTGAGTCAACACTTAAATATGAATCATTTCCCAGGAAGTAGACTAAGACTATCGGTAATGACAATAACAACTTTCATCACCTTTTCCAAAACGAGCTTCACAATCAGGACTAAAACAAAGAAACAGCGGCTTACTTTGGCAGCTTTCACACTGTTGCTCTTCCCCCGTAGTTTCAGCCATATCTGCCCGTTGTTGCCCTGAGACAAATCGTCCGCCCCGATGCCAAAAATCACCTCGAAGATCCGCTCCACGGTGCCGTGCAGAGAGGTCAGAGATCCTCGCAGCATCCCAGCACACGCAAACTCGTCCACCACCTCCGGCTCGCCATCGCTTCTCTCACCGTCCATCCCTTGTTCTTAAATCGGCGTCAAAGAGTTGAACATACTGCGAATAAAAAAGAATATAGATATAAGCAGCCATTTTCTAAAGACAGGAGAAATAATCTCATATAACAAACGCAGTTTCATCTTTTTAATCAGAGGATGACGCATTATTATCAACAAATGAATAAATTTAGCACTTTGAGTCAGACGTGGCATCAGATTTAGATTCGATTAGCCTTCACTAAAGTCACCGCACATTTGAATCATGGATAGAAATTTAATGCTCTAAATTTAAAAGGCCACATTTTCAACCTTTGCACTTTGCAACCTGTTTCTTCCTGTTAGAAGGGAAGTGCGACGCGTTATAGACGCGTGGGCAGCGCTGCAGAAATGACATTTGCCAACCTAATCTGCATTTGCAAAGTATAAATACTGCAGATCTAGTATGCTATACTACTATGTGTGTGTGTGTGTGTGTTAGTAACTGAAATATTGAAGGTATTAAAACTGGATTTTGACACAAGGTAAATTTACTTATATCTCTAGAGAATTTTACTCTTTACAACTAGAAATGGCACCAAAACAATCATTTCTACACGCAGTCACATGTTAGTCGATGGGCTCGGCTTATAGCAGCCATTAGTTAAAGCCATGAGAACGTCAGGTTCACAAAAAAATGTTCAAACTGTCTCCTTGATGGTTTTTAATCAAAACCAGGTCACCAACAGAACCAGTAATCAGTTCTGCAAAGAACCTTTAAAGGGAAAAAATATCATTAAACATAAAAAAGTACCAAAAATGCTTCAACCGTGTTACATATAACCATGTTATATATAACCGTGTTATATATAACCGTGTTATATATAACCATGTTATATATCCACAGAAGCTACCTCCATCTGTAAAACACTAACATCACACACACAGCTCACACTTTGCACCTGACAGAGGCGGAATAACACAGATCACATTAATGAAAGTAAAAGTACCACTATGACTGGGTTCAAATACTCCGTTACAAGTGAAAGGCCTGCGTTAGGTCAAAGCTCCGAGGTATTTAAATGACGGAACGCAAATGTACACGTTCTGTAGAAAAGAAAAGTCCCGCGTGAGTGATCAAACGTTACATCATTAAAGCGGCGTTTTACCGTTGTAGCTGCTCGAGGTGCTCGGAAGTAAATCTGAGGGGTCGTGACATGAAAATCAAAGTTGATCTACGAAGAGTTTCCCCACTTTTTAGGTTTTATTGTGAAATATGAGACGATTTCAGCTCTTTGTGCCTCGAACGTGTATTCAAATGAAAACCATCGGGGACTTTTAGAGGGGAAATCGTCTGAAACGCGACACTCGAAGGGGCCACAAGCTGAAAAAGGTTGGGAAGTTCCGGGAAAATAGATTAATGAAACAAGTCATGGTCATCCCAGGAAATAATCAACTATAATCAACTACTTTTCAGAGGGAAATGTTACAATAAAGTTAGATTAAAAATGAAAATATTCAATATCCAGCATGTAAACAAGCCTGACGGAGCATTTCACAGCATGTAGAGAGAAACGACACGACCTCAGTTTAATATACGGCCTCTTGCAGCCGGCTGAGCATCATGCGGTGACTTTTAGAGGGGAAATCTTTGAAGGACTCACAAGTTACAAACGCTGGGAAGTTATTAATGTTCACTACAGACGCAGAGTCTGTCATCTGTTCCATAAATATGGACTCCAGGAGGAGTACTAGTGTTGCCCGGCAACAACAAACGATGTAATCCTAATAATAAACAACATTTAATCGTTTTCTGAGGATTTGCCTCAATGAAATGTGTAAGAATGAAGTCACATGAGACAAACACTCTGTCTGTGACCTGAGTTCAAACTCCGACATGTAAACAAGCCTGTCTGCAGTTATTAAAGCACTTCACAGTGTGCAGAGCTCATCATGGGCCAGATACACTTGGCTGTTTTAACTAAACTCGGCCTGTGCACCGCAGGAAGAGCAGTAGTTGTTGCCCGGCAACAAAGTAACTACACCTGAAAGGTAACTGTACTCTGTAAAAAAAGTGAAGTCGTCACAGCTGATGCAACATTTAACAGTAATCCTTCAAAAAAAAAAGTAACGACACTGTAACGTGGTGACGTAGAGGAGCGTGCAGACATGTAAACAAGCCTGTGTGTGTGTGTTCGTGTGTTTTTCAGCCTGTTTTGTTGCACTGTCGTGCAGCCATTTGCTTTCCTCTCCGTGTGTGTGCACGCATTCACACACACACACACTGCACACACACACACATGACACAGATCTGGCCTGTGATGGTGAAACATAGAGCGATACAAAGCGATCAGAGCAGACAGATCACAGTAATCATGATCATAATAAAGAGAGCGAGGAAACAGCAGATCTGTGTGTGTGTGTGTGTGTGTGTGTCGATGTTTGCTCTTACGTGAGTCGAGCTCTCCTTTAAAAGTTTCGTTTCCAGCGCAGCTCTCCAGCTTCCGCGGTCACGAACCAAACAAACAACATGAATCCGAGTAAAGTTCAGCACATGCCGGGGCTGTCACCGGCTCGAGCCTCCGGACGGTTCGCCGCTTTGTGGATCTCCTGCTGCGGACAGGCGGATGAGGAAGTCTGCGTGTGTGTGTGTGTGTGAGATAGTTTGGGACATCGCAGCCTATCAGAGGGTGGAAACCCCGAAGACAAAACCGAAACCAAACGACAAACACGCACCGTGGATCAGTCACGCAGGGCGGGTACTGCGGGAGCGGGAGGGGAGGTGCGAGCAGAGCGTCCTCAAAATGTCTCTAAATCAACCTCACACACACCTGGAGCCTCTTTATGTCGTCACTTATAATAAAAGGTGATCGGATATCACAGGTGGGACTCGAAGGTGTGTGTTTCATGGTTTAAAAATATGTTTTTTAAATGTTTTATAAATGTTTTGTTGACTTGTGTCAGACAGGAGATAAAAGGGGGATTTCCACTGACGTCAGAAGCGGGGTTTTTCTTACTGTGACAGACAGACAGGCTTTATAACAGGAGACAGGATCTGTCTATACACTAAGAGAGAGAGCACACACACACACACACACACACACACACACACACGCTGGGTATAAAAGAAGAAAAACCTCCTCCATCCTCGGTTTAAGAGCAAAAGAGAGAGACAGAAATGTGACCTCCCACTCCACATCCTGTGTTTGTCCGGGTTAAAATGATGAGCTGAGGTTCAACATGTGGCATTTAAAGGAGAAGTGTGTCTGTGTGTTGTGTTTTTATGGTTTAATCCAACAAGAAACATTTTATTACAGTAATGATTTAAAAAAAATACAGCGTCAGGCAGGAAAAAAGGAAAAGAAAAGCAGGACACATTCTTCCTCCTTGTCTGCCTACATTACCCACAATGCACAGCTTGACTGGCAACAGTAGTTCTGTGGGCTGTGAAGTGGTAAAATGGTGTTAGTACTGTTGGTTTCATGTTTAAGGTTGGTGTTTTATTCCATATTTTACCTTAAAAAATCAAAAGAAACTCGTTATGAATGTCATGAAATATGTGTTTTATTTGGCAGTTCCTCTAACGTCCACTCGAGGCCGGCTGCAGAAGTGAGTCAGTCTCCATAAGTCCCCATGTTAGACAGCAGAAATAAACACGTTTACAGCCTGGTACAAAAAACAGTTTTGTCCACTATTGATCCTACATTACCCATAATGCAACTCGACTGAGACAGTTGAGTTGGGAACCAAAGCTCTACTGTTGGCACGCCATGTTTGTTTCAGGCTGCTGTAAGTATTTACCAGCATGTATCCATCCGCAGTTGTAAATAGTCCCCAACAAATTCACAGATTATTCTTATTTTAGTCACATTTGTTATAAACTACAGCGCCCAGCTACTTTATGAAACAACTGTGACTGTTTTTATATTTGTGACCTGATTTTAAAGATTTATTTTATTTAGGTGTGTGTGAGCTGCTAGCCTCAAAGGGCCGAGCAGCGTTTACGGATCATTTTTAAACGCCACACCTTCAGCTTCATTGATTTCTTTTAATTTTAGACTTGTAGTCAACCGTCAGCGACTCGAGTGACATCCTGTGCGAAGCCGCAAAATATTTTGAGTCTTTTATTGTGTAAAATCAGTGGACTTCCCCTTTAACCTCAACTTAGGTGGAGTTATTTCAGCACACACTCCCTCTGATTTCTTGTCATGAGGCGGTCCACAGAAACACTGCAGGCATTGCACTAAGTTTCAATATGTGCAACTATGTTTATAATAAGCCTCTACATCAGCACACCTGCCCCACCCCGGCAGATTAAAGTAGGTTAAAGGTGATGTTGTACGTTAGAAACACCTGCATCATCACTCATTATGACCTCAGTGCTAAAACATCACCACATTTAGTCTTTTCTAGATCCTCTCTGTGTTGTGGCTTTAGAAAACACATTCAACTTGGAGTCTCTGTGGCTAAAACTTGCCTGATTTTCTCTCAAATAAACACACAAACCTCTTTTCCACCAAACAACAACAACAACAAAACGCAGAGCGGCCATCGAGCGTGACGAGGAACAGGCACCGACTGAAACAGAAACTTGTTGCCGCTCGCTCCGTCATGAGCAGTCCAGAAGCAGAAGTCAAACAGAGGTTTATGGGATGCCTGGTTTCACTTCTGCTTCGGCCTGAAGACACGGAACAGGAGCTGCTGCTCGTGCCGCCGCTGTGAGTGGAAAGTCGGTGAATGAGCTGGAGTACATTTTACACTGTTTTCTCCACCGTTCAGTTGAACAATGTGGAAGTAGATCTGTCCTTAAGGGTGAGTGGTTTCCCTGCTTTGAATAATCAACTTGTTACTCTTGTTTTGAAGTGTCTTTGTCTTGTTTTGATCAGGAAATTTGTGATTTCCACCTTTTATCTTATCTTATCTGAGTTTTCATATATATATTTATCTGTATATCACCTTTAAGTGAAGTGAATCTGTTGTTTTCAGCTCATATATATGTTTTTTTACATCAGGCATGAAGAAATAAAATCAGGTAGCCGGTACTTTATAGTCTAATTCAATCCACTACAAGTTTAAAATGAGTTGAATTGACATAATTTGGACATTCAAAGCTGTAAAGAGGTCGCTCTTATGGCAGGACTGTTGTTTTAGTACATTTTACAGGTGTTCTTATTGTTTTGTCCACCCCTTTAAGGGGTTTTTCTGCGTGTTAGGTAGCCTGAACAACAAGAAAGTGTGGTTTCCTGATGGTGTGTGTGTGTGTGTGTGTGTGTGTTCACGTTTGCTGTGATATGTGAAAATACACAGATCTTCTCTGGCGACACTTTTGAGTTACGAACTCGAAGAAAAGGCAGTAAAGATATGACATATATATATATTATTGTTTATTCACTCCACTAACCGCCACTCTCTTTTTACTCACTTCCTGACTGACCTGATTGTAACCACCGCCAGCTTGACTTGAAGAGAAAAAGGCAAAGAATGTGAGTATTTCCTGTTTTTTTCTTTCCTGTTTTTTTCTTTTCTGTTTAAGTTAAATATCCTCGATCGATCGATTAATTGATGTCAGAAACGACTGATTTGATCAAGAGCAGGTGAGGCCGCACCTGAAGCCAGAGGGTGTTGAAACATGTCGGCTTCAGACGGTTTTATGTGTCCAATTGTCAAAAGGATTTGATATTATTCAGGAGTAAAATGCTTCAAATACTGACACCATGAATCTAAATCCAAAGAAAACAAACATCTACGGAGCTTCTTTTTTTAACTCTTTGTTCAGATTTTATAGCTGGAAATGTTCCCGTGTCCGGTCTTGACCGACACATCAAAGCATGTCGTAGTGTTGGGGGTTTAAAAGTGAATTCATACGTTTGAATCTTTGCAGCTGCGTCTTTAAAACAGGTACGATGTTCTTGTTTACCTCGATCTACGGAACACAGCTTCCGATTGGTTCGTTCAGTCACGTGATCTAACCACCACACATCGAACGGTCACGTTACCTGATGTTTGCTAAGAAATTAAAGAAATTAAATCCACTCAAAGGGAGTTTACAGCTTCGGTCTGCTGCCCCCTAGTGGATACAAAAATATATTTTCTGTCTAAGAACATTTAAAGATGTTTAATTGAAATAAATCAGATTCAGAGCTCAAAACTCATCAAGTTTAACTTTACAGACACAATACTACAAACATGATATTGGTGTCCTCGTGTTCTAGCCAGTCGCACTGGGATTTGTCTGAATTTGCCAATTTTGACCCCACTGTGAGTCACACTTTTAGTAGTTGCCTTTAAAATACATGAACACGGTAACGGATATTCCAAACACCACGATAGGAAACGGGTAAAGAGTGACCTCACTGGTTAGATCCTCTATTTTATTTTAGAGGAACAATACATCGTATTGTTTGGAAGCAAATTCGTCATGACCTGTGAGAGTATGATTTCCTCCTCCAGTAAACTATGGCACTGTCCAGCCACGCGACTCCTGCGCTGATCGAAGACTCCAGCCTGGCGGACTGGAAGGTGATCGGCTCGGGGGGGTTTGGACAAATCTTTAAAGCCAGGCATCAGAAGTGGGGCTGCGATGTGGCGATTAAACTGCTTCATCACGACGACGGGTAAGCGTTTACAAAGAGTTTCGTCTGTGCTGACTTTGTGAAGTTACTCACAATGTAAAAAACACTCACACAGGAGCAGCAAGTCTTTGCTGCGTGAGATCGACATGATGCGTCAAGGAAGCAGCCCGTTTGTTATTCAGGTACTCGGCGTCTTCAGTGGTCGACTGCCCTCCTCTGGCCCGACAACGCAACTCGGACTGGTCATGGAGTTCATGGAAAGAGGATCATTGGCCTCCTTACAGGTAACCAAAGGTGGTACTGTTCCTACACGACTGGTTCTCAAACTACAAACTAACTCATGTATGTTTTTCTCTCAGGAAACCTTATATGAAACTCCACCCTGGCCGCTGGTGTTCAGACTGGCTCACCAAGTGTCTCTGGGTATAAACTTCCTCCACAGTTTGTCCCCGTCTGTGCTCCACCTGGACCTGAAGCCCAGCAACGTGCTGCTGGACACCTCTCTCAAAGCCAAGGTGAGTCCCACACCTAGAACTAGAATTCTGGGTTAACTGCGTCTCCTTTCCTTGTCCTACTTTTCATTTCCTGACAGATGTTTGACAGATGCTGCCATCTTGTGGATCATTTTATATACCTTTCTTCAAATGTAAGGATGAGGGGACCTTTACGGACTTCTTTCTGCTTATGAATTTGTTCCACTGCCACATCTGAAAATAAGCTCTTATTTGACTACGAGAGGTTTCCGAAGAGCCGATTAGAAGCTCACTGTGGTGGCACCCTTTGCCTGAAGAAGTACTTCAATGATTCAGCAGTTTATTGACTAACCACTTCAACTGTAGCTGACTAAGCATTTCTTTAATTTCCACTGTAATCATAAACAGTTGTGAACAAAAATACATTTGGTTCAGTTTCAGTTCAGTCTTTCCAGGGTTGGGTAATTTTTCTAGTTCATCCTGTCGGGTTCATTATCTCGTTCCTTCTCCCTCTTCTCTCTTCAGCTTACAGATTTTGGCCTTGCACGGTTTTACCACAGCCGGTCACGGAATTCTAAGAAAGACAGCGAAGAGGACGGAGGCACGATTAGCTACATGCCACCGGAGGCGTTCGACGTATCGTACACCCCTACCCGAGCCTCCGATATCTACAGGTACACTGAAGAGCGTTGAAGCAGCACTTGGATAAACGCAATTTCATGTGTCTCATTTTAGATTTACGTGGTCACACTGATGTCGTTTTAACTTGTGAACAAATGGTGTCACATTAAGAGCATTTAGTATAATTGATCAAACTTCCAGGATCTCGTGACTTCCTCGTCCAATGAACTGCACCCATCGCAATGCAACACCTCCCTCTAGACTTTTGTCATTGAATGTCCTAATTCTTCCACGAGAGTCACTTTACAGATGAACAAACTTAGTAACTGTCTGTTTCTCTTCCAGTTACGGTATACTCTTATGGGCCATAGTCACGGGGAAACAACCATATGAACGTAAGAGACGTTGGTTTCTCTTTGGTTTTCTTAGCGTCTGAACATCATTTAACTCTGTCTCACACAGTCAGGTTTTTGCATGACACAGCAGGAATGGTAGGAATTCATTTGTGTTACCACACCTTGTTTGTTTTCTTAGCTCAGATTTGTAGAGTGATGTGTCTGCACAAGTGACCTGTGACTTCTGGTAAAACATAATTAACCACAAAGTTTCTTTAGTGCCACTTTTTGCCTCTTTTATCGTATTTAGAAGGAAATATTGTTGAGTTACTATTTAACTTTTAATTGGGATTTTTGCAAATATAATCATACGAGGAGCTCATAAAATATGACGATGTCTTTTTTAATCCATCCTCCGCTATAGATGCACAGACAAACATAGTGCGGTTTCGAATCCCACAAGGAGACCGTCCATCCCTGGACGAGGTCACGAGCCAGGCTGCTGGCATTGCAGGGCTGACCGGACTGATGAACCTAATGAAGAGATGCTGGGAGGCAAAACCCAAACAAAGACCGTCGTCACAGGGTGAGACAGCTCGGGTGACTAGATAAAGATTCGGTCCAGACATTTGTGTCCTGGCTCATTACATCTTTGCTTTGTGTCGTCTCCCAGAGTGTACAACCGAGACGGAAGAACTGTATAAGATGCACAAACACGCCATAGTTGATGCAGTCCACAAAGTGCTGAAGAAACTGGTGAGGAACGGACATCTTCAGAAACACTTGAGTCATGCTGAGACGCTGGGAAATTGCAACATGATGCAGGAATTTTTTTATTTCGCATCACTGCCTGACTTGCTCTTTCTCTTCTTCTTTCCAGGACGAGAAGGAAGAACAAGCTATAACAGAGCAGGTTCAGAGAGTTCACATCACTCAGCCATCAGGTCTGTTTGAATTCGTCTCTGACTGTCCAAAGGCAACAAAATCAGCCTCTAAATCTCACAAAATAATCACGTTATACCTTGTTTACTTAATTTGGGAGACTAATGGAGCCATGCTAGTATATATGCTAGGTAAGCTAACAGGATGTAGCCTCAGATTTAGCATACTGGAAAGAAATTGTTTGTTTCATTCAGAAATATACTTATTCCCCTTCTTTCTCGTTACATGAGACGATTGATGCATGCTGTTTATACAATATGGAGCTACAACCGGGACACGCTTAGCTTAGCTTAGCATAAAGACTAGAAACTTGGGCTCAATTTCCTCAACACTTTACAAACATATCTTACTTTCTGCAACTTTCAAGTGCCTCTCACAGTCTTCCTGAGCTAGCACCAGGACTGAGCTCGACCAGATTAGCGCGCTGGACTAACATTTTAACTTGTCTTTGTTTATTTTTGGACAGAGGGCACCGAGGTTGCGGCAAGAAACTTTTTGGACAATGTGCTGACGGGGCGGCCGCCAGTTCAGGTGAGGTGTCTTCATGTAGCTTCACAGAAAGGCTGGACGCCTACATTTTTGGCTCTTTAACGTCATCATTCACTCTCTCTCTTGTTATTTCTTCTTTTAACCCAAAGAAAACGACATTAAGCAGCTCACAGTGTGGTCTGCGAGATTTAGGGTTTTTTTCTGCCACAAATTGGTCAATGTTGCGGTGTTTCTGCAATGTTGCCTCCATGGGGAAATGCTACATTCACCATTTCCTGCTGACCCAGGGGAAGTGTTGAACACAGTAAAAATATAAAGCCTGAAGCCTGGATCGCTGTTGGTCAACAATAGATAATAGAAATAGAAATAATCACATGACTATTAATTGTCTTTTATGTTTCATTTAGAGCAGCGGGCGTATCAGGCCACCGGTTTTTCACAAACAACCAATAAATCTAAAGTTTTACTTGCTTCTGTTGCAGGAAGTGGCTGCCCACTGGACCCCAGATAAAAGAGACAAAGCAAGAGTCAAAGGTAAACAGGAAGTTGGTGTTGAAACTGCATAGAAACCACTAAAGTAGGAGGGGAAGCTCTCGTTTCACATCACAAATCAGACAGTGTCTTTTAAATGTTACGTGCATGTTTTCTTTCAGATCGGCCTTCGATTGGAGCCGCAAATTTGTCTGAGGTTGACACGAGTCGCTCGTCGGCGAACCACAAAGAGAAAGTGTCTTCTGTTTACCCGATTCATGCGTCACCGACATGTCATTTTACCAGGACGTCGCCTCAAAGCAGAACAGCGTCAAAATTCCAGCAGGCTACGAGGCAAAATCTGTCTCAACAGTACCAAGTGGGTTCTCTTGTTCCACAATGACATCTAGATGTTAAAAATACAGTTTGTAAGGCGTCATTTGTAGTGCTCGGTCTAAAATAATCGACTTTTCTCTCTTCTACAGCGTCAGTTCTCCAGCCCTGAGCCGTACTCCCGCCATGCTCAGCCCGTTCATGCCCCCGCCGTTCACATCTACCTGAGTAATGTGACTGGATTTCAGCAAGGCAACAACAACAATATGCACATCTACGAGAGGAAACGCCACCCGACGGCCAACCTCTAGCGTCGGCGTCCCACCACCACATTCAGGAAACAGAAGGGACCAAACAAACAGGAGGCTGAGATCACAACGAGTTCTCTATTTTTTCTTTTTACGCAACACAAAGCTGTTTTGTAACACGAGCTTGGTTGTTGTTTTTTAAAATCCTATTCTTGATTTTTTTGCGTTTCTGGGCAGGATTCAGATGTTGCTTCGTTACAATGCATTTTTTTTAAAACAGTCTATTTATTTTTGCTTCTTTTGTTGGAACATTTAAAGCCAATGAGAAAAACTTCACACCTCTTGTTTTTTTTTTTTGCTCTGTCAGCAGTATAAATATGAGCCAGTGCCGGTCATATGGTCTTGTTTGTTTTTTTTTTTGTGGTCAACAAATATCCACAGTTGCAGTGCCAACTCATCCCGAGGTGCTAAAAATCGCCTTAACAACATATTGACTATCAAACAAAATGCCATGTGTTGATACGTATGTTGACAGGAAGTCCTTAAAAGGTCCAGTGTGTGATCTTCTGTCAGAAATAATACAGGTGTGTTGAACCGCCATGTTTCTACGGTAGCCCAGAATGGACAAACGATAGGTGCTTTGTTTTCTAGCTACCGTAGTAGGATGAGGTGAGGGTTAATAGTGTTAATATTTATATTTTATACTGTTTTAAATCCAGGCCCAGCTACTTTCACTTGACCTGTTATTGCATTAATTTTATTTCTTTTATACGTGCGTGTCCTTTTGTGGGTACATCTTTAGAAACCCTCACCTCTGCTTTGGAGCTTTGGGTAGCGACCGAAATTAGCTTCCACCGTAGACCCAGAACTCGCTGGAGTGGCTATATAGTCCATTTAACCTGGAATCCTGCAGGAGGAGCGGGAACCTGACCCTGGAAGCCAGGTTGGAAGGAAATGGGTGGAAACTCATGAAGTGCAACCAAGAACTTCATATATTTTCAATGCATGTTTTAAATCTACTTTTTTTTTTAGATGAATTTTGCCGAAAACGTCAAACACAAAGCTGAATTTTCATCAGGAGTTTGGCAGTTGATGTAACGGTGCTGCCATATAAAGTTGGCGTCTTGAATACTTCACTCAGTAGAAGCATGCTGTAGCTTCAATGAAGTGTTTGAACCAGTATGGAATATTTACGTGCTATGTGTCATTTTGCGCTGTGTAAATTGCAATTTATCTTAAAAATTTAAGTCTGGAATTGTTCTGTATTTTTTCTTCTTGTCAACAAATCACATAAAAAGAACAATGGTGGAGTAAGTCTCAAAACTTTGTGACTTCTGTTGCTCTCAGTCCCAAGAACATTGGTTCTCTTGGTGTCAGTGTTTGTATCCATGATACAAAGCAGCTGGCCTGTGATTGTCTTCAGATTATCTATGACGAGCACAAGGGCCAGCTTTTGCCGTTCAAGGCCCAGGTGAGCTCAATCAGCTGATGACCCTCGCTGAGGTTGATAAGGAGCCTCCAAGACAGTGGGAGCAGTCACAACAACAACTGGAGCTGCATGGTGTAGAACATAAATATATAAATAATACTCGTTCCTTGCAGCAGGTCGTTGTTGTTTTGGTCTTTGGAGGATGATCAACTAACCTTCTCTGATCACGTTGCCTCGTGGTGCCGCTTCTTACTTTAACAACATAATAAAAATAAGGCCTTACCTGACTCGACATGCTATCCAGCTCCTGATCCAGACTGTGCTCATCTCATGACTTGATTACTTGTAATGCCCTCCTGACGGGCCTCCCAGCCTGCTCAGTGAAACAGTCCCCAAATTCCCTTTTATTTTGGTGACATGTTTAGCATCATGTGGTGTTTGTTCTCCTTTGGTTTGTCTTTGCTAATGATCTTTGAGTAACAGTAGGTGGCACTCTTGTTTTTCTGTTCAGCTATGGTGTCTTTGACTGACATCTTCTCATGTCTTCTTTTGTTTATTTCCACCAAATCACCTCTGTTGCTGCTGAACTAAGTCATCACTCCCAGTTCATTAGTAAAATTAAGTATAGTACAGTTTTATTGAATTATGTTATGGGTTTTTTTTTTCAATTTGTGACTTGGTGTTTACCCAGTTTTGGAACCAAAGTCTTCACATTGCTTTGTACTCCAGACATGAATCTGCAAAGTGCTAACACAGGCCTCTGCTGAGCACCGGAGCGTTGAGACTAATCGGTTGTGACGGTCCAGTGTGAACACAACAGGCTCCTGGCACTGGATCCCTTCATCCACTGCCAATCCTCCATCTGCCACCGGATCCACTGCAGAGAGACGCACTGTCGCTTTGCGTCAATGCGATGACAAACTCACAGGAGAATGTGAGAAAGAATACGTATAGATAAAGGTTTTTACGATAAAAGTTGCAAGTTTGATGCTTAGATTTAGCTTTCACGTGATGCTGTGTGTGAGGAAGGTTCTTGACGTGGAGTGACGGGCATGTTTTTGGTGAAAAGCCCTTCATAACTAAGTCTTGGGGCACACAGCAGGAATGCACATTATTCTCAGAGCAGCCTTCTGTCTGCATCAGGTGATTTATAGAGTATAAAGTATAGTAGAGGTGCTTTGGAGGTCACAACAGTGTCAGCATTAACCAAGGACGTGGAGGACATAGGACATAAATGTAGAAACCAATGAGATAATATATGAGCTGTTCTATTTAATTCAGTGGATATTGTAATAGCAAAAATAGGATGGTAACTATTCACCATTCCCCTCGCCACATCTCCATTTTCCCCTAATGTATATATGAGAATGAGATAGATGTGTCCAAGCATTTGCAGAGCAGTGAGTGTGTGTATGTGTGGTATACATCCAGGGTGGTAGCTGGTAGCTAGCCAAACACAGCAAGCATCAGCCTTAGCTGAAGCTATTTTTAGGTTCAGTGTCACCTACACAAAAGGACATCGTTATCCCTGAATATTAAACAGTAAACTGCCTCAAAATCATTTTTTTTTAAAAAGACGCTGTCGTTACATCAGTTGGCACGCTGCAAACAGGAAGAGATACTTTTAATGGACACAATAGGGTAAGAAAAATAGGAGGTCAAGTTATGGGAAATGTAGTTCCATACTGGTGGCGTTCTCTCAGTTCAGACACTGTGTGCAGTGTGTATTTCCTGACATACCGTGCTAATTTTTGTTGGGGTAGTGCCGTCTCAATTGGCCATACGGATGATCGCAACATTTTAGCGTTTTTTTTCGTCTTCACAGAATTTTAACCGGGTGGAGCATTGGCGCCAACATTTGACAACATTTGTATATTGCGTACATTGCTGGTGGCCCCTCCACTTCCGCTTTGTATCCAAAATGGCGACCACTCAGGGCGAGAAGTGTCAAGCATTTTTTGACACACTTATGTACCCAGAACAAAGAGCGTAAGTATAGAATTATGCTAATTGAGACACAGCACTAGCTCGCTAGCGAGATGGCAGCTATAGATAGATGTGAACAGATGATGATTGTCTTTATTGTCACCAAGATTCTCTGTATTTCATGCATTAAAGTTAAGTCACAAACCTCTGACAGGCTAAGCATAGACGACACATTATAGCAGTCAGACACAGAAGTGCAATGGAAATGGGAATTACATTCAGGATTACAGTAAATTCTCCGATTCATCTGATTCATATGAAGATGCATCAAAGCAGTTTGATAATATTCCAACTTCAGCATGGGGAAATCAGCGCGTATCCATTGACGCTTCCTCCTTTCATGTCATACCCTGACCTACCCTCGACTATGACAGGTACATCATCCCCCATCCTACGTCAGCCTAATCTACAAGGGGAACACCAGAAACCCGGAGAAAGTGGAGTACTTCCACCCTCCCATCAGGTTTCCCCTCTCCAGTTTGAGGTAAGCCTTGTCCCCTCTCTCCATCATCACCAGCCCGGCATTAGTAGCAGCTTCTCTGGTCACGTCCTGATCACCTGCAAAGGCTGAAATCACAGGCCAGCCGTTGAGAACCAAGCTCACCTAAGAAGAGATGGGAAAGGTAGTGTGAAAATATGCAGGCATCATGTTTAAGTTTAGTCGTCTGCTGGCTTAAGTTAAATGTCAACAGGTTTGTGGGTAAACAGTTACAGTAACAGAGTGACTGTCAGAATAAGACTTCATTTTCATAGGAATAGTTTGACATTTTATTTTGGAAAAACACTCAACAGCTTTCTGGTAGAGAGTTAGATAAGGTTGTCCTAAAACGTCTGACTCTTCCTTTATCCTTTGTTGCTTACTTGTATCGTCTGCCGGTTGTAAACCTTGACAACGTGAAAGCTGAAACTGTAGACTCCTTTTCTAGGGGCCACAAAGATACTCCTCGCTGGATCAAAATGGCTGCCAACGTTTACTAGGATCTAAGAGGAAAAGAGCGAGAAATAATAAATAATAATATCAGGCCATGAGTCGAACGTTTTCTGGAAGATTTGATGATGCTTTCTGTCCAGACTTTTAATTACAATGTTGTGATCCTGCCAAGAACAAGGTGGACTGATTGTGACATCTGTAGTATGATGTCAGTCAGAAGTCATATGAGACTTAATATCAGGCTTTTTGAGTCATTGCTCAGATTTGCAACTTAGTGTAGCCATTGTGCAATAACATCCTGTGTACAAGCTACATAACTTACAGGATGTGCCAAAATGACTCAGATACCTGGGGATGATTCACGTTGTCTGTTAATGAAGTAGTAATAAAATGTACTTTCAGTGTGTACAGTATCCGTGTCCTCATCTTGATGGACTGTGACAGCTTTAGACAATTTACTTGTCCATATATGTTGGTTTATGATAAAATACCCAGCAGTCTTAGCTGTTGAACACCAAATACAAATACAAAACCTTTTATTCATCGTGTAAGTTTAGAAGCCAACCAAATAAAATTTGGTCTTTAGGCCTTTGAGACTAAAGAATTTGTCCTGATGAAGAATGAATGAACAATTTGTTGTGGAAACCAACCTGGTCAAAGTAGATGGTCATCGTGCGGTTGCTCATCTCTGAAGGTTCATGGTTGGTGTTACGAATGGCCGAAAACGCCACCCGGCCGGTTCCTGACCTCACCGACATGCCCAGAGCGTTACCCGACGGCTCCGCAGAAGGGGTGGAGTCGCACACCACCAGACACTTTCCCTCCAACACGATTGGCTCTGTGTCATTCTGGCAACAGACCTCTGACGGCCCCCAAAAGACCAGAAACAGAAGTCCGATGAAGAAGACTGAGCGGGGCGCGAGGTAGGGCAAAGAGAAAGGAGATGGACAGGGCATAGTTCCAAATGAGGATGAGCTTTGGGTGTTTTGGGGTTTTGTTGGTGTCCAAATCTTCAACAAGATCGTGACTTCTTGAAATACACCTCACTTTAGCATCATTATTTCATCTGGACAGAACACACCCTAACCCAATCAAAGGATTTCTTGCATCTCATGGGACATTAAATCATTGCAGGTAATCATTAACCAGTTTCTGCGAAAACTGGGTGGAGATGCGCTGCAAAGGACTCTTAGTTGGCGCCAAGGTAGCAACTTCCCATAACAGCAAACAGGAAGCCCTTATTTGAGCACTACAGCTGGCAGTTATGCTCACAGCAGAGCGAGCTCGGCCATCAGCCGACCGGGTGTTGGCATGTAGATCCAAGCGGGTTTGGAGGCTGTTGAAGGTTCAGGCCTGTTTTGAAGCAGACACAATTTAACACATGAAAATGTTGCTTAAAACTTGAACTTTAACATGCTTTATTGGAGGAATCATTTAAAGCAAGACTAACAGCCCATCATTTGAGGCAACTGATCACCATCTATCGCCTCAAAATACAGTAATACTTCTGGACCATGCCTCAATTCTTCACTGTACAAACAAACCGAAGACCAATTCAATAACCCTACGATTTTAAGTCTGTGAAGGTTTAACAGAAATTAATGAATGGATCCTCCACATTAGAGGAAACTCCAGTTTCTACACCATTACCTTCAACTCTGACCGCCCACTAGAGTGCACTCAAAGACACTCAAAGGATACCCCATCTAGACCTTTTGGAAAGTTGCCACACATTCCGGGAAGGACATCAACACAGAAGGTGATGAAGAAAAGAAGGATAGACGCAACAACCCTGTCATCCCCTACGTATCTGAAAAACTTCAACAAACATCGGATACTGGTGTTATTCCCACCTGGCAACGCAGTAAAACAGAAACTAGTACACAACAATGGCCACACTCCTCACACCCAGAAAAGCACTCAAAAGCAAAAAGGAGTGCACAGACCGATACATCGCTGAAACCAAACTCAACAATAGCCCGACTTAGCACAGGAAGAGTAACTCATCAAGACTAGACTGGGCAGTTTAGTTACACCTTAGGGATGGACAGTGTTTTAGTGACCGGGAAGACAGGTGGTTCAAAGGAGGGTTGACGGAGGCTATCTATGTAAAAGCACCGAAACCATCCCTCAACAAAGGAGGAGGCCTCAGACGGGAAAACATTTCATGTTCAGCCTTTTGTGACTCCAACAAGCGCCGTACACGGGTGTCCTGAACAAGTGTCGTCCACAACTGACCCCAGGTGTCTTAAACAACTCGGACAACAAGCACCAATGAACCAGGTGTGAACAACGGCCTGGTGAACGATCCCAACATGGCTGAACACCTGGATCTAGAGTTTCTTAGATGGATCTACAACCAAATCGCAGATTTAACCCTTCTTGTAGATTCATGTTTTTAACTTTCTGTCTTTTTTAACCTGTATCTTACATAGTTGCAAACAATGGGTATTCAATTCTCAAACCTAAAATGCTGTAACACTAAATGCAATAAAATGCTAACCCAAGTCTTCAATGACGAGAGGAAAATGAGGTAATGTTTTGGCCAGGAAGAGTCCCGCGTGAGTAACGCCAGCTGGACTCAGGAGGGGGGTACATCGGACAATCAGTATCCCACCACCGAGAGGCCATCTGTGGGTAAACACTCCCACTATTTCTCCCTGTGCACCTTTCCAATTGAATCCCAGTCTCTGCCCTCGCATTCCATTACATGAACACACGTGAACGCAATAAATACAGATATTAAACAGATATTACAATACTTTCTGAAGCATTATACGAGCAGCAGATCACTTAACACCAAATTAGTATAATTTACACACTACTAATGATAAATAAATGCTAAAATATAAACAGCAGTCAACATTTCTGAACTAGTCCAGAAGAATTTATGCTTTAACACACCCAACAATAAGCAATATAAGCACAAAAACAGGCCTTGCAACATGCATATGGAAATTAAGCTTTGTTCAAAGATACTGCCAGAAAAAACACCCACCTCACACTTCAGTTGTCGCCTCCGCAGCGACATACAGAAACCAGCTTTCTTCTATAAAGTTGGAGCATCCCAAGAGCCGGGTTCCCGCCGCTACCTTCAGCTTTATCTCTGTTCATCTCCCTCTCTTTTTCCCATCTCTCTCTCTCTCACTATCTCTCTGTTCCAGGGAACCCCTGTGTTCGAGCAGACGTCTAATCACATCACGAGCATTGCGGCCCTTCTGTTCTCACGGCTCCACAACCCCCCTACAGTTCCCCGTTATCCCCTCCCTCCTCATCATCTTTTTTTTTTTTTTTTTTTACCTTAGAAATCACACAACGGATGGCAGAACTGAAACGCACCATTACATCACTATTTATCCTTTCTGTTTTTTGCAAAGGGAAGTTTGGACAGAACATTTTCAGTCATCGCTTATTCAACTTTTATACCAAACTCTCTGCAAAGAAGTCCAGACAAATGTCTTCATATGCAAAGATGTGGTTCGAAAGAATCGAAAGAAATGCTGTGTATATATTGTATATTGCATCAGCCATAACATTATGGCAACTGAAAGGTGAGGTGAATAACTAGGCTATCTTGTCAGTGGATAGTACATTTTGTCCTTGAAGCTGACGTGTTATGGCGTGGATGACGTAAAGATTTGAATGACCTTGACGAGGGTTGGCATCTCCGAAACGGCAGATCTTATCGGGGGTTCCCCGTCTGCAGTGGCTTGAGAGCTGACTTGGCCTCTGAATTCCACAGATCCCAATCCGACTGAGCGTATGTGGGAGGTTTTAGACAAATAAGTCCGATCCATGGATCCAAAGACGATTTTTCAAGATAGGAAATTACTAATTTATAGTAAAGTTAAATCTCATTCGAGAGTTTCAAGAGACGTGTGAAATGAAAATAACCACGATCGTGTCCAAATTAAGTTCAAATAGTTCGATTTTATTGTTAAACTTCAAGAATGCAAAAACAGCAAATGAAATGAGTGAAAATATTGACAAACAATTAGCAAAATGGCAGTTTTCAACATGTATCTGAGGTTATATATTTAGTCTATTCAGACTATGCAATAAAGTTTCAAAGTGCCTTCAATAACTATTCACAGCATTTAAATACACATTTATCAAACCGTTAAAAACAGTTCAAATAAAATAACAAATAGTTACTAATCATGAATAGTCCAAGAATTACTGATCGTAGTAAGAAGTTGTGCATCATGGATTAAAAACAAAAAGAACTCTTCCTAACTATTATCCTTAATAACTATTTGTGTTTCAGCCTGTTGCAGGCCAGTGCTGGTTAACTGTACAAAAATAAACCACAATAGGTTTAACAAAGTTCTTGATCTAAAATGAAGAAATATCTGTTCACATCATCCTTTCTTATCACACATCTGACTCAATGGTGATGTCCTCTCCTTCCCTGACCGTTCCTTCAAGAGGGCAGATAATCAGCGGGTTGGTGTTCTTCCCGTTATCTTGAACACAGGGGTTGAAGTACGGGTAGAGAGGCTCGGTGAAGTTGCACCCGCTGTAAGTGTAAATGTGAGTCTTGGATTCTTCGTTGTAAAACGACACCGACCCTTCATCGTAGTCCAGGAACACACCCACTTTCTGGGGGATTTCCTGGAGGTGGAGGGCGACGGAGGGGCTGGTGCACACGCTGAGACTGCCGCCTTTACGCCGGCAGATCGCCCAGTAACCGGTTTCGGGACGCACCATGATGGCTCCCTTCCTGTTGATGGACTCCCTGGCCAGACCAATATCCCAGTCGGTTTTATCGCCAACCTGAAACACAGTCAGACAGGCAACATTTAAATCAAATACTTCAAGTTTTTACGATCCTGTTTGTCCCTCCAAATTTGGACTCAAGAACTCGATTGGTTGCGTATGTTGCATGAATGGACCGTGTTTCTGAGATCTTACCTGGACCACCCAGTAGCGTCTTCCCGATGTGAAGCTTTGTTTCCCCAAAATGCAGACGCAAGAGTCAAACCTCTGAGCATTGTCCGTGAGTGGAGTCACCTTCTTCTGGCTGCCGACGCTCACCTGTGGATCAATATAATCACCGTTATGGACACCATCTTCATCATATTAAGCATTGGCCTGTTTGGTGACGCTGTGATTGTCAATAGTCGATACCTTCTTTCTGTCTGAAGACAGCACCAGCCAGCCTGAAGCAGTCTCAGGATCCAGAGTGACATCGACTGCAGAGACAAAGAACGGAAACATTGAGTCAGGCGTTCAGAAAATAAGAGCTTAAAGTGCTGCAACAGACGCATGAGTGTGAGCATACCTGCATATTGATGCATCATGTGAACTTCTGCAAGAGAGCGTGAAAAACGAGGTTATTTTCATGCATTCGTTTGACAAGAATCTCGTGGATCATTGGACACGGATCCAGATTCAAGATGACTGACCTTCGGCGGACAGCTTGTTCACAAGGTCCTGGCAGACTTCCTGAAGCTTAGAGATGGATCTCCTCACCGTCCCCGTGCTGTTGTCTGAGTGGACTGCCACCTCCGACCACTCTCTAGTGGGTGGGAGTTTACTTAGAGACGGGAAACTCTAAAGTAAGGAAGACGCGTTGGTTTGTCATGAGTACAGTTCAAAGGAAAAACGCTGATGTTGCAATGCACTGCAGGTATCTAACCTGTAGGAGGTGGAGAGGGTTCCTGGTGTGCTCCAGGTGTTGCAGCTCGATGCCTCTCATCTGCAGTTCATTGATTTCCTGCTCGAGCTCGTCGAGCAGCTCGTCGGCTCTCCTCTCGACCTCCCGCTGCCTCTCCTCAAGCTGCTCGACCAGCTCGGCTTGTTGTCCCTGAATGGCGGTTATCAGCATGGTGCAGATCTGAGCGCTGGCCTGCTCGTCTCTCTCGGTGATTTTCTGTTGATTGAAGTGAAGAAAAGTGTAAATCTACAGAAAGAAAACAAACCAGGGGAACTCTTTTTGAATCCGCCTCGATGCGGAACAGCCAAACTTACTTTGCTTAGATCGACTGAGTTTTTTATCTGCTCCATTTTTCTCAGTCTGGCGTGGATCATCTGTTTGATGCCAGCCTTCGTCTCCTTCAAATTAGTCTGCCAAACCGACAAAAAAATATAAAACTTTTAATATAAAGTGCTGGAAAATACACAAAATATGAAGAGTGACTAGAAAATGAGATGAGTGAGTTCAATTTCTCACTTAAAAAACACATTTCTAGATTTGCACAAGCGGAAAGCAGGCAGAAACTTTTCCTCACCTTGATCCGCTTGCTCTCCTTCTCCATGGGCACGGCCTCGTGATGTTTGTGTATATTCTCTGTACATTGCACGCAGACCGGCATCTGGTCTCTCTTGCAGAACATCGTCAGCGGCTTGTTGTGCTTCCTGCACAGGTGACTGCTGGAGAAGGTGGCCGGGTCCGTCAGCCGGTGTTTCTGCAGCGTTGCGTCCCTCAGGTGTGGCGTGAGGTGAAATTCACAGTAAGACGCCTGACACACGAGACACGACTTGACCGACGTTGACTTGTGTTTGTAGCAGATATCGCAGGGGACTTCTTCAGCCTCGGAGATTTGGTTTAGATTTAGGGAAGGACTCTTGCTTCCTCCTGGCACTACGACGTCGTCTTCTTCTTGCGTGCCCGCCTGAGAGCTTTTAAATTCAAATTAAACTCTGTTAAATCTCAATAAAACTTAGATAATTTGCTCAAATTCTTTTAAACTTAAATAGATTCAAAACAAACCTTTGAACGAATCGAATGATCTCAGCAAATCCGAGGTTGATGCTGAGTTTTGGACGCTTCTTGAACATCTCTTTGCACAGCGGACACTCCGACTTTCCCTTCGTGTCCCAGAAGCCTGTGATGCAGTCCAAGCAAAAGTTATGTCCGCATGGGATGGAGACGGGGTTGGTGTAGGTGTGCAGACAGATGCAGCACCTGAACTGCTCCTCAAATTGCATGGTAGCCATGTTTGTGGCTGGGAAAAAAACACAATATATCATGTTTAATTTTATTTTTAATATTGAATTTTCTTTTTAAATAATAATAATAATCCTGTATGACACCACAAACAAGTGTAAATGCAGCAGATAAAAAAAAAAACTGACGCTCTTACCTGTCTGAGTCGTCATGTCGAGCGTCCGTACAAGCTGCGTATCTTGACTCCACATGCTGAAGCTTATACTCAGTAGGCGTGACAGCACGCTTAGTCACTCTTCTTTCTCCCACATCACTCAGGTGTTCCGGTACAACTTGTCTTATGACTTCAGCCTTTGTTAACCCTGTTGGAAGACGTGCAGGAATGAAAGCGTTGAGTTTAAACTGCACATAGAAAGGTTTGATGCTTAACCACTAACTAACCAGCACACAATGTCATGGTTTCCAGCCACGAGCCAAACGTGATCATTTAGGACGATGTGTGTGTGTAAAAAATGAAAATTCCCCTGAGATAATGACATGTAGAGTCATTTTCCATGCCAATTATCGACATTACACAGCATCTCTTCACAATCAGGGAAAGTCCGGGCAGCTATATTCATCCTGATGAATGAATCACACGTGCACACAATCAGGGAAGGAAATAAAACAAATCACAGCAAATCTTAAAGCCAGTCCAATTATTTTCAGGATCCCCATCTGTCTCAAATGTGCAATTCAAGGTAATGCACTGATATAGAATAATATCCAAAGAACTTGACAATCTTTGCCTCTCATTTACACACCAGTGCCATGTAACTAAACGATTCAAGGCCAGACCTTTGCATTAAGGTGTCACACCGGTGTGACAAGCTTGAGTTTTTGTCTTGTCTCCATGTTTGTCTTGTCACTTCTTGTTTTATTTTGGGAAATTAACTCTCCTCTCGTTTCAGGTCACTTGCCCTTCCTCATGTGTCACCAGTCTGATTGTCTGCCCTGATTCCTGATTGTGTCCACCTGTTCCCCATTACCTCCATGTGTTCATATAGTCTGCGTCTCCCTTTGTCCTGTTCCAGTGTGTCATGTCATGTCATGTCATGTGTGGTCTTCAGTCAAGGTATTACAAAGCCTCAGTCGCCGTTTCAGTTTTCGCCTCGCTAAGAGAGTTTTTTGTTGACCTTTTGTCATTTAATTTTTCATAGCCTAGTTTAGTTTAGACTTCTTCCCCTTTTGGTTTTTTCCCTCCTCGGAGGCGTTTTTTGTTCTCTTTGATTTGTTGTTAATCTTACGCTAGAAGATAGAGTTTTTTTTTTGTTAATAATTTTCCTAGCTATCCCTCCTGTGCGAGGCGTTTTCTGTTCACGTCATCTGATTCTTTAGTTCTAAATAAAGAATCATCGTCAGCTCTGCATCCGAGTCCGATCTCTGTGTCCTGGTCCTTTGTGTTTCTTAAAGATATTACAAAGGTTGAGTTGCTAGGATAAAAATATGTCTGTAGTGCACATGTGGACATCTAGAAAACATTTTAAAAAAACCATGTTGATCACAAGCTGCGATGTCGACCAAATGTACAGGACGTTCTTATTAAATTAGAAAAAGCTTCCGTGTTTTCTCTCAGTGTATTTTTGCTTCACTTGCTTCTGCGTTTCTGCAAACCACAGAAGACAAACCTGTTCTTCTTCTTTTCTCCGGAGACTGAAAAAAAAGTGAAGGGAACATTTGTCAGTGCCACTCAAGTAGAAGTACACAAAATACTGCATATATCATGAGTAAAAGTACTCATTGCCTCACCACCATCACCGTATAACTGGTTCCTTTAGTCTTTTATGTACCTTAACATGTCAAATCAGAGAAACGTGACTGTGGTTTACAGAAAGTAGGTTATTGGTATAAGTGTGAGCCGTCTCCTCTGCTATCTGCACCATTCTCCTTCCCTTCTGCCATCGACCTATCCTTGTTGCTGTGAAACATCAGTGTCAACAAGCCATCCACCAACAAGGTTCTCTCATTGACATTTAAGGTTCATGAAATAAACTAATACGCATCACGATCTGAGTGGAACGTCTCTAGAAGTTGTTGGAAATCGGAGCAGGGGGGGGGAAATGTGGATATATGTGCAACATGTCTTGCTGCCACTGTGCGTTCACATGGAAGTTTCCGGCTGTTCAACTTCTTGTGCATATGTTACCCAGCAGCGTTTCTTAAGGAGGTTGAAAGCTTACGCTGATGATTATAGCTTCTACCTTTATGATTATTATCAGCTTATAGCTAAAGCTGAAATCATAACAGACCTTCTGACATGAAACAGTAGAATAATCATAGGTGTTACTAATTAAGGTCCCATTCCATTCAGGTCAAACAGAGTCAGGAACAACTCCAATCAAGTTCTTAGGCATCTAGTTACATACTGTATAATTAGTATAAGTATATACTGTATAAATGGTACAACTATATACTGTATAATTAGTACAGTTATATACTGTGTAATTAGGCTCTCACCTGTGTTTTTCATCTCATTTTCTTTTATTTAACCAGGTAACAAGAAAAAAGATGTAAATCAAATTTCGTTTTCTCGTAACAGGCTGTTTATACGAGAAAACAAAACTGCTTTAGGTTTGAATCCACCTGATAATGAACACTGAAGTCTAAAGGATCTGCAAAATATGATTCTTGGTCGATGTGTTGCTTTTTAAGTTGACCTTTCTTACTTAATTTTATAAAGTTTAGTGTCACTCTTTTGTCCTGAGTTACAGTCAGATCATGTTTTAACAGTGTTTTTCTACTTCCTGTTGGCTGGTAACAAGACTTTTATCTGTCGAAAAAACAAAAACGAGAATGTAACGAATAACTTCCTTGATCCCTGCAGTGTTAAGACTGAAGAGGCTGAAGTGGGCAGATGTCTGACAGTCAATCAGTTAAATTTTTAGAGCACAGGAAAATAAGATCATCCTGGAAGAAAAACAAATGGATCTCCGTGATCTTAAAGTTGTCACCACTCGTCACACTGGGAACAAAAGTTCTCCTCATGTGCCTCGCAAAGGAATGCAGACAGAGTTCACGGGTTTCAGGACATACACGACAGCCGAAAAACCGGTGAGACGACTTCTGACTAGAGAACAGACCTAAATGTGTTTTTACCCGGTTGTCAGGGTTTTTTATTGTTCAACAATGTCTACTTGTGCAAATACCAGTATTAAATTGTGCAAACAGTACGGGCAGCTTTATATTTGAGTCAGAGCAGCAACACTGCACGATACAAATCTTAAAGTTCCTTCTGACACAATCGTTGCATAATTCTTTTAAATCAGTCAAACATTTTGTGTCTGCTTGTCAGTACGTAGCTGTGCTGTTCATGGAACATACACACATGCCAAGAAAAACAAGGGCTGATGTTTTCATTTAAGATTGCACAGATGCTTTCAATTCATAGCCACGCACCGCAGCATTTTCTTCACATGGTTTAAAAAGAACAATGCCCTGTAAAAGCTCTGATGTTCTCACACCCGCAGAGACAAAGCCAATCTGTCACATCCCAAAACATATCAGATTCAACACTGTGTCATTTGATACCGACGCCCACGATGCTGAAGTATTTGAAGAGTGCAGCTTGTAATTAACAGGTTCTGCTAAGACTTAAGAGTCTGTTTGGGGTGCAGACTTCACCAGACTCATTTAATTACTCATAATTAATTGAAATATGGATGTCATGTTATGTATGTAAGACCTTATAATGAACGTGTTTGCAGAAGAAGAAGAAGAAGTTTTTGGTTGGAAATCTTCACAAATCTCTGTTACACCGTCTGTAATAACCGCACCATTCGGAGTCACCCCTCCTGACCCTCCTGGCTGGAAAGTTCCTGACTCCAGCTACCCATCACTTATGGAGGAGAGACGAACAAAGATCAGAAAATAGAAGATTAAAAAGCTTCCAGTAGCTTCTTACACGAGAAGCTGATTAGCAGAGCCTGTTAAGTACAAGCTGCACTCTTTAAATACTTCAGCGTCGCGGGCGTCAGCATCAAATGACACAGTAGTCATTTGATGCTGATATGTTTTGAGATGTGACAGATTGGCTTTGTTTCTGCGGGTGTGAGAACGTCAGAGTTTTTACAGGGCATTGTTCTTGTGAAGAAACTGCTGCGCTGTTTGGCTATGAATTGAAAGCATCTGTGCAATCCAGATAAATGAAAACATCAGCCCTCGTTTTTCCTCGTGTTTGTATCTTCCATGATGTTATTTGTTGTTTCTTTCATATCAGCTGGTATGCAGTTCAATTTAGTGTTCATCATCTGAGTACAGATCATATTGTGGAGAGCAGTGAGTGGATTGGCTTTAGATTCAAACCTAAAGCAGATTCAGTTTCTCGTATGAATGCTTGAGGTTTCTTTTTACCTGGTTAAAGAAAAGTTGCAATGCCGTTTTAAGGTTTTGAGAAACTGTTGAAAAACTGATTAAAAACTGTAGTCTCAACGGCAAACGGAAAATAACACCTTATTGCTGCAAGGTTTCATTTTGATATGACCATTTCGTGACAAAAGGAGGTACAAGAGAAGAAAGTATAGGGTGAACATGTGAGACAAGAACAATCTAGTCAAACCATCATCTACTCAGTCATAATGAAGAGCGGTGTACAATGAAGTGCTCAGTATGTCAATAATGTAGGCGTGAAACGCAACTGAAGGCGTCTGGTATGTTTTTTCAACTCATTTCTGTCACAAACTATTTGCGAAACTTCCCTGAGATCACTTTTGTTATGATTTGATGTTCAGTGTATTCATGTTGATGCTGGTTCCTGACCTCACCTTGGTCTACAAGTGCTGAGATCTGTCCAAGATCTGGCTTTGGCTGTAAGGCGCCGACTGCTCATCAGTAGTTTGCAAAGCAGCTACAGTAAATGTGCTGATGTTGATTAAACTACGATGTTCACCATCCTAAACTTAAAGTTTAGCTGAGGATAACTAGAGTCCGTCATGGTGAACCACAATCAACGCAACTGGACTTTCACCCATTGATGCAACAGGTGCATCCAAATTCAGGGTGTCATGAGGTGCGTCCAAATGGTCCAAATCCTTCTTTTGTCTCAACAGGTGCGTCAATTTACAGCCTTCAATATTCCACAAATCTGTTGTGTGAAAAGGCAGCTCGGATGGTCATCAGACATGGGTACGTACAAAACCTCACACATGACTGGAGCATGAAACAGTCCCTACAGGACAATGGACCGATAAGACCTGGATTACAGAACAAAAACTGAAGGAGTGCTGTCAAAATAAAACCATCAGAGATGTTCCACCCACCTTGGACACTTGGACATTTGGAAATTTGGCGACATGGTCAAGGTCACATGTCACAGACTTTGGAAATTACACCAAACATACTGGGAAAATGTTGTGAGTGATGTTAGTCATTCTCTTTTTATTGACACATTGGATTTGCAAACACAACAACACAATTCACAGTGTTCATTATTTTCTGTTACACAACTGGTTCCCGGCCTCACCCAGATACTAGAGTGTTAAAGGCTCGGCAGAGGGAGGGTAGAGCTTTACGGACTTTCCCTTTTTTAGTGACATGTGAGTGTTTTGATTCAAAGCAGCGTTGTCTCAAACAGAAACCCATCACTTTAAAATCATCTCTTTGTTTTACACTTAAAGCTGCGTTGCTCTGTGATGACGCCTCCACCTGGGCACCAGGTGTCATCAGCTGCATGAGCTTCACCTCAGCCGGTGTACTCTGGCCTTAAAACACCTCCCATGTGTCGCTTGTGTTTTCTTCACACACGGTCAGTCACACTCGCTTTGCAGTACTAACTTACTAATTGCTACACATTTTTCTGATTTATGTTTTTGATTTACTTCCTTGTTGGCCACCGTGTGTCGTCTCCTTCCTTGTCTTGACGTGACGTGTCCTTCCTTGCCTCCTTGTCACCGCCTGTCCGCTTATGTTTTAAAAAGCCTGACTTCAGTGACTCCTAGTGGCCATTTAAAAGAAGAACATTTTATATAAAATAATAAAATAAAAACTATGTTATTGCAGTTATTCAATAGATGCTTTAAAGGTCACGTGTGTCAGATTTACGGCGCTCTTTTTAACTATGTTTTCATGTTTTGATGCCAGAAAGCAAAGAAATTGCAATAATCTAGTTGACTGGTTATGAAGGCATGTATGATGATTTGACATAAAATGATGATGACAGAAAAGATTTGATCCTGGAGATGTTTTTAAAATGATAAAAGAAGAATAATACATTTATCCCAGCTGAGGAGCTTGTTGTACAAGATAGTACGGGGAGTTGAAATGCCCAACAACACTGCCACACACTGGACGTTTAAATCTCATAGCACTTCTCCATGTGCAGCGTTATGGAACCAAATGATTTAAGAAAACAAAAACAAATATTCTATAGTTGTTTTATGAGGTTTATTTATTTGTTTAATGCAAATATATATAAAAAATGTTATACATTAGCAGTTTACACCCTCAGAAAAATTTGTCTCTTTTCTTCACAAATGTAAGAAGAAGAAAGTACAACAATGAATGTGAAAAGATAAAAACAAGCAAACGGGTTGTAGGAAAGCATTACCATATAACAATAAATGCTAAAAATTAGACCCACACTTTGTCACTGTTGTACAAAACAGGTAAGAAATATCTTTAAAACCGGGAAGAGGTCAAAGAACACAGAGTGTGTTCTTCTTGTGGTCTCCTTAAACATTTGTGATTTTACACAACGACTCGGTGATACAAACATCTTTAAAGAACAAGCTTCATAACTACCATTAAGTGATCTGATTGGTGGAAATGTGGATGAGACCTCCACAAGAGGGCACACCTGTTTAAAGGGCATCGCTGTATGAGTGTACTTGAGTTTCATGGGCACTGGTTGCATTAAAACACTGTGTAGACTGTAGAATTATTTAATCGGTGTGTGGGGTTTCTCTTTTCAGGAAGAAGAATTCAAAACAGAGATGGAAATGTGCATGGACTATCTAACCGACTGTGCCCTGAGTCTCCTGTTCAAAATGCTGCAATCTTATCAGCAGGACAGATAATCAATGGGGCAGTGTTCTTCCCGTTGTCATGAAGACAGGGGTTAAAGTATGGGTAGATAGGCTCAGTGAAGGTACATCTGCTGTAAGTATAAATGTGAGTCTTGGCTTCAGCGTCAAAGAAGGACACCAACCCTTCTTCATAGTCCAGGAACACGCCCACTTTCTGAGGGATTTCCTGGAGTTGGATGGTGACGGAGGGGCCAGCACAGGCGCTTAGACTGCCACCTTTTCTCCGACAGATCGCCCAGTAACCGCTGTCAGGACGCACCGTGATGGCTCCCTTCCTGTTGATGGACTCCCTGGCTACACCGAGATCCCATTCTGTTTTATCTTTAACCTGAAACACATTGTACATCATGCTGATTCAGACTCTTGGCTCTTTATTTTTTGTTCGTAAGGATGGATGAGCTCATGTAGAGTCAACTGCAGGTCTGATTTTCTACCTGAGTCACCCAGTAGTGTTTTCCAGAGGTGAAGCTTTGTTTCCCCAAAACAGAGACGCAAGAGTCGAACCTGCGAGGGTTGTCAGGAGTAGAGAATTTCCTCTGCTGGGTGCTGAGGCTCACCTGTGGATCATCATCACTGTCAACAACTGATATTCTGTTTGGTTTCAAGAGTTTCAAGAGACCTGAGAACAAACTACTCATGCAATAAGATTGCATAAGATTGCATAAACATGGTGTCATCAGCATAAAAACGGATATTATAGAGTTATAGAGTAAACAGCAGTGAGCCTTATACTGAACCTTGAGGGACGCCTTTATTAACCATTTGGGAGTTTGATTTGTAAACTGAATCATCCCAACACTCTGAAAGTGGCACACAAGTCACTTTTCTTAAAAATCATTTTGTGTTTATACCTGTTTTCCATCTGGGGACAGAATCAACCAACCGGAAGCAGTCTCAGGATCCAGCGTCACATTCGCTGGAGAGGAAAATAATAAATAAATGAGAAATGTAATATTTACATAAACTTCTTTCAAAGCTTGTATGTTTTTTGGACAATAACAGATTTGTTGAAATACAAACATTTGAATTTAACATAAAAAGCAGCCGTGTTCTTGCAATGTTAATGTTCATTATATTTATGTTGTTTATGTTTGGCCATTGTTGGCGGTACAATGCAGGACCAGATATGGAGGGTTAAGTAAGTTTCAACTTACTTACACATACCTGCATACAGATTTGTCTTGCTTACTTCTACAAAAGAAAGAAAAATAGATAGATGTTAGATATTGGATGCACAATTCCTACATAGGTAATAATATCCCAGCAAAACAATATTGTGACAGAAGTCACTGACCTTCAGCTGACAGTTTATTTTCGAGGTCATGGCAGAGGTCCACCAGCTCAGAGAAAGCTTTCCTCACTTTTCCTATGTGGTTGTCTGAGTGGACTCTAATGTTGCCCCAGTCAGTGGTGGACAGTGGAATACTCAGAGAGGGGAAACACTGCAGTAGAAGAGGACAGCAGCGACACAAAAAAGATTTGTTTTACGCACTTGTATTTCTTATCTTCTGCTATAAACGATCTAGACTTTCTAACCTGTATGAGATGAAGAGGATCCTCGCTGTGCTCCAGCTGCTGCAGCTCGTTGTGTCTCCTCTGTAGTTCGTTGATTTCCTGCCGGAGCTCTTTGAGGACCTCCTCCGCATTCCTCTCGGTTTCTTCCTGCTTCTTCTCCATCTCCTCCATGAGCAACGCCTGGTTCCTCTCAATGGTGCTTATCACCATGGTGACAACCTGAATACTTGTCTGTATTGCTCGTTCTTTATTTATCTGCAGACGTCCAAAAGTTCAGGTTCATTATGCCAATGATAATTACAATAATGTGAGTAGATAACTAAGACACTCACTCTGCTCAGCTGTGCTGACGCCTTGATCTCCTCAAACTTTCCCAGTCTGGCCTGAATCATCTGTTGAAACTCAGTCTCGGCCCTCTTCATCTGAGACTGTAAAGAACGTAGAAGGACAAAATAAATGACAACATGATGATTTGCACGGGCATTAGATACATTTAAACCTCTTTTCCGCACCCTGATCCTCTTGCTCTCCTTCTCCAAGGCGACAATCTCGTGGTGTTTGTGGTCTTTCTCCGCACATTTCATACAAACTGGTGTGTTGTCACTCTTGCAAAACTTCTCCAGGAGCTTGTGGTGATTTTTGCAGAGGTGACTGGTGACGAAGGTGCCTGGATCTGTCAACATGTGTCTCGTCAACAACTGATCCCTTAGGTGAGGTGTCAGGTGAATTTCACAGTAAGACTGCCGGCAGACGAGGCATGACTTGACCGCTAGTGCCTTGTTTCCCTGGCAGATGTCACAGGCAACATCATCAGACATCGAAGGTTGTTTTGGGATTCTCAGCTTTGGAGGAGCTGGCTTGTACATTGGCTGGCCCTTCAGAGACCTTTTGGTTAAATACAAATGTTACTTAAGTCTAAAATAGTTTTTATTTGCAGGATATTGTTTACATGTATATGCACGGACGTACACATTTACCTTTTAAATTGCTCAGTGATGTCGTTCAAGCCTACGTTGACCCTGAGTTTTGGCCGATGTTTGAAGGCCTCTTTGCACAGCGGACACTCCGATTTATGCCTCGTATCCCAAAAGCGTTTGATGCATCCCAGGCAGAAATTGTGCCCACATGGGATGGAGACCGGGTTCTTGAAGACATCCAGACAGATGCTGCATCTAAACTGCTCCTCAGACAGCGCAAAGGCCATGTTTCTGAATGAAGGATAAAAACATTTATACAGAAATTGTGTCGATTTCTTAAAATCTCCTTATATGCAGACGACACTATACTTCAAAACTCTCAATTTCTTCCAGTGTTGAAGATCTCTTTCATAACTTTGTTCTTCTTCAACGTGTTTTGTTGTTAATTATCTAAAATGTGGCAACATTTCTGACCATCGTGATAATTGCTTGCAGTTCAAATATGTAACGACAACAATAATAACAGGTAATGACCTTGTGGAAGGTAGGATTAGTACAACAAACAAAACGTTGTCTAAATATAATGTGTTCCAGTAATTTGATAATTCTAGGTTACAAATGTGACATCCGATCTACAGGGTAGATGCTGATTGCTGATGACAACATTTTGTGTTGTGTCACAATGTCCCAGGCTGACTCAGGTCAATGACAGGTATAATTATAATATAATTATGTTTTACACTTGTACTCTCTGTTACGCAAACACTCGTGTGAAACATTTTGCTAAAAGGCACCTTTTGAATGCTTTGATTGACAGGTAAGTGCACCCGGGTGCAGGTCCCACTTAAATATCTACGTCTTTGCCGATATTTAGATAAGACAGTACATCCAACATGTTCAGTCAGTTCAGAAACCTATCACACATGCTCTGTCCATAGTTTACATCGTCATTGGTTGTGGCACAAAAACAAAAAAGCTGAGATGATAGATTTGAGTTTGAGAGCAGTGTAAAAGTAGTAAAGAGTCATGCTCTCAAAAAAGACTATATATTTGTTCCTTTTGAAAAACATCTCACATTGTTTACATGCAAAAATCTGATATCTCATCGTGTGTGCTCTAATTCCTAACACTATCTGCTTAGCTTAAATAAAGTCTTACCTTTGCAGCTCGACAGTCAGGTACTCCTCATGTGTTGACAGCAGTTGTATGAACTAACTAACAGAGTCCTCCTGTGAGAGGCCGAGAAAACAAACTAAAGGTTCCTCCCCATAATCATTATAATGAATTAAACAGGTAATTCTTGTTCTGCCTATTAGCCGATGTGCAAATTGCACATTAATTATAGAGTACTCTATGTTCTAGGGGTCACAGATTATTTCCTTCTACACAAAATCGTCCTGGAAAAATGGAGTGTGAGGTGGACCGGTGTGGGTGGGTTACGAATGTTTCAAGAGGGGGAAGATGGACTTGAGCTGGAAGGCAAAGCTCTTGATTTTCCAGTCCACCTGTGGTCCAACCCTCACTTACGGTCACAAGCTTTGGGTAGTGACCGAAAAAATGAGAACGCTACCCAAATTGAGCTTCCTCAATGTTTTTCAAATTAAATTTCTTGCAACATCTGCACGTTGACCACTATGACATAGTTAGGAAATGTAATTACATTGCATAATAAGTAATAACACTTGAGGTTAATTACATAAAATGCAGCAGCCCTATAAACACACTGACACACTGCTCGTAAATAGGAGACATTAGCGGCTCATCAGTCCAGACACAATCCATTCCTCTGTAATGATCTCAACACCAGGTGTGCAGAGACACCGTTCACCTGATTACACCTGAGTGTAACGTGATTAAAACCCACCAGACAAATTCACGGAGGTTAAAGCACTCTGTGGACAATGTGCTGTCAGGGAATGAATGAACAGGTGAACTGTTTTGGTTTGGTTGGTTTCAGTGGCCGATGTGATGTGGCTCTTTGAACAGGTTGAAATATAATTTTGGCTCCTCATTGTTTAAACTCGTTCACCTGGTTTTTCCATCGTCACTGCACACAGGCTGCCCTGTATGTTTGCAGACTTTATCAGAAAACAGCTGGTCAGACCAATGTAAAACAATTCACTTGACATGTTAGGGAAGTCGTCTTTGCTGGAGAAAGAGAGGCGTCTGCTTGTCTTGTGCTTTATTGCCACTGTGTGGAGCAGTCTGGATATTACAGGCAATGTTGACTATCAAACAAACTCCTCTGGTTCTTCTTTAAATATCAAACTATGCGCTCTAATTTCATGATATATCCCAACTATTCTATATTTAAGGTGAATTATATACATGTATGAAATACTCACCCACAACCTAACAAACACGGGACCAGCTGTAGTCGAGGTTTTTCTTGACTACGTGTTGTCCGACATCACCGTCAGCGTCCCGTGACTGAACATTTGTTAGTATAATCTCAGATTTTATTTCATGGTTTGAGCTCTCATGCTAAAACAAGACTCGGCTTTGCATCTGTTTTACATCCTTAATGCTCCTTGGCATCGCAGAAACAAAAAGTTTCAATCCACGCTCCATTTAAAGCTGTACTTCTTTTTATTACAGAGGAAGAGCTTTGAGTGTTTTATAGCTAGATTCAGGAACAAACGCTGAAGCGCACCTCAACTGTTCACTTCTCTCTCTTTCGTTCAAATACAGGAACCACGGAGCGATGAAGAGATGGAGCCTCAGCCACCAGCTGACAACTGGTCCATCTCCACTCATCTCTTGCCCCTTCATTCCTCGACCCTCTTCCCTCAATTCCTGAAGATCTTACCCTCCATCCACCTACCCTTCATACCTCGACCCTCATCTCCTTCATTTCTTTACTTCTTATCTTGTACCCCTTCATCCCTGGACCGTCTTCCTTTCGTTTCTCATTCCTTGACCCTCATCTCTTCATCTGTTGACCATCACATGTTCATCTTGCCTGCACTCTCAACTCTCATCCCTCATTCCTCAGCCTGTCGTCCTTCATCTCTGGACCGTCTTCCTTTTGTTTCTCTTTCATGGACCCTCAACTTTTCATATCTTCATCCTTCGACTCTCATCCCAACCTAAATCTATATCCATAATGGTTCCACGTGTGGAGTAGGAACTACAGCTGTTGACTATATTTACTAATTCCCCTATGACTACACCATCAAATCTTTTAGATTACTGAAAATATTCATAACAATATCAATTAGAATTTATTACAATATTCATATGTTGGCCATGGTTCTGATTTGAGCTTGTTAATGTTACCTCTGAGAGCTGATACAGCATTTTAAAGAAGCAGACCTAGCAAATATGACAAATGTATAAGCTCTGCATTAGTATCCAGATTAACAAAGAAAACAATGACTGAAAAGCTTTTACACACGATAAGGCCAAAACCAACATTGGATAATCTTTCGAAGAGTTCTCATTCACGGCACACTGGCAGCCATTGGCCAATTAATGCGAGTTTAAATTAACCACAGTTAAGGAAAATGTTAATTGAAGTGAAGGTAACTGTGCTTCTCGTACAAGTAAAGGGCAGTGTTGTATCAGGTCATGGCAAGTGTTTGCTGAGGTCTTGTGTCCAAAGATGCAAAACACATGTAAAGCCACACGGCCTCACGTAATGCAAACAGCATGCTGACATGAGGTGATGTGTGGTTCTTTGTTTAGATAAGAAATAAAGTCTACACGTGGTGTTTTAGTAGGCCTGACTCATGCATTGAATTTCTCGATAAGCCTGAAGACTTTTTCTGAAGATATTGGATATTGATATTTGGTGTTTAGGCGGCATCATCTTGATTCTAACAAGCCTGAAAACCTCCTCGTTCAGGTGGTCCAAAAACATATTTGTGTTGAACGTAACCGCTGTGATACGACCGTTGACGAGGCCAACGCTCGCCCACTCTCATCCACTGTCTACGTCACTTTCAGAGACATTTCGGGCTGACTGTGGAGGTTTGTCGATGTCTGATTGGCTGCCACAGTGTGAGGTCGGGTGGTGCTCCTCACAAAGTTGAATATGGCTCAACGTCTCAGCCGGAGAGTGTTGTGTTTCTATGATCTGTGAAATTAAATAATAAATTCCTGTTTGCACCTTCACTTGTGACATTTCTGTAATCTTCTACCTCTAATGTACTTGTAGAAAAGGTATTTGTTGGGTAATGTACTAGTAAAGTACACACAATTTGCAGCGTGTATCAGCTGTTTATTCTTTATGAGCTTGTAAAAGCACACCTATCACATGATCTCTGATCTGAAAAGCCATCTGGTTTTATTTGACTACGTACACCAACCACTCGTGCTTCAATAAAAAACATTACATTAAATCATGAAGATAAAAGTCTGATGTGTAACGAAGCTAGTTTGGGACATGTTTATAATGCTCTGTCGCCAAACATGCCACCATAAATGCAACATATTTGCAGACCAGCAGCATTCCTTACGTCAGGTTTGTGTCCGTGGTGTACTTTAGGCGTGTCGTAGGTGGAAAATATTAACCATTGGACTCCAACACCACACCCGTGAAACAAACACACTCGCTACCTGAGAGCTACCATTCCCATAATCACACGTATATGCACACAAAGTTTATGCCTAAGCATTATAAACAGGACGTATAATAGCAGGTTGTGCTGTAAATGCAGGTGTTTTCAGACCAGTGGTTAAAAGTAAAGCAGACAGAGGAAGCAGTGTTGGGCTCAGGACAGAGAGAGAGGGAGAGAGGGAGAGAGGGAGGGCCGGGCTGATGAATAACTGTGTTGACGTTACATTTTCCTGTTTCACAGCTAGCTGTAATGTATTCATATTCATTCATACGGCACGGGAGTCACCTGCTCTGCCGTCACTGAGGACAGAAGTTTGACCAAAGAAGTAGCTGTAAGTATGCAGAAAAACTAACAAATATCTACTGTGTTGAGTTAATGAAGTATTAAATAGCAAAGAAATAGTCCTGAGTGGATAGACCACGTAAAGAGGAATACATCTGTGCTGTTTTTGAAATGTTACGTAACATTTACTGTGATTTAAATAGTTATTTTCTGCATGTCTTTTCATTAGATTTCATGGTGGCGAACTTGTTTTTCTACAACACAATAGACTAACGCTTGATATGACAGTTTAAACCGTGTTTCCTGGTTATTATGGGATTGAATGACTAGCTTAGATACAGGTTGTGTCTACAACAGTAGTTTTGAGCCGGTGGTTAAGTTGATATGAATGCATGTTTCTTGGTTATTGTAAAGTGAAATGACAGTTACTCTGTCTATTTTTACATAAGGAAATTGGATTTAATCATTTAAATTGGTAGAATTATAATGATTTTGTTTTTACAGTATTAAAAAGTTTTGATCTCACAGTTTTAGAGGTGTTGGTAGGTAGATTTTGTACGGATAGAGCCAGGCTAGCTGTTTCCACTGCTTCCAGAATTTATGCTAAGCTAAGCTAAGCTTAGCCCGACCTTTGTGTTCAGCTAGCACCAGCTACGTTGCTACTTAGTTAGTTATAGTAGTTTATTGTTTACTAAATGGAGATGTAGTAAACATAACTACCTAAGCTTTAACTTACACTTTTACAAATAGCGGCAAAACCAAATCTTCGATTGCCGTGATATAGTTTATATTTGTAATAAGAGTTTTTTGCCATCGGTTACGGGGAGTTGGTGCACCAGAGTAATTATTTGTGTAATATTTTCTGTGGGTGTGTCTGGTTTGTGTGTTTACCCAGGAAAGCAATGACTAATGCGCTGAATGACAAGATATGCGTAGTTTACATATTTACAGACCTGAAAAGTTGGTCAAACAAGTTTTCCTTTTATACCTCTCATTAAAAAACAAAAAAACTCATTAAAAAATGTTTCAGTAGTTGGCTCAGTATTCTGTCTACCTTTGTTCTGTGGATATACTCTAAATCTTTGCATGCACTTCCTTTATCTAACTTCCTTCTTACTGGTCTGCAGACAATGGCGTCCTCTGGTAACATGTTACCAGAAAAACAGTTCCAGTGCACCATCTGTCAGCAAGTGTTCAAAGATCCTGTCACCACCCCGTGTGGACACAACTTCTGCCAGGCCTGCATCCAGAACCTGTGGAACAGCAGTGATGTCTGCCAGTGCCCCACCTGTAACAAGTCATTCACCCCGCGGCCTGAAATAAGCATCAACACGGCCTTCAAAGAGCTGGCCGACACATTTCGGAACATTATCGTCTGTTCGTCGGCCTCGCTGCTGTCCACGGCCAAACCGGGCGAGGTGGTGTGCGACGTCTGCGCCACGACGTCCCTCCAGGTGAAGGCGCTTAAGTCCTGCCTGGTGTGTCTGACCTCGTACTGTGAAGCCCACCTGGAGCCCCACCAGAGGGTCGCCACCTTGAAGCTTCACAAGCTGATCGAGCCGGTGAAGAACCTGCAGGACAGGATGTGTAAGAAGCACGAGAGGCTGCTGGAGATGTTCTGCAGGAAGAACAGAAATGTGTTTGCCAGTTCTGCACCGAGACCAAGCACAAAGGTCACCAGGCTGTCACGATAGAGGACGAGAGTGGGAAGAGGAAGGTACACTGAAAGGCCATTCAAAGAATGTAAAAGTGAAAGCTTAACCATGGATTATGGATTTCTCTGTTATGGTTTTAAGATAAGACTTTATTGATCCTGTGAGTTCATTCAGCCACGTCTCAGTAATGCTACACTTCCCATACTCCTACTGTAGCCTGGTTAGTTCCTCTGTTAGATCCTCCATCTTATCGGAGAGAGATCTTACGTTTCCTGTAATAACAGACGGTGGTTTGTACCAGATATTTCCTGCTCTTAGAGGCACTTAAATGGGTAAACCAATGTATCGTGAAGTATAACAGACTTTTATAGAGTTTTTTCTGCCTGTTTAGGTCCAAATGAAGAAGACTGAAGAAGATTTTCAGCAGATGATCCAAGAACGACTGAAGAAAATGGAGGAGATCAAAAACTGTCTGAAGCACAGCACAGTGAGTCTTAAAGGAAAAGTTAATCCCTGACACAAGTTAATGTTTCATTTTCCATCTTCATGTTCATTCATCTTCCTCTCTGTCCAGATCAGTGCAGAGAAAGAGATGAAGGAGAGTGACCGTCTCTTCGCGTCTCTGATTCGCTCGATGGAGGAGAGACAAACTGAAGCCAGGACAGAGATCGATCAGAAGCAGAAAGCAGCAGAGACGAGGTCGAAGGAGCTCATTGACGAGCTGCAAGCTGAAATCACTGAACTGCAGAGGAGAAACGCTGAGATGGAGGCGCTGAGGAACACGGAGGACCATCTGCACCTCTTACAGGTTCCAATCATCCTTAAACTTTTAACGTTTAACATAGACAGTGTTAGTGCCAGAACAGGAGCTGGGTAAGCCGGCAATGTCACTTAATGACAGAGGCAAAAAAGACTGAAGAGGACGTTGACGGAGGAAGTTAAGAAAAGAAAATGAAAGAGTGAGCGAGCAAAAGCCTCCAGACAAGTAAGACAAGTGAATCTGGGAATGGCTGGGAAGATATTAGTAGTAACTTTAAGAATCTTCAGTCAGTCCAGCTATCTTCTTAAATTCATACAATAATGCTCAAATTTCTTCCTTCTCATAGAGGTCGCCCTCTCTCATGTCACCTCCACCCACCAAGGAGTGGATAGAGATCGGTGTCCACCCTGAACTCAGCGTGGGCACGGTGAGGAAAGCCTTGTCCAAAGTGGATGACACCCTGAAGAACGAACTGGACAGACTGAAGATGGAAGGTAAAGTGTACTAAAGTGTTTGGCCAGAGCATCGGCATGAATTACATGACAAACAGAAAACAGTCTCTTTGAAACTGACAAAACTAATTCAAAACATGATTTATCTTGTTGACAGAGATGAAGAAGATGCAGAAATATGCAGGTAAAAGCATAATCAACATTATTATGTAGCTGCAATGTCGGGAACGTGTCTGGTGGGGTTTCCCAGTAACATGATTGGGCTGAAACACTTACTTCTTTCTGTCTCCGTAGTTGACATTGTTTTAGACCCGGACACCGCCCACCCAAACATCGTCCTGTCACCTGATGGAAAGCAGGCGGGCCGCGGTGAGCTGCTCCACATCGTGCCCGACAACCCCCAACGTTTCGACCCCGTCATCTGTGTTGTGGGCAAGAGAGGCTTCGTGTCCGGGAGGTTCTACTTCCAGGTCAGGTCCAGTGTTATGAGATGTGGTCATGGGATACACCTGTAGCATTCTTCATGTTCAGTTTTTTCATATTCTCTTGTGTTATCAGGTTGCGGTGGCGGCAAAGACATTCTGGGACCTCGGTGTGGTCAAAGAGTCTGTCAACAGGAAGGGGATGATCACCTCCAAGCCGGAGAACGGCTACTGGACGGTGCGCCTGAGGAATGGGGACGAGTATCGCGCTTTGGACTCCCCCTCCGTCCTTCTTACACTCAAGGAGAAGCCGCAGACTGTCGGAGTGTTTACGGATTACGAGGAGGGGACTGTGTCGTTCTTTAACGTGGAGGCCAGATCTCATATCTACACCTTCAGTGGGTGTTTGTTTACGGAGAGGATCTTCCCCTTCTTTAGCCCGGGTGTTTGCGATGACGGGAAGAACACCGCGCCGTTGGTTATTACAGCCGTTAATCATGATAGTTGAGGATGAGCCTTTGACGGTAATGGTGAATCAACTTTAAAGGTCCAGTGTGTAACATTTAGGAGGATCTAAGTTGTCCCACACACTGTGGGTGTGGCAGATATTCTGGTGGTTGCGATCTGCAACTTCACCACTAGATGACACTAAATCCTACACACTGGACCTTTAAATGTGAAGTGTAGCTCACATCAGGCCAACATCAAGCACTGGCAGACAAAATATTAAAACCTGATAAACGTAGCCAGCTGCTTAAATAATAAAACCATCTATTTAAAGTATTTTACAATAGAAAGTAGGCCAATAGTCTTAATAATAATAGAAGAAAATACAGATCACTGAAGATTTTAAATGTGTATTTTCTTTTCAAGTTATTATTGCTTCATAAAACGCCCATTCTGATGTGTGACCTCTTTAATTTTAATATTCTACAGGCTTTTTGTATTATTATGCACCAGACTGTTGTCAAATGAAACAAAAAGTATCAAAATTACAAATAAAATCAATGGTTTTTGCATTGCTTGTCAGTCATGTGGATTTTCTTGGAGTTTAAAGGCATCTTTGGGTCCCTCATGCCATGTACACCTCTCTACAGGCTGAGGATAGCATTGTGATGTCTGATATCTGATGCAAAGGTTTTGCAAAACCTTCGAAGGTCTGTCCAGACAGACCTTCAGTGTTTACATGTGCTTTGCATTCCTAGAGGCCATTTTCCAAACCATGCGAGGAGACTGTAGAGGGAAGCCAATCAGTAAGAAACTTAAATAAACAGTTGAAATTGTGTAACAAAGTTCTCCAACATACATCAGGCAGCTTGCCCAGCTCTGGTTCTGGCATGACACTAGCTGCATTCTCCCCATGCTCCAAACGTAAAAACCTTGTCTTCCGGTGCCACCACAACACTAACACTCCCCTTGTACTAACATTGTTAACAGTTGGCAACAGTTTACTTTATTGTCCATCAGGAAATTGTCCTTCATTTTCTCCATAAAAGAGATCCAGTTTCACCAGTATTCAACTGATTACAAGTCAGTGTTTGAATATGTTTAGAAAATGTGTTGCTTTAACAGCAGGTAAATCCCACGAAACCCCATTTTTGTAGTTTTTTTTCTGAATCTATGAGATCTGACTTCCAGGTACAAAAGTGGATTTCGGTGTCGCCCTGTGTATTTCCAGTGAGTTGGTGGGATAGGAAAATGTTCTAGGAGAGAAAGTGCAGTCCACCTGTTTTGAATACAAAGGCTGTGCTACTTTAAAAGGCAGAGTAGTAGAAACAAGAGAAGACTGCCTCCAGGTTCTCAGGCTAGAGATCGTCTTCTTCATCCACCACAGGTCAGTTTTATCGTCATTAAAACGACTGATGGTTTGAATGATGCTACTTCCTTTACCTCAGTTTGTCTCTCACTTATAGACAACTCAGACCATGGAGATGGGAACATTTGGCATCTTGATTCTTTCAGGTGATTAGAGATTAATCCTCACTTAGCCATCTTAGCTTACAAAGTGCATTTAAGGTGAATATTAGAATAAACTGTACACAACCTTGCTTTGACCACAGGTCTGTGTAATTTGGCGTTCTCCTCTATTCATAATCGTGAGTACCACTTCATCAGCGATGCCAAAACCTGGCTAGATGCCCAGAAATACTGCCGAATGAAATACAAAGATTTGGCATCTGTCAGCGATGAGCAGGACCTGGGGATGCTATCTGGTGTGGTTTCGGGTAGCATTACGGCAATCTTCATCGGTTTGCACAGAAATTGGAGTTGGTCACTGTCAGACACTGATGACTACAAAGTGGGAGAAGAGGCCTACTGGAACTGGGCAAGTGGTCAGCCTGGAATAGGTGACTGTGGGACCATTGATGGGTTGACTGGAGAATGGTCTGCTACAGGCTGCAGCACAAGACTGAACTTCACCTGCTACCACAGTAAGAAAATATGATTGTTAAATTTTAAGGGGGTTGATTTAAATATACATCAAGGCTTTCAAGCCCCTGAAATTGCATTAATCAAGATATACATATCAGCCAACTCAGGTTACTCAGGTTAGTGGCACCAAATAATAAAGTATCACACAATCATTCCAATTTTTCACAGATTGAGTAGAACTCTTTTGCACCATTGAGAACTGCATGATTTGCTCCATATAAAGACATTTTTATTTTGTTCAACTGTATATTGTAAAAGCTTTGAATACTGAAATAATAACCTTGAACAGCTGATGTCATTTGCAGCGGTGGCAACTAATAATTCCGAAAGGTTTACTTTGATAAAAACCCCCAAGACGTGGCTCGACGCCCAGGCTTACTGCAGGAGGTACTACACGGACCTGGCCAGAGTGCGGGACCAGCTTGAAAATGACGAGGTGCAGATGATGGTGAAGAATGGCTCGGTCTGGATCGGGCTGACACAGATGTCCTGGATGTGGTCAGATGGAAGTGAAACCTCGTTCCTACCCTGGAGACCGCAAGAGCCTCAGATATATGGAGTTTCTGATTGTAGCGTACTCGTCATCAGCAACCCTCTTGGACTGGTAGACACGGCTTGCAGTGGAGTACGACCCTTTTTATGCTACAGTGGTAAACAACTTTTTCTTCTATAGCACCCTATGATATTTATATATTTAATACTTTATACCTCCTTTGTTTAATTTGTTCTGATGCAAAGTGTAAAGACAACCCCCTAGGAAACACTGATGATATTTCTGCAGTAATCCTGAGACAAGACAGCGTGTTCAACTATTCCTTTAAGTATTAATGAGGTCTTAATTGGTTAATTATTTCCTCTTATATTCTTTCCAGAGCCAGTGAAGAAAAGCCTGGTCAGACTGAGGCTGTCTGTTGACGGAGTAGACATGGCAGATCCGGCTGTGCTGGATTCAATCACAAACTGGGTGACTGCCACCTTTCTCATTTCATGTACAGGCAGTTGGAGTAACTAAATTTAAATAAACTGAAGGTTTATGTCTTTGTCCTGTTTCTGTTGGTAGGTGACAATGAAGCTGGCCGATGCAGGTACGACCACAGAGTTAAAACTGACCTGGTGGAAGCTTCCAGAGCTGCTAATACTTGAAGAAGAGGAAGCTCCAGCACCTCAAACAGACACATTGTGTCTTCGATAACTCACACATCTCATTTTGTTTTGTCAGCCTTTCCACTTGTTTGAATGTACGCACAAAATATACTTAACATTATACATGCAAACAAAGATGTTCAGTTCACAATGTAACGACAGTTCAGCATGATAAAACTAATAACCCAACGGTTACTGACAAATTATCTAAGACAGGTAAATTTAATTTGTCCAAACAGTGAATACATTTACATTTTAAATTCTGAACTTTGCATCCAGATCGATGACAGTGAATTTCCATGTGTGTTTGCATCCTGGGCTTAATCAGCCGTGACAGTGAAATAAAGTTCAAATCAAACATCAGACTGCTTTCAAGAAGAAGATGAAGTCATTTGTAGGGACCAAAAATCAAATCATTGGACCTCAAAAATAAGTCAAATGAATCTGTTTTATTTACATATTTACATCAAACCTTCCTGTTTTAATGTCTTGTTATTTACTTCTCTTGTCTTCATAAACTCTCATTTGTTAACCTGCCACATCATGTTCTGTTGCGTGCTCATTGGTTTGTATGATGTACTTAAATTTAAGTTTTTAACGGCTTGACTTGACTTGATGCTCTCTATCAAGAGCTTAACTAAAATTTTTACAAATAATGTTGATTAATTTTCTTTTCATTGCCATTGTCGCCAAGTTCTTGCTCATATTGAGAATTGTTGGGTCCCAATAATATTATAAAGAATGTGGGGTCGATATCTGATCTGTATGTAAAAGTATCACGAGATGACTTTTGGTGCAATATAAATAAAATTATACAACAGTTAGTTGCGACCAAGTGATTTGATTGGATGAGAGTCGTTCCACCAGTGCTGATATAGAGAATAACAGCACTGCACATATCACTGCGCTTCACAGGTGTTCTTACGACCGTTAAATGGACGCTAGAGTCATTAACAGTTAACGGTTGTCGTCTATCTTAGATTGTAACAAACTATGCACTAAACTATGTATATCTCGAAGTAGTTCAAAAACACACGAGGATCAATCATTTACTGCAAACTGATGTAATTTCATATGCAGAAATTTGCATCCATATGAGGAATTGTGATTTACGCATCGGTATGCTGTGCGTATATTTAGTATCTTTCTTTTATCTTGTCTTGTCCAGTCCTATGAGAATAAAAAATAAAATAAAACCCATTAAAAACGCATAATGGTAAAATAGTAAAACTCATTAAAGTGTGAAAATAGCTAGATAAAATAAAATAAAAGTAACTAATCAAAGCTATACTTTAATAAGTTTATCAGTATTTATAATACCTGGATTTATAATAGTAGTGCTCGTACTGTTGTCCTGTCTTGCCTTACAGATATAAAATACATGTCGTGGAGTAAAATGTAAAAACTATACTTCAAGTTTATCAGTATTTATAATAGCTGCAGTATTTATAATAGTAGTACTCGTACCAGCAGTACCACTAGAGGCAGCCTCCCTCCTCTCTCCTCTCTCCTCCCTCCCCTCTCCTTTCCTCCTCCCTCCTTTCCTCCTCCCTCCCCTCTACTTTCTCCCTCCTCTCTCCTCCCCCTCCTTTCTCCTCCCTCCTTTCCTCCTCCCTCCCCTCTACTTTCTCCTCCCTCCTTTCCTCCTCCCTCCTCTCTCCTCCCTCCTTTCTCCTCCCCCCTTTCCTCCTCCCTCCTCATCAGACTCGGACGTCAGGCAGGAAGGAGTAGCCTCTCTCCAAGATGGCGGCGACCATAGACAACAGCAATGCCGTGCAGGCGACAAAGAAGAAGCACCTCGGGATCCCCGAGGCTGTGTTCGTGGTGGGTAGACCTCACCGCGTGCCCAACGGCGGGAATTTACCGTTAGAAAAAAAACCGTTAAGGGCTCGTGAGCCCCTCGTTTGTGTGTGTGCGCGCGCTCGTCATGCTGTGGCTACCAGCTAGTTAGCACGAGAGCTAACGGCTGCTGGGCGGCTGCTTCAGCTCCATGTATGGACACCACAGTGTGTGTGTGTGTGTGTGTGTGTGTGTTAGCTGTTCACTATTAGCACGTTTCCTCTTTAGGCTTTTTAATTATTCAAATTAGCCTAGCATGTTAACTAGCCGTTAGCTGTCTGTCCTCATCCTGTTAGCTCGTATTATTTAGCTGTCAGGCATCATTTAGACTTAAATGCTCGTTTAAACACTTAAAATGAATCATAGCATGTCATAGACATCATACAGGTGCTGATCAGGCCCAGCAAGGGCTCCAGAAATACACCTTGGAGCCCCTAATTTGATTTTAATGACAAATATTACACCTAGAATACATAGTTTATGGCTGTTTATGCATTTGTCTGTTAAATATTGAACATTTTGTCAGCGGTTTAGCACGTAATATGTCATAGTTTTCACTGAAGACACGTGACATGCATCACAACTGTTAAGATTATTTAAGATTGCTGAAAGTCAATGGCACCAAGTCAGTAGGTAAGAAAGTGTTCAGCTGGTGTCTTCCTCCCAAACGCCACCGATCACGTCAACGCGAGCAATACGTGGCCGTCCTAGTCAATGTATCAAACCCCACGAGCTCCACCATAGTCGGGTTCAGAAGCGGTGGCTCCGCATTGAATTCAACGCATCTGTTCAAATTTTTTGACGCTTGACGCGAGTGGCCCGTGTCAATTTACACAGAGCACCATGAACCAAAACAGCCTCGCATCCGCAATGTGACAGAGATGTGTCCGGTGGGTTTTTGGGGTCATGTTGACAATCCTGTTCACTGTGACATTTGAAGTCGACCGTTATGAAATATATATGCTTTTATACTGAAAGGGCGGGCGTGACGGTTTTGTGGCCGATTATAATTGAAGTTACCGTTGAACTGCTTTAACTTCTTGGCTCTCCCTCTCTCCTCTTGCTCTCCTTTCACAGGAGGATGTCGACTCTTTTATGAAGCAACCAGGCAACGAGACAGCCGACTCAGCGCTGAGGAAGCTTGGACGAACAGTACCAGAAATATAAATACATGGAGCTCAACCTGTCTCAGAAGAAACTCAGGTAACACCAACAATAACACACTTAAACTACTGAGATTAAATGAGCTGACAGTGCAGTGTGTCTGCCAGGAGGAGTTAAGAGTTTTATCCTTCTGATTTCCAGAAGCACAATCCAGATTGTGAAACAATAGAGAAGTTTGTTGTTTCCACAAGAATAAATAGTTTTTACAGAGGGATCTGCCGAATCCTTCTCGCTTTATGTACCCACAGCTTCACAGTCAAGTGTTCATTTGTTTGTGTTATTTAATTTCTTCCTCATTTGACATAGAAACTTGTCGTTTCTCTTGATGAAGGTTGAAAAGCCAGATCCCACAAATCACACAGACGCTAGAAATCCTTCGACACATGCAGAAGAAAAAGGTTTGTATCCTCTTTGGCCTGTACTTGAATTTGCTCCTTATGATCTTGTATTTTATCAACTCCACTGGATCCACTGACTGTAGTACGTGAACGCCCTCTTGTGGTACTTGCGGAGGAATGTCTAAATCTACTTATTATAATGTATAGTGTCTGTCTGACGTGTTTTCTATCATGTCTTCTCTTCCCAGGACACCACAGACCCCATGGAGACACACTTCCTACTGGCTGACAATGTTTACTGCAAGGCCTCAGTGCCGCCCACCGATAAAGTCTGCCTATGGTTAGGGGTAAGTAGAGCCCAGGTTAAAGTTGACTTCATTTTTGGTGTTAAGTCTTTCATCACAAAACCACAACAGCATTTTTACGTAGTACAGTGAGGCTTGTGAGGAGAGTTGTGAGGATATGTCAGTGGTTGTTGATAATTAATCATCAAGGCCATAACTTGAGTCCTTTTTCTGTCCTCCCCTGAAGGCTAATGTCATGTTAGAATACGATATCGATGAAGCCCAGGCTCTCCTAGAGAAGAATCTATCCACGGCATCTCGTAACCTAGAGACACTCGCGGATGATCTGGACTTCCTGCGAGACCAGTTCACCACCACCGAAGTCAGTATCCTTCCACTGTGTCGTCCCCTCAGGTTCCTGATTGGAAGCTATAGAAAGTGGTAGTACTGTAGTAGTGTCAGTAGGTAATAAATAGTGTCAGTAGGTAATAACAAGCGGATGGTAAGAAAAACAAATATTACACATGAAATTATTCTTTGTCTGTGTGCAGCCGAATGCTGTTGCAGTGCATGCTTGTTTTGCGTCTATTATCTATCTAAATATCTGATAAAATCGCATCTTTGATGTGAAGTATTTGATGTTAAAACAGGGTTTGTTATAATCCCTATAAACGTCTTTTAAAAACATCTTTAATAAAAATCATTAATTGCTAATTGACCCGTTTAAATGTTAAGTCCATAAGCATACCACATTATCCGTAATTGTACTGTACCATCATAGTCTGTTATTAACCATATCATTATAGTCCATTATCGTACCATACCGTCATAGTCCGTAATCATACTATACCATCATAGTCTGTTATCGTACCGTATCATTATAGTCCATAATCGTACCATACCGTCATAGTCCGTAATCATACTATACCATTATAGTCCGTTATTGTACCGTATCATAGTCCGTAATCGTACCATACCGTCATAGTCCGTGATCATACTATACCATCATACTATGCCGATTGTCATGCCGTTATAACTGTATTGTACCGATTATAACTCTACCTTAAGTATCAACCTGACCCGCCTGACATACAAAATGTTTTCACTATTCATTCATTGCATTGGTTATATTTCTGATGCTAACAATTAAAGTGTCGCCCTGCTGCTGTTCCTTAACTCACCGCTCCCCTCAGACATGGCACGAGTCTACAACTGGGACGTGAAGAGAAGGAGCAAAGAAAACCTTCTCAAATCAGCCGACAAGTCTTAATATCGACAGCACAGCGTCCACATCCCCTTCTGCTAACTTAGTCAATAAAACAAACAAACCCCTGACCTGCTCCCCTCCTCAGTCATGTGTAACGTTCACCCTAGAGCTCGACGGACGAGAGGTCACGTTTGAAATGAGTCCATTTTGAACTGCGTCCTCTCGTCAAAGTCAAGCTCAAACTTCCACCACTACTGTTTTCTGTTGATTTGTTACTTTTTAAAGTATTTTTTCAAGTAAAAACTAACAAAAAAAACAAAGGCAACGAGGCAATTTTTGTATTCTTTTGAATGATTTAAGTATGTTCCCGTTATCTTCGGCAGATTGTGAGTGAGGGTTCTCTCGCATCGTCTTTTTCTTACCTGCATTTTCCCTCCTTACTGACCTGCTCTTCTGTTTTTTGGTTTGATCACATGTCAGACTTTTTACTTAAGTTGTTAGTTCTTTAAAAAGCGCACCCGGTTGCCATCATACTGTATTAAATCCAGGCTTGTGGGATGAACGCAACAGAAAAAGAAATACAAAACCTCTTAGGAGTTCAGAGGGATCAACTTTAGCCCCCCTCTTCCGTCACCCTTTGACTTTCCACACTTCCTCTCCGGTTTCTCCTCGTCTTCTTCCCCTTTTAGCCGCTGTTCTGTCTGTATTTATTTGTATCTCACTGTATTCATTAAAACAATGAATGAAGTAAAAAGAAGAACATTTGGGCAGAGATAAGACCTTGACCTGCTGCTCTGTGTGTCTTTATTCTTCCCGTAACCACGCAGGTTTAGCGAAGTCACGTACCCGCAATTAAAAATGTGGGATTAAACCAAGATTGTACAAGAAGGTGGATGGTATGGAGGGCCATAGGTGTCACGGAAAGATAAATCATTTTATTTATTGATATCTAACTGGAAAACAAAGGGATTTAAACATTTGTTGAATAAATCCATAAATGAATAGCCCCTCCATCATATTGGGAAGCGATCTTAACGTTCTTCATGATAACTACTTTTTTTGTTTTCTCTTTAAATGTCCGTCTGACTACTTATTATCAAAAAAAGCAAAATGCTTCGTGGTAATCTCCGTGACACTCGTGGTCCTCCATAAATGGGTCAAACAAAATTATAATTTCCTTAAATTCAGTTAAAAGTAAGTCGACTTATCTTCCTCTCAGTTCATCCTTCCTCTTCCTCCTGCTGCAGCTTTGTCTTCAACTTTCCTCGCTCACCCTTCAATGTGACGTTTTTTTCTTTGTTTCATCTCGTCGTGTTCCAGCTGCAAACTTTACGTATAGAAGCTGAAATAAACAGCTGGCAGAGGAAACACTGTGAGGTGTTTTAACTGTGATACGAAGCAGATCAACTGACTGGTTGTAGTTGGTCACGAAATAGATGTGAATGGTTGTTGTGTTTTCTGATGTGGTGGAGTAGACATAGGATAAACTTAGAGGTGAAGGTAAATTTAGTATTTATGTGCAGTACTTCTTCTTCACAACCTCAAGTATAACACCAGTACAACAATCTTAAAACACTCCATAGCACGTACATGCATGCTTCTATGACTCCGAAAAACAGCAATGAGAATAGATTTATTTTTCCAGTCACATTTTATTTATTTTTTAGTACATGTCAGTTTGTTGAGAGATAACTAGAGCAGAGGAAGGGGCGACCGTCTGGACAGTGATATACAGTTATCGTCTGTACAGCTCAGAGGGTTGAAAACAACAAAGTGAAACATGATATCTGTTGTACCGACAGCTCCTGTGAGAAGAAGGGTACATCGAGGGCGGGGATATCCAACAGACGCATGCGTTTGGATACAGGGTTGATGGCATGTCGCCTGGCGGAGTAGAAACCCAGCTAAAGGTTAAACAACAGACGACTGGCGGGTGATATTTACTTCCTAACGTAGTTTTGTCGAGGTTTGTGTGGGTGTGATGTCCATTGTGAGACTCTAAAATCCCCAGTTTAACTCTCTCAATATCATCAGTTAATTAGAAAACAATTAGGCCTCCAAATTAGTTTGGCACGCAGACAAGCTCTTTTGGCCACAGCCAGAAGTTTCATCAACACATGGGGATTAATTCTTCCTTTCTCGTCAGCCTCTGCTGCAGATACATTTACTCTAAGAACAAGGACAATTTTTCATGGAAGAAAACTGACATTACTCCCGTATCCGTGGGGTAAATATGAAGTTATAATCGGCAGACTGTTTGATTAGATTAGCAGAATACTACAGGTGCAGTTTTGTCGAGGGCGATCTCCTTTACTGAGTCTAGCAGCCTTTAGTGAAGTCAAATGCTGCCACGGATGTCGGCAGAGCACGGTGCAGAGTGCCCGTAAATCACCCCGCGTACGCTTTGTCTGGAAACGAGCCAAAAAGCAGATTGCTTTGCTGTCAAGCATGAAACTGCTTTCCATCATCGGAGTCTTTCCTCCTTGATCACCTCACTTCACGTGTCCCGAGGTGACTTTGGCTGCGACTCTGCCAAAACCACAGATCAATAAAAGACAACTTGACGGAGTCCTCCAAAAAAAACGGCTTCTTCGTTCGCACACAGTAACGTCATGTGACTTACTGAAGACTCTGCACTGGAGTCGGGGAAAGGAAACTAATTCGCTTTACTCGCAAAAACATTAACAGCCACTTCCAGACCGTTAGAAACTGGAAAGATGAAGCCTCTCTAATGGCCTTCTTCTAAGAAGCATTAGCTCGAGATTTTCAGTGTTTAATTGATTGCTGCTTATTTCACACACTCATTGTGTTTTACTGGAGTCAGCTTCAGGATTAGACTCGATTTTGCTGTTAAAAAAATGGATGTGTTCAGTCCATATTGCACATTTTGGACATCATTTTAACAAAGCTGCTGTCTCCAAAATACCAAGCAATTTTCAGACGATCCAGTGAGTGCTAAAACGGTTCATTTAATCTAAGAAGTCAGAGAACCTTTTCAACCCATGAAGGATCTTTTATTTGTTTGAAAAACCCCAAATTACCAAATTTGGATACCATTATTTTTGTATTGGACAGCAACACTAAGCAACAAAAGAGCTGAAGGGTAAAGAGTGCAGATTAGGAACCATAAAACACCTTTTCACTCCATCACAGTGTTTAGTGCATTTTTTTTTTAGCATTTTGTTGGTGTATATTAGGCCAAATTGAGAGAAAAGAGAAAGTTAAAAGTATATTATGGGAATACAAATGTGAAATTGACAATGGTGGCAGCAAATCATTTATTTGGAGTGGACTGAAATATGAACTCCTGACTAAAACTGTTGAAGTTTGTAATTTAACATTTTAGGAAGTCTACTTATTTGCGTTCTTGCCAAGAGTTTGATGAGAAGATTGATACCTCGTTCGTGTATACTAAAATTGAAGCAGCCCGCAGCTGCTTAGCTTAGCTTAGCATAAAGACTTAAAACAAAGGGAAACTGTTAGCCGGGCTCTGCCCAAAGGTAACAAAATCCAAGGCCACGTCCTCAGATGTCTGCCGAAAATGCTCCCTCCATGTTGGGGGCGAGTTGCTGCCCCAAGCAAAGGGGTTCATCTATCTTGGGGTCTTGTTAATGAGTGATGGGGAAAATGGAGCATGAGATGGACCAGCAGCGTTGGCAATATTGTGGACAATGTATCAGATTGTTGCAGGGAAATTTGAGCTGAGTTGGACAGTAGAGCTCTTGGTTTTTCAGTCCATCTCTCACCTATAGTCAAGAGCTTTGGGTAGTAACTGAAAGAATGCTGATACAAGCAATCGAAATGAGCAGTGCCACTACTCCTTTGTGGAAGGAAGCAAGCTGAGGTGGTTCAGGCGTCTGATTCTTTGGACGTGTTTCTGGCAAATCCAACCTTGCTGAAGGGACTATATAACCGATCTAGCGAACAACTTGGGATGAATTTCCTTTGGGATCAATAAAGCCTCCATCCATCCCCCAGGAGGAGCTGGAGCGCCCTAAACCTGCCGCCACCGCAACCCAACCCTGGATAAGCGGGAACAAATTAATGGATGGATACAGTAATCTCAATCTTCTCATGTAACTCTCAGCATGAAAGCAAAGAAGTGTATTTACCAAGCGATGTAATTACTGTAAGTTGGGGGGGAAAGTAAAGGAGCTTAGAGATATCCAGCTGGGCGTCATAAGCAGAGCGTGTCAACCAGCCGGTTGACATCTGGTTGAAAGTGTTTTGGCAGCCCGTGAGGAGGAGCTCCAAACACGTGGGAGACTACACCCACACTTTTACACCGTGACTGCCACTCGGGAACATTTAAGTGTTTCAGCAGAAAGCACTGATGATAATACAGCGAGCAGAGTAAGGATAAAACAAAACCCCCCTATGTTGAATTTCAAGAGAAACTCACCCTTTTTTTTTCTTTCCTTTTTTATTCCTGGAAGTATTTTTGCAGATCGATCTTTTCTGTCTGGCAACATTTCACTCATTTCAGTAAGCAGTAATGCAGCGTGAGTGTATAGCAGTGGAAGTGGACCGTCATTTGAATTATTTCCATCAAGTCTCAACATTTAGATCAACCATTTCGTCAAAGCTTTTGTAGGAAGGAAAACGTTGTGGGGCGGTTGTCGCTCTGACTGGAAATGTTTCTCATTCACACATTTTTTATATATATATTTATATATATGACAACTCAGGTGTAAAATCTCACCTTGTTCCTCTCTACTGATACATTCATGTAAAATAAGATGACACAAGCAGAACTCTTTGGAGACATGTAAAAAGAAGGCATACATTGTGAGAAAATGAAGCACTTACAGTTTCCTCACTGATCTACAGGTGACTGAAATAATTAGTTAATAAATTAATTTAGAAAATAAATACAGTCGACACATACAACAGGCATTCGTTTAGGATTGTGTATCAGATTAAGGGGTCGGTTGAAAATGAGTCCAGGTACTTAAGGTAGATAAGGTAAGGTACATTTAATTGCTAACTATGCTAAAAGTCTCTCTGTTCCTTGTCAGTCATAAAACAAATTAATATATTTGGTCCAGTGCTAATCTCATAACTGTGTGTAGTTATTATTTTTGATGTGTCTTAAAGCAACATTGTGCAACTTTTCTACCATAAAGTAACGTAACTTTGTTCTCCAGGTACTATACCCCACGACAAGTACGCAACTCTTTCAGCACTAAGTCACATACCGCCAACTATTTCACTGATTTTGGTGAAACTGGATCATATTTCCTGGTGGACAGTAAAGTAAACTGCTGCTAAGTGTAGCTGCTGTTAGATAATGCTAGCTCAGTTTCTGAGCCAGGCTGCCCAGACTGTGAGCTCCGACCACAGTATTGGTGTTTGTACCACCAGGAAGAGGAGGTTTGACAGGGAGCGGGACTGGTGTCGTGCCAGAACAGGAGCCGGAAAAGTGGGCAATAGCAAGGAGTCCAAAGAGGAAATTGTGTTGTTGACCTTGTTGATAGCAAAGTTGTCATCCTGTTAGTTTTTGATCAGAAGTATAGTGTACAGATGTCCATATTTATCACAGTGGTATTACACTTTGAAACCAGGGGCGCTAAATCAAAGAAAATACCAATTTCTACACAATGTTGCTTTAAAAACACATTTTTTATGATATTTTTTATGTGTTACCCTGCTACCTGTAAACATGGTCTAGAAGCGAATGAAACAGTTTGATTCACTGTCTCTGATTTTGCAGTAACTGGCCTGACGTGAGTAAAAACCTGAAAACATTAACAAAATAAATGTCTGCTTAAAAGGTAAATTCACAGAGAACCACATGAGGGCAAAAAATGTTTAAACATTTAAGTGTTTTGGCCACACCCCCAAACAGTGACATCACAACAGGTGATTTGTCTTTAATTGGTCATAGCAAAAACCTGCCGTGACCCCGCAGCTTGTCTCATTACCATAGCAGTAGTTTTGTTTATCTACTCGTTGGCCCCCCATTTGTCATTTCACTAAGGAGATGTGGGCTAAGTGTAACTTAAAGCTGCCTTCAGGACAGTGACTGAAGGAATGACGATTAGGTACACCTGATTATAATTAATGCAGACTAATGCAATCAATCCTACCTTCATGAAGGGCATAATGTTCCGAGTTAGGGTCATTTTAGAGGCTACGATGCATTACACTGCAAGGTGCACAAGTAATATTACATCAGAGGATGTGCTTTATGGTCATTATTGGCACGGCGCTTGTGCCAATGTCCGCAAGCACCACTGAAGTGCCAATAATGACTATAAAGCACACCCTCAGATGTAATATTGTGATTATACAAGAATTACCAACTTAAATAAAAAGATTTTCAGAATTTGGGGCAATTTGCTCTCAAAATAAACATTTTCTTTTGTTCACGTCACATTAATTTAGTACTCTGGCAAGTAGTCCGAGCCTTAGCAACGACCTGCAATGGTTGGCTTATGGTTTCCCCAAACTGAATAAATGCCAAACATATAACCTCTAATTATAATCTTCATCCCTTCACAAAGGGATGATTTGTTGCAGGACTGTTGTATTAGTTTAGTTTTTATTAGGTGTACCTAATAATATGCTGACTTAAGTCTCTCCAAGACCTCAGGGTAGATCGAAAACCTCCTTCCAAGACATTAAGTTTCTACGTGTGAACTAATGCAGTTTGATGAGATGTTACACTTGCACGCACACATAAAAAAATGCATATAAACCACTTGCCCACAACAAAATATGACCTTGTTGTTCCCACCCCCGTGCCCGAATCTTTGTCGGCTTGATTTAATGCCTACCAGTTGGACCTTGTTTGCGTGATTATATCGTCAGGTATGCGTGCATTGTGGATGGTGGTTCCTTCGTGGCGTCTGCGGTCTGATCCCTCAGTGTTCGCTTTCAAGAAATAACTTATCTCCAGCTCCTTTTAGCACCCTTCAAAAGTCACAAATGAGGCTCCACAGTTAAGGTGGACTTGGCTATTAAGGTGCTTCCTGGATCCAACATTCCCTTTTGGTCCACCTTAACATTAAAGTTAAAGGCAGACGATTAGGAGCGGTCAAGCTAGTCCAACAAGCCCACCTCGGTCAGTTAGCTGTACACGTTGTCTCTTCCTGCTGGAGTCCAGGACCTGGATGGGTGATGATTTTTTTTGTTGTTATAGTGCGGTATTTAGCAGAATGATAGTGGATATAACCATGTAGTCAATGTCATTGAGCTCACTGGAGGCCCAAGAGAAATAGTGTAGTCTCTGGCAATAAAATCACAGCTCCAGGAAGGAAATCCTTCATCATATTTAGGGCCTCCAGGACTCCTCCATTGAGCTCTGATAGTGGAATGTGGAGCAAAATGTCAGCACGAGAGAAAACAACTCTTGTTAAAGATGGCATTTGAATCTAACGGTGCTGACTAAACTTCTTTTTTTTATGATATGTGCTAGGAGGATGGTTGGACATCAACGTAAAAGTGTCTTATGTGATCATGTAATTGCATATTGGAGGAGAAGATTAAGACGTCGTGGGAGGAGAGGGTGAAAGAAGACATGACGGGGAGAAAGAAAGATTAAACAAGTCAAAGAGTGTCATCGGATTTTGGTGACGAGCCAAAATGGATCCACTTTCTAAGGCCTTTCTAAGACGTTCAGGCAAGAAGCCCAAAACAAAATTGAAGGAACTGAATCATGGGAGCCCTCGCAAGTAAATGAGTATCCTTCCTCTCTGGAAAATCAAAGGTGTACAGAAATGGGCACAACCCTTCAGCTATCCACCCACGTTCAAGGTGTCCTTCTGCACCATCTACCAGCCTTTTCATTGAGTATCCAACCTGAAGAAAAAGCAATAGAGGGTTACCAACAGTTTCAGTCAGAGGGCTGACACCTCAGTCCGTCAGCCGCTCCCCCCTGAATCCTTCCTGGAGCCCTCAACTTTTCACCTTCAGTCCTAAAACTCTTCCCAGATCAGCATAGACAGCGGCGGTCGCTCTTGGTCACTTCCTCCGAGGAGTGGACCACGTTGGGGACGAATCCGCTCTTCACGCCCTCCCAGCCCTCCTGGATTGTGATATCGCCGGACCGCACCAGGGCGAAGATGTCTCTGGTCAGCTCGGTGAAGGCGTGTTCCACGTTGATGGCATCGCGGGCTGACGTCTCGACGTAGCGCATCCCGTACGCCCCCGCCAGCTTCTCTGCTTCCTGGCGGGTCACCTAGAAAATCAAATGAGAGACGATGAAGCTTTCCTAACTGGACGGTCAAGAGCTAGTAGATGTATTACATCGTCTTAGAACCAAGTATTGAGGTCTTAAACCAGACTTCACACTGCGAGATAAGACTGAACAAAGGCATCAAACCATCCGCACTGAGCAGCATTGCTTACCATTGTGAGATGATGTGATAAGACTCTTGTAAATGAGCCTTTTAGTTCAACATCAAGTGATGAGACGAGCAGAGCACAGATAGGAAACCGTACATAATTTTCTGGTTTATTTGATTTTAATCCTGCGCTCACAACATTGTATTATGTCAGTGCAGACAGTTTTGCAGTGTCATCCTGCAATGGTGATTTTTATTTGCTTTTTTGGTCTGCCAGTTATCCCGAGATTAAACAAAGACATCTCTTCTCTGATCCAGATGTGTACCGATCTAAAAATGTCCAAACATCATTTAATGCTGCAGACTTAAATTCAAAACAACACCCATCCCCTGCAACAAACTTAGTCGTATAATGCTGTGTCATCAGAGATCGCTGTACTGAAATACGAGACTGTAGTAACCATTTTTAACCACTGAATTTCTGCTCTACACACCTGGCGCTGTGCCTCCAGGTCACATTTGTGGCCCACCAATAGGAAGACGATGCTATGTGGTTGGACGTGGCTGCGAGCCTCCTCGAGCCAGTCGTGGACGTTCTGGAAGGAGCGGCGGTTGGTGATGTCGAACAGGAGGAGCCCGCCCACAGAGTTACGGTAGTAAGCCCTGGTGATGGACCTGCAGAGGTCACAGAAGCAAGATGCAATGACCGTGAAGATATTAACAAAGTAGTCCTTGATTAAAGACAAGCAAAAGGAGTTTAAGTGTTTCTAAATATGTAAATATGCTACATAGTTCAGGATCAAGAGGCAGAAACAAGCTGCGTTCAGCGAGGTGATAAATCTGTGGGGCACAGCTAATCAGAAGAGAAAACTGATGACAGGAGGTGTGAAAAGAAGCAGAGGTGATGATGGAGGAGCCGAGAAAACGCGAGATGAAAATAACATATGTACAAATATTGAAAGGATTATGTCTAAAATAATTTAAATAGAGCACTGCAGCACGACATGGGAGGAGAAGAGCTGCTAGAGTTTGACAAGATGTGACAACCTGCATGCACACAGACAAACCAACCCCCCTCCGTGATGCGTCTGTCTTCCCACAACGTCCTCACACAGACAAAACGTCGGCGTAAATACAACGAGAAGGAAAATTACAGACGGAAAGAGTGTGAAAGACGTGTCGCGAAAAGAGGAAGGAGGGAGGATTAGTCGACGGAGGAGAGGAGGCAAAAATGAAGCAGCGAGTGATTCATTTGACTAAGACTGAATGCGTAAGAAGTGGATCTTAAATACTACATGAGTCAAAATGGCCACCTTTGTGTGTGTGTGTGTGTGTGTGAAGATGCATCTTAGGCTCTGAGATAATGATTTTATCATGATCACGAATTAATCAGTCTTAGGTTAGTTAATGGTAGCTGATGTCATTTAATATTAGCTATTGATAGCTAACAATACCTCCCCAGTAATGTGCTGACAGGGAGAGGAGCCAGTGCCGTGCCAGAACCGGAGCTAGGAAATGTAACCGGACTGAGTAACCTTTATGGAAACAGCCAAGTTTTTTAGGGAATGATGATGGAGAGCGGAGCCTGTGTCATGCCAGAACAGGAGCCGTAAAACTGGGCAATAACAAGGAGACCCAAAAACCGCCAGACAAGAGTAAATCTGGGACTGACTTTTAGTGGTTGGTGAGAGCTTGGGGAAATAAAAGGCTGAAAGACAGACGCCGAGCTGGGCTGACTGCTATTAGCTGGCTGCTATGTCTTGTTGTTGTTGACCTTGTTGATGTTTGGCGTGTACAGTTGTCCATATTTACCACAGTGCGGTTAGATTTAGGGTGCTAAATTGTAAAAATACCAATTTCTACACACTGTCAATGCAGGTAAGGCACACTGTATGATGTGCATTTAGAGCGCTGTCATCTGTTTACTCGTTAGAAATAACCCCTCTGGTCGTTTGACTAACTGCTATTTCCGTTGCAAACAAACGAGTCACAGGTAGTAATTCGAGTTTTGAGAGCTCCGGCCTCCAGATACTTTACAAGTATTCCAGAACTTTAAGTACTAATCGTCCAATATTTGTCAGTCAGATATCCAACCTTTTGATAATGTGCAACACTTCACTCTTTCAGTTTCTAAATAAATCAGGTTAAACCACAAGTTCCTTGTTTTCTCAGTTTTGGGAACATCTGACATGACTCCATTTCCCACAAGTCACCTACAAGTTAAACACTTTTAATGCGAATATTCAGACTGTATTTTAGTCAACATTTCTGCTGAGTTAGTTTCTCTTCTACTCATCAGTTCAGTCTCAGTTCTTCTTTACGTGTTAACTTCCAGCTTTAGTCAGAAGATGTCTCGAGAACAGCAGCTGGTGTCAGGTGATTTTTGTCCGTCTGTGATTTGAAAGTTCTTTATGGAAAACACCTTTAACCATTTGTATATGCAAACCTCATCGTGCCTCATGTAAATGAAACATTGAGGACACGTTGAGGTCCCAGCCAGGGGTTCGAACCAGCAACCTTCTTGCTATGAGTGACCTGTATACCAAAATATGGCATATTAATGCATCAACCTACCATAAACTAGCAGAGAAACTGTTTTTATTTGGTAAAGAAACGACATTATTAATTTGTAAAATCAACGTATACTGTATGCAGAATACTGGATAATAATTTAATAGTTTATTGCCGTTTGTGCGAGGTTTGATTTATACAAATGTTTGACCGTACAAAACGGTATCTTATATAAACTTTAATAATCCTGTTTGGATTTTCACAATAAGACAATAATAATAATAATACTTGTAATGGTGAACAACTATATATTGTACTGTTTTAGATTAGCATCTCATTAAATATTATACGTTTATATATTAAAAATCACCTAACATGTCAACTCAAACACATGAATCCACCAATATTATATTATATTATGATAATGTGACACTTAATAAAACGTAAAATGTCTTTTTAGGCCTTTATTTATATTTGTAAAAAATACTTTTACTTAAAGTGAAGTATTTTTTACAGTGTGGTATTGATACTTTTACTTTCACCTTTTCTAGTGCCAAATAAATACTACAAATAGCCTGTACTGTGATAAGTACCATAATATAAAGTTAATATGATGACTTAAATCTGTATATTGGACATTCATCAGTCATGTAACACGTCAACACTCCCAGCTGTTCTCACCTGAAGCGCTCCTGACCCGCGGTGTCCCAGATCTGCAGCTTGATCCGCTTCCCCGGTTCGATCTCCACCAGCCGGGAGAAGAAGTCCACGCCGACGGTCGGGTCCGACACCTGGGCGAAGCGACCCTCCGTGAACCGCCGGATCAGACACGACTTGCCCACCGTGGAGTCCCCGATGACGATCAGCCGGAACTGATAGAGCCATATCGCCTCCATGACTTGGCTTCTCGCCTGTCTGTCGCTCTCTTAACCGGGCTGTCTGTCTGTCATGGTGCGTTTACGTGCGCGTGGGAGAAAGACACACACACACACACAGAGGTCAGGTAAGTGATTAATGTTAGCTAATGTTGGTAGAAGTACTCAGATCTAAGTAAGCCATGGTGTAAAAATACTCTATTACAAGTAAAAGTACTCATTACACAGAATACTACAGGCCTGTATTATATTACTGGATTATATTATTGATGCATTTATGTGTCCATCACTGCAGCTGCTAACAGTGGAGCACATAAATATAGTGGATTAAAAAGTACAATATTTATACAGCATAAAGTAAGTATTGTATTTTTACTACTGATACTACTTTTACTTGTAATGGAGTATTTTTACAACATACTCTTACTTGGATCTGAGTACTTCTAACGCTGATACTCCATTACATGTCCATTGTCCACAGTGAGTAGCCTAATAATAACTATATTTTCGAATACCTGTGTACTTCATTGTACATTTTGAATGCAGTACTTTTAGTATTTCTAGTAGTTCTACTTTTCCATCACTGATCTCTTTCTATCTACTGATATCTTTTTATCATCCGCTACAAATATGCACATCTGAAATGAGCATTTCTCCGACAGTGAGTAGCCTAATAACTATATTTTCGAATACTTTTATACTCTATTGTACATTTTGAAAGCAGTACTCTACACTGTACTGTAGTAAGTAAAATATCTGGGTACTGCTTCCACCACTGATATTCCATCATCTATTACACGTTTACACATGTGAAATATACATATCATAAACACAGTGAGTAGCCTAATAACACTATATTCTCTAATATTTTGTACATTTTGGATGCAGCACTGCTAGTATTTCTACACTGTAGTACTTCTGAGGGAAACATGAGTACTTCTTCCATCACATTTATAAACTCTACGTATCTTCACACCACAGCTCCCCCTGACCAGGCCATCAGGCAGGCGGGCACGGAGCCAAACACATGCAGCCTCCCACCATCTCTGTACAGTCGTCGGGTTGCGTAGCTCGGTCGGTATGCAAACATTAGTGTCTGAATCCCCCGGTGAATAGCAGCCTTTACGGGCTCTGACACCGGATGTCAGCTTGGAGAACATGTCACACCTCATACAGACATATTATTTCATGTGTTGTAGTGGAAGATCACTGCGATAAATGTGAGTTTTTAATGATATTAGGCTACTTCTGCAGGCTCTCCTGGGATATTTCAGGTTCCAGGATGTGATAAATGACACAAATACAGCCTTTAAATGTGAAATAAACTCAGCTTACTCGAAGCAGGAGTGGAGTTTAGGCCACAATGGTTGCTCCTTCTTACGCCGTTCAGCACCAGGCTGATGTGGGCTCCATGGCACCGAAAGTCTGGATGGATCAAACGCTCAGGACGCAGCGCAACAACCGAAATCCCCCAGGAGGAGGGTGGGTGGGATGTTTGTATTGTTTTTTTCAAAAGAGAGGCTGGTTTAACAACAGCAGGCCCCTGAAGTCAGGCCCTGAAAAACGCACCCAGAGCAGGTGCAGTGAGCGGAGAGAAAAAAAACCGGATCCTTGCGCGGAGCTTCACCCGGAGCCTCGAACAAAAACCGCAAAAAACAGGCCGCCTGTTCTCCGATTCCACGCCGAGAAGAAGCGTCAGTTTACGGGGGCAGGATGGTCGCTGTCAGGGGGGGAATCCCGCGGAATCATCGCTGTGTTTGCTGTGTGTTTGTGCGGGGTTCGCTGCTGATGAAATGGCAGCAGCAGCATCATATAGCCTGACTCATCCCGCATCAGTACCACTACCGTAATGAACCGAGGAGAGGCGCAACGCTGAAGGGGAAAAAACAAAACACTGTTGTCAACCTAAAACAGACGGAATAAAGAAAATACCGTCATAAAGGGATAAAAAAAAGAAGTTTGTGGATGATATTATGATTTTATTCGATTTTCTCAACATAAAATTGGCGGAAAAAGAAACAAACAATCCTGATTTATAACTGCACAATAACCTGACTGTGTTTAAATATGTCTGAAAAACTAAATACGAACAAACTGAGTTCCGAAAATTAATATTATTGCTTTTTTATTATTATGAGAGAGAAGCAGCACACTCACTGCACCACTGCGCAGTATATACGCGCACCTTCAGTGCGCAGGAACGGAAATTGGACGAACTGCAAGGAGGGAGTTGTAGTTTTTAAACGTGCAGCGCTGTTTATCACATTTTAGGTAAATATATAACTTTAAATTTACAAATAACAAAACAGGACCAGGTCATTGTTACATCTCTCAGCTTATGAAGCTTTTCTGCCATAAAATAACAGATGTTAAATCATTTTTACACTGACTTGTAATCAGGTGAGTGGTGTCTCTGTTTACACTGTGTAACTTTGTGCTCCGGGCCCGATCACCTCTATATTTGACTGATTTTAGTGAAACTGGATCATGTTTTATGGAGAAAATGTTTTCTGGTTTTCCCTCTGATGTCCTCCAGCTGCTCTGCCTCAACTCTCTGTGATTTACAGAGTTTCCTGATGTACAGTGAAGTAAACTGCTGACTGCTGCTGTTAGTTAATGCTAGTTAATATTAGTCAGCTAATGTTAGTTAATGCTACTTAATGTTGGCTAATGTTAGATAATGCCAGCTAATGTTAGCTAATGCTAGTTAATGTTAGCTAATGTTGGCTAATAATAGCTAATGTCAGCAAATGTTAGCTCATGTTAGTTTATGCTAGTTAATGCTACTAATGCTAGTTAGCTAATCTTAGCTTAGCTCACCTAATGTTAGTTAATGTTAGCTAATACATACATGATATAATCAGAACTGTCCATGTTCACCACAGTGGTGTTACACTCTGAAACTATAGGGGGCGCTGAATCACAAACATTTCCTTGCAGTGTGTCTTTAACTTGCAGGTGCATGAATACACTGTATACACGGGATAAACTGGAGGTGTGGCCGTGCATACAGCTCCAGCACTGACTGACTGACTTCTCCCCGCAGTTTGAGCAGCTGGCAGCGGACCGAGCAGCAGCAGAAGGCGGAGATAGGCACACAGACCGCAGGCTACACAGATCATATCTAAACTAGAGTTGTTTTTTGGCTACGACAGCGTTTCACATGCAGCAAGTTCCTTTTTTTTTAACTTTTAGAGATGTTGCACGGAGCTTTAAACACAACCTGGGACTATTTTCTGCGCCTGGGAACTCTTTAAGTGTTGTAATGTTCATTTTTTGTGCGCATTAATCCGCTTAAATAGACTTTATTTTACATTGAGGTGTCACTATCACGGTGCTGCAGCTGTTTGCCTCCATACATGACTTCAGACCGACTGTCTCTGGGCCAAACCCTCTGCATTATGCAACTCATCTCCACGCGGAACCCATAATTGGAGACCTCACTGTGCCATCCATTGAGCGCGCGCGCCCCTCTCTCTCTCTCATCACCGGTCATGATGCAGCACGAGCGCCTGCTCAAGGTTTTGGTGATCGGTGACCTCGGTGTCGGTAAAACGTCCATCATAAAGCGCTACGTGCACCAGGTGTTCTCCCAGCATTACCGCGCCACCATCGGGGTGGATTTCGCCCTCAAGGTGCTCAACTGGGACCACAGGACGGTGGTGAGGCTGCAGCTGTGGGACATAGCCGGTGCGTGCAAGTGTGTGTGTGTGTGTGTGTGTGTGGATATAATAAGTTATCATCAGACTGTGGTTAAAAAGGCCAGAAAAACACCTCTACTTAAAGTATACTGTGTATTCATACTACATTTGCATAGTCAAATAACTTCACCTGTCGCTCAGAGTCTGTTTGAGGTGAAACAATAAAGATCAAACTGGTTAATCTGCATATTATTATTCGCTAAGCAGCTTTATGAGCAGAGTTTAGTTAAATATTCACAAGTATTCAGGTCATTTGACTGGACATAACAAAACCACACTGTAAAAATACTCTGTTACAAGCAAAAGTACTGCATTTAAAACTGTAACTAAAGTAAAAGTACTGCATTTAAAACTTTAACTAAAATAAAAGTACTGCATTTAAAACTGTAACTAAAGTAAAAGTACTGCATTTAAAACTGTAACTAAAGTAAAAGTACTGCATTTAAAACTGTAACTAAAGTAAAAGTACTGCATTTAAAACTTTAACTAAAATAAAAGTACTGCATTTAAAACTGTAACTAAAGTAAAAGTACTGCATTTAAAACTTTAACTAAAATAAAAGTACTGCATTTAAAACTGTAACTAAAGTAAAAGTACTGCATTTAAAACTGTAACTAAAATAAAAGTACTGCATTTAAAACTGTAACTAAATTAAAAGTACTGCATTTAAAACTGTAACTAAAGTAAAAGTACTGCATTTAAAACTGTAACTAAAGTAAAAGTACTGTTTTTAAAACCTAAAATGAAGTAAAAAGTACTGCATTCAATGCCTTAACTTTTCTGAACTCGTAATCCTTCAGTTTAAATTCACAGAATTTAGTCAGGGAATCAAAAATAACTGAGGATTGCAGTAAAAAATACAGTATTTGTCTCTGAGATGTCGTCCAACAGAAGAATAAAGTTGCATGAATTAGAAATACTCGAGTAAAGTAAAAGTACCTCAAGCACAGTACTTGGTTTATTGTGAGTTCATCCATGTTTAATACAGTCTCTAGTTTATTCTCAGTGGCAGACTTATGTTACATATAAAATACACATAAAAACATATATTTAGTACTTCACTAGCGTGTGGTTAAAGTATTTTCTGGAAGTATAAGGCACCTGAGCACATTGGATGCTAATACGTTGATTCTGAGTGTTATCTTAAAGATGTGTTTATATTTAAAGTGTCAGATATCCAAGTACAACGCAACCCAGAAGTGACAAAGTGTGTTTTCTGCAGTTTCACCACCTTCCACTGCTTTTTGCTGACACATCCGACAGTGACGCTTGCATGATGCGAGCAGTGACCGCCTAGGAAATGTGTCAAACCTCATCTGCTGCGCATGAAATATTGAGTTTACCCTCCAGTGCACTGGCAGGTTTGGTATCTTCCACAGAGAAGCGTGTTGTACTCGGCTTATAAAAGCCATCGTGCCTTCTTTAATTGCGCGTAATCTGATGTTCTTTTGGAAGTACTCGTCCACCAGCTGCCTCGGACAAACACTGCAGTTTACCTTCCTCTTGTTAGGTGTTTGACGGCGTGATGGCTGATAAAAGCCGTCATTTACATGAAGACATCCGGCTCAGGCGGGTTAGTCAGACGGACTTTAGACCAGAGCAACCAGTGATGACTTCATGCTGGAGTCACTGTGTGGAGGTTCAAACCGGGTCAATGAGCCTGGCTCAGGTTGTCTAATTAAGTGTGTGTAAGTGATAATTGACCTGGAAGTTCGTTCCACTCAGGGCTAAATTACACTTCATTTAGCAGACGCAAGGTACAGTAATAAGTACTGTGACAGCTGTAGAGGGGGATTCATCATGTCCAGGTGTTGGTAGTGTTGGAGAGGAGGTCCTCTCTGAAGAGCTGGAGGTCTTCAGGAGGTCTGTGAAGGTTGACTTTGTGTTGGTTGAAGTGTGCAGGCTGGAGGACGTTACAGTAATCCAGTCTTGAGATGACCACAGCTTGTGTCAGGAGTTGAGTGGCATGTTGTGTTAAGTAAAGTCTGATTTTTTTGATGTCGTGAAGTGCAAAGCGAGACTGAGGCGACGTGATTGGAGGATAGCTGGTCATCGATCGTAACCTCTACGTTTCTCACCGCTCTGGTGAGGGCGAGACACAGGGAGTCAATTTTGATTTTGCAGTTGTCCAACAGAGGTTTTGCATCAGCTTGTAGTGAGTCAAAACTTTCAGGCTGATATTCAACAATTGCTTGACGATATGCGATGCTAACTAGCTAGCATAATTAACAGTATCATTACTGCCGGCTAACGGCTAACAGTCTCTTTGATATAGCCTCTCTATAGCTGTAGCTGAACACGGGTCAAATGTTCCTAATTGTGTTTAAGACGTGATTGTTGGAGATTATTTGAGCTCAGTTGTCATATGAGACGCTACATGCTAAAGTAAACTTAATGTAAAATCTATGTTGGAAATCAGCCAATCAAACCTTGCGCACCCTCAAACAGGAAGTTAGCAAAACCACCGATTGTACAGATGCTGTGCGCTGTTTCAAAGTGCATGAACTGTTATCACTGTTAATATAATCAAATTATGAATTTCTACACAAACTTAAAATCTTTGACTGTTAACGCCGGTCAGGCAGACGAGGTTTGGAGTCCCACGCTGCGTCTCGGTGACTGAGCGGCAAAGATAGCATCTGTTGTGAGGCAGGAGTCTGTCACGCTGCTTGTGTTTGCGTGTTTAGTTTTTCTATCAGCTGCTGCGTAGGTCACGTGTGTCAGACTTTAACTGGCTGATTCATCACAGTATTAAGATCATGTGGAGGAAGTTAGCGTCCAGGATAGAGACTTATTCATGTATTCAGTCACACACACACACACACACACACAAATGCAACATCTTTCTTGCATGCACACATGTATGATTTAGAACATGTTGAATCTGTTTTGATTTTAGCCTCCTTAAACAAGAAATCTGAGCTGCAACGATTAGTGGAAGTTAATGGACGTTTTGTATTGGATCTTTCCCAAATAAAGCCAACTTAAAAACATAGACTGATATTCACATATTTTCATTAAGATTTATTAACTATATTTGAATCACATGATCAATTAGGGGTGTTAATAACAACAATGTGCTGCAGAGGAGATCTTAAATTGAAGTTCAACACAAAAATACGATCCGACTTTGGAAATTGTGTTTATTCTGTGGTCTTTTCGTTAAAAGGGCAGGAACGCTATGGCAACATGACCCGAGTGTACTACAGAGAGGCCGTAGGAGCCCTGGTCGTCTTCGACATGACCAGACTGTCCACGTTTCAGGCTGTCCTCAAGTGGAAAGGAGACCTGGACTCAAAGGTAAGTATGATGGAGGACGGTCGGAGGACACGAGGGAAATGAAACTATTATGATAACGCTGTGTAGATCAAACAGTATATATACCCTCAGATGCTTTGTTTCAACATTTCCTTCCACTTCTCGTATTTACTTCTGCTTCCGTCCACGTTACCCAGAAAGTCTTTTAATAACCTTGACCGACTGAGCATGAACCTGTTGCACCGTACATTACACCAGAACAGAGTAGGTTCAAGCTCCTGTTGGGTGTATGGTTGGGATATTTTTGGACCAAAAGCTTGCACCCAGGTTCTCCTCATTAACCTGTAAAGTCATTTTCCAGTTTGTCACCAGGAAGCTGCCCTCAAATGGCCGGCAACAATGTGTAAACACCAGTGACAAACTGCTTTCACGGTACCGGAGTTTACCGACTCATTAAGTTAGGTTAGCAAACAATGGGCTGGGTTGATGGTGGAAGAAGTTCTCGGCTCTTGTACATTGTACTGTAATTAAGTAAACTAAAACTAGTATTGATATTTAAATGTGGAGTGATGGGCGGTGACGTAGGGGCGCCCTGGGAGCAGTTGGGAGTTTGGTACCTTGCTCCTACTGCCAGGACAACTACTATTAGCTACAGTTCAAATGTACAATATAAAAACAAAGATGAAATGTGTATTTAGTTAGTAGAGCACAGTATAAAGACCATAAACTGTATAAATCATGGACGTCATATCCGTGACAGGTTTATGAAGACCCCTTTGGCTGCTGTCATCTCGGCAGTCCTACCTGTTCCGCCTCCCAGTTAATCTGAAAATGGGTGTGGATCATTGGTGGACCTGCTTTGATTAAAAACACACTCTGATCGAAGATTTGTCTACTTCTCGGCTCCTGTTAGGTCGCCCTTAGCAACGGGAAGGCGGTTCCAGCCGTTCTGTTGGCGAACAAGTGCGACCAGCGGCGTCACGGTTTGTGCCCCAAGCTGCCCAAACTGGAAAACTTCTCCAGAGAGTACGGATTCGTCGGTTGGTTCGAAACCTCAGCCAAGGTGAGACCTCGCTTTCTCTAAATTTTTGCTGCTTTACAGTTGTCTTGGTATCGACACTTGCGGGAAGTCTTTTCTACACGCAGAAACTGGCACATTCATACTCAAGAATTAAGCCAAAGCTTGAGCTTCGATCAAGTTTACTCATATCTGTTTCTGTTGCCTTTCGTAGCCGGTAACATGCGTGTTTATCTGCTGTAGCTAAAATTAGCAACAGTCAAATCTTTAACTTGCAAATCTATAATTTGTAACTGAGCGCCTAAGATAAGTTAAAAGGATTTGTAGACAAGGACCTTATTGTGACACACTTGGCTGATTAGATTTTATTTATCTACTTATTCAATTGATCTGTGTTTGATGGGTAACTTTAACTTTACTTAACTCTGTTTTCTGACCGTTAAAGTACGTTCACTGACATCGAAGCCAAGAATTATTATGCCGCAGTTATATGCATACACTTGGATCCAAACCAATTCAGACTGTAGTTGTTATAGTTGTTATCCACTTAAGTCTACGTTAACTCCCAGAGAGTCAGTTGGTTTTTTTCCATCCACAGTGTCACATTTTATCTAGATTCTGAACTCAGAGATCAGAGATTTCCACATTGGAGTGGAGGGACGGTCTTCCCCGATCCTCTTTCACTAGTAGTACTACTTTACTTAGTAGTAGTATTTACTACTTTAGTAGTAGTATTTCTAGGCTAGATGATGCCGTCTTTGAGGTCCACAATGTAAACATCATTTGGACTCCTCCATCATCCTTCTTCTTCTCTCTCTTTCCAGGACAACACCAACATTGACGCTGCCATGACGTGCTTGGTGAAGAACATCATGTACGTAGAGGAGGAGAGAGCCTTGAGTGACGCCACAGCCGCGGCCACCGCCGGCAAAACCGACCCCGAAGGCGGCGTTCTGGTCCTGCCTCACTTCGACTACAACAGGCAGGAAAAGGGACTTAGTGGATGTTCGGGCTGTTCCTCGCTTAAACCCAGAGACGGAGACTGAAGGACGGACGAGTCTGAACCAAGAGACTGAAGGAGCCAAGAGGAGTTTATTAATATATTGTAACTTATACTTAAATATGTGTCCTCTTCCTCCTCCTACAGGAAACAGTTAAAACATTTTAAACAAACAAAAATCGATTCTTTTGGAAGAAGTGGGACTGAAATGTGACCCCTGAAAACAGAAAGCAGCATTTCTTCTAGACTTCAAACAGCTATAACTTAACAAGAATTCCTTGTTTTATAACTACGACTTGGAAGTCAGTCCCTTCCATTATCAAAACCAGATTATCAAACAAATTATTTAACTGTTTTTATATTCGCAAAAATGCACTTTTTATCTCTCTGCCTTTTATCTGAAGGGTTTTCATTGGCTCTGACAGTAGTCCATGTTTGAAGGGCCAGTGTGGCAGATTTAGGGGGCTCAGAAATTTAATGTAATATTCATAACTATGTTTTCACCTGAATCCTTAACCGGGGTAGCAGCAGGTTTAGCAGGGCGTTCCAGAAGCATTACAGACCATCTACTGTTCCAACCTTCACCTATGGTCGTGAGCTTTGGGTAGTGGGTAGTTTGGGCATCTGATTCGGACGACTCCTGCTTTTGACCTCTTTCATGAAGTCCATCACATTCCATAGTCCAGCACGGACAAACTAAACACTGGCTTGATGAGGGCCACGTTAATGAAGGAGAAGGCGAGGAAACAGGGTTACAATCAGGAGCTGCACCACTAGATACCACTAAATCCCACACACTGGTCCTTTAAATGTAAAAAGCAAAAAGTACTGTCCTGTCCATGTGATATTTTTATTATATTTTAAGTATTTTAAATGCTAATTGCTAATTACTTCAGTTCAGCGCTCAGAGCTACGTCAGCAGATATATATGTGTAGATGTTTTATATAAGGTAAATTAAAAGAGTGGTTTGCTTCGTGTTTCTGGTGTAAGTGAGCACTGCATTGTTGTAGTCAAGACCACCTGAACTGAGACCAAGACCAGAGTGTCCTAAAACCAAGACCGAGTCAAGACCACAACTTTGAGGAGTTGAGACCAAGTCATGACCAAGACCAGACAGTCTGTATGCTAACATGTAGCTAATGTTCTCCCTCCAGATTTCCTTTCATACATTTTAAATATAAAACATGTACAACTTTTTAAAAAACATGTTCAGTCTATCATGAAACTGCATCGTGGTCTTGACTGGTCTTTGTCCAAGACTGAGATGCTAAAAAAGTCTTCCTGAGCTCTGTTTTAACTGTCACGACGTGGTCTAACGAGTTTCACACCCACACAGTGCTGAGTTTGTCAAAGTGTCACTGCAGGGCTAACAAAACTTTAACGTTTCGGTTAGAGGTGATGATGACTCGCAGTCCGAAACATGAATGTATTTTTAGACCTTTGTCTTTCATGTTCGTGATTGGTACTGTTTGATTTATGTCGTCGACTGCTAAATGGAAAATAATCATGTTGCATGCAGAGACACGAGACGCAGTTTAACTTCTTACAGCTTTGTTTTATGAACTTAACAGAACAAAAATATTCATATTCACGCTCTCAGGTCTGCCTTCATGTTTATCTGTTGCCATAAATACTCCAGTGACATCAGAGTTCATCTTCCTCGTCACTCACAGGCGCAACCTGGTGGTGAAACCATGCAACACATCCCCACTTCAATTCTGCTTAAAGAACACTGCAGCCTGAGAGGAACAACAGCATCCATCCATTCACACACACATAGTTTGTTATTCTGCATACTTTGTTATGCAGAAGAAACTTTGTCTATAACTTTCAGTACAGCACCAGTATCAGAGACAAAGACGTGGATCATCTGAGGCGGGCTGAATGACGCCTGGTTGGTCAAAGCGTCCACGCTCTTCATCCTGCATAACTTTAAGCCTTAATATAATGTGAACAGGTGAGTTGTATATAAATTCACCCTCAGTACAGTTGTCATGAACGGGGAAATTAGCTACAGAGACCAAAACTGTTTTTTGTACCAGGCTGTAAACATGTTTATTTCTGCTGTCTAACATGGGGACTTATGGAGACTGACTCACTTCTGGAGCCAGCCTCAAGTGGACGTTTGAGGAACTGCAGTTTTTATATTTTATTGGTAGATTTATATCTGACACACATTGAGCACTTGAAGTTGTGAAAGTGGAATACTTAAAGAAAATATTAGTAATGCTACGAGGGCTTCTCGTGGTTCAGCCCCCAAATAATGCTGTGATGTGTCTCTTCATATATATTAAGGTGTCAGGGTCTAATCATCAGCCATGTGTCCTCCTCTGTTGTGTCTGAGAACAGTCTGAACCACAAGAGGGAGCCACAAGCTGATTTTTAATGACTGATAATGAGTGATTTCAAGCTGAAATGTGTTTGTCTGTGGATGTAAACACTGCTTTTCACTGCTGCTGCGTCAACTACTTCTATTTTTGGGTGACCTCAAATCATCCCACTGGTAAAGACTGACACCAGTGACAGGAGGAGGCTGGGGGGTGGTCTCAGGTCTCGTCACATCTTCCCACATTAGTAATAGAGGTTGTCGTCGCCCTGTGCAGATCCTGGATGGAAGAACCTTCCCCCCATCGGACTGATTTGTTTACTTCCTCTCGAGGAGAAATGGATCATCGTGGTGTTTTTGAGACATGAGGAACATGTTGCACATTAAGAGAGGCTGACAGCAGTGGAGGAGGCACATTTTGCTCTGTGAGTTGGGGCAAAAGATGAAACATTTTTTATGTTTTTCTCCTTGCAGGTTTCCATTGTTCTTACAGTTATTGTCACGCCTGGCGTTCAGAAGTAGGGAGTCGCTAACAGCGTCTTGAAATCTCTCGATTTTCTTGTTTTCCAGTGTGAGAATTAGTCGATTTCAGTCCTGTGTTTTGAATTTCATCTGTGGACTACAAACATTCCTCCTCCTGCCATCTGCAGATTCTTCTTTCATGCATGTTTGCATTTCAGAAGGCTGAGGCATTTCCTCATACATCTGTATATTAATTATGAATACGTTTGTTCTTTTCTTGTCCACATTTCCATCTTAAAGTGTACCCAGATTCCTCGAGCCTCCTCATGTTTATGATCGTGTACTTCTCCTTCACCTGTCTGCAGATTTGTTTAGATTGTTAAATTCTTCATTTCACAGTGAATCCTGTGCGCCATGAAGACGTCCGCCGTTGTTAAGATCCTCGTCAGTCTGACGCTGATTCTTCAGTTTGGCAGAGGTGAGTGGCTCCGAGATCGGGTTGGTTCGTGAGGTTCCTGAAAGCTTTTTAAAAGTGTGCTGATAATAATTTAAGTTTCTACTTTGAGGAGATGTTTTATGGATAATGAATCACTGACATACTGTACCACTTTTCTATCCGTAAACTCAGTTTGATTTTCACCACCTAGCAGCAGCTACAGTTTACTTCACTGTTAAATCTGTAAATCACAGTATTCTGTTAATGGGAGCAGCAACAGGACGCCAGTTGTATTTCTGTACAAAATTTGGTGCCAATAAATAGCTGTTTATTGCATATTGATGTACATGCAGTCTCCGGTTTGTGGGATTTAGTGGCAGATTGTGGTGAGGTTGCAGATTGCAACCGACTGAATACCCACGCCTCACCCTCTCCTTCCAAACACGTAGGACAAACACAACGATTCTTATTTTCAGGTGTTTACACACCGATGAAAACATACTAATCACTGATTATATTCCATTCCTGCAAAGAAATGCTCCTTGATCTTACACATGGCACTCTTTATCACAAAACTTGCATTCCTGTGTCAGTTTTCCTCTTTGGTGGTGCATTTTTCTCCTTAATTACACCTCTTTGACGCGTCAGTGGTAAATCACAGGCACAGGAATGACAGGTAAAGTGCCTCGTGATGGACAGATATAGACCATGCTCAATATTTACAGAAATTGCGGCACTGGCGGGTTAATGAACAGGAATCAAACAGGAAAGCTACATTTGCACAGATATTCTTCTCTCACCGGATGAATTATGTCGTAGCACGAAAAAAGAAATATCAGCCAGCGTATGCATGTCCACATACGACTAATGCTTTCATCAATACACCAGCCGTACTTCCACTTTGCGACAGTGTCAAGAACCCAATTTTCTGTCGCCTCTGACACTGGAAGCTTATTTAACTCTTCAGATCAGATCCCATCACGGCTAGATTAAGTTGCTACAAGGACCTGAAGCAAAAATGAGTGTACACGACCATCTGCTTCCCCTTCTCTCTCTCTGTTCACTGTGTAGCTATCGTTATTGTCAAGTACCCTCCATATACAATGATCGAGGGTCTCTGTGTGTTAGCACCACAGGAATTTCAATTAGGCTTGATGAGATGGTAGCATTGATGACACACGCTGTGTAAAAGTAATGTTTATTTTTCTTCTTTCCTTTCACTTTCTCTGTTTTCTCTTAAAAGTCATTTTCTTTCCTCCCAGCTCAGAAACCCAGCGATGACTCCATCCCCACCTCCCTCGCCATGCTGTTCAGTACGAGCCCTCAGTCCCTCCTCAGCCTCCTGCTGCTGGTCCTGACCGTCGTCCTCTCCGGAGGAATCTACCTTTGTGTCCTCAGATACGTCTGCATCGGCTGCTGCGAGCCCATCGTGGTCGGCTGTGAATCAGAGAGTCTGGCTGGGATGGTGTGAAGCCGTTGTATCACCCACTTTTTTCAAGTCACACGGAAAAATTACATTGTTCCGAGGTGTGAATTGGTTCTATTCACAAAGGGACCAGTGACTAGGGGCCAGATTGTGTGACAAAAGATTTGCTCACATTTGACAGATATGATACTTTGTAGAAGACAGATAAACTGAGTTTTCAGTACATTTTTTTTTAAAACCTATTTGAAATTTCCGTAATTTTCCGTAACCCCAGTTGTAGTATTTCTTTGGTTTCCCTGAAACGTTATAAAAGATAAATGCTCTGCAAGGACGTTATTTTCAGACCGGAACAGAAAAATGACCAAAAAAATCAATATCAGTGGTAAAGGTTGTTTCCAGTTGAGTGATTGAAAACGTGCTTCAAGTAACCACTGTTGCAGCATCCATGTCAACTGAAAATCACATTGACACATCTCCTTATAATTTATTATATATATTTTAGTAACCAAAACAGTGTAATGAAAAACAGGAGCTGAGGGAAACTCACCAAAAAATACCAAAATGTGTAAAAATATTTACTAGTGCAGTTTCACTGAATTCACGTGGATTCAGTATTTTTTTAATGATTTTAGAGGATAGAAGCAGGATGATAAAAAATTAGGCGAGAATATCAGGAACCGTACCGTAGACGGATTTTGTCCTCCTGTAACATCGGCATGTTACGTAGCTCCCTCACACAAAGAGAAAATGTGGGCAATTACATAAAATAATAGACACAAAACAATTTTCATTTTATTCCAATTTTTGTGAACAATTCATCATCGTAGCAACATGTTGTCGTACGCGTCTCGTTTTGCCGTGCTGCTGCTCCCGTTTGGTTTTTCTCGTGTCGTGCAGAAGCTTGTTGTTGTCTATCTGCTGTTTAACGTCCACATTAAAGCAACATTGTGTAACTTTTCGACCATTAAATAACAGATTTTAAATCATTGTAATGCACCATGTGATTTCATACTCTGGGCAGGATCACCCACGAGAAGTACGTAACGAGTCCACCAACTATTTCACTGATTTCGGTGAAATTGGATCATATTTTATGGAGAAAATGTTTTCTGTTTTTTACCTCTGGCTGCTTCACATTAAATCTCTTTGATTTAAAGTTTCTTAAAGGACAGTAACTCAAACTGCTGCCAACTGTAGCTGCTGTTAGCTAACGTTACCTAGCTTATTAGCCGGGCTGCTTGGACAGATGCCGAGCTGGGTTTTCTAACTGTTGGGTAATAGCTGGCTGCTATATCTTGTTAATGTGATCATTAATTATATAATCTTAATAAATACACGTGTACAACTGTCAGAATTTCAAAACTTGGGACGCTAAACCACAAAAATACCCATTTTTACGCAATGTTGATTAAATTAAGTGGAGTAGCCACAACAACCTCTAACTTTAGTTCCCATCGCTATAACCTGGGACTAATTTGAAAGCAAAAATTTTGGTACCCACATTAAGCAATCTATGAAGTTAAATTTGATGCTTGGTAGACTTCTGAAACATCCATCTATGAGCGACTTGAGCAATGTATTTGTTCGAGCTCACGTACAAAATTCACACCCAAGGAAATGGCAGCAGAGTTCATACTTATACATGAATAAAGAGTGATATGCCTTGGATACTCTGTTCAGTGCATTTATAATAAATCCTCTATGAACTCACTCTATCTAACCCTTTGTACTGTCTGTGTTGGCCTTCAAATAAATCAGAAAAAGACTGAGGTAAGTAATATAGAGGCTATCGAGTTCAGATCTTAACGTAGCCCATTAAATTTGATAAGCCCCGTAATTAAACAGCCTCACATCCCTTAAAAGCTCGAAGAATGAATAAGTGATCTGAGAGAATCTTGAGTTAAGACTTCACAGCTGCAGCGGCATATAATATTTTACTCTGAAATTATGCATGCGTATACATATCCAACATCTCCCACACAGACGACAAATGAACACGGTGTTTGAAGGATATTTCTGAACGCCGTGGAGCAGAACATAAATGAATAAACCTTTTGAGAGCTCCATATGTTGACAGATTTAAATGATTCACACCATTTTCAGTAGTAATAGCTCAAACTCATCTGACCGGGAGGAGAAATCTGTCTGTTGAGCGCCAGTCAGGCACGTATGGACTTTATACAACAGCTAGTTTTCACATAGTCCAAGTAAAGTCATTCTTGCATTGACCTTTTACTTGTAATGTTTGTAATATAACTGCCTTTCTAACCCAGTGCCCAACTACTTTCACTTCCCCGAGGCGTAGGCATTACTTACTCCTACGTTGACCTATACTTATCTCTTCCTTATTCCCCAAAGAGCCTCCCACAGTGTGTTTACCATATATCGGAAATGTTGCTTATAGTCTTTGCATGCAGCCTCCCCCGTGACGGTTCCTGCTTTATTGTTACCTATTTCCCCTCATTGTACCTGCTTGCCTAAATTTAATGGAAAATATCTCTTGCAGCATGCAGTAACTATACGAGGAGCCTTCATGTCGGAGTCCAGCCACGCTGATACTGTAAGTTTCAGACAATCCGCACAGTGAATTGTCGGAAACGAAAGAACTGAACATGACTCATCGCGCTGAGAAAATGAAGCCCACCTGTCCGACTCAAAGGAAGAAAGAGGTCTGTGCATGTTGAGTCAAGCACGTTATTATCATGATTGGACTGGCTAACGAGCATGCCGAGCACAGGCTCACGGAGCTGGTGATCGAAGGGTAATTTCGGTGCTGTTGGGTTTAGACTTTGATCGCTCTTGTCTCCCGGTAAATCCAGGATTGTTCATGACTAAACATCACCGCGCTTTCTCTGCTCGTGAACATGCTTTTGTATAGCTGCGCCGTGAAGGTCATGAAACTCAAGAAACTCCAGGACTGTCATTATATTTCTCACTTCGCCTCATGCTCATCGATCGTAACCATGGTAATCACAGTGAAAACTATTCTCCTTAGCCCACTCCAGTCCATTTGCACATCGCGGATAAACTGCACTTGTGCGTCATTGTCTCTTAAGAGGGCTTGCACCTGATCTTGTACCCGCCGATAGCGTGGTAATGGATTTATTTGTATCTCTCTCCGAGCACGTCGGCCTCAGGCGAAACAGCGGCTCATCCCGTGATTGACAGCTGCTGATAGGACTCCAATTCAGCCTGTTGCCAGGGGCTACGGGGCTGAGGGATGGGCTGGGGTGGGGGCTTCCTGCATCCACGCAGTTGCCATGGAAATAGGGGAGTTCATAGTCTCCGCCTGCAGATGGCAACACCGCACTCCGAGCCAGTTTCCTCTGAGAGGTGAAGCGAGTACATGGGTGTTGTAGTAGTAGGTTTACCGGTTTGGATGCTCACCCTGCATGTATTTATCCCCCCCGTAGGTATCTATGTGACTGCGTGCCTGCCAATTCTTCATGTGCAAAGCAACCACGACTCAGTCGACAACTGTTTCGGTTTTATCTCCCAAGACTTGAGACTTGAGAAGTCTGCAGTTGCTGCAAGAACATAACTGCAAATCATCTTCTTTTTTTATTTCTTTTGGAAAATGAAAAACAGATTTGGTTTTTTAGCGTTGCAGCTGTTACGGCGCATGAAAGAAGATGTTTGTTTTTCAGCATATAAAACCGGGAACTGAACCTCGGGCCCGCCCGTCCTCCTTCCTCCTCTGGTGGTCTGTGCAGCGTTTTTAACCACTTCCATCTACTGTGGTTTGCAGTTCTTATTTCCTCGTTCCTGCTGCAACAGCTCACAGACGTTCAACGCGGCACGTTCTGTTTCATAGTAACAGATGCAACAACAACAACAAAAAGGTGATTGCTGATCAGATCTGGAGGGTTGAACACAACCCTCCAGATCTGATCCGTCTCGGGGGAGGTCACTGGAGGTCGACGGTGGATTCCAGGAAATTCACCTGCCGCAAGCAGAGGCTGGGGTCAGTTTGCAGTATTTCTCACATAGGAAGGAAATACTGCAAACTGCAGCTGCTTCTCTGAAACCGAAAAGAAACTGACACACACAGAGAAGCGCAACTACAGGAAAAATAATCATCCGTGTCTCTCAGTCTGTGTCATAACTCACACACCTCACGTCTCCTATGGAAATAAAGGTTTATCTGCACGCTTACATGCACATGCATCGGTGTGAAATGACGGCCACATATTTGATTTGTTCAGCTCCCTCAGATGTGCAGCATGAGCAGCACACCGTGTTCCATATAGTCTGGAGTCATGCAAGGACACGGCGTCTGAGGAATAATTTAATACCACCTTAAAAAATTTTTGGATTAGTGAGACGCTTTTTTGTCGCGAAGGGAGAGCGAGCGCGAGAGGTCAAAGGTTCGGTGTGGTGTCGTGTCGGTCCGGAAAAGACTTTGTGATGTCACCAAGGATGTGATATTTGAGACGTTTGTTTGAGAAATTCCGCTACAATTTAAAGAGTGACACCTTAACGGATACACTCACTCCTCGGGTCTCGACCAATAGGCTGCGGAGGCGTTCAGGTGCCGTCGGAAATATAGGAATGAATCACATGAACGACGTTAGGGAGTGAGTGACTGTTGCCATGTGATATGTTTTATTATATCACAGTTTTGATTGTCTGTTTATTTATGATATTTTCTCTTCCTGTGTTTATTATACACTAAATTACCAACACTAATGTCTTATATATGAAAGCCAACCGACATTAAACCTGATTCAGATCACAGTTTATGCTACTTTTACTACTTAGCCTTCACTTTTATGATAAATAAGCTTGTATTGCGTGTTTTTCCACTTTATTCAACCATCAAATACAAACCATGGTGATATTATCAGTATTACTATTTGTATTATTTGTTTTTGATGCTATATACATATATATGTCTTCTTATTACTAGTTGTTGTCACTTCATGTGTTAATGTTGTGTCCTCTGTAACTGAAATTTTAACTTTAGGTGGTTCTCTGTCTCTCCCTGCACTTTATATTGTTTGTTGTCCAATAAATAAAACAGGTAAATGTGTGACAATTATTTGCTAACCTAAAAAATGGGCAAAGACCAAGTGGCAACCTCTGTGGCTGTGAGGTGAAGTGCCAAAAACTGTATTCCCTCAAATGTCTACTTGATGCTGGCTCCAGAAGTGCATAACTTTAAGCCTTAATATAATGTATGTATACAAATTCACCTTCAGTGCAGTTGTCATGAACGGGGAAATTAGCTACAGAGACCAAAACTGTTTTTTGTACCAGGCTGTAAACATGTTTATTTCTGCTTTAACATGGGGACTTATGGAGACTGCGCTCTTGAACTTGAACGCGAGCAAACCTGAGTGTCCTAAATTCCGAGCCTGGCGGGGGCTCGTGAAGGCGTCGCAGTTGTGAGATCAGCTGATTTTTTACGCTGCCATTTTGTCCGGCAGAGGAGCGAGCAGCCAGTCAGTCACGGAGGAAACACTTTTTAAAGGAGGAGCAGCAGGAGCAGGAGGACGGGGGAGTGATTAAAACAAAGCCGATAATGTGGAGCGGACAGCGGGGGGGACAGCATTGAATCAACCGGAGGACTGTGTCTGCGAAGCGGGGGGGGAAACCACCGAGCTCGGAGGGGGGGCGGACTGCGTGCTCAACTTAACCGCTCTGCCGGCTCCGTGTCCGGCTCTTCTGTCACCGACTCCTCGCTCCCTCTGTGTGTGTGTGTGTGTGGGGCTAGCCGCTCGGAGCTAACACCCACCCCGCTCCTCCACCTCTCCTCGTTTTGTTTTTTGTTTTTCTTTGGGGGGGGGGACACACAACCCGACCTGTCAGCGACTCACCCCGCTCTTACACCCTCCACACAATGCCATGCTCGGTTATGAGTTACTTTTTACGGCCGTGCGGAGGTTTTAAACACTAGCGGCCACTGCTAGCTTCAAGTGTCCGAGGAGCTGAGGAGTTGACGTGGAGGAGGAGGAGGAGGCGGTGGTGGTGGAGGAGGAAGGAGCAAGGAAGTCGAGAATGTTGTTGGTGTTCTCCAAGCTGTGATTTTATCTGGATTACTCCCTTTTTTTATATATAAATGTTAAGGTGGTAACCCCACAAACAACTCCAGGTTATATATAGATACACAAACACACAAGCAGCCAGGTTAGCTATGTGTATTTGTGGCCACAGAGTGACAAACAGTGTTTACAGATTGCTCAGTTGGACTTGCTGCAACCTGAACATTAGTTAACACACACTAGCTCAGATTAGTGTCTCCGTGTTTACTAGACTAGACAAAATCAGTTGCCAAACAGACTTCAGATCAGCTTGAACCTGCTTTTATTTTGACATTTACCTGCACCTGGATCAGTGAAGAACACACACACACACATATATATATATATACATATAAATATAAAGATCAGAGCAATGTCGGGCCAATCTATCACGGATCGGATCGCAGCAGCCCAGCACAGCATGACCGGGTCTGCTATCAGCAAGGCTGTGTGCAAAGCCACCACACACGAAGTGAGTGGACCCAAGAAGAAACACCTCGACTGTGAGTATATGTCCTCTATATATGTGTGTGTGTGTGTGTGTCCACATTCATGCAACCATCAACCTCACACAGGTTGTCAATAAGTCATTGGTAACTATAGCGATGCTGCAGTGGCTCCATTTTACACCATTTACATCAGTGATTTGGTCGGACCGAACTTATGAACTCGTTACGTCCGCGATCGATCGACTTTACAATGACTGAAGTCGACAGTGTCCTTCAAAATGTCCCAAAGTCAAAGGTCTAGTCTTCGAAAACTCAGTGCGATGTCCTGAAAGTGTCCCTGAATCAAAGGTTGAGTCTTCAGATTAAGGTAGCAACTCGATTCAGTTGATCTTAACTCAATGTTAAGACACCAAAGCTCGACCAAACAGCCAAATACCCTCAAATATTCATCTAAAGCTCCAACCAATGATTAGTTTCATTATCATTTAACTTATTAACTCGTTACAGTCCCGATCGATCAACTTTAAAATGACTGAAGTGTCCCAAAGTTTAGGTCTAGTCTTCCCAAGCTCAATGTGATGTCCTAAAATTGGACGACCAAACAGCCAAGTAGTCAAAGATCTAGACTTCAATCAACCTTAACTCAAGTTAAGATACCAAAGCTCAAACGCTCGACCAAAACAGCCAAATATTCACAAGATTCATCAAAAGCTCCAACTAATGATTAATTTCATTATTATTTAACATAATTAGTCAAAGGTCTATAATTTCCAGTTGTATATTCAGGATCTGGAAACAAAGAATGTTTGACAATGTTGCTTGAAAATTCAATGTAGTTGGTGATTAACTTTGTTGACAGGCAGGTTACATAAAAGCAGTTTTTCAGGAGACCTGCGGACCAAAAACGACGACCTGTGCTCGATTTATTTCCAAGACAAATAGACAAGAGCCGTAAAATATCAGGAAACATCAAGCTTCCTTCCTTGGTGGCCTTTTTATTTCGGGCCCGGGAAACACCACGACTAAATCACCCTGGATCGTAGTCGCTGATGTTATTTCGACTTCCTAAATCAAACTAAGCCACGTTGACGCACAGTTTTAATAAGAGACTGAAGCGAGGAGCATGTCCGTGACGGCCGAGCTCGTGTTCGACGTTACTGGGCCGAAATGTGCTGAACTTCTCGTTTCTGAGAAACTGGCCTTCGTCGGCGCGGGATGCACATGTTTTGATCGATCCCTCGGCTCAGCTGCCTCACATCCGTCAACTCCTCCTCGCTCAGAGGACTCAGCTGCTGACGTTCAACAAAAAAAAAAGTCATGTATTGTCTCCCGCTCCTTTTGTGAACTTGGCTTGGACCTTTACAGCCAATACGCCACGTCAAGCTTAATCATTGCTGGATATTGATTTCTCCGTGAGAGCAACAACCTCGGTGCCGCAGGGGGAAAGGGGGGAATGGTCAGCGAGTGGTGCATTGCATGAAGGGCCTGATTGTCCGTTTGATGGTTTTACCATGAAGGTAACATCCAGCGTTTGTCAGGCCGTCATTGTGGTGTTTGTATTATAAGGACGGGCGGCCCCCGCAGGTAGGAATAAAGGCGCGTTACTGGCCGGGTCGTCATTCAGTCCGGCAGGTAGTCAATTTCTGAGTCAGTTAGCGAGCCAGGAAGGCTGGCAGCCAGTGTGTCCAATCATTACTCAGTCAACTAGCCAGCCAGCTGATCCAACCATCCCGTAATGTAATGAACTGAGGCAGCCGGGTGAGATTCAGTCAGCTGTTTTCATAGTTAACAAGAAAATGATGTGATCACACATTACAGAATACATTACCGTAGTCCGTTGTGGGTACGCTAAATGGTAATACGTCCTGAGCTATCTAGTAGAAGTAGTAGGGTTCAAGAACCAGAGCTAAGTTGGTGGAAAGACTTTCTTAAAATACCACTACATGGTCTATCCATTTGTGTCCAGAGGCGTTCAGATTACAGAAGTTATACCGTCCACTTGTTTATCGTTAAAGAAGCTAGAGTTCCTGTGGCCATTGTATTAAGTTAACTTCCCATATATGTCCGAGCGCCAACGTGTGTTTTCAGAAGTCTAATCACAAGTTGTCAGTCAAAACGCGTCCAGAAGCCGGGCCCAAACTGCAGGCCCTATCAACTGAAATGAGACACATCTGGAAACAAGATGCTACAGGTTTGAACAAGGACGGCGAGGAAGCAGCAGCAGCAGCTGGCAGCACAGCCAGCCAGCTAGTTAGTGTGTGAGTCAGCTAACAAGTCCACTGGTTAGTGAATTGTATGCCTGCAGAGCATTTGAACAGTAAGAGAGACTCCTGGAGGAACTTGACACTAAAAACCGAGGCCAGGTTGCGTTGTCACTGCCTTTCAACATCCATTTTTCACTGAGCCGCACACAGATAAACATACACCCACCATCATTTCCCCCCCCTTGGCACAATTTCACCGCAGGCAAGCAGCTGCGACTGTCTGACAGCAAGCTGTGAATGATCTCACCGGCATATTTGCATCTAGACCTAATAACCGAATAACCCTGGCAGACGTTTTTTTTTTTTTTTTTTACAACGCTGCCAGCCGCGAGTGTGCAAAGGTTTCAGGGTTGTGGTGGTGGTGGTGGTGGGTGGGGGGGGTTCACCATTAGCCCGAGCAGCCGTGACATTCATGCACCGCTGATGAAAATAAGTGGCGTTTTAAAGCCATTTAGTGTCATGATCGGGACTGTCCACCTCAATTAACCCCCGGCTCGTGAGTCGGTGGCAAAAAGTGACGAGTGGCTTCCCCATCAGGAAAGTATTGTCATAAAAATCAGCGAGAGAGGGTTCAAAACACCTGCTCGTAGTTCTCAGGTTGTCAAGGTGAGACACATTGCGTTTTTAATCCAACATGTGGCATGCGGGAGGGAGGCCACTTCTTTCCACTTTGGCGTCATTGAAACACTGATTGTTTCGCCATCTTACAGCTGTTAGAGAGACGTTGTGACATTTAAACTGAAGTCTAGTTTCCCCCCTTTAACCGACACTCTGTTGTCATGGCAGCAAACCAACCAACTGGCTTGTGTTAAATGGCCTTAAGTTGACAGGGAAAGTTGGATGCAGCCTCGGTAACGGTGGCTGCTTTTACAACCTTTTGTTTATTGCGGCTGAGCTGTGTGTTTGTCGCAGAGCATTTCTAAGAAGTAGCTCAATGAGACTTTAATGAAGCTTCTCAGGAATCCAGGTAACGGGAATATCTTTTTAAATGAAAGGCAGCTGGAACTATTAGTACGTTCACTTGCCGTTTATCGGTTTTACTGAATGACTGTTTTCTCCGGCACTTAACCTCTGTGAGCAATTCAGCACCTTGACGTCACACAAGAGGCACTTGGTAGCCATGTGACACGTCTTTGGAGTCGCATAAATGGAGGTGTGAATGAACCGATGTAAGTGGTTGGTAAAGTGATACTGCAGTTCAACACCGGCTTTGTTCTGGGATGGTTGATCCATCTTGATGTGCTGTTGATGGCCTCCTTAACGCCTCCTCGAAACCATCTGTTCGCTATGTGCCCTTCATCGTCTTCAAAGCAGAGAATGAGACGAAATGGGGGGATGGTATGCAGATTAAACTTTGGCAGATGATTTAGAAAAGAAACCCCAAGACCTTTTTGACAGATGAGTCTGATGCTCAGTCTGAACATACTGTAACAAAGCTGAGGTCATGAACTCAAAGAGGCGTCAACAAGACCTTACAATGCCCAGTAAAGATGTGGGTATTCATCAAACAGGCTCGGGGTTAGTTGGACAAGCAGCAACCTTCCCATGTTATAACGTCCAACCTCACAACAGAAAGACGGTTTCCGCCTCCATAGGTAATTTCGTCTTTTCACCTTTCCAGTGTCCAACTTCAAGCTTTACACAGCTCAACAATCATGAAGTGACTGGCCGAGTAAGAAGGAAGGCAGGATTTCTTTCTGTAGCTTCCTCTTTTGTTAACTAGTTCCGTCACTTTTCATGTGACAAAACGAGTACAATACCAAGAACGCCATCAAGGATAGATTGTCTAAAAGTGATTCAATCCTTGCTTTTCTCTCTACCATATGTGTGTTGTATCCTTTTCACTGTAAAACAAAACATTCATTAGCACTTGTTTGCTGTGAGCATACCCTGGCCTTAAGCCCCAACAGCTCTGTGAAAAAAACAAAAATCTGGCAGGAAGAACTTGTTTTCAGGAATCCTCCCTATTAAAATACCTTTGCTCAACACGATGTGTTGTGCGTAGTTATCTTTTAAAGGAGAGCTTTCCTTCAATTGATCTTGACCTTTGACCTCTCAGAGAACAGGGACATGTAAAAAGGAAAATGCTTTAATTATAAATGTTTATTGAGGCTCGAATGGGCAGCAGTTCTTGTGGGGTTTCCTCTGTGTTCTTGCGTTTTGTTTCCAGGAAACACTTGACGTGTCTTTGACCCTTTTGCCAGGTTTGTTAGCCGTTGCTAGATGCGTTATCCAGACTCATTGCTCTGTAGGCTCTTTATTCCACTGTACACTGGTGAAAGTAGCACTGTTTTTAAAGGTCTACTCTTAACATGGATACGACTAGGACAACATTTGGGTGCCTGCAGCGCAGTAAAGCCAAAAGTTGCTCATGAAAACTTGCTAACCACAATTCATATGAACTTTTGACTGATGTTGCCATGTTGAAGCTCAAAGTCTGTGGCCGCTGCCATGTTTGTAGTCCTCGTTGGTGGACCCTGAGGCGGACTCATTGACGCCTGGGTGCTCAAACAAATCATGGCCTCAGACTGCTTAGTCAGCCTCTGGTGTTATCGAGGTTGTTTTCAGGCTTTCTCCTCAGTAGCAGCTCAGGTTATGTTGGCTTAACACAACATGCCACATCGTTTTTACCAGCTGGCTGAGCTGCTGACCCGAATGTCCTTTAACATCACGGTGCGTCGGGCCATTTTTAGCCAAAACCTTAAAACTAGGTTACACTTACATGACAAATTGATGTGGTGCTAGAGTAGGATGCCAACACTTGTGTCTGTTGGCTCTGGGTCTCTGTGTCTTTGGGTTTGAGACACACTGTGTACAGTAGGTTATTGAGCTCAGCTTTATGTGGTTTGTGTTTCAGCCTCCAGTGAGTTGGTGCCCATTCAAACTTTACAGCTCTATTTCAGACAGGCGGATCGCGGGTCACCTTGACAGATCTGTTCATTGTGCCTGTGTACATATGTCTGTGTTTGTTAGATGTGGCACTTCTGGGAGTTGTTTTATAGAAACAAAACAGCCAATGTTCATAGCCGTTGCTTTACTCCCATCTGTTATTTGAACACTCTCTACATTTCTATATTATTTGTATGTTACCCCGGTTGCTGCAAGTCTTGACACTGTCATTTGTCATCGCCCCAAGTGGACCCATGAAAGAGAGTCGGTTAACGCAAGCTACACTTCTTCAATTCCCTAATGTGATAAAAACACAACACAGGAGCTGCTTATTAGTGAGCAGGCATTGAAATAACATGAAGGGAAACCTCCTGTGGGAACCGGCGATGTTCCTGGTGACTTACTTTACCATGAAGTGAATGGAGATTTAAATTTAGTGAGTAAAATGCTCAGAAAAGTTTAAAAATATTCAACTTCTTTTTGCATTATCTGCATTTAAAGGTCCGGTGTGACAGTAAGGCCAGAATGTAAACAGTGTATTCATTTCTTAACTAGGCCTGAGGTAGAGAAGAGATGGATCAGTACCGATTAGGGTTGCAAAATTCCAGGAATTTTCAGAGTTGGAAACTTTCCATGGGAATTAACTTGAATTTATGGGAATTAATTGGAAGTTATGGGAACAAACCAAGAACTTTCGAAGCCCAAATACTTGATTAATCCACTAATTATTTCCAGTTAACTAACACTTGATCAGAATCTGTCATTTCATATCTTTTCCTAGCAGTAACCTAGAAAATCGAACCAGTGCTCGATCTGCCAAAAGTTTTAGCGATCAGAATCTGTATCCGGAGAGAAAATGTGAGATCAATGTGGGAGCGAGGCGGGAGGAACGATGGAAAGAGGGATGAGATGATGAGCGAGGAAGTAAGGCATAAGAGAGAGAGAGGAGGGAAAGAGCTGGTAGAAAGAGGCAGAGAGTGTAGACACTAAGACAAAGTGTCACCAGAAGTTGGTCTATTAATAGACGAGCTCTGGAGCTTTAATTCTCCCCTTGAGGTCTTCAATAGGTTTCTCTTACACAGTAATATATAGAGAGACGGAGAATTAGGGACAAACTCGCCTCCAACTTCTATGTTTTCACGGGTAGGGGGGGATTTGGGAAAATCTTGTCAATAGGATTGAAGCCTTGGTGTGTGCGCCTTCGGGGCGGCGGTGGTGGAAGTGTCTTCCGCCTTCTGTCAGAAAATAAAGAGAGTGACACCGACAAAGGGAACGGCATGCAGGCAGACGTACAGGTAGAGCACGGGAAGAAAAACAAGCGGTTGAACCCAGCCAAAGGCTCCGGAGAGAGAACACAAGGCTAAAAATAACCAGACATCAGAACGGGACGGGAACAGAAGCACTGAATGTTCCCAAACATGCCGCACACAAACACAGGCCCAGACACACACACAAAAAAAACTAAATCCATGTACTAACATTACTTGATACACTAAACGAGTGAGATGAGTATGTGGCGTTCACTGTACAGCAGAGATGGAGAGGGTTCCCTTGAGGAGGAAGTTCACCAGGATGAATAAAGGCTGAGTGTGCTGATAACAGTCCATTTTTCTCCATTTTAGTCCTGATTTAACGTTAAAGAATTTGTTGACAGAGCTGAGGAATTTTCTCAACCAGTAGAGGAACATTGTCATCTGAACCAAAACAATGAGCTGAAAGACCATCAACACCTCAGAGAGACGAGAGCTTCTCTGTGGGTTTGTCCCCATGAGAAACCCCCTATCACGTTAATCCATTGTTTATATAAAAATATTGATCATGTGTAATTCAACATGTAATTTCTCACGACGGCCTGGGTGGTAATTTGCCACGTGCTCTTCGATACTGACGTCTAAGAAGTGTTTATAATTCACGTATGGCGTGAGCTCTGTAATCTACCCGGAGGAGGGATGTTTAAAGATGTGGATAAGTACATTATTTAATAATAAATGAATACATGAGGGGAAGAAACGTGTGGAATTATGCAAATGAAAGTTAATTACATCGGGACTTTGTAGCTCGACTCTTAACATGGCTAATGTAATGAGATGTAGCCGGCCAATTTACAGCAAACAAAGACTTTATAGATGCTGAATTATGTATAAGACTCTAAATAAAATCAGGTTGTGTTGCTTTATAGCACAGTTCGGTCATTCGAGATCCCGTTGAACGAGCTCCAGCGATATCTGTCCGCTCAATCACTTCCATCGCAGTGGCTATTACATGTGTTGGCGTGTTTGAAACCGAAGCGCTCTCATGAGACGGCATTTTCTCCACACACAGTCCCGCACAGTCGACGCCTGACGCTCATTCCCTCGGGGCTTCACTTGAAGCAGACGTATCCAGACAGTCAGCAGTAAGCTTTTTTCCTGCCTCGTAGTCTAAACTGGGTCTATCTCGGCTCTGCAGATAGGGAGGGGCCGCCCCGGCTCTGTTTAGATAACATTAGACTCACCTACAATCACTTAAGACGCAGGAGCCCCCCCCTTTCTTCTCCGCCGTGTTACAAACCAGCTCCACCCTGCAGCAGCGGGTCTATCAGAGGTGGATCAATGCAACACAAAAAAGCAGGAAATATGCTGAGACTATTTTTATCCCTGTAAATGTCTCTAAATCAAACCGAACCTTTTCAATCGCCCTGAATGCTTTCTTTAGTGGTGTTCAGTGGACGGCGATAAATCACTCCATGTCTGTACATTGTGTAATGAGAGGGCGGAAGAGCAAAGAATAAAAAAAACAAAGTGAATGAATGGAAAACAGCAAGTACGGAGAGTCAGACTGACATTTGTTGACACTTTTTGACGTACACTGTGCAGATTTTTAATCTTTTAGTGGCTGTTTGACTTTTAAGAAGCAGTGTTGTTACTCTACTGACTGCAGCTACTTTTAGCCTATGATACAAACAAGACCATTTTTCTCTTTTTATTCGCAAATTTAAAAGTCCAGAGTGTAAGATTTGGGGGAACTAAATATGGAATATACTCATCAGTTTGTTTTAATTTGTGTATAATCACCTGAAAATAAGAATTGTTGTGTTTTTGTTGGCCTTATCTACAGAGTCTGCCATGTTTCTACAGTAGCCCAGAATGGACAAACCAAACATAAGCTCTAGAAGTTGAGTTTTACGCCCATTGAAAGGGGTGGGTGGTGAAGTAAGGGGTGTTCAGTTGGTTAGTCTGCATCTTCCACACCGGACCTTTTTAGGCGTCAGTAAATGTGTTGCGATGCTACTGAACCGGGAAACAACATAAATGAAATGCTAATACTTAGTTTTACCGACTAGTATTTCTGGTGTTTGGATAGTGACATTAAATCAACTTGTCGACTAATTACACACATCCCCAAGACAGCAATTAGACCTAATCAGCTGTTGTGATGAATTGCTGCAGGGTTGTGCAGCAGTGTGTCTATTTAGGGCTGAACATAACCAATGTGAAACTCACTCTCACTCTTATTCAATGCGTGCGTTGCTCAACCACCTGCTTGCTCTTAAACCACAACTTTGTTGTGTCACTATTTTGCAGTATGAATTGAGAACCAGACTCTGATTTAGAAGCTGGTTGATAAAATAAAGAAAGCCAGAATTTAGTCCATGAGGCCATCTGATTGCTGGATTGGTGGCTGGAGCAAGACGTCGTCCAAAAATCGCACTACCTCCCATTCAAATGAATGGAAAAACCTGCATTTCTGCCCTTCAATCCTGTGCTGCTGCCTTAAGGCAGTCAGTCAAGTCACCATTTTAGTCTTGATCAGTCTTCTGACAGCATGAACATAAATACGGATCAATGATACACCCTCTATTATAAAGTGAACAATCTCGGTAGGAATTGGAAGTGACGGAGAGCGCGTGAAGGTGTACTTTATTGTGTAGTAAACGCTTTGTTCTGCCTGTCAACGCTACAAAATAAGAGTGGCGTTTTTTTTTATATCCATCCAGTCTTGAGTATTAACAAAAAAGCTCTGTTAGCGAGCGGCTTATTGTGATTGTAAAGCCAAAAAAGATTGCAAGCTTACAGCTTTTTCTTTTTACAGTCCTTCACACCTCCTCTCCACCTCCTATCTGAAGGATTTGAGAGGCGAAGAACGGGGTAGGGGTGGACGGGGAATCCTCTTTTGAGGCAAACCCTGTCTGCAGTCCCTAACACAGAGACATAGAAGAGAGAAGGAGATTACTAGTACATGCCAGACAAGGTGCTGATACTGCAGAGCGTTAATCTTTAACAGATTGAGGCTGAACTCATGCCGGTGCTCCTCTGCGTCTGGCTTTTCATCTGTGTGGTGGCTGTCGGTGTGTACGTCCCTCCTCGGTTACTCTGTACCTGCACAGATTTTGAATGAAGGTCAGTTGATTCTGCGGCGGTACCCTTGTTCAGTTAGCGGCCCTATTAAACCGCGATAATCTCAATTCCCTCCCTGTGGAGTGATTGGAACCGCAGGGTGGACGCCTGTCCTTCAACGTTCACGACTTCTTGTGGCAATTTATCCACCCTGCAGAAGCGTCCTTGAGCGAGACGTTGAATCTCTAGCAGCTACAGAGGTGTTGCTCTGTAGTCCTGTTGACCTCGTGACAAAACCAGAAAGAGAAAATTCCCCTGAGATCAGCAAAGAATGTTTCTTGGTTTAGTTTCTGAATCCTGCGAAATTCAGGATATATTAGGCGACTTCCAGTTCTGGAAAGGCAAGCTGGACAAAAGAAAGTCAGTCCGCAAAAAGCTGCATATTTTTTTAACTAGTTTGGCGTTTCATTCAAGTCTTACTGTTATGTCTGAATGTTTGGACTTCACTGAGGTGGTGAAATCACTATTGTTGAGTAATGCAGTTGAGCAAAGTGAGAAACAAATGAAGAAAATAACGAACTTCAATGTCATTTCGACAGAAGGTAACAATCTCACTGATGACACGCGTCGCCTTCAAAGTATTTTGACATACAACTGTGTCAACGTGCCGTCTTTTCCTCATAGGAATCACAGTTTAAAGTCTTTGAGGTCCGTCCAGATAAATTCTCCACAGAGACATCTCTGTAGGAATTCCAGCTATGCGAGCCTGACCTTCCCTCGGTGGTCTCCGAGGATGACCGAACCGCGGAGAGATTGAACTGTGTCGAGCACACAAAGCGAGGCACTGATGCCCGACCGAGGTTTTGAAAGATGCCGAGATAGGATTGAGAACCTGATTGCAGGTCTGTTCACGGGTTAATCCACCTCGGATTCTCCTCCCACCAGGAGGCTTGTTGATTTAGATCAAATCTTGGTTGTCAAGACCGAATGTGAAATCAACATTCAACATATCGACTTTGAAAGCTATATGAACACAGGCTTGTTCCTGCCTCGACTCCAAATGAACAAAACATCATTTATTAAAGTTTTTTTATTGATAAATTGATCAATAAAAACGTGTAAAATGAAAACACACAAACTCAAACTCGTTCGTCTAGTTTGCCACATTAACGTGTCCTTCGCGGTTTGAATTGTAGAGCACATTCTGGCACATTTCGTGTCATCTTGTCGCAGGGCTGTTGACCCCCTGTGCCTGAAATGGATGAAGTTACTGAGATAGATAATGACGGGAGAGAACACTGCTATATTAATATCAACTGAGCTGGATAAAAACAGGAAATAAAACGTGTTATTGAAGGTGAATTGGACAAAAATGGGGAAAGGGAGTCGCGGGACAGGAGACAAGTTGTTGAGTTGAAGGTGGATAGAAAAGCAGGAGTTTTGTGGTGTGTGTTGGCTGGACAAGGGTGGATATGGAGGGCTTAAAGGTGGATGAAGAGACGGAGAGGAGAGCACAGAAAGAAGGTAACCAGCTGGGCCAGATGTGAACTCCGTCTCCTCCTCCTCCTCCTGCCCTTCGTCCTTCTCCTTGATCTGACCACCTGCTTTCTGTCTCGAACAGGTCGTCCCTCAAGTTCAGGTGTGTAGAAACATGCTGGCACAACAACAACCTCGCTGCAGAACAGTCGTAGATTTCTCTCGGTTTATTGCAACCAAAGCGTACTGAGAGTCCCACAATAGACCAGAGACGGCCTGGTACCGAGGGACCAGTCGAGGCCCGTGGAGGTCAAGTGATGACCAGTAACAATGGAGCTCAGATCAGAAAGGAACAGACGGTCACTGTTGGGAATGAGATCACATTTACTCAGCAGTCATTCCTCCCACATGAGGAAATGTAAGACGGCCTATAGACGACAGGAATACCAAAATACAGACATTAACACGGACAGTCCAGACACATTATACTCATTTATGTCCTGCGTTGCATTAGCGGGAGGTTATGTTAAATAGCTCGGATGTCCTCCTTCTGGCTCCCGGTTAAACATTTGGCTGCTTTCCTTTTTTTTCTAGGACAAACTCGATCTGCCAATCCATAACGGGTAATAACTATAATAATGGCTCGTTATATTTCTTCATTTATCGCTAATCCTTTAGTCTATAAAATACACCGTAGATTCTCAACATCCAAGTTCACTTATTTAAGGCTATTAGCTTTGATGCTTAAGGGTTGGATATGGAGCTAAAGCTAGCAGGTTAGCATAAACTTAAGAAGCAGGGAGAAAAGTCTCCATAAGTCCCCATGTTCAAATGACTTCACAGCAGAAATAAACATGTTTACAGCCTGGTACAAAAAACAGTTTTGGTCTCTATAGCTAATTTCCCCGTTCATGACAACTGTACTGAGGGTGAATTTATATACAACTCACCTGTTCACGTTATATTAAGCCTTAAATTGACGCTTTTATATACTGGTGGATGCCGTTACAGGTGGCTTGTTTCAGCAACCAGGCGTTATTCAGCCACGTCTTTGCTGACTTGTAGATTAGCCGCAAAGCGCAAGAGGAACGACTGCAAGATGGCGGCAGCCACTTTGAGCTTCGTAACGGCTCTTCAGAAAAGCGATGTTACGGATACGGCATCGATACCGTGAACGATCCCAGCTGTCTGACTGCTGGCTGCAGCTTTGTATTTATTGCACAGACACAATGGAGCGTTCGTGATTACTCTGTCGCTAAGGATAAGTGTGCATCAAGGACAAACTGAGACATAAAATACAGGAATTATACTTGGCACTACATCACAAATTTGATGTGTCAGTGTCGATTAGCCGTGTCAGACTCCTTGTGCAGGTAAACGCTCGCAGGACGTCGAGGCTTCGATCGGAGTCTTGCAGTTGAGGACTGTTGGCCTGAATCTTTTTGTATTTTTCCATTTCTGGTCACAATAATTGCTAGAAGACAGAAAAAAACCCCTCAGATTTCTGACCACGTCAGGAAAAAGCGAGAGATACAGCGAGGCGAGGAGTCTTGTCGAGCTGTGTGTGGATTCCTGCAAATTGTCTGGATGAAGAGACGCTCATGTCTCTCATGTCTCATTATCTTTTTTTCTCCCCTCTCGTCTATGCATGGACACTCGTCTCTTTGTACCTCTCTGTTTGACTCCTTGTCCTCCCTCGTCTCTCGTTCTCCTTTTGGCCCAGCCCTCCTTTTTCTTTCGGTGCCGTATGTTTGCCTCAGTCGCCTTCCCCCTTGTTTTCTCTGCCTGGTCTGGGATCAGTGGCATCTAATGCTTTCCTGATTAAGTCAGCGCATGTACCCTCTTCTTACATTATCACACACATATACACACTCGTGCACGAGCGTCCCCGCAGACCTAATCAGTCCTTCTCTCAGTTCTCTCTCTAACACCACTCCAGACCTAATGAAAAAACATGAGCTCTGTTAAAAAGGAGCTGAGATGGACAGACGGAGGTTTAGATAGACTGAGAGAGAGGGGGGAAAAAAAGGAGGGCAGCAGTGGAAATAAAAAGAGATGGAGTGGAGAGAAAACAAGAGATGTGAGGCCGCTAATTCATTAACAAAGCCACCGGTCGCTCTTAACGTTTGCTTCCAGTTTGGAGATATTAATTGTTTTGAATCTGCGTCGATCACACAGCAGGAGGGGAAAGAAAGCATCTTCTCATTCAGTGTGTTTTTATGCTGTAATCAACCCAAAATATGTTTTTATATTTGAGCTTCTTCGAGGCTTCTCGAACACAAACCGTGGTACTTGACCTTCCTGTTGTGGTGCTTGAAAATTTTTCCTTAAAATGAGATAAAATAATTATGAACATATCGAAGAGATTACAACATTTTGAGTCAAATTAAACTAGGACATCACTGGAATTTAATTTGAAAAGATATTTCGCTTCCCGTCACGTAGACGCGTTCATTCACACGTCCGCGATTAGTTCAAACGTGCCGTTATACGGAAGGTTCAAAAACTCTGCAGCGTTGCTCTGCTTGGCCGTCATTCACACACGTTACACGTCCTCTGTACTACATTCCCCTGGACTCATTTGTATTGACTAAATAGCCCACTACTGCCTGGCATGTTCTCGTGTGTGTGTGTGCTGGTAGTGAAGAAGAAGTGGGACGAGGTGCCATGTTGACTGAACGATCGAGAGTACCGCCGGACTGGAAGTCTGCTGTGTTCGGTTACCGCTCGAGGGGAGATGATGCGTTAAGCGAGCGAAGATGAATGAGTGTCGGCGCGTTCGCGGACGAGCACGAGCGCCTGATTATGATGATGAAGTCTCCCGACGGGACTCTTTCCCCCGCTACAGTCCTCCGGTAGTCTAATGAGAAGCTGTTTCCGTAGTTACCAGGTGCAAGAGCCAGCAGCTCATAATGTCCTGTGGTGAGGAACAAAGGACGGAGAGAGGAGGAGGTGGATGGAGTAAAGGCAAGGAATGAAAGGGATGTAGGAGGCTCGAGGAACGAAGCCTAAAAAAACAGTATCTGGTGTGAATGATCAATCTAGCAGTGTGCGACTGTATCGATGTTTGCGCTCGAGAGGATCACGGAGTGTGTTACCTGTTGTGAGTGAAGACACTGAATCTTTATAATAAGCTAAGAGACCCAAACTGACATGAGTCGGTTCGCATCAACCCCGCGAGGACAGCGAGGCGATGGCGAGCTGTTCGTGGTCAGATGACACTGAGCCCCTTCAAAATAAAACGCTAAATTAAAGAAGTGACATCTGTAACTTTAAGAACAGAGCGTCTGTCGTCTAAGATGTAACAGGAAGAAGTTGGCATGCATTGTTGTGAGAATGTGTGTTGTCGAGATTGGTCTTGGTCTTGAGACAACAGTCTCGTCTCGTACTCCGTCTCCAGTTGTGGTCAAGACCGCAACTGCAACGACATCCTGGGGGTGTCCACTAGAGATTTGGCAATACCGTTACCACCACAGGAGATATTGCTTGTTGTCTCTGCTATATATTCATATAAAAGATGACGAAGACGAGAACTCGAACTTTGTCATTGCGTCTTGAACCAAGCGGCAGTCCAGTGCTAAATGCTCTACATGTGTGGTTCCCACCACAAAGTATGGAGGACAAGGTGTGATGGTGCTTTAAATCAACCTTGTTTATTTGTGAGCTTTGAAGGTGCCTCTTTGCCTTTATGGACACGTCAACGTCCACTTGAGCCTGGCTCCGAGAAGGAGGTGGAGGTCCAGCTGGACACCCGTCCTTCACACTTTATCCACGTTGGCGTGTTTGAAAAAGCAATTTTCCGTTGTTCTCAATCAGCGATTATCAAACCTGTAAAAGCTTTTTCTCAGTGGCTGTTTGTGTAACTCTTTTATTTCTTCTTCTTCCTCGTCCAGATCTGATCCACTGCACCAATGAGATGAACGTGAGCATTCCCCAGCTGGCGGACACGCTGTTTGAACGCACGGCCAACTCCAGCTGGGTGGTGGTCTTCAAAGCCCTCATCACCACCCACCACCTCATGATGTACGGCAACGAGGTAGGAGGCTCGCACGCCGAACAAAGAGCCGTCGATACTCGAGTCTGTGTTGCTCACATGTTCATACATAGAGACAAAAGATGGGCTCCAAACAGAACATGCAGCTTCTGTACACATCGGACACATGGAGTGGATAATCGAAATAGCAGTGTGCGCACGATTGGGGAGGAATTAATTAGCACAAGCTGGAAGCAAGATGAACAATCAAATAAATTAACTTAATAAAAACATGCTTGAAAGCTGCAAAGAATAACTCCGTTCCTCCGCGGATTTGAACACTTTCAAACATCATAATTAGAAATTATAATTCAAAGCGATCCTCGCTGTGTTCGGGAGAACTTTGTAAGAGATTTTTATTAATAGTGACTCCGTCGTGTTTGCATGAAGACGTGTGATCAAACCCGGCGGCGGCGAAATGCCTCAATTTATATGCGAGTGCAGCTTTTGTGAAAGAGGAGAGGTTAATTCAGACAAGAAACTATTGTAGCTTGAATTCACAGCGATCCAGACTTTAATAATTCAGAGAACACATGAACACATACTTTGATATTTAGATGGACTGCTGCCACTTGGCGCTGGTATATTGGTGAATGTATATTTTATGAAACGGCAGTCCGAGCAGCGTGCTTTGCTTTGTTTCTTTGATGGTGACAGAAAATATACGAGCCAAAGCCTGTTTGTATTATCATGTGATGCTAGCTCGTTATAAAAGTCAGTTTTAGTTTCTTCACTTCACTTAAAGGTCTGGTATGTAGGATTTAGTGGCATCTAATTGAAACTTCTTTGCCTCACCTTCCCCTTTTGAGGGCAATGGAGACGTTATGGTGGCTGCAAAAGCTTAGCATAGCATAAAGTGTTGCTTTTACACTATAACATGTTAATTAGTGAGCTCTCGACAGGTCAACAGGTGGATTTATTACCTGAGAGCAGAACCAAGCAGTCTGTCTGCTACACAAGAACAATTATTACAATTATTAGAAGAGGTTATACTGCAGTTATTACGGTAATGTAGTACTTTCTCCCTGCTGCTTCCTCCTTCTTGTGAAATAGTGAGTATTTATACTCCAAACTCCTTGAAGGCAAAGAAAACTTCTTGTACACAAACAGCCGTCAAAAAACATCCGAAAACCGACCCACCCACCCTGCGCCGCATTCCTTTCGACCTCCACTAAAACAGGGAAGCATCGCTTCCCCGTTTCAGACGTTACGTAACACTTCCTTTCGTTGGTTCCTTGTTTATTACGTTAATCTAAACTTCCTCTAAAAAGCGGAAGGCTTGGCTGTGAGATCATTGTGTTTTGTCGTACCAAATTAAGCTGCTAAGCTCACCGACACCCCAAACAGCAGCCAAGCTGATTTCACCGCTGCTGAGAAACTATTTTAGGTGCCCGAGAGTCAAAGTGCTCTAAGATTAGACGTCACGTTGGCGGCACAGCGACTTTTAAGACACGTTCGGTAATTAGTCAAGACCTCACGCACGGTTCAGGTCATTAGCATCACTCCGTGCTGAATGCTTGTTTCAAGCCGTGCAACACTTTTGATAAATCATGCTAAGTAGGTCACAGCAGAGCAGCAGGAAGTGGTTCAGAGGTATTCCCAGGCTGACGGCGTCTGTCAGATTCTTTTGTGATGTTGATGCATCACTTAGGGCGAATTAACGATGATTGCCACGCCGTGTTGATCCCAACGTAACGAGCAGCTCTTAGAAGTGTTTGTAGAGATGACGACCGCCGTACCACGACTGTTTCTGCTGCGGTACTTCAGACTGACGACGGTCAGCAACCGCCTCGTTAATACAGGTGTGTTCCTCGTTAATACAGGTGTATGCCTCGTTAATACAGGCGTGTGCCTCGTTAATACAGGCGTGTGCCTCGTTAATACAGGTGTGTGCCTCGTTAATACAGGTGTGTGCCTCGTTAATACAGGTGTATGCCTCGTTAATACAGGCGTGTGGCTCGTTAATACAGGTGTGTGCCTCGTTAATACAGGCGTGTGCCTCGTTAATACAGGCGTGTGCCTCGTTAATACAGGCGTGTGCCTCGTTAATACAGGCGTGTGCCTCGTTAATACAGGCGTGTGCCTCGTTAATACAGGTGTGTGCCTCGTGTAATATTGCTTATTTCTAATTCTAGTTGGCGGTAACGAAGTCAAGACAAAGAAGGATCTGTTTAATATAAATATAGTTTTATATGATTGTTTTTACATCGTTTTATTGTCTCCACTTCAGCGGCAGCAGAAACAATATTAGGACCTGTTATTACCTCCTGTTTGCTGCCCCGTGGCAAGTAAATAAGTGAAGCTGAGGATATGAAGTGAACGCTGCAGCGGAGTAATCGTGTTCTTTAATTTAATAACCGAGCCGTCCTCCAAATTCAGGTGCAGTGCACGTTTAAAATATAATAACGTTTAATCATCAATATGTTAAAGGTAGGAAGCAGGGAAGGAAACAGAAGGAGAGGAGAGTGTAGGAGACGAAAGGATGGGGAAGTAAAGGAGGAGGCAGGGAGAGAATGAGGTAGGGAGGTAAAAGAGGAGGTAGGAAAGGGAGGAAGTAGGGATGGTTGGGAAGGTAACAGGTAAAAGAGAATGAAGGAAAGAAGGAGGTAGAGAAGGAACAGTGAGCGTAGAAGAGGATAGCAGTCTGATTTAAAAAGCCCTGATACAAACACACCATCAGTACATCACAGCACTGCACTCCTGTAGAGAGTGTGTGTGTGTGTGTGTGTGTGTGTGTGTGTGTGTGTGTGTGTGTGTGTGTGTGTGTGTGTGTGTGTGTGTGCGCTCATCAGGCTGCATTCATCAGGCCTGTCAGGGCGGCGGTGCTGACGGAGGCTCGGCGGGCCAGGTGTCCCTGGTCCCTCACGGCCGTCCCATCCGTTACAGTCAGAGCTGAGAGAAATCTGGCCGTAAAATTAGAAACCGCGCACCCGGAAGAATCGGGGTCAACAGACTGTACGTTTATTTTGCTGAAGACGTGACCTGTGTAATATCTGATAAACGAAGCTTACAGTGAGATCAGGGGAGCTCCTTCCACATCACCACAGCAGAACTTCACAGCGCTGACTCAGCGAGTCGACCCGTGTCACTTTGTGTATTAAATATCAGACAGAGGATCAAACCTGACGTGATGTTTGGTCACCTGATCTTTAACGTCCGCTGGGCAGTGACTCAGAGCTCTACCAGATAATTAACAAGTCTACATATTCATTAAAATATTTGAATATGAAGAGGAGTACAGAAGGAAAGAATGGAAGGACAGAAGGAGTTAGAGAAGGAATGATGGGGCGGTAGGAAAGGAAAGGAGAAAGATGTAGAAAAGGAAAGGAGGAACAAATGAGGCAGCATCGAGAAGGTAGGGAGGTGAAGAGGAGAGACAGATGAATACAGGTATCAAAACACATTTCGTGCTTCGACATTTCAGTGATTATGTAACGTAGTCGGCGTTCAGTGGCAGCCATCTCAGGCTGATGAAGGACACAGTGCAGTTCGAAGTCCGCGGGACGAAGACCGTCGCCGGGGAAAAAAAACACACGCTAAAAACACAGAAAAGTGCTCAGAGCTGCCTGTCACGCGTCGCCATGGCAACAGAGAATGTAAATGAATTAAGTGTTGCAGTCGTTGTTGACTCTCTGTAATTTATTCATCCTTTCAACTCGGATTCAGAGCAAACAGCAGGTGAATTAAGTTTTAATATCTCTTCTTTGCCTCGGCTGCGTCGTGATTTGAGTAAAAACGCTGCGCTGTGTCTGTGAACGAAGACTCGCCGGGCCGGGTCGGACCGGGCCGGTGTCGATACTCATTCAGTTCTTCAGATTTCACCTTTGTGCAGGTTAAGAGAGCACGACGAGGAAGAAGAAAGCACCTCCGCAGGTTTAATAAACAACACGAGCAGGAATGTGATGAGTCTCGACTCCTCTCCTCGTCTCGCCATTGTCTCGCTCGTTATCATTTATCAGCGTGCGCCTCTGCTTCCAAGCCTTTGTATGATAGGCCGATATGTACCAAAAACAATCCCGCAGGAAACCCCAAACAATAGCTGGGAGAGCCATTTTTCCAGCCCCACACCCGAGCACACACACACACACCCACACACTCCCATCCCTCCCCTCGAGGGAGCTCCATCCCCGGGATCGCAGATCTCAGACTGTCGAGCGTGGAAGGCTTCGACCACCCCGAACAAGGTTATAGGAAGATAGAGAGGAAGGGAGGACGCGGGCTAAAAGGAGGGAAGGTTAATTTGCTCACAGAATTACGAGAACACGGGAAAAGATGTTGCGGATGACTGTACGAGAAATGAGCGTCGGAGTTAAGAGGGAGAAATGGGGTCATACAGGAGTCAAAGTTATTTTAAAATCGATGCTTGAAAGGTTAAAAGCACGTTCGACACATAATCCACCTGAATTTCTTCTTCTTCTTTCTCCGCATTTCTGGGAATTCTCTGTCACTGCTTCATCCTCAAGTTTTCATAATGTGATCCGATATCTCGTCTTTTCAACAAAAGCTACCAAACAAAAGAAAATAAGATGTCAAATGATGTTTTCCTAACGGCAGTATTGAGTGATTCTAATGTATAAACAGTCGGTAATGTTTCATGAGGTTAATGGATCACCATTAGTCAATTTTTAAACTAGCAAATTGACCTCACGATAGGTGAAAGTTAAAGCAGCGCTGTGTAGAAAATGGTATCACCCTCTGTACACCTAGCTCCTGTTCTGGCATGACACTGGCTGAAAGTCCGTACCAATCAAAGATATCAGCGTCGTGGTGGCGCCGTCCAATCGTTGTTGACATATTTCACTCTGAACCGAGGTTTTTTCGATTGACCAACCAACCGCCTTAGCCAACACTTGTGTTTATTTTCATGATGAAAACAGCCCTCAGTGTGCTGCGACTCCGAGATTTGACAGATCACAAGGGTACGGTGCAACGCGGCGCTGTGAAAACAGTTTTTGGGAGTTTGTTTTCAAGGACGTGAAGTGCTCAGAAACACAAACCCATCATCCTTTTCTTCTTCAGGACAGGATAGTTGTAAGTGTCAGCGAGGGGGAGAATTACAGTCTGATTGAGTGCACCTAAGTGCATCGGGAATCTCTGTACGTCCAAACTGAATACAGACATAGGAGAGGAGTATATTGTACGAGCGGTAGGGCAAAGGAAGGAGAAGATGGAGAGCGAGCCAGGCGGGGAGTAGACAGAGTGTTGGAGGAGTCATTAAGGACACGAGAGGAGGAGACGACGGGGACGGTCTGGTGAGGACACTGGTGAAAAGTGCTGATGGTGGCAGGACACGCCGCTTCTTTCCTTTGTGTGTGTGTGTGAGGTGGAAAGAGGAGGTAGATAACGGTGTACGACAACAAACGTTTGTGTTGTGTGAGTCGCCACCTCGCCGTCACCGTTGTCCCAGATAGCGAGACGGCCCATTTGTTTTACGGTGACGTCACCGGAGCGCGCTCATCATCGCTGCGCTCCGGAGGCAGGAGAGCGGACAGAGAGGGGGGTAAAACCAAAAGAAGAAGGATGTGTGAGACGTTCAGGAAAAAGGAGGTGAAATCTAAAGAAAGGAAATCTGCTGACTCAAGCAGCGGCCTGTCAGAGGGAGGAGGGAGGATGTTATTTGTGTTTATGTGTGTGTGTGAGGTCACCCTGACTCTAACAGGGGTCGCTCGTGATAATCACAAGTGCCCGGACGAACACTCGCATGTGCTTCCTATCAGCTGATGGTGTGGCGGACATAAAGATGAGTGTGGAGGCGTGTGTGTGTGAACGTGTGTGTGTGTTAGGGTGTTGCGGTGAATCTCTGCAGGGTTGTGTCAGTTGGTGTTGAACGTAACCGGCGTGACACAATCAGGAAATTACGTTTTTTTTATGAGTGACAGTAGCTGCAACCAACCAGCAACTCGTGTGTCAAAGCCAAAAACTGCAGTTCCTCAAACGTCCACTAGAGGCTGGCTGCAGAAGTGAGTCAGTCTCCATAAGTCCCCATGTTAGACAGCAGAAATAAACATGTTTACAGCCTGGTACAAAAAACAGTTTTGGTCTCTGTAGCTAATTTCCCCGTTCATGACAACTGTACTGAGGGTGAATTTATATACAACTCACCTGTTCACATTATATTAAGGCTTAAAGTGATGCAGGATTAAGAGCGCGGATGCTTTGATTGACAGGTAGGTGCCGTTACAGATGCTGCCAGGTAAATTCCTTAAATGCCGAGTCGCTCTGCGCCGCGTTCGCCGCTTGTAAAGAAATCCAGATCCCCGACAGGCCCTGCCACGCCTTGTTACTGCTGCTAAGCTATTACTGGACTGTCTCAGCTGTGCGGGGAGGGCTTTAATTACAAAACAAATTGGTAATGTGTCAGCAGATACTCCGGATCAATAACCCGAATCAGTATTGAAGACAAAAAAAGGTAACAAAAATAGATGCAGACATCCCCTGACTGGGAGAATCTCTATCGAGCTCGCTGTACCCTGCAAGTTTCTGGATGGCTGAGCCTGCTGAGCCCGGTAGCGCGCACACACACATACACTGCTTTCATGTATCGATCACACAGATGCAGCCAATTTACTTGAGTTGGAAGAACTTGTTTATCTGCCTGAAGGAGCACGAGGAAGTGTGTGTGGAGTGTGTCAGCTCATCACGGGCTCACCTGGAGTTTTTACGTTTTCAGATAAGATGTTAGGTAGGTCAGAGGGTTAGTCTGCGCGGGAACGTTCAGACAGGATGACAGAAACTGAAAAATATCGGCGACACCGGCTAAATTTGTGTTTTCCGCCACAAAATGAGTGATCGCGACGAGACGGCAACAGGACGAACAGATCGTGTCACGTCCTGGATGTTTTACGACACGACCTCGCCTTTCTTCGTATCATTAGACGCGATCGCAGACGTCCAGCTCCTCATTGGAAGCTTTGTTCTTCTACTTTTTATCCAGAAGTAACATCTGAGGTGAATCCACGTCAAAGGACGGTGCAAACATTAAAATAATGCTTCAGTTTCAGGGTCCTGGTGCAGACCGAATCCGACACTGCGGCGAAAGTGCAGTTTCCAGTCATTTACCTCGAGTTAGAATGTTTTAGCTACAGTGGAGAAGTCTATCAGTGTATCATCATTTTTTGTACCAGGTTGAAAACATGTTTATTTCTGCTTCAACATGGGGACTTATGGAGACTGACTCACTTCTGCAGCCAACCTCAAGTGGACGTTTGAGGAACTGCAGTTTTTTTAAGCACTTTTGGCATTGGCTTCACTTCACAACTACAGAGATCGCCACCAGACCTTCACCGACCACATCTACGTTTACTGCTCCCATCAAGCCACGTGGTGTGGTTGCATAAATCTTGACTTTATCCATCGAGGTTATCAATAAAGTTAATCTTCAAAATACAAAAACACTTAGCTCCGTCTTCACGCCTCTACGTTTATCAAAGAGCTCTCTGATAGCTTTGACCAAACAGAAACCACATTCCTGAATAAAGGAGTGTCGCCTCAGGAGTACGGGTGTGCCACAACACTCAGGTGTGTTTGGCCTGATAAAGCAGGTACTTCTATAACAAGCATTTTATTACTTGTTCATAAAGATCACATCTGGACTTCTCTTCATGTTAGTTTAACACCAGCTTTGGGACTAATGGGAGATTAAATGCAGTGAAACTGCTAATTGTATTGTTTAAAGTGCGATTGTATCGAGGGGTGGCAGCAGAAGAGCTAATTACAGTTGTACTAATTAAAGCTGGCACTTGAATGGAGAGCAGGGAGTACTTCGGGGAGGAAGTGTGAAAACGAGATTACCTCGTGACAGAAGCTAAAAACAAAATAAGACTGTTCAGTTTGTTGCCCTGCTCGACCTGACAGAGGTTTGAAACGTCGCAATTTCATGGAGCATCAGGAGTTTGCCCTCGAAACGCCATCGAGACACCGTCCTCGAGACGGCGGTACACAAAAACCAGCAGGTTTTAATCAATGACAGTGTAAAGAATGGGCACAGCATGAGTGGCGTTTGGAGCCGAAAATATGCAACCCTGGGCGCCACCACATTGGCCGCACTGCTTCTAAACTAAATATTGACAAAGACGTGGATCATCGTAGGACGTAAGGCGGGTTGAATGACGCCTTGTTGCCTGTAACAGCACCTACCTCTCAACTGAAGCATCCGTGCTCTTAATCCTGCATAACTTTAAGCCTTAATATAATGTGAACAGGTGAGTTGTATATAAATTCACCCTCAGTACAGTTGTCATGAACGGGGAAATTAGCTACAGAGACCAAAACTGTTTTTTGTACCAGGCTGTAAACATGTTTATTTCTGCTGTCTAACATGGGGACTTATGGAAACTGACTCACTTCTGGAACCAGCCTCGAGTGGATGTTTGAGGAACTGCAGGTTTTTTAAACGCCTCCATATTGGCTTCTCCCAGCAGGGAGGTTGCCATGGAAACGCTAGAGATCAAATCAAATCACCTCTGAAGTTGTTTATCTTTGATATGCCCATATATGGTAAATAGGGGGCGTGTCTCATGTGATGTCACACATTCTAGAGTCTTTGATCTCTGTCTCTATAAGTGCACCAACACTGCTACAGAAAACTCACCAGATTCAGAGATCAAGATTCAAGATCCCAGAGAAGGAAGACGACTCTTATCGATACAATGAACTCACCGATGAGCACCGATGAGCCTGCAGCTCCTTCTGCTTCTGACTGCGAGTCTCCAACCGAGACAGACAGTCAGAAGCAGCTTCGTCTGTTTGTCTCCATGCTGACCATAAGACTGTTGCACAAGTGTGACACTCTGCAGAGCCGTACCCGGGAGCGGTGGGCGGCCCACATGAAGACTCTGGTTAGCCAGACCATGGAGGGGCTCCCTGTGACGTCAAGCTTCAGCGCAGACGGTAAAGACGTCAAGAAGGTGTGCAAGGCCGTGCAGAAAGATCTGCAGAAGAAGTACGGCAGCAAAGGACTGGTGCAGGCTGCGATTCTGCTGGAGGATGCAGCCGCTGACGCCGTCATCGTCCAGTGTTTGCAGACTCACACCAGAGCTTTCATCGCTGAACAGGGGATGAAACGCTCTTCTCCTCGCCGTAGGCTGACTGTCACTGACATTTGTATTCTTGTGGTCACCACAGTCCTCTATCTTGCGTTATTTACGTTATGTGTGGTCTTAGGAACACTCTGATCACACTCACACCTTTTGGTTTTCTCCGGGTCGCTCCGGTTCGCCACCGTTTAATTTAACGGAAAAAAACAAACTGTACTTTTTTGACTTTCCATCTGGTCACGGTACATGTTTGTCGGGGTTTTTACTCCGGGTCGCTCCGGTTTTCCCCTCTCCATCAAATCGAGAAGAAAAAAAACTTTCAATCCAACCTTCAGTAAAAACGTTTGGATTAAAAAATTGTCAGACTTGATACCTTTTTTAATGTCTCCGTAACCTGTAACCAAGTTTACAGGCTTGGAGACATGTTGCCAGAATTTTACCGTAATAAATAAACGGTATAACCTTTTCCAGTTTTACAGTAAAACGACATTGGTACTGTTGATTTTTTTCATATTTAAGGACAATGTTTAATACCATATTTTAAAATGTCTGTAAATTTTTACGTGGAGAAACTGTCAAACCACGATCTTTTTAAAAATGCCTCATGAATTTAATTTTCAAAGGGACTGCAGATTTTGGCGTTCACTTCACAGCCGCGGAGGCCGCCTCTTGGATTGAATCAGCTGTAGCGTAGTATCTAATTAAGTTAACATTAACGCCAAAACCGGGCACGTTCTTGGTCACGCTACGACCACGAGGCTGTTTTGGGCCGTCGTCCACGTGACTTCAAACTTCAGAAGTGGTTCGCCCACGATACTTGCTTGGATTTTTCAGGCCTGTGCTTCTAAATATATAAATAATCTAAAAGTTACTTTGTTTCACTTCAGGCAGATTTTTTAATTTTTATTTTGAACATCAACCAAATTTTTTTCGCCGTTTGGTGTCTGACTTCCCGTCAACGTCCGTCTAAAATAGAAGAGTCGCGTATTCTTGACGGAGCCGAGCCGAGAGTCGCTTCTGGGACTCTTCCGAACTGAGTCAACTCGTCCTCCTGAAGTTTTTATATTTGACAGATATTTTCCGCCTGTTTCTGTCCTGTTGTATTATAATTCTCGCTCGTCAGTCACTTCAGATTTTTGTTGCAGCTCTGCTTCCATCCTATAATTGGACTAAAACATAATTCCATAACTGGTTTTAATGCTGGATGATGCGTGTCGACGTCGTAACTCTTTGCTTTGAAATCTGTACTAATACCAACCCTGTGTGTGTGTGTGTGTGTGTGTGTGTGTGTGTGTGTGTGTGCGTGTGCGTGTGTGTGTATACACGCATTAGTGTTTCTAATGATGACTCATGTTGCTCGGCTGCATCGTTGACCTCGCAGACACATTCATCCGACAGCAAGACACAATGCTCCCCGGAGAGCCGGAGCCCACACACTGTTAGCCTCGTCACCTTGTAGGCTAACACACACACACACACGCCGATACACTCACATAAATGTAGATGTGTTTCTTTAATCCGATCATTCTCCGCACCCACCCGGTGTTTTTTCTTTGTGACTCTTGTTTCCTTTCACACTTAGATTCAGGAGCTAAACGCTTGATTGCGTAAGAGGAGGAGGGATACTACGTAGGATAAAGAAGAAGGGGGGAGAATCCCAGGCAAGGATTTAAGCTGGTGGAAGTGTGTGTGTGTGTGTGTGTGTGCTGTATCTATCCACACGTCTGTTTCCTTGTGTGTGTTTCTCTGCTTGCATAAGAGCTGCTTTCATTCAACTCAGCCCGATCACGACTCATTCTTCTTGTGTGAGTCATCACCTTTTCAGTGCGACTCGGTTTGCAGTCTCTTTTTTTCTTCTTCTTCCTCCTTTGTGTGTGTTTGAGGTGGAAAGTAAAGTCGAGCAGCCAGAAATAAATTCCCATGTGGATTCAAAACATTAAAAAAAAGGTAATTTGGATCCAGGTTGTCTCCTTGAGCAATCCTTTAACCGCGATCGATAAATCCTCTGCTGGCGTCGGTTGTGTACACGTTGGCGGGTCCAAAGAGGGCAGAGCGGCAACAACTGTTTCAACATCCCAGATATCATGTAATGTAACGTCAGTGAGCTGCACACAGTGTGCGCACTCATGTTTACCAACCAGGCTGCTCTGTGATTTCTGATTTTTTTTTTTCATAGCGCAGAGAGGACAGATCTGAAGTCAGCGAGTACAGCTCGATTTCCAGATTACGTAATCCAGTGCCAGGAAGCAGTTTGGATTCAAAGAGTGAGAAAAGTTAGATTTAGCCTGTCCTTTGGTATCTGCCTGGATTTAGGGCCACGACAATTGTACATATGCCTACACACAAACAGGTGAAGGTTACCAGAGGGGTAAGGTTGGGATTACAGCCAGATGTTTCATGTTGGCGGTTCAGGTTTCACCCAGTGACAGCATAAAAAATGGACGGAGCATGAGCAGTTTCTGAAGTGCGGTTTTCAAGGCCAAAAATATGCAGCGCTGGATATGCTCGGCATCCGCCCGGCGTGTTTCTTTGTGACTTGGTTTCTTTTCACGCTTAGATCTCGAAGGCTGCGATCAGACAGAATCAGGCGTTCTGGTGAATCACCGCAGGGTTGCCTGGTGTGTCTGCGAATTAATCAGGAAATAACTTTTTATTTCTCTGATTAATCGTCTGTATCGAGGCCGGCGCTCCTTCAGTTTCATTCACTGTCTATGTCACTCAACCACGACTCGCTCTCTCTTCTTCGTGTCTCTATTTCGCAGCGTAAATTGTGAGTCAGCCTCAGATTTAGAAGCTGTTTGCATGAAATAAACAAAGCCAGAACACAACAGGTAGAGTATCAGAGTTTAGTCCATGAATCCACCTGGATAGTTTCAGTTTCAGAGACATTTCAGGCTGACTGTGGAGGTTTGACCACCTGATTGTCTGATTGGCGGCTGCAGCGTCACATCGGACTTCCTTTTGTCTAAAAGTTGGCTCTGGTTTAACCTGGCTCGCACTACTCCCAATGACATGAATGGAAAAGCCTGCAGCGCCTTATTCCGTCTGAATGCGCCCAAGAGGTGTTGGATGGGGGTTGAGGTCGTGACCATGTGCAGAATAGTCAAGTTCCTTCACACCAAACTGGGAAAACCTTTTCTCAGACTGCTGCCACAAAGTCAATCTACATATATCGACATATCTCCACTATTACTTTAAAACCTCAGAGTTTGTTTTAGCTTTAAGCTGCAGGAGAAAGCCCAGCCTGCTCATACATTCGAACGAGCGCAGTGTGGGCGAGGATACATTTTAAAAAATGCACGGTTGTTTGGCCACCACCTCCACAGCAACGGTACGCTTTCTTCATAATATTATGAACTTATTATCAGATAAGGCTTCAAACTCAAGGATCCGTTACTCAAAGTACATTTCCTGCACTGTAATTCATCATCTTACCTGTACCTGAAACAACATGCCCCAAAAAGTCCCAAACACTCGTGCATTTTAACCCCTTTTTTCCCCGCATTTCTTTGTCAAGGAGATCGTCCTCCAGCCACCATTTTCTGTTGAAATTCTTCAACAGTCGACAGAGCTCCAGCCTTGGCTTCCCCTCTACATAACCTGACTACATGATTGTGGAAAACAAAAAGAAAAGAAAGAAAGAAAACCACTTCAGGTCAGCGCTGAGGCTGTGGTGTTCGGTTACTACGGAAACCACCAACTTGTGCACTTTGGAGAGAAAGACGTAGAGAAACCGAGAGGGGAGGACGAGTAGCTCTATGTATAGCCATGTGAGAGAGAGGCAGGGATCTAAATGCATCAATAATACATGATGTTGTTCTCCGATATGCTAACATGAATTATTTGACGAGCCGAGTCGACCTGCTTCTCCGTCTCGCCCCTCTCAAAATCTGAATCTCCTCTCAGAGTCAGCCGTCTTTCCTTGAATAATCCAGAGCTCAGCAGGTTTCTGTTTCTTCCCCCCTTCATAGATTTTCCTCCTTTTTAACTGGATCCACGCGTTTTGTGTGAGTTCTCTCTGCCGCCTCTGCCTTCTCTGTTTGAGGCAGAGCGAGAGGCTCTCGTTAGATGGACTTTTGATGAGGAGTTGAGGCAGAGAAGGAGCTCCTTTTTTCATCTTTGACCCTCTCTTGTCTAAGTTTCTCTCTCCTCACCTGGCTTAATGTTTTACACACAGGCAGAAGCTAAAGTCATCACGTTATTCTCAATCTGCAAAAGAAATTTTACCCAAATACTTGAACTCAGTTAGCAGTTTTTATGGAAACGCAGCTATGAAAGGTTGCATCACGTTAGAGAAGCTTGATAGAAATGACTCCCTTGCCCTTGGGGCCAGAACTGGCTCACCAATGGGTCAACCCATTGTTGGCCGTCCACCAATGAGCTTGGTTATGCTCAAGGTTTCTGCCTGTTATAAGGAAGTCTTTCCTTGCCACCATCTCCAAAGGTTTGATCCTGGTGGGAATGATTTAGACCTACGGAAAGTATCTTGACATATTTTCGATTGAATGGTTCATTAATCGTAAAGGGAGAAAGTTTGGAGGTGTTGCAAACGTGGGTTGTATGTGGCCCATGAACGTTGAATGTTCTTCTTATCTCGTGAGCAACCTCCTAATAGTCCATTTTTTTTGGAGTTAATTGACTGCATGCATCCAGTGTTGCGTCATGCCCTCCTGTAACAGTCTGTCATCATGGTGGTCAGTGCCCAACAGTAATTGCGTAGGAAAAAGGTTCAACATGTTGGACCATGTTGGGGATGGAACAAGTCATGGACACGCTATGTTTCTATCGTTATAGCAAACTTACCCAAAGGCCTGGACTGTTTTAACCATCTTAGAACCCTAAAAATCAATGGTTAACCTTCTTGGGTCTGAATTTCTGTGCACAGATGGGAACTGAAAACCCGCATGTGACAGCATGAACAGAATTTTGTCCTCACAGCATGAAGCATAGCCGCGAAAAAGGACAAGAACAAAAATCTAAATCTTCAGGCCTTTTTTAAACAGTCCCAGAGCCGTTGGAAACGTGTCAGTGCAGCTGAATCCAACACACATGCCCGCAAGCATATTTGTGCTCACACACACACACTCAACCACACACACACATTCTTAGATGCTCCAACCAGCCAGTGAGGGCTGATTCTCTGCCAGGTCGGGAATTGGCAAACTGGCAAATCTCAGATCATTTTAAGTCAGATGGACAGGGAAGGCCTTAACGTTAAGATGCTTTTGGGAAGCCTGAGGCCGCCTCAGCTCCCAAAAAGTATGGACGATGTCCAAGACTTGTTCCAACTGCACTCTGTTATTCGTGCTGTGTGGAAGAGGAGATCGCAGAGATGTGACCAAATTCAAGTTCAAGTCTTTAAAAGACGGAGTCGTCTGCATAGTCTCAAGTCAGACTTTAAGTCAGATTTTAAGGAGTTGACTTGGCAACTGGTTACTGCAAATGAATCATATCTTATAAAATAAACAGACTTTGGACTACCCTAAACAAGACTACTCTTGTTCAAGTGGAATATCAGTTTAATTCTTTCGCAGTGGTTGCACCTGCAGATGTATATAGAAACCACCCAGGAGATACAGTAACTCAAACGGGTTCACGTCCAACGAAAGACCAGAAGGCCAAAAGTATTATCTGGAGTGTGTCTGGAAGTAATTTGTAGCAGATGTAGCATTATTTTCTTCCTCTAGATTTCAGCTAGCACTCGGCTTCATACATCTCTATCATGTGAAACGGCAACAATGTCTGAAAATCTATTTTAGACAGATAAACACTACAGCTGAGTGATAGCATCTTCTTACCAACAATGCAAGCAAACCTGTTACATAACCTGCCACCTAACTTTGCAAAGACCATCAGTCAGAAGACTGCATTCCTTTGAGACTCTTGAATACCAAACGTATGCCAAAGCGCTGTTTAAACAGCGTTAGCAGACAGTACATCAGACCTCAGAACTATTTCACTTAGTTTAGCTGCTCAAGGTTGAGTTAACGCCGTTTGCCACCCATGTCGAGTTGGAGTCTTTCCACATTCTGTACACGACGTACTTCCACTTAACTCCAAGGTCTTTGAAGTGTCACAGTTCAAAAGATAAAGTTTAATAAGAGATCGCATAAACACTTCTGAGACCGCCGAGGCTTGTTTTGTTTTTTACATACCAAGGCGTGACAGCTGCACCGTGATTCTCTTGCCATGCCCTGCTAGTCACCTCTAGCGTTGGTGACGAATTGGAAATCATGCCTGTAGGAGCCATTTCAACATGTTTAGCAGGTAGCACCAGGGTGATTTTATGTCATATAGGTGTAATTATATCGGTAGGACAGGTACAGCCAGGCACATGTGTGTCACACCACACCTACGCCTTTGTGGCACTTGTTGTGTATTGGAAACTGTTGAATCAATAATGGATCCTTGCTGTTGGAGACCACGAGTCTCATGAAATATATCAAATCTCTCTCCACTGAAGTGGCCACGTTAAGCCGAGTACGTCAATTCCTCTTAAGACAGTGTAAGAATGGACAGCGCCATCCGTGAGGCTACCCACAGGTTTCTGAAGGGCCATTGCGAGGGTGGTGCCACCATCTTGTCAGGTGTTGTCCCCCGGCTAATCTAAAATTGGATGGTTGGTGGAGCTGAGGTGGACTGGATGACTGCCTGGGTGCTCAGACAGAGGTTTCATCTAGTCCAAGTTGAGCTAGTCCAATTGGAGATTGACATTGGCTTCGTAGCCCACCTTCAAGTGGCTGTTCAAGGAATTGCAGGTTTTGGCACTTCCGCATTGGCTTCATTTCCCGGCCACCGAAGTTGCCGCTTCATCTAAAGTTGATTTATTTCTAGTTGCTGACTCAAATTCGGTTGCCCATCTCTGCCACCAGCACCTGCTCAGGGACCAAAGTCCTCCCAAAGGCCCCTGAATCTCCAGCTTTAGCCAGACAAAGTGAATTACTAAAGCTTTCCTCGTTATTAATACCTCAACATCAACAACAAATAAACTCTCAAAGGAGGAGAAACAAAGATGGAGGTTGCACTGGGTGCCTCCCAGGTGTGAGAGTATGTAGATGTATAAATCTGATTTGAGGTAGTGTTGGAAAGAGAGGAAACCGTGCCTGGAAAATGGGAAGTAAAATGACTTCCAGCACCTGCTCAGTGACATCAGATCTGTCAAAAACCAACAAGTAACTACAGTTGAGTTGGAAAGGAAACTGACAGAGGGATCAAGTTTTCTGTGCAGCAGTGGAAAAGTGTTCAAATACAAAACTGTGAACGACAAGGGCGACATGATTCATCACTTTCCAGACACTCAAACCTAGCTTTAGTCTTCATCTCATTAACATTTTGAAGGGGTCATTACGTAATAATTTATTATTGTATGCTGCCAATCTTCTGTTTCTTCCCAAAGGTTAATTAATTTTTTCTCTGACCGCTTCCTCTTGCCATTTGCCCTCCCTTGCAAGTTCTTTGTGTGCTGCTCACAAGGACTGGAGGAAAAAACAGCAGGAGAGAAGTTAATTTTTAAACATGGTCTGCCCAGCCTGAGGTGAAGAAAGCTACTGAGGTTAAACCATCTAAAGCAGCAGACGTGGCGGGTGTTAAATCCTCCTTTCTGAGCAAGAAACTCTGAGGTTTTCTGCTCTGTAGCCGACCTCTGACCTCTCTGCAGGAAGGAAATCAAACACAAAATGACGAAGCAGTTTCTAGAAACATAAAATCACGATTGAATCGCCACGATCGCCGTTTGACCGAGCATGTTTTCTCTCTCTCTCTCTTTCTTATCACAGCGTTTCATCCAGTACCTGGCATCCAGAAACACTCTGTTTAACCTGAACAACTTCCTGGATAAGGGAGCTCTGCAAGGTAAAGCACAGCGCAAACACTCATTATCTCAAAGTCGTGTGAAAATAACAGCATTCGGCTTTTTGTTTCAATTTGCTTGTAAAGAAGCAGATGGGCAGGATTTGCCTCAGAGGCCATTAACACCAAGAATGCTTAAAGCAATCAAGGGAAAGTATTTAAAAGTCAAAACTGGTACTTCGGGGTTGTTAATTACTTGATTTAAATGCATCTGGTGCCCTGCACATATACGGTTTAATGTATGTATGAAACAGTTCAAGTAAAGTTCAAGTTTAATTGTCACACGGTGCAATCGTACCGAAGCTTCCTGGTTTTATGGGACAAAAGGTAGAAATCATTCGTCACTGTGTCACATAACACACTCGGTATACTTCCTTCCTCCTCGTTTTCCGTCCCCAGGTTACGACATGTCAACCTTCATCAGACGATACAGCCGTTACCTGAACGAGAAGGCCATGTCCTACAGACTGGTGGCTGTGGATTTCACCAAGATGAAGAGGGGGTAAGAGAGGCCACACACACACACACACACACACACACACACACACACACATAAAATGACAACCCCACTCATCATTTTACACTCCTCTTGTCACGCAGCAGCAGGGTTTAGCTTTCGGCGCTGAAGCCAGAGCACCACAATAGACAGAAACTGACAAAATCTCTCATTGTGATGAAGGTATGCTGTATCTGTGACAGTAGAGGATTGTATCAACGTGTTCAAGACAACACATGAAATGTTGTATTTAGTTTCAGGAGTTTCCTGTTTGGCTGGCCACATGTGAGAGATACTGTCAGCAAGGTTAAACAAAGAAACAAGCTGCCCCAGTGTGAGAAAATACCCCTTTATATTTATTTATATCAAGCGTTAAGACTGAACAGACGTGAAACACATCATGGTTATGGTCCCCAGAGGATGAATCTTATATTCATTTTATCTTAGCACCAGAAGGTCAAAGTTTTATTCACAGCTGTGGTCCCAGGAGGATTGATCCTACATTACTTCTTAACTTAGCACCACAGGAAGGTTAATGTTTTATTCACATTCATGGTCCCAGGAGGATTGATCCTACATTATTTCTTATTTTTGCACCACCAGCAGGTCAAAGTTTTATTCAGTGTCAATGTCCCTAGTGGATTGACCATGACATTACTTTTTATATTAGCACCCCCAGAAGAATTACCGTCATTCATACACAGTCATGGTCCTCAGAGGACTGACCCTACATTGTTTTTTTTTTTATCTTAGCACTGGCAGAAAGTCAGAGCTTTATTCACTGTCATACTCCCCAGAGGATTGACCATATGTTACCTTTTTTATCTTAGCACCACAGGAAGGTCCAACTTTTATTCACGGTCCCAGTCCCCAGAGGATCGATTCTAAATTACTTATTATATTAGCCGCACCAGAAAGTTAAAGTTTTATTCACAGTCATGATCCTCAGAGGATTGACTGATGGTGTCAAATCAGGTGCAGATAACTTGTTGGAGGGTTCTTGTATGAACGTGACGGTGTCGTTTTATGAGGATCATTTCAACATCAGAAAGTCCAGCTGCTGTGCGACGACTCTGAATCCTTTATCGCGCCGAGCGACTCTCGTTATGTTTGAAAAATGTGTTTCGCCATTTGTTGTCGTCCTTTCACCTCAAGTCGGCGTTAAGTCGACTTTGCATTACTGAGAAAACGTTCATTTTTAGATATTTTGACATCATTTCTTCACTCCCCTTTTGTGTGTGTGTGTGTGTTTCTTAATTTGCATCGACATTTGCATACGAGTTTCTCTCACCAAGGTGCCCGATACAATTATGTGTTTGCTGTTTTGTCAGGATTGACGGTGTGATGCGTACCATGAACACAGAGAAGCTGATTAAGACGCTGCCCATCATTCAGAACCAGCTGGATGCTCTGCTGGATTTCCAGGTACTAAGCGTGTGTGTGTGTGTGTTTTTGTGCATGCTTGTTAAAGTTTAGGTCGATTCACTTTTCTAATCAAAATGTAAATTGAAACAACGATTTGCAAAGTTTGAAAAGTCTTTATCGATGGAGTGTAAGGAGCACATTATGGCAGCTGATTTTGAGTTTTAGTGTGTTGTGTGTGTGTGTGTGTGTGTGTGTGTGGAGGGGAAAGAGGGACTGGGTGGGGATTTGCAGAAATTGGTGGGTGCATTGTGGTTTGTGCCAGCAAGCTTCAAAGAATGATAAAAATGGATGGTGAAGTTTCTCATTGGAATGTGTGTGTGTGTGTGCACGTGTGTGTGTGTGTGTGTGTGTGTGTGTGTGTGTGTGTGTGTGTGTGTGTGTGGAGAGTTTCTGGTATTCGGTGAAAAAAAAAATCTTAGATATTTTCTTTTTTTAATGAAGATTTGGCAAGTTATGTTTTTCTCTTTTGTCTTTCTCTATAAAATAAATACATCTGTGTCTGTCTGTCTCTCTATATATATATCTCTATCTGACTCTATATATTTCTGTCTGTCTCTATATATGTATGTATGTATGTACCTATATATGTATGTATGTATGTAGTACTTATATATGTATATCTGTCTCTCTCTATAGGCCAACCCTAACGAGTTGACCAACGGAGTGATCAACTCAGCCTTCATGCTGCTCTTCAAAGACTCCATCAGGCTGTTTGCTGCTTACAATGAAGGGGTCATCAACCTATTGGGTAACACACACACACGCGCACACACACACACACACACACACACACACACACACACTGATAAACACAGCCTACTGACTGATACTCTCCTACAGACAAATGATGAGGTGTGAGTATAAGTACAGTTTGTTCTGCCTGTACAAACACACGATCATGTCTGGCAGATCTGTACACACACACACACACACACACACACACATATGCGCTCGCAGCCTGGTTGTCACGGCAGCAGAGAAGGTTTTGACAAGCTGTCGTGTAGCTGCTGTTTGTTTCCACTCGATCATGCACTGATTCTCCCTGCCTCCTTTCTCCCTTCCTCCCCCCTCTCCATCCCTTCCATAATCCCTTCCTTCCTTCCTTCCTTCCTTCCTTCCTCCCTTCCTTTCATCCTTCCCTTCTGTCTCTATAGAAAAATACTTTGACATGAAGAAGAACCAGTGCAAAGATGCTCTGGACATCTACAAGAAATTTCTTTACAGGATGACGAAGCTGTCAGAGTTCCTCAAAGTGGCCGAGGTATATTCACACACACACACACACACACACACACACACACGTGCGATTAAACAGCACACACACACACACACACACACACAGGGCTAACATTCTTACCCCAGCTCCCTCTTTCCCCCCTCCTCCTCATACTTTCTGTCTCCCTCTCGTCCTGACCACATCCCCTGATGACTTAAACACACTCCACGCTCCGGCTCCCGTACTCGACTACCTGACTTACCCTCGCTGCCCCACATTTGCTTCGCAGACACTTTGCACACATGCATACATACATACGCACCCAAAATAACCTCTAAGATGGAGGATGTGGTTAGGCGCTCCGTTAGGTCCCTCTCCCTCTGCTCCCCACACTCTTCCATCTAATCCTTTCTTCTCCCGCTCCCGTCCTGACAAAGACGGATACCCGTGTGGCTCCTCTTCGCCCAGTGCCCACAGATCATCCCTCTTTTTTTTATTTTCTCTCCCCTCTCCTGCCCTCTTCCTTTCCTTCTTTGTCTCAGCAGGCTGGAAAGCAGCAAACACTCCCTGCATTAATGCACATTCAAATAAACGCTTCTTTGTCTCTTATAATTAGATTTTTGGGAACAATGGTAGTTGCAGTGATGAGTTTCTCTGTTTTGTCGCACCACATGTCACAAACATGTGCCTGATATACACAACACAAGCCTGTGTGTTCTGTTACCACACTCTGTATATATCGTGTCCATAATTTAACAACTTCCTCACTAGATGTTGATGAACAGGCTGCTTCATGTGGCCTTTTAACTTTTTTACCGCCCACAGTGTAGGACTGCCTGAATATGAAAAGTTACCTGAACACGAAATACAGATTTTTATTCAGAGTCTCATTCTCAGAGTCCATCGGTGCCGCCCGGCTGGCCAAAGATTTTGATAAATCCTTGAAGAATTCATTGCAAAAGGTCAAATCCTCAAAAGTTTCCCGTTTGTTGTGTTGTTGTTATTGAGACGGAGCGTCGCCAGAAGCGTCCTTTGTTCCTGGACAATGCTCTTAATGGTGATCACAAACTCAAGCAGCTCTTTGAATACTTCACAAAGTGCTTATTCTGTCTTCATCGTACGGCTAAAATAAAATAATCCAACATGCAGACGTCCTTCAAACACAGCAGTGTGTCATCAGGTGTTAAATGTTGGAGTAGGTGCAGGTTTGTGTCACAGTATCAAAAAGCACTGGTGTTTATTAAGTAACGACGCCTCTGTTGCGTTCAAGTACGGCTGCTTTCGGTGCTCCCTTCACTGTCTGTGTCGCTCAACCACTGCTTGAACCATCGGACGCTGATTTAGAAGCTGGTACATGAGTCAGAACACAGCAGCAGGTCAATCGGGTTGGCTGATCCGATCACCTGATTGGCTGATTGTTGGCACTGCGTTTGCTCAACAACAACACCAGGACGCCAAAATGGAACTGAGCCGTTATTTCATTGTTTGCACCTTCCCTTTTTCTACTGTGACACAAATGTCAAAATGTCTCCCATGAAGCTGAAGTTTAATCACTGAATGCAGAAACTCGGACATGGATAAGAAACGATGGCACTGTTATCTAACTTAACAACTTCAGGACTTGATGTTCTTTATCTGTGGTCCTTTAAAAAAGGTCAACGTGTTCACACAAATATTATCTGTACGTTGGATTCTTGGCGTCTCTTTTCGGTGTTGTCACGTCATTAACGCATCAGTCGCCATGTGCACCCGCTCTCCTCTCATTGGTCCGACATATTTATCACTGTCCAATCATCATCAGTCACCCACTGTGAGGATTCAGATGTCGGAAACTTTTCCTTGTTTATTTCTGTTGTCGTTTTTATGTTGACGCTGCCACTGCATGAATTAATGATTCCCCTGTTTTTGTTTTTTTCCTCATCTTCTTTTATTTATCCAAACGGATCTTTCTTCTCCATTTTATCCCACCAACCTTTCTCCCCCCCTTTTTTATTTTGTTGATTTGGTTTTTTTGACGACAGCAAGTTGGAATAGATCAGGGTGACATCCCAGATCTCTCACAGGTCAGTGTACATCTCACCTTCCACTTCCTCTTCCTCTCTCTTTATGATCTTGCTCTCCTTTTCTACCTTCTCACCACATTTTCTGGCTTTCCTGTGGTTCCTCCGCTCAATCTGTGCTTCCATCCATCGACTCGTACCTTACTTCACCCCTACGTTTACCTGTGTTACCCCCCCCCTTCCTCACCCTTCTCTCCGTCACTCTTCACCCACTCATTTTTATTTCAAACAACCATCTCGTCTAACCTGATCTGAGGCAACTCCCCTCTGGTTTGATTGATTTCCTGCTTTTGTCTTTCACTTCTAAATGCTCGTTATAGATCCAACGACAGCAGGCTGAGGTGTGTTAACTTGGCCTGCTTTAACACTGCGGCATCAGCGGGCCCACTGCAGGTTTCATCACGTGGATCTGAAACCCCGAGCTCAGACCTTCATCTACAAATATATAGAACAATAATTGCAACAAGAAAAGAAGAAAAGGGCTTAAAAAAACCAGACGAGGGAATAGAGAACATGATTCCTGTTTCGTCAAGGATAAAGTTGCCTCTTTATCTCGCTGTGAAGTCAGAGGAATCCCTTTTCCTCCTAGTGGTTTATGGGAGGAGGTCATTTGTAGCTCTGTTTGTAGTCCCAGCTCTAGAATAACTCTTTTCTTCTAATGCAGTTTAATATATAACAACTTCTGACAGGTTTAGTGTTTAAGAAATGATTTAATTACAGACAGAAAATGTTTCATTGGCTGCAACTTTTTATTATTGCCTCTGGTGATCGGTTAATTGTTCGATCTGTAAAATGTGGCATAAATCAGGTCCAGTGTGTAAAATGTATTCGTTGGTGTATGATCACCTGAACATAAGAATTATATCTACAGCGAGAGCGGGTCCTCTTCTACGGAGTCCGCCATGTTGAACCGCCATTTTTCTACAGTAGCCCAGAGCGGACAAACCAAGATGGACTTTTGCTTTTTATGTGTAACACTGTACTGTGGAAAAATGGCGGTTTAACATGGCGGACTGATGATTAGTCAGGTTAATATACACGAATGAAAACACAAGTTAAGCTCATCATGTTCAATAAATTCCCTTAAATGTTACGAGCTGGACCTGCAACGTGGCCGTTTGCGGCTGTAGAGAATCCCTGTGTGGACAAACAGATCGTTCACTCATGGTAGAAAGACACAAACAAACAGAACGAGCAGGTTCACGAAGTCTGCTGGGTGGGAGACTCTTGAAGTCACGTGACTTCGGACCAAAGCATCATCGGGGCCGCAACGACGTAGAGCGACCAAGTTCCTGTTCGCCTCTATCCAACATGGAGATCAACATTTAATGCAGCTTCCTCATCACTGTAATTCACTTCTCCGCGTTTAAGCCTTAGCGCTGAGTTTAGGTTGCAGCCCTGATTAGGTGTCACACGGACGCAGCTCTTAACTTTTCAGAAAAGGCCGGAGGTTTAGCAGCATGTGGACTGACTGTGTGGGCGCTGAAGTCATAGTGAAAACTGCACACAGTTCGCTGTGGTTGTTAAACAGCCGTTTCTCTTCTCCCCTCCCGCCTGTCGCAGAAAACAAAAGGATCATACATTGTAGGTGGTGGGTTGCGTACTGTATTGCTTCCCCCCTCCGACCTGCTTAACCTCCCCGCATGAACATCACATTCGCTCGTACACTCTCAGGCATGCTCTTGTTTTCCCTTCCCAGTGTGTGCAGCGATACGCTGACGACTGAGTACAATATGTGCGTGTGTGTGTCGGCCTCAGGTGGATTGCTTGTAGCTCACACACACACACCAATCTGTGCACACACACACACACCGCTCTGGCACGACAAGCAAAAGGCCATGAAACCTCATGAATAGAAAATGAGGTTTCACCCCTCCGCCTTCCCCGTCTCACTCATTTAAATTCCACCCTCCTCCTTTATTTAGTTTATTTCATGCACAACATCATCGCTGCAACATGCATGCGCGGCGGAGGTTGTTTGTTTTGTAGCGAATTAGCCGAGCAGCTCTCTGTAATCTCTGTAAAATAACGAGGAGACGTGACGTGAGAGATTCTCCGTTTTCTGACGGTCCAAAGCATTCACGTCACGTCAGGACGGCGAGGAGGCGAGGAGACGCTCCGAGCTAATATTGACCGGGCACACACGAGGTCTTCTTTTCACCCGACAGCTAAAGATGGCCTCTCTCTTTCTCTCTTTTGTGCGAGTCACTGTTTCTTTAACAAACCAGGCAACAGTTTGGCAAAGAAGCCGCCGTGAAGCCAGCCGCAGAGTGCTCGCAGGCCAAAAAACACTCCCAAATGTGTGTGTGTGTGTGTGTGTGTGTGTGTGTGTGTGTTTGCCCTACTGACAGCACACTTTGCATTCTTGTGGACGGAGAGACAGACATGACGTTGTCATATTTTCTCAGTGGAAGAATTTCCTCCCCTCCCTCTCGCTCGAAGGGGAGCTGAACTCTTTAAGTTCAAGAAGAATGGCTGCCTCGCGTCTTTAAGCATTAACGAAGCGACCTAACGAGCGCAGACGACGACGTCACGTTACGTTTGCGCGAGCTGAGTGTTTTTCTGCCGTAGCGTAGCAACAATCCCCAAAGTAACCTGCTCGTGTCTCACTTGTCCTCCAACAGAAAAGCTCAAATTCACAACAACAAAGAGCGTTTTTAAAAAAGACTCCTGGCTTCACTCGTTTCCTTTTTTTTCCTGGACAAGTAATTAAAGGAAAGAGTGGTTTGATATCAATCCTCCAGCATCAAGTTGGAGGGACTCATTGTGCGAGTATGACGGGACCTCGCAGCGCGACGGACGCCGCGAGATAACCGAGACAAAAGAGGCTAAACGCAGCAGAAAGAGTTTGAATGAAAGAATGAATCGCTCTCTCCGTTTTCTGTGAAGTCGGGAGTTAAGAAAGAAAACAAAAAGTGGCATGACCTCTCCTCCGCTCTCCACCTTTCCCCCCCTCCTTCGCTCTCGCTCTTTGTTTTTCCAGCTTCCTCCTTTGTTCTCTCTCTCCTGCTTAACGGTGTGAGTGTTTGCTGCATGTTGCCATGGCTATTCTTGGCGCCTGATGCACTCTCGTTACCTTCCTGTGAGACCTAACTAACTCTGGGTGCTGCTGTTGTTGCTGTATGTGTTGGCGGCCGAGTCTTTGACTTGATTTACTGAAGTTCTTCTCCTCCCCTCCCGCCTCCTCCTCCTCCTCCTCCTCCTCCTCCTCCTCGTACTCAGGCCCCCAGCAGCCTCCTGGAGGCTTTGGAGCAGCATCTCGCCTCTCTCGAGGGCAAGAAGACGAAGGAACTAAATGCCGACACCAGGTTAGACATCTTCATTTCCTGACGTTTACATCAGGTTTTCTCCACACAAACACAAAAAAAAAACCCCACTTGAATTAAACGTGTCTTGCAGAGCGTCCACCCTCTCCAGCGCCGTCTCGTCTCTCTCCTCCACCGGCATGTCCTTCAGCCGCATGGACGAGAAGGAGAAGCAGCAGGCCTTGGAGGAGGAGCAGGCCCGACTTCAGGCTCTGAAGGTAACAGACTTCTTATATATCAAATCAGCTCCGAGTCCTCGGTGGGTCAGTGGCAGCAGAGCTAATAGATACTGAAGCTGAAGTCTGTGAGGGACACTCTCTTGGATTCAGGTCCTGTTTGCAGTTCATATGAAGTATCTGTTACGTTATCTTGTCTCCTTCTCACCTTCACCTGACGTTTTTCTTCAATTTCATCAGCATCAAGCGACTTCCCGCACAGTTGCTGCCCGTTCCTGTTCTTCATCGCCGACACAAAAACTGCTTTTCTTTTTTAATTTTTACACCGTGTAACCAGACAACATCTTCTCTCCCGCTGACGCAGCTAAACGCTGCTTCTGAGGTTACTGCCACTTACTGCAGCGGCCCAGGCTCGATTCTTGAGATCTCTCAAGTTGCTTAAACTGATTGTTGGATTCAAAGTCTGCGCTGCCTTTTTTTTGGGGATCTGTTTTAATGAACTTGTTAGTCTTAGTTCGTGCTGCTGTCTGTCTCGGCCAGGAGAAATTTTAAAATCAACGGGAACTCTTAAAAAACGTTGAACATGGTGGACTGTAGATACTAAAAGTCTTTTATTTTCAGGTCATTGAACATGAATGAAAACAGAGTTCTGATCTCTGCTGTCACATCCTGTAAATACATCCCCCTTAAATCCGACACACCGGACCTTTAACAGATTTTAACATTCATTCAGTCCACTATAAGTAATTCATAGTGTTTGTGCAGTCTGTATAACCCGCCCTGCCCGCACTGTTTGTACATCCACAAGTGACTACATTAAATTTTATTGCTTTATTGATTGATTTTTATCATTCTTGCTGTTTTATTGCTTATTTCTCGCGCTTATATTCCGCCTTCCTACATTTCCCGCTGGATCTTATTACTTTTCGCTGCTGCGATGATCTAATGTCTCCACAGGGATCGATACATTGGAGTCTTATCATGTGGGAGCATGTAGTGAGGAAATAACCACAGTTTGTTTGTGTGTGTGTTTTTTAAAATCAGAATATGTACCGAGTGAAGCAATTTACAGTACAACTGAAGGTGTGGATTTTAAAGCGAGGATTGTCCCGGCGGGAATGGAAACGCCGCCTCTCGCTGTGTCTTATTTTATTTAAACGTGTTCATTCACTCCACCTTTATTGTTGTTTGGACTTGGACAGATTAATAAACAGACTCTCCTGCTCCGTCTGCTGTACCGGCCCCGGCCTCGGCCCCGGCCCCGGCCCGACACTTCTTCATTCATATTCTGACAGCGTAGCGAGGAACAAATGGGAACTGCTGTTATTGTTTGGGCTAAGGCCCCAGCTGGACAGTAGCTGACTGTGAGAGTGTTTTCATACGAGTGTGTATGTGTGTGTCGAGTCCATACGGACACCAGAGTGCGAAGACAGCTGGACTCGAGTATTTGGACGACCCCTGCTCACCCCGACTCTCTCTCTCTCGCTCTGTTTCTTACTCTGTTATGTTCTCACCGACTTTATCTCCTCTCCTTTCTAACTAAACCCAAAGGTAATCAGTGGACCTTGGCAGAAACGGGGGCAACCAAGGGCACAAAGTAAACGGCGTGCTAAAATCCAATCAACCAGCGCGCACAAACAAACACACCAAGACACGCTGGCAGCACATACAGAGCCTAATCTGCCAGGATGTATACACACAGATCAGCAAAGCTCACAGAGATACTGGCTACACACACTGTATCGTCTCTGCTTAGCATGCACACACACCGAGCTGCCGTGCGCCTGTTTTGTAGCGGCACTACTCTTTTACTCAGTTACAATGTGCTGTAAGGCAGGACTCCCAGGGCCCGGAGCAAGAAATGTCAACACATTTCACACTTGACTTTTCTATTGCTCGGCTCGCCACCGAGACTCTCTGAGGCCTTCATCCTCAGCCGGAGTTCAGAACTCACCAAACGGCAAAGACGTTCAGACTCTTGAAGTTCTCCATCATTTGGAGTAGATGGAGCAATGGTGGATCTAAACACGGAGCATTGACTCGCTTGAAGGACGGCTCCAATGTATCAGAGAGTTTTGCAGTGTTATATAGGCGAGTTTCTTGCCGAAGACCGGTCCCGGGACTTGAACATGTTTGGTACACGTACAGGATTGGGAACCTCGAGATTGCGGACGTTCCGTTGAACCTTCACCTTCAGCGCGCACTCGGATTTGCAGCACCTCACCTCGCAAGTCTGAGGTTACGGTTCTCTCCCGGAAAACGGTGGACACTGCTCCTTCCGGGTTGCGAGCGAGTTGCTGCCCCAAGCGAAGGAGTTGGAGATATCTCTGTGTTTTGTGGAGATGGACCGGCGGTCGGTTGGTGTGGACCGGTCTTGTACAGGACCGTTGTGGGGAAGATGGAGCTGAACCTGAAGGCATAGCTCTTGATTTTCCAGTCTGTTTACGTTCCAACTCTCACCTATGATCATGAGCTTTGGGTTACGACCAAAATAATGAGATCGCGGACGAAATGAGCTTCCTGCCGTCTTCCAGGTGGCCGGGCTCATCCTTAGAGAGAGGATGAGGAAGTGTCCAGGTGCTGCTCCTTTGCTTCGAGAGGAGGTTCAGGCCTCCTGGGTGCGTTCCTTTTTGAAGGTGTTCCTGGCATAGCCAACTGGGAGGAGACCCTGGGGCAGACCCAGAACCTGCTGGAGGGACTACATAGCCCGTTGTTCGTTTGGAACACCTCAGGATCCCCCAGGAGGAGCTGGAATGCGTTGCTGGCGAGAAGAATGTCTGGAACGCCCTAAAAACCTGCTGAGATTGTGCTAAGGAAGCAACATACATGCACAGTCGTCACATCAAGCCTCTTATGTCTTAATCACAGCGAACTAAAAACAATACAAACCTACTTTTTATTTCGCTTTCGCTTAAGCAGTGTCTGGGTTTTGCTGATGTTTGTGTATCTGTCACCAGAGAGAACAATAGTCGGCATTTCAGCTGCACCTGGGTCTCAGCAGCACCGGGTCAGACGCTGCTTGAGGTTTTTTATCACAACAAAACAATGATGGAATGTTGGAGGTTTCGTTTTTTACTCACTGGAAACCAATTTAATTAGTCCTTAGTCCTTTAAACTAATCGTCTGTCATTATACTGTGTATGCTGAATCCCACAGCACCAGGCAACCTTGGCAGGCAAAACCAAGCAATAAACTGACTTTGGAAAATTCAGCTGGACCCAGGCCCGGTTTTAGTCTTAAATCTAAAGCCAGTAACTATCTGAATGTCACCAAAGCACACAGATTTAAACTTCTCCTCGAGTATAAGATGAGATGCTCAAGGATGTCCAAACAACGTGACTCAAAGCAACGTTCCAAGAGGGCAGCGTTATAATTTTGTGTGTGTGAAGTGTTTGTGCATGCGCTTGTTAGTCATTGTTCCAAGATTTGACTTACTGGAAATTCGCTTCCAAAACGGAGGGGAAATGACTGTTTAACCGCCGTCTTCCTGATCACATTGTGGTGTTGTTGCGTCTTCCAGGACCAGCGCCTGAAGGAGATCAGCATGCAGACTCCTCCGCCCAGCGGCCAGTCGATAGGCGGCGCCAACAACAACAACCACATCACACAAACTCCGGAGTTGTTCACCTCCGCGCTGTCCACCAACAGGTGCGTGCACGCATGAACACAACAGGTGGAGTCGCCAGGTGTGCTTGGACATGAATTTGCATACATTTGCTTTGTTTACGTATTTCACCTACTCGCTCTAAGAAGTTTAGGAGAAACGCAACATGCCGTAAATCTGAGCTGCAAAACAGACGCGACAAAGTTTAATTTGGTTTGTGTCTGACGGTTTAAGCCGTGGTTGAGTGACACAGGCAGTGAATGAGAGCGAGCGAGCGAGCGGCGGCATCGATGAAGCGGGCTAATCCGCGAAATAAAAAGTTAAAACAACGCAAACAAAACTTGAATGGATTCAACGACTGTCGCCTTTTCAAGTCACAGTGCATTTAAGAACTCTGCAGTCTGTTTGCAGGCCGCTTCACCTCGACGAAACAAATCCTCGCATCGCGCCTCCGACTGATTCCAGCTGTAATAGAGTTACTAAGCGAGGCTTTTTATTCTTGGTAATCGGCGCTGAATTTATACTCAACGTGCACACGGTACTACTCGCTGGGAATTTACGGCTCCTAACTGTTTTATTGCTCCGTGAGAGTTTTTACAGCCCTTCAGAGAGCGAGGATTAATCTTTATCTGTGACAAACGAACATTTTTAGTGGTGACTTTAGCTATTTATGCGCGATTGATTAAATATTAATGCTCTGTCTCCATCTGTCTCTCTATAACTCTCTGTTTTGTTTCTAACTTCTTCTCCTTCCTACCTCTTTGTCTTCCCCCATCATTATCCCTCCTTCTCGCCTCCACAGTGTGCCCAATCTGAACAGTGACCTGTTTGATCTTCAGCCGGCCTTCATCCCCGCCGTGCAGAGCAATCCTTCAATCTCCACCGCCAGCAGTGCCTGGGGAGGTAACGCTACCTGCATTTACCTGCGTTTACACACACACACACACACACACACACACATATGTGAGCAGCAGGGATGCACAGATAAAGATGTACACAAACGTCTTCTCCCCCTGGCTGCTCGTTCTCATGTCTCCCCGTCCATCTGTCGAGCGGTTCGTCTGTCTTTTTATGCAAACCCATCCATCCAAACTCAGCCCCCTTTTTTCTCCGTGAACTAATGTTGCATGAACCAGCCGGTGTCTCTTTCACAGAGAGAGACAGTTAAACACGTTTTTTTTTTGTTTTGCTCTGTAAATACTCTCTGTGTATCTCCAGTAACCGTGTGTTGACAACCCCCGAGCAGCTCAATAATAAAGCAGTCCGAGTGAAATGTCAGCTGAGATTCAACCCACCAACATCTCCACCGGTTTCTTGTTTGTCGGCGTGGAAAATGTTGCTGCAGCAGAAATGCTGAACAACAACAACAGCACTCACTTTCACATATTACAGTACACCACCACCACCACCACCACCCCTCCTCCTCCTCCTCCCCTCCACCTCCTCCTCGCTCTCTGTTTCTGACATTTCAGCCCAAAATCAGCTCGCTCGAATCAAAAAAAAAAAGTAGCACAAAGATGCATCTGGAAGCGCTGTTAGTGCTGGAGTATTACAGGCTCTATGACAGAGGATTAAACCGAAGCCATTTATACAGAGTTTGGCCAGACTTCAGAGTCGGATATCAGTGGCTCTGACACTGGAGCTGAGATAACTACCCTCTCTGTGTTTCTCTCAAAAAATAACACAAAGGATTCTTATTTCAGCAAACGTCTGAGACTGTATACGAAGGACACGCTGAGAACGAGAGGAACAGTTTGATATTTTTGTTTTCTGGCCCAGAGTTAGATGAGAAAATTGACACGAGATTCGCATCTATGTGTTAAATAGCAGCCATTAGCCTAGCTTAGCACAAAGACTGGAAACAGGGTGAAACAGCTAGCCTGGCTCTTTACCAATCCACCGACCAGAAAGCTCTCTAATTAACACGTTATATGATTGTTTGTTTGTCTAATCAGCACCAAAGCCAACACCGTAATTTCCAGTTTTACCAGCGGGGGTTTGGTCCAAGATGTACTTCTCTGCTCTGCCAGGCAGCATCCTGCAGGGACATCAGGAAGTTACTGCGCTTTGCCAGGAAATAGTTTGGTACACAACCTCGCCCCATAAAATGGCAAAGTACCAGATAAAACGTGTTAATTAGCGAGCTTTAGAGGTGGATTTTGTTACAGTTTGGACCACTGACAGTATAAATATGGACGTTGTATCTATGACGTCACCCGGAGATTTCTGAAGGGTGTGGAGGCTACCGCCATGTTGGCGAGCTGAATGAAGCCTGGATGCTCAACAAAACCATTTACCTGTCAATCAAAGCGTCCATGTTGTTATTCATTCATAACTTTAAGCCTTAATATAATGTGAACAGGTGAGTTGTATATAAATTCACCCTCAGTACAGTTGTCATGAACGGGGAAATTAGCTATAGAGACCAAAACAGTTTTTTGTACCAGGCTGTAAACATGTTTATTTCTGCTGTCTAACATGGGGACTGACTCACTTCTGCAGCCAGCCTCAAGTGGACGTTTGAGGAACTGCAGGCTTGTTGTTTTTTTGCCACTTCACCTCACAGCTCCAAAGGTTGCCATTTGGTTTGGACGGAGCCAGTCTAGCTGTTTCATCCTATTTCTAGTCTATGCTAAGCTAAGCTTAGCTCAGGTGATTAAAAACTAATAAAAACATAGTTATGAGTCTTCTGTAAATAGAGTCCCCTAAATCTTACACACTGGACCTTTAAGTTTGCTGAACAGTAGCATCATGTTTATTCATAGACGCCGCGGTGTACTTGTTCGTCGCTCATCGTTTCCTTGACTCCACAAAGACGACCCGCTCTCTGAGGCGTCGAGCCTTTAATCCCCAGCAGGGACGTGGATGGAGACAAAAAAAACAACAAAAGGTGCATCAGTGGATTTCCTCGTGCACGGGCTTAACTCTCCTCTGAAAGCCTGACATTCCCAACAGCCCGACTGAATCCCAAGTTACTACGCAACGACAATGGCGACGGACGCTGGGGATTGTAACGTCCATGCCTCCTAATCTAATGGGATTAGTTCAGTAGGAAGGTGGTGGAATCCTTACTAGAGCAGAGCATATATCCACAGTTATGAAATAGATATGTCAGATGAAGCTCGTCCTCGTGCAGTTTGAGCTTCCAAACAGGATTTTTAATCGGTCATATTTAACTACATCCCCCAGGAATGGAGAGCCAGCCTCTGCAGCAGCCGGCCGCAGCCATGACTGTAGATTTCGATGCTGTGTTTGGGAATAAAGCCACGCCCAGTAACAACGGCCCACAACCTGCAGCCGGTAAAAGCCCGCTCTGTCTGTCCAGACGGAGCCAGACTGAAAACTAAAACTTTTTTTTTGGCTTTGCTGGCAGCATTTGAACTAACCCTTCGACCAGTTCCAGCAGTCTGTGGTTGTTCCTGCCACTGGGGTTGGGTGTTTGTCTGTTGTTTGAATTCTTTCATATGGTCTCTAACATTCGTAATAACTCAAAATCACAGTCCAGAGATGGGCGGATCAGTTAACATTTGATTTTCAAGTCTAAATCGTAAGACCCTAGAAACTAGCAGATCTTCAGTCGATAATCTGGATTCAAGCCGTTCAAGTTCAGAAAGAGTTAACCCTTAAAAGGCTCAGCTCATCTGCATCCCCTTTATTTATAATCTTTAATTATATTTGATCGACGTCACAAAAATGATCAGATTTTGATTCAGACGTCGCTAAATTCTGATTAATTGTGCATAAAATAGTGAGAAAACGGCACAAAATTGACTCCTGTGAAATGGCAGATAAATGTGGCAATGGAAAGCCAGCCAGTTCAAATATACACGACTTCCAATGCGACGGACGTCAACACAACAAAAATACATAAAAATGTTGTTAACCTGTAACGACACAAACAAATCATGTTCACAACACATTAATGATGCGTTAACGACAAGTTAACGATACACGAATGACATGTTAACGTCATCTTAACGAGGATGCGTTAAGAACATGTTGATGCACAAAGAACAGTCTAATAAAACATTAAGGGCGTGTTAACGACACATTAACGACATCGTTAAGAGCACGTTAAGCATGTTAGGGAATGTTATCGACACGCAAAAGACACACATGAAAACAGCACATGAAGAAAGAGAGTTAACACGTTGTCGAGGTGTTGAATGTCGTGTATATTTGAACTGGCAGGCTTTTATCTGTCCACTGCTGCTTGAGAAAAATTGGTCTTCAGGGCCTCTTACTGATGATTACTCACCAGTTTTGTTTCTTTTGACTGAGCCAAAAAGTTAACTGATCCCAGAATCTCGCCTTTCTTTGTGGGTTCCTACACAGGTCTACAAATATGATTAATTTGACGTTTGTCCAGATGATGAAGTGATAGAAAATTAGTTAAATCACTAATTTATGTTTTTAAATGGCAACCAAATTCTTCAAATTCAGTGAAAGAAAATAATCCTTGAAAGGAGTAGATCGATGAGTAGGAACCCTCCCTCCTTGAGCTTCTCTTGTTGTGGTTTTCCCGCCTGTTATGATAACAGCTTTGGACTGATGGTTCTTAAGTGTTGCAGGTCTGAGACTTTGGCTCCGAGCCCTCTTATTAAGCTTACTTTCTTTTAACCTCTCAGCAACTGACACAATCAATCTCAGCTGCTTCTCAACCTCTTTTTCTGGTCCCACGGTGCTCCTGTCTGTAAAGCATATCATTTTTAAAGGCACGGTGAGTTATCGACGGCTCCAGAGAAGGCAGGGCAGATAAGAGTGACTCCCTGTAGAGGTCATCTGAAGACTGTTTTCACCATTAAAGGGAGAAAGAGTAAGAGCTTAGAGGAAGTTACAGGATGGGTGTTTGACTTTTAAAAGATAATTCTCACTAAACTGTATGAAAACACTCAAATCTCACTAAAGTCTTCGTAGCCAAAGCCTCGTAGACGTCACGAAAAAACTATTTGTTGTTGCCGTTTTGTTTCTAGGAAGTCATTGAGCCTTTACATCTTCAGTTTGACCTAACGGACTCGAGGCTTGAGTGCAACGTATTCATTCTTGGCAAAGTCACACTCAGAGGGAGTGCTGTTATGTTGAATATCAGCACGGCTGTGATCCGAGGTTGATTATAGCCGTGCTGATATTCGGTATAACAGCACTCCCTCCAGCTGGGAAGAGTTTTACAAGCCTCATTTATTGGTTAACAGTAAAAAGTGAGTTTGTTTATTTATTTAATCGTTTATTTGCCTCCACAAACTGGACCGGCACCGAACTGTTGGTGGAAATATCGTGATCTCCATGGCGGTGCTTTTTCGTGGCTGTTGAATGATTAAATCCTCTCCGTGAGCATTAGTTAGCATTTGTACAGCTGTAGCGTTGCTTCTTCAAACATTTGCCAGGATAAAGCTGCTTCCTCTCTGTCTTCCAAACGTTTATCACGAGTCCAGAGCGCTCCTGTGATCCTGTCCAGGGTTTGCTGCTGGTTTTCTGGCTCGCTCTAATCTCGTTTCCCCGTCCGTCTCAGAAGTAACAGTTGGAGGCTTGTGGCTGCGGCGTGTGCAGCCCGATTCTGGCTTCGGCCGTATAACTTCCTTCTATTAATAGTGCTCGCGTTGAAGCTGCCACTACAACTACTAATACGCCATCTGGGCTACTGGCAGCATCTCACAGAAGAATCCCATTTGTGTGTGTGTCTACGTGTCTCTAACATGTCCATGTATTTGTGTCTGTGTGTGTCCACGTCTGCTCGTCGTCTGTCTGCTTCGACTCGTATGTTTTGTTTGTTGTTGTTCACACTCTTCCCGCCGTCCTCCCTCTCCTCCTCCTCCATTTATTTCATCTCTCTCTCTGTATCTGCCTCATCGTCTCCCCATCACACTTCACAAGGCAAGAATCACCCAGGCAACTCCTTTCCATCTGCTCTCCTCCTCCCTCTGTCTCTTCTGCAGAGTCTGTAGTTTATCTGCATTTTTTTGTCCCCTTTTACTGACCTATCTTACTGTACTGTCCTTTTTATATCTCATAATTCATGTGAATCTTGCTGCTCCATAACGTGTTCCTAATTTCTCATCGTTCGTAACTGTTGTCCTTTTATATCCGTTTGAGCGCTCCACTGTGGAGTTACCTTTTTATGTCTTAATTCAGCTGTTGACTTTTAAGGGTACATTCAGACAGAAGCTGTGGAAAAGGCAGGTTTTTTTCCCCCATTCACTTTAAACGGGGGATGGTGCGTTTTGTCCAATCAGACGATCAAACCTCCCCAAAGAAGTTTAATTTGGTTTGCGTCTGATAGGTTGAGCGACCTAGACGGTGAATGAAAGTGAGGGAGCGCCGGCGTCGATAAAGCCGGTTAATCAGTGAAATAAATAGTTATTTTTTTTGATTATATTACAGCAGTAACATTCAACACAAATAAACACACCACCGAAAGGCCTGATCCTTTCTGAATGAACCCTTAAAAATCTGTTTTATGCCTCTTTCAAACATATTGTTACACAAACGTCAGACCTTGTGAGACTTCCAGTTGAATGCCGCGTAAAGACTGCAGCAGCAAAAGGTTAAACACAGAGAGAGAAATTAAATACAGTTATCAGGCTGCTGTTAATTAAGAGCATGATCAGAGTTATCAGTCACTTATCGTCTTTTATGCATAACAGAAGGGTTGTGCTCGAAATAAGACTTATTATATATCAGGAACAATGCTGTTTTTTTGAGAAACCAAGGAAGATTTTTGAGTAGTTAATCTGCCAACATTGTACTGGATATTTACCGTAACAGTAGATTATTGAACGGTATGATCATGTTAAATTATCGAGATTTAAAACCCAGAGCACTCGTGCAGGGATTGTCTCTTTCCGTAAAAGATCTTTTTAACAGCCACGTTACGTGTTTTATGTCCATAAAGGTCTTCAGATAATCCGACATTTCACATTTAGTGGTAAGTAGCAGATTTCGGTCTCAGAATTGAACCCTCGACACGGATTTACTTCCCTCCTTCCCTTTTATCTTAAACTCTATTGACTGTCAAATCCTCTGCTGAAACACCTAAACTAACGCTGATAGCATTATCCCCCCGGCTCAATACGACGCTCTCAGTCCTCGCCTCATCACCTCCTCCATCTCCTCCTCTGTTTTCTCCTCCTTCTCCTCCTCCTTATCTTGTATTGCTCTCTCTCTGTTCAATTTAATTCAGCTGGCTTTTTACTGACAGGTTGGTTTAAGAAACAAAAAATCAGCCACACTGCCAAAGTGTTTCATCACAGTGACAACAATAATGGAAATGCCGAGAACGGGAGAGAAATTAGAGTCGAATTTAAAAGCTGGCGGACGACACTCGGTTCACTTTCTTTAACTTTCTTCTTCTTCTTCGTCTCCGCATGCTTCTCCTCCCCCTCTCATCTGCTCAGCTAGCAGGAAAAGTGTTTTCTGAATCTCTTGTGTCAGCACCACTGTCAGACCGACACACCGCTTCCTAACTAAATATTATTCCTCCCTCTGTTTTTTTTCCCACCATCAGCTGCCTCTCTTCTCTTTTTTTCCCTTCCTCGTCCTCCTCTCTATTTTGCACGTTTACAACATCCGTCTTGCATTCACATCCCTCTACGGCTTGCCTTTTCTCCCGTCTTTGCTTTATTTCTCTTGGTATCGATGATTTTTGAACGCATAAATGTACAAAAAGTTGCACTCATACATAAAATTATCTTAAAAATCTATAATTTATGCATTGATTGAACGTGTTCCTAATTTCTCATTATTCGTAACTGTGGTAGTTACCTTTTTATATCTTAATTCAGCTGTTTCAGTTGATTTTTAAGGGTACATTCAGACATGCTGTGGAAAAAGCAATTTTTTTCCATTCATTTGAACGGGGGTAGTGCGTTTCATCAATGCGACGCCCACAAAGAAGTTTAATTTAGTTTGTGTCCGATGGTTTGAGCAGTGGGTTGAGCGACCGAGACGGTGAATGAGAGCGAGGGAGCGCCGGCATCGATAAATCCGGATAATCAGTGAATTAAAGTTATTTTTTGATTGTTTCACAGCCGTCACACCATCCAAACGCCTGATCGTGTCTGAATGTACCTCCCCCGCTTTGTTTCTCTTGGTATCGGATGATTTTTTAACCCCTAAATGTTCAAAAACGCAACACAAAAGGGTTAAAGTTGCACTCATACATAAAACTATCTTAAAAATCTATAATTTATGCATCGATTTCTGCTTTTAACTCCCTTTTTTTTTTTGCTACCGACTTCTTACACATACCGAGCCATTAGGTGCCCGAGTGCTGACATGGAAAGTTGTTAACAACACAGGAAATTACTCTGTCATTTGCACCTACCGGCCGTGGAAAAAGCACCATCAGTTTTCTCTCTCACACACACACGCACGCATGTTAAAAACTAATCACTGTTCAGAGTCGGGAGTGTATACATGACGGCCGCGAACAGATAAATCAATCATCTGGAACGAGCGCTGCGAGCTACTGAGTCAGGGATTACAGGCTCGCTGCTGATAGAATGAGGCTGCTGCATGACGGAGTGTATCTGCTTTAAACGGAAATCTCTTGACCGTGTAGGTAAACGCTAAAAATAGCGCAGGATGAATTCAATTAACAGCGAGACTTAGCGGTGAGATTGAGGTTCACATTAAGGACGTACTGAGTACAGCCTCATGAACTTTGCTGGGAATGCTTTGCTGTTGCTGTTGCTATGATACTGTGAAGGTGTTCAGTGATTTTCTTGGTTCAGTCACCGATAGATGTTCGCACTTCGTTGCTTTTCTCGCGTACTAACCTCTATTTGTCCGTTTCTGTCTGTATGTTTTTGTTACGGCCTGTCCAAAAAATGTAGTTTACATGCGTGAGTTGGCTTCCCCTTCAGGTTTTGATGTTCTCGGAGACCTGTTGAAGCCAACGATTCCCACGCACACTGCACCACCTCCTCCTCCACCACCTCAAATGGCCATCCATCCCGGAGGAAAGCTGCTAGCCAACGACCTCGACTCTTCTCTGGCCAACCTCATGGGCAGTGAGTGTTCGGATACATACGGTTTAAACCTGATCTACATATCTGAATGTCGCAGACTAGTGGAAAGATTATCCGAGAGACCAAACATGAAGTAAAATGAGAGAGAAAAGCGTTGTCCATCGATTCACTCGGTGTCTCTGTGGTTTTCTTCCTCCTCAGATCTGCAGTTTGGTGGGACCCCAGCCAAGAAGTAAGTGTGTTGAGTTGTGATGATACCTTTGTGTTGCGCTCGCCTCCTCGTTATACGCTATCTCTACCGTTGCCAGCAATTCCTGCCTGCAGTCTGCCAGCCAATGACGTTTATTACTTTAAAGTCAGATTTATTATCAAGTATTCAGTAGCTTTTAACTGATCAGCGTTGTAAGAAAGTAAAGGAAAGATTTACATTCATGTTTCTACTTTGTTGTCGTGTAACGTGACACTCTGTCGTGTCGCGTAACGTGACACCCTGTCGCGTAACGTGACACCCTGTCGCGTAACGTGACACCCTGTCGCGTAACGTGACACCCTGATGTGTAACGTGACACCCTGTCGCGTAACGTGACACCTTATGTGACGAGCTTTGTCTTCCGGAGCTGACTCGGGTTTATAAACTCTCTGTTGTCTTGCAAGTCGTCGTGGTTATACATTGGCCTGACGGTGTGTGCTTGTTTCGTTGCCCTGCTTGTCCCTCTCCAGGCCAGATATGCATTGGAGCCAGCCCGGAGAGAAGAAGCTGACGGGGGGACAGAACTGGCAGAATAAGACCATGTCGACCACGCAGTGGGGCCCGGCGCCCATGGCTCCTCAGCCCATGCCTGTACAACACGTGGTAAGGAGGCGGTGACTAAGTGTGTCTGAAATCACTCTAAAGGGTGATTCAGGATTAATAAAACGTCGTATCTATCTGTAATTATAACATTTAATCAACCATATTGATAACATAACGATCGAAGCAAGTAAGAAGTCTTAATTCGCTGAAGCGTCCTGGAAACATCTTGAAGTGTTTCAGAGGTTGTTTAAAGTTTTTTTAACGTGTTCTGGATTCACGTCGCATTGGTTTAAAAGAATAGTTTGTCATTTTGGGATTCACGTCTGTCCGATAAATGTTGGTTCTATAGCTTAGCATAAAACTGAGCAACAGCTAAACTTGGCTCTGTGCAAAATCTACCTCCATTAACATGTCATCTTGTACAAAAACTAATGTGTAAAAATAACAACTTTAACTGGGATGTTTGACTGTTTCTTGGCTCCAAATAGCAGCTAGTTAGCTTAGCTTAGCATCAAGTATAAACCTAACAAAATCCACCCACCAACGCCTCTAATTAACAAGAACTGAAGTACGTATTTACCATGGGTGCTGGACTAATTCTTGGCTACATATAGCAGTCATTTAGTTTAGCTTAGCATCAAGACTTGAAACCAGCTAGCTTGGCTCTGTATAGAAGTAACAAAATCCACCTTTTAATAAACTTGTCAATCCATAAACATTTCTGCCATGAGTGCTGGACTAATTAGCTACAGATAGCAGCTGCTTAGCTTAGCATCGGCATGCAGAAGGCAGAAACTACCCACTGCTGCCCAGCACATTTCCCCAAAGTGTCAAACTTTTCCTTTAACAGTGAAAAATCTGTGTAGCTGCTCAGAACTTGAATGAAACTTGCAGACTAAAACAGTTCCAGTCTGCACACTGACTGATGTACTGATGTAGTCTTGGTGCAGTGTATATATCTGGCCGCCTGTGCATGCTCTGTGTGTGTTTGTGTGCTGATCTTGGCAGCTCCTGATTGTCCTCCTGATCTCCGGACAGCAATTTCTGGCTGACGAGGACAAACTGTCACTAACCCTCCGCTTCCTCTCTTTCCTCCCCCCTTTTTCTTTTTTTTTTTGTATCTATCTCTTCTCGCTCTCGCTCTCCCGTTGGTCCCTTCCATCTGTCTTCCCCCTCGCCGTCTCCCCCCTTCACCCCTGCTGTCATTCTCTCTCATCTCTCCTTTCCTGTCCCGCTCATCCTCTCCATACGTTTCTTCTGTTTTTGCACCGTCATCCACTCGTCTTCCTTCCCTCCCTCGTTTCGTCGCTCGTGTTCTGTTTTATCGCGTTTTTTTTTTTGCGTTGTCATCCGCTCGACATCTGAATTTTGACCTCTCTTTCTGTTTTATTTCCCTTCACTTGTTTCTGTTGGTCGTCCGTATCTGCCTACCTTGTGGTTCTTTATCTTATTTTGCTCCCTTCTTTCATCATCTCTTCGTTTTCTCGGATTCCTCCCGTTCACCCTCACGCTGTCACTTTCTCTCATCCTCAAACCTCTCCTGTTTTCCTCTCTGTCATCTTTGTCTGTTTCTATCCATCGCCTCCTCCTCGACCTCACCTTTCTGTCTTCTTCTCTGTCTTTTTGTCTCTTTTCCTTGTTGCGTCCTGATGCAGAATGGAATGTTCTATACTAGTTATGTAAGTACTTATCCCTGTTTAGTCTTTCTAAACTTGCTCAGTTTTCTTCTGATAATGTGCTTACCTCACCTCTTGCTGCCTTCCTTTCTTTCTTCCTGTCTTTCTTTCTTGCCCAATTTTTCCAAAAAGAAGATCAAAGTTTGCAGCGTTTGAGCCAAAAAAACTAAAGAAACATCAGTGTCCTTCAGTCGATCGGACATACAGCGTCCGGCTGCCGTAGATACTCGCTGTAGCACCTCAAAAACACTCCTGAACAAACATCTATTTACTCCTCTTTGCTAAAAAACTACAATACCCAACTGTTAAAACTCAAACACTTGTAAAACCACCACAAAAGGCAAAAAGCAGGAGTTGCCTGTGGGGATTAAAGTCAGTGTTCACTCAGCTAAAACAAACTAAAAAGTCTTCCCCCTCTTATATACGGCACAAAAACACAACACTCTCTACATTGTGTGGTCAGCACTGAACCGCCGTCAACGTACATTCAGCAAGACAAGCAAACACGCACAAACAAAAAAACAAAATGCATCAGCTTTGACCACGAGCAAATAAAGCTTAGCGGGCGAAAATATTAATAGAGCGGCTCATTATTGTCCCCAAGAGTGCTACAGAAAGAGCAAACGTGACCTCCACACGCCGATAACATGATAAATAAGTCAGAGCGGCACGCGGTCAGCGATGTGTAAGACATCACAGGTCGCAGAGCGGCGAATGAGGAGGCCGTCCCGCGTCACGCATGATGAGCAAAACTCTTGCCACGAGGCCCGAGCTTCCCGTGCCGGAGTGATACTTTAAATGCCAGCCAGAGATCCTGTAAAGCCCTTCTACTCCTTTAACCTTCACTTAAGCATGCAGGTCGTTTTAATTCCGACTGTGCAGACGAAGAAAAGAAAGCAGG